>OV702300.1:6736691-7336691 GCA_916181665.1 Avena sativa
TAGGGTCCTCTACGAGGCCTGAACCTAGGTAAACCCTCGTGTCCTGCTATGTGCTTGTTTGCTAGCCGATTGACGCCTCCAGCGCTCCCTAATCTCTCGAACCTAAGTCCATCAACGATGGACATTGATGAGTTAACCCCCTCGTCAATTGGCGCCGTTTGTGGGAAATGGGAGTGCTGATGTTGCAGCTTTCTCGGCCCTATCAATCGCGATCTACAACTCCGCCACGGCGGAGAATCACCTCCTCTTCGGTGCCTTCGACTTCACCGTCCACTCGCTAGGACTTCGAGTCCGTGGGCGATGGAATCGGCATGACAATCGGGAGCCTACACTTCCAGGTCGGCCAGGATGGGACGCTACGCTTCCCTAACCACCCGCAAGCTCCTTCGATTGCCAGAGCTTCATGGTTCCCACCGCCGATCGGCACCCTGAGTGATCCCTCGGCGTCCACCTACGACACGGATAGCAATAACAGTTGTGAGTCCGATCTGAGCAGCTTGGCGCAGCGAGATGGCATCTGCGGCTCTGGATCTGAAAGTTGTGGAAGTAGCAGCTTCCACATCCATTACATGTGCGCCGTCAACAGTGGCGGTAACGGTGCTCCGTCAACAACGATCCTCCAGTTGACAATGGTGCCCCTGTCAACGACGCTTCTGGCAACGGCAGCGCACCGATCCCCCAAACCCTGACAACAACGGCGAGCGCGCCAATGGGGGAACGGGACGCCCACAAATCCATCTCAATGCCATAGAGTGGGCTCGATGCAGGGAGGCCCTGTAGGGTAATCCCCTACCGATGAATTCATCACAACAGATGCTGATGGGCTACAACTCGCTACTCATCCAGGAGTTCATCCGCCAGCAGGAGGTAAACATGCAACTTGAGGCTCGCAGAAGGGCCGCGAATGAATCGAGTGCCCGACGGGCAGCGCTCTCTTTGATTGGCGCATCTTCCTCCAAGGGCAACGGAGCTATGATACGTCCAAAATGTATCTACTTTTCCGAACACTTTTGCTATTATTTCTCCTCTAATTTGTGTGATTTGGATACAACTAATGCGGACTAACGCTGTTTTCTGCAGAATTGCTTTGGTGTCTCGTTTTTGTGCAGGAAATCAATTTTCAGGAAAAATCCCGCAAAATATCGCAAATCTCCTATTTTACCAGAAGACTCATGAAGCCAGAACACGAGATAGAGTGGGGCCACGATGGGCCACGAGGGGCCTGTTGGGCCACGCAGAGATAAACAAAACTTTTTTCCTACGCAGTGATCCCAAGATCTAGCTGGGGTAGTAGGCCACGAGAATTACCACTAGACGCGCGGTTGCGGAATCGACGTAGCACGTCGCTTGATGCAGTGCAGTCCTCGCGATCCGTTCCGATCCACGATCTTCGAAGTCCTGAACGTCTGTTGCCGTCGTGGTGGCCAGACCCGCCGCACGCACCGGACGTGTTGCCGCCTCCGATTCGGGGCGTCCGCATATATACAGGTTGACATTCAACCACCGGCGGCGCACCCACTACAACTACAACAAGACCACCGGTGAGCCTTTCTCGTTTGAGGTGATGAATTGCGTCTTTCTGCCATAGCACCCGCGGCGTGTTGCGCTCGCAGACGTGCGCGACGAGCTCCGAGAAGCGGTGCAGGCCAATCCCTAGGACGCGTACCTAGGTGCCCACCTCGCCCAAGCTCAAGAGGAGTCGCGGATGCAGGAGGAGATCTTTCGCTCTCTCAACAAAGAATGGGGTCTCACCGACCCGCCGACGCCGCCGCTACCAGCGCCATAGGCGGTGCATAGTCCGTGTGGTGTTGAGTTGTGTTGTATTTGTGGTTTGCTTGTAACATATTTAAAGACTCAAATAAAACTTTTTGTTACAAATGGCTGATGCCCACATTTCTACATCGTACATGGCGAGATGCACAACCTAGCCTAGTCCTCGGAGGAGTCAGAGTCGGGGTGGTAGCAGCGACGACACATGGTGTCATCAAATACGCTGACGACGAGCCTTCCTTCGCCGTCATAATTGAAGACAACGATGTTTCCCACTTTGATCTGGTGCGCACGGGCGAACTCCTACCATCCGTTGGCGAGGAACATCTGGTCGAGGCAGTCGAACGACACCTCCAAAGGGTACATGGTGGTATTGACACCGGACGCCCGCAGAATGACCTGCTGGGGCGGTGTGTCGTCGACCAACGACGCGAATTTGTGGGGGGAGGAGCAACCTGTCCCGCGCGAAGCCGGAGTGGATGGCCATGGAGAATTCGATGCCGGTGTCGACAAAATCGGGCGACGACGGTAGTGAGGGAGAGCATGGCGGCGCGCTGCTTTGGCCACGTCCTCCGTGCCCTCCACGCATCCCTCGACGTCCACGGCTGGGACCCGGTGGTCGTCCTAGACGCCCTCCCCTCGATCCAATGCCGTCGGCCATGGCTAGCTACTAGTAGTGAGGACTAGTGACGAGGGTTTAACTCGTCAATGCCCATTGTTATGGACTTGGGTTTTGGAGAAGGAGGGAGCGCTGGAGACATCTATCGGCTAGCAAACAAGCACACAGGGGACAAAGGATTTACCCAGGTTCAGGCCTTGTAGAGGTCCCTACTCCTGCTTGTCTACTCGTGGAATTATTGAGGGAGTCGAAAGTTACAAGATGCAATCTGGCGAGGGTTTGTGGAAACTAGGGTTGCGTGTGTGCTCCTCGTCGCCCCCTCCTAGCCTTTATATATATAAGCTAGGTCTCGGGTAGCAGGTCGAGTCGGTTACAAGTTAGGGTTTTCCCTTCAAACTTTCTATCTTTAGCTTCTTCATGTCCTTCAAGCAATCGAGAGTCCGTAGGTTACTCGAGTCCCTCCATCCGGGCCTTGGCGACACCGTGGGCCTGTATGTATTTGGACCGTATATACGAAGCTCGAGCACCTGTAGGGTATACCCATGTCAGTAGCCCCCGAGTGTCCAGTGGAATCGCAGATTTGACTGGGGACTTTTTGAAGCCTTCGAGTGTCTAAATGAGTACATTTCGATTGCTTTTATTTGTGTCATAGGGATTGTTGATATATGTGCCTGATATAGCTGAAGTATCGGTATCAGTTAACCACCTTAGGGTGAAACAACGCAATCTACTCAAATTCGAGTCCCCGGACTCGAATCCGGAAAAGTGTTGGTGTAATTCGACTCAGGCCGCGGAGGTCTTACAGGAGTCGAATTCCAGTTATATGGGTGTGAGCACTTGACGCGTCCATCAAGGCATGCTCATCGTGCCTGTAGGCACGGGTATGTTTCTGGTAGTGCGCAGTTAAATTCGTTGCCAGGCCTTATTCAGGTCTTACCTTCACGCCGTAGGCGCGGCATCCGAATTTTATCATCGCGGAGACGATTCGGGTAACCTAGGAGACGCAGTCTCTTTGTAGGGTAAAATTATGAGGCGGTGTCGCCATGAGTTTCGAGTGTGGATGTTATCAACACACAGTTTTTTGTACAAATAATCATAGGGTGCGCGACCAGCGCTCCCTATGGGAGTAGCCCCTGAGTGCCTGGTTGAGTCGAAGACTCAGGCAGGGACTAAACAATTTTTCCGACTGCTGTCGTCTTTTGCTTGCTTGTTTCAGTCGATGACTCAGGCAGGTACTAAAACACTTTTGCGACTGCTGTCGTCTTTTGCCTGCTCGTTTCAGTCGATGACTCGGGCAGATACTAAAACACTTTTGCGACTGCTGTTGTCTTTTGCCTGCTTGTTTCCGGCGCTCCCTATGGGAGTAACACATGTCCATAATCGAACTGTGTTTCGAGTGGTTGGGTTTGCTTTTGTGATTGTCCACGTTCCTGCAATAAGAAAAAGAAAAGTCGTAGAGTGCGCGGCCAGCGCTCCCTATGGGAGTAGCCCCCGAGTTCTTGGTGAAGTCGAAAACTCTAGCAAGGACTAAAAATAGTCAAAGTTTTCCACTGCATAGCCTTGGTGATGTCAGTGCTGACGCTTGTATGACCTTAGTTGCCCACGTGAGCGATTTTGACGGGACGTGACAAGCGGTGGGTCCCACTTTCTGACTTTGATTTGACTAGGCGTGTGTAATCTTATTTTTAACTGTGCCTCCTCGATTTCCGCGTGTAATGGTAGAAGTGGGGGACGGTTCGCGCTTCCTCTTCTCCACATGTCCAACGCGATGCGTGCCACGCGTCCAATAGGGTTTTTGTCAGCCGTTGGATGGCATCTCCCAAGGGTTAAGTAGCGATGTTGCGGCGGTAATTTCCCATCTGTGCTCTTTCTTCCTTGCTGTCGTCGCCATTGCTGTTGCTTTTCTGCTTTCCCCTGCGCCCATCTTCTCCACGATGCTGGACCAGCTCCGTTCGTTCCCGAGCTACTTCCTTCGCTCACATCGGTGCCGCACAATAGGGAAGAAGAGGGGAGGTGCTGCCGCTGATTCCACGGCCACCCTCACTGCAGTGAAGAAGAAGGGTGGCTCCGCTGCTGCGGGCACCAGCACCGCCGCCGTCGGGAAGAAGAAGGTCGCGGGCACCCGCATGACCAATGGAGCATGGCACCCCTCTATCATCAAGGCGTCGGATCTCCGTCTTCTTCGTCAAGATGGAGTTATCTCGGTGGCAGTCGCCGATGTGCGCGTCCCCAGCGCTGAGACTATTCCTGCTCCTCCCGCTGGTTTTCGAGTGATGTTTCTTGCATTCATCATTCGCGGTCTTTCCTTGCCTCTTCACCCTTTTCTTCGGGGTTTTCTTTGTTTCTATGGGCTCCAGCTCCATCAGCTGTCCCCAAATTCGCTCCTCCACATCAATTGTGTCATCACTCTCTGCGAGTGCTGGATCAGAATCGAGCTACACTTTGGTCTTTTCAAGCGCATCTTTAAATTGAAGCGTCAGTCTGCATCTGGCTCTTTAGTTTACGACGTAGGTGGTTGCGGAATCCACGTCGACCCATCCGCCACCTACTTCGATATCAATCTTACCAGGTCCGTCCAGGGATGGAGGGACAAATGGTTCTATATTCGCGACCAGAAGGCCAAGGACGAGCACTTTGGACTCGCGCCTTTCGATCCCGCAACTCTCTGCAAGAAGATGCGTTCTTGGAAGAACGTGATCATGCCTTCCGAACTCGCGGAGACAGACGTGCTATATCAGCGCGTCTGCGACCTCGAGAGTCGCATAGGCGCAGAAGAGGGAGGCTGCGCCCTTGTTAGGACTTGGCTGCGTCGTCGCGTCCAGCCTCTCCAGGCTAGGGTCCACCCCATGTTTCCATGGGGTGGCCCTGATGATGCCACTCGCGCGTCTGCTGATGGCATGTCCGCGAGTGAGGTAGATAAGAGGGTGCGACTTGTCACGAAGTACACTCTCAAGGATGTGCTTCCGAACGAGCCAGTCGTTCCTCCTTTCGATGCTTCGAATCCTCCTCCTGAGGTACAGTTGTGCTACGTAGTAGCTTATTTTCTTGATTGCGTTTTCTATTGCTTATCTGTTATGTTTGCTGATCTTTACTGTTTGTATGCAGGAGTGGGCGGTGTCGCCTTGTATGCCTCCCCTCCCTGAGGGGATTATTCCTCGTGAAGCTTTGGAAGAGGACGAGTCTGAGTCGACTGTCCCTTCCGATGTGGAAGAGGAAGCCCCTGAGTCCGAGAGCACAGATACTCGCAAGCGTTCGCGTAGCGGGGATTCCGACGCGTCGACTCCTTCAACTCTAGGAGGCGCGGCTGTTGGCGCGGAGTCGCCAATTCCCGCCGTTCCTGTGAGGGCTATGGCACCGTCTTCTCGCAAGAAGATGCGATTGCCCAAGGAGTCTTCGTCGGAGTCGGCGGAGGCCACGTTTGATCTTGACAAATTTGACTGGTAATTTTGTTAGTGCATTCGTTCTTCTCTGTTTTCTTCTTGTTGGCTTTGTTTTGGAGTTTGCCCTTTTTGAGTGTGGATTTTGTCTTGCAGTCAAGAGGCGTCGTCATCTTCTGGCGACGTCGAATTTTTGAAGGAATCGGGAGTCGCGACTTCAAGGGCCAAAGTAGAGGTCGAGCGCGCTCCTTCTCCGGCGGCGGCCCACTCCGGACACAATTCTTCGAGCTCTCCTCACGTAGGGGAGCATCGGGTAGTTGCTCGGACGACGTTTCAACGAACTTCTTCGGAGTCGCTAGAGGACCATGTAAGTATAGTTTTCCTTCTTGTTTTTAATGTGGTAGTCAACGCCTTCTGCTGCCCTCTGCTGACTCCTTGTTTTGTGCGACAGCTCCTTGTAAAGGAAGCCACGCAGGTGGGGGAGCAGGTGATGGCGATGGGTCGCCAGCATGCGATGCTGGAGACGCGCCACCGCGTGGTCGAGAGTAAGTGTTCTGTACTTATTCTTTTCGCCTTCTCTCTGTTTTGGTATAATCGACTGACAGCCAATTATTGACTGCCATGTAGCTGAGCATAACACTTTACTGCGCGATGTCGCCACGTTGGAGAAGACACTAGCCGCAGCTGTGAAGGGGCGCGCCGAGGCAATCGTGGCTCGCGATGATGCCCAGAAGCACGAAGAGGATCTGCGCGCCTCCTTTGCGTCCAGGGAGAAGTTGTTCGAAGAGCAACTGTTCTCAGTCGCCAAGGCCCTCTCAGGTACCTTTACTGGTAGATATTTTATTGATGTTCTTCTCTTCCTCTGTAGTGCCGGTGGCACTAGAAGTTTGATCCATGTGTTTATTTTGGTGTAGATGCTGGCGGCTTGAGTTTTGATCCACAAGCCCTTTATCGTGATGACGCTCTGGAGAGCGCGGTATCTGCGGTCGAGGATCGTAGCGCCGCTGTCCAAAATACGTTGTCCAAGGCCAAGGCCACCCTGAGTCGCCTCCGGGAGGAGCTGATGCCGAAGGCGGAGCTGGTCGACAATGTGGAAGAGCTGGTGGAGTCGCTCGCTGGGGGTGTGCCCGCCACGTACAAGAACTCCCTCCGCGCAGCTGGCGCGACCATGTCGCTTGCCATGGTGCAAGCCCATGGACGCGAAGTAGATCCTTCTGCGGTGTCGAAGACGATGCCTGTTGGCGCGGATGGTCAGCAGGTAGTATTCGCTCCCTTTGCGACTGCCTGTGCCAAATATGACCATTCTTTGATAAACACTGTTGCCAAGTATTCGGAGGAGCTCAATCGTGCAAAGAAGGCGGCGAAAACTTTGGCCTCAGGGGCCGGCGGAAAGTCAGTGGCATCTGATACTGCCACGGACTTGAGGAAGCCCCCGAGGTCATCGAAGTCAAAGAAGCCAGCTACTTCGTAGTTAGTTTCTTGTAATAGTTGATGAATTGCTCTTTTGATTGGAGAACATGCCTGTTGGCGGATGTGTTTGTAGATACTTTTGTGTTGATCCTGAATGCATCTGTTACTTTTGGCTTTTGAGTTGGTCGCTTATTTGCCTCTGGCTTGATTTTTGGTAGGGTACATCAAGTGGTCCTGTGGGGGGAACCCCGGACTCGCCATCTCTTGAGGATACAATGGAACCACCATGCTCCAGGGTAGAGGAGCCGTCCTTGCTTTCACGACTTTGTGATCACATTAAGCAACTGGAGCGTGAATTGCCCGTGATCCGCGGTAGCGCGGACGTGTGGAAGTCAAAGGATGAAAAAGCCGCCGCCCGCGAGCAATATCTTCTTGGCGAGGTGACGCAACTGGGCGGCCAGTTTAAGTGTTAGTTTGCTCATTCTTGTCTTTTCCTTTTTAGTTAATCGCAATGGTACGCTGTACTCATGCTGTTGATGCTGCTTCGTGTAGTTGTTAGCGCACGCCATCCGCAGGAGGAGAGGGATAGGATTGCCATCCGTCTTCATGATCTCACCCAGGAGCACCTTCAGGAGAGTGGATACTTCTGGGTAGATCATGATCGTGCGACTGCGTTAGCGACCCTGCAGGATCGCGCCTCGCGGGTGCTGCTCTTTCTGAACAAGTCACAGTCGTGTTTGAAGAACATCTATCGGGCGATGTTCCCGCTGGACGATACTCCATCAAGCCTGCTGGCTCTCCTGACCAAATTTCAAGATATTTCCGCGGTTCGCGAGTGCGTGAGGCAGCAGTTGGTGGCTGGTGCCAAGGCTGCCCTTTCCATGGTGCATTTGCACAGGCCTGACGTGGATGTCGCCGCCATTGCTTCTGGGCCACCGGCGCCACCAGTAGGATCTTCCTGGAACATGGTGCCGCACTATCAGGCGGTGGATCGTCCAGCCGAGGAGGTCGTCGACTTCTTCGAGGAAAAGACTAATGTTCTTCTATTGCAAGGGTAGCCAAATATGTATCCTGCTCATAAGTGTACTAGTGTTGTAAAGCTCGTATACATTTGTAGATAATTTACTATTGAATGTGTACAAATAGCTTTAAGCGTGGGGTGCGTTGCACTTATGCGAGTCCTTTTCGTTAGCCTGGCCATCTTTGTATCGTTCCCTTGTCAACCTGTTAGTTGCATTGCAGCTGGGTTGAGTTTGTGTTAAGGGGTTCGATTGATGTGCCAGCTACTCAGGATGTCGCGTTATTGTTCGAAGAACACATGTCTATAGGGTGGCGTACCCCCCGAGTATGAAAGTTGATAAAGTAAAGGAGAACACGGAGTTTTGGGACACTTAGCTTTTATTTATTCGAAGAACAATACGAAGTACAATGTGCGGCTAAGTAGCCTTGGCTGAATAGCCTTATTTGCGATGCAAAAAAAGAAAAACGACTAAGGGTAGAAGCGTCGCAGTTGTGCGACGTTCCAAGGGTTAGAGTGTGCGACTCCTTTCTCTAAATCTTGAAGCCGATAGGCGCCACCTGGGATTACTTCTGTAATCACGTACGGTCCTTCCCAGGGGGACTCGAGCTTGAGGTGCCCCTGCTGCTTCAGTCGTAGGACTATGTCACCTTCGACGAAGGATCTAGGGCGAAGCCTTCTGCTATGATAGTTGCGCAGGTTCTGCTAGTAGATCGTGGATCTTTCTGCGGCGATTTCTCTTGCTTCGTCAAGGAGGTCGACGAAGTCTTCGAGTGCGAGGGATGACTCCTGCTCGCTGTAGGCGACTACGCGTGGCGCTTTGTACCGTACCTCGGCGGGTAGTACTGCCTCTGCTCCGTGTACCATAAAGAATGGCGTGTAGCCGGTGGCACTGTTTGGAGTTGTACGTAGGCTCCAGTGTACGGATTGTAGTTCGTCTGGCCAGCAGCCCGCGGCTTGTTCGAGTGGTCGGAGGAGTCGCTTCTTGATGTTGCTGCAGACGAGCCCGTTTGCCTTTTCCACCTGACCGTTGGTCTGTGGGTGTGCTACTGAGGTGTAGCTGATGTTGATCCCCAGGTTCTCGCAGAATTTTTGGAACTCCTTGGATGTGAAGTTCGTCCCACTGTCGGTGATGATGTTGTGCGGCACGCCAAAGCAGTAGACGATGGACTCGAAGAACTTGATTGCGCTGTGCCCTGATTGCTTGGTCACTGGCATGGCCTCAATCCACTTGGTGAATTTTTCGACTGCGACTAAGAGGTAGACGTAGCCTCCTTGCGAGGACCTTGGAAGTTTGCCAACCATGTCGAGTCCCCACTGGGCGAAGGGCCAGGCCAATGGAATAGGCCGGAGTTCTGCGCCTGGTGCGTGTGGCTTGTCTGCGAATCGCTGGCAAGCGTTGCACATCTGGACTATATCCTTGGCGTCGCGCATGGCCGTGGGCCAGTAAAATCCAGCTCGTAGAGCTTTGGCAACGAGGGCGCGACTGTCGGCGTGGTGCCCGCAGGTCCCTTCATGGATGTCGAGGAGGACTGCTCTTCCTTCGGCTAGGGACATGCATCGTTGTAACACGCCTGTGATGCTACGTTTATATAGTTCGCCGTTGATAACGACGAATGCCTTAGAGCATCACGCGAGGTGTCGTGCGTCTATCGGGTCGTCCGATAGGCGCTTGCTGAGGAGGTACGTAATGTACGGCTGCGTCTAGGATTGTTCGACCATCATGACACTCATTGGTCCCTCGAGTCCTGTGTAGAGCTCCAAGTCATCGAGTGTTATTGGCTCATTGGGTGGCGTCGCCCCCGAGTCCGTTGCTGCGCTTGTTTTCTTCTCTGAGGCCTTTGGCTTGATGGAGTGTTCGCATATGTGCTCGAGAAATACCCCAGGTGGTATGGGTGCGCAGGTGGAGCCTATGTTGGCGAGTGCGTCTGCCTCCTCATTTCTTTCGCGACCTATGTGTCGCAACTCGCAACCATCGAAGTCTCCTTCAAGTGTGTCGTAGAGGTCGCGGTATGCGATCATGTTGTCGTTCAGTGCGTCGCACTCGTGCATTGTTTGATTGACGACCAGCTTGGACTCGCCATATATGATTAGCCTCTTTGCGCCGCAGGCTTTTGCCATCCTCATCCCGTGTAACAGGGCCTCGTATTCAGCCTCGTTGTTTGAGGCTGTGAACTGCATTCGCAGGACGTATTTCAGCTTGTCCCCTTGAGGCGATGTCAGTATGACACCTGCTCCTGCTCCATCTTTCCTCTTGGACCCATCGAAGTGCATTGTCTAGAGGTAGGACATGTCTGGTTTGTCCGGGAGTTGGTTTCCCATCCAATGTACGAGAAAGTTAGGGAGAACTTGCGACTTGATTGCGTCGCGCTTTTCATATGTGATGTCTCGTGGAGACAGTTCGATTCCCCAAAGCGCGACTCGCCCTATGGCGTCGGGGTTATTGAGGATATGTCCCAATGGGGCGTCGTTGACTACCACGATTGTGTGTGCCTGGAAGTAATGGCGCAGTCGTCGGGCGGTCATAAAGACGCCGTACACCAGCTTCTGGTAGTGCGGGTACCGCTGTTTTGTTGGCGTGAGGACCTCGCTGAGGTAGTACACCGGGCGTTGTACGCCGTGGACCTTGTTTTCCTCGGCCCGTTCGACGACGAGCACTATGTTAACCACTTGGTTGGTGGCGGAGATGTACAGCAGCAGTGGTTCCCTTTCTCGTGGAGTTACCAATACTGGTGAGGTGGATAGCAGGCGCTTGAGGTCTTCGAATGCTTCTTGCACTTCATTGGTCCACTCGAATTTGTCAGCTTTGCGGAGGAGCTGATAGAAGGGCAGCGCCTTTTCTCCCATTCGACTGATAAATCGACTGAGGGTCGCGACTCGCCCGGCTAGTTGCTGAACGCCTCTTATGTTCTTCTCCATGGCCAGTAAGGCCTTTATCTTTTTCGGGTTTGCCTCAATCCCTCTCGCGGAGATGAGATATCCGAGCAGCTGCCCAGAGGGTACGCCGAAGGCGCATTTGTCCGGATTGAGCTTTATCCGGTAACGATCGAGATTGGCGAAGGTTTCGCGCAAGTCATCGATTAGAGAGGCTTCTTCCTTGGTTTTGATTACTATGTCGTCGACATAGACTTGGATGTTGCGACCTAGTTGCTCCTTGAGGCAAGCCTGCATGCACCGCTGGTACGTGGCTCCTGCGTTTTTTAGCCCGAAGGGCATTGTGTTATAGCAGAACACATCGAAGGGCGTTGTAAACGCGGTCTTCTCCTGGTCTTCCTCCTTCATTCGAATTTGGTTATAGCCTGAGTAGGCGTCGAGGAAGCAGAGGCGCTCGCATCCAGCGGTGGAGTCGATGATTTGGTCGATCCGTGGTAGCAGGAAGTGATCTTTTGGGCAGTGCTTGTTTAAAGAAGTGAAGTCCACGCACATCCGCAGGATATCCGTGTCCTTTTTTGGCACCAGCACCGTATTGGCGAGCCAAGTGCTTTCCTTGATCTCGCGTATGAATTTGGCCTCGAGGAGTCTGTTGATCTCCATTCCGACTGCCTATGCCCGTGGCTCAGACAGTCGCCTGATTGTTTGCTTGACTGGCCTTGCGTCAGGGTTGACGTTGAGTGCGTGCTCGGCGAATTCCCTGGGAACTCCTGGAATGTCTGCGAGACACCAGGCGAAAATTTCCCAGTGCTCACGGAGGAATTCGACGAGCGCGAGTTCCTATGCGGGACTCAAGTTGCTGGCGATGAGGGCCATTTTAGCAGGATCTGATGGATGGACCTGCACCTTCTTTGTGTGCACAGATGAGTCGAAGGAGAGGTTAGGTAAGCTTGGCCTACTCAAGGGGGGCAGACTGTTGTCTGTCGTTTCCTTCAGTCGCGCGAGCTCCTCCTGCATGACGAAGGACTGGGAGATTTTGTTGAATTCCCTGTCGCAACTGTCAGATCGCTCGAAGCTCCCGTTGATCGTGACGACGCCGTTGGGACCTGGCATTTTCATCTACAGGTAGGCGTAGTGGGGTACTGCCATGAACCTAGCGAACGCGACGCGTCTGAGGATGCAGTGGTATTGTGAGGGCCAGTCGACGACCTCAAAGTCGATGCGCTCGCGCCGGAAGTTCCTTGGCGTGCCGAATATGACGTCGAGGTTGATTTTGCCCAGGGGGTATACGCCTTTCCCTGGGACGATGCCATGGAACATTGTGTCCGATGCCTCCAAGCAGGTTAGAGGGATCCTTATTGCTCGCAAGGTAATCGCGAATATGAGGTTGATGCCGCTTCCGCCATCCATGAAGACGCGACTCATGTCGAACCCTCCAATTTGTGCCTCGAGTACGAGGGGGCAATGACCTGGGCGAGGAACTTGAGGCGGGTGGTTGCGTTTATCGAAGGTAATGCACGACTCACTACCACTAAGGTACTCAGTGGTGGATGGTGGCGAGTGCGTGGCCAAGTTAACTTGGCGAGTGATGGCCATCTGCACCCTATTGGAGGGGCGCCCCTTTTGTATCATCATGGTACCCATGGCCCGTGGGTATGGTTCGCCTCCGTGGTGCTGGTCCGGTGCAGCTCCGTTCGGGGGTGGCCCAGGTGGTGGTGGTGGTGCGCCATGTTCCACGGCGCCTGGAGCGGCTCCGTAGCCTCTTTCGACGGCATTGCGGTTCATCCGAACCAACCCCTCCTGTAGCTTGAGGAACTCGCGACAGTCCTTGAGGAGGTGGCTGGACTTTCTCTTGCCATCATGCTTGTCGATGTAGAAGTGTACCGTGCATGGCCCGGACAGTTTGTCCTCGATGGAGGTCGCGGGTGCTTCATCGCGAGTGCGGCGTTGCCATACTTGCGTGGTTTTCCCGGAGTCGCGGTATCCGCTGTTGCGGTTATCGTCGCGTCTATCGGCGTAGCCGACTGCGACCATGTTGACATCATCGCGATCGGCGTATACGCGCATGCGACGCTTACTCCGGTGGTCGCGTCTTTGTTCGAGTTCTGCCTCCTCGTCAGAGTGAACGCGGTTCTTCACCGAATCTTCTCCATCAGCCCACCGATTCGCGATCTCCATCAGGTGGTCGATGGTCTTGGGCTTTGAGCGGCCTAGCTCCTCGCTGAGTTCCATGCGGCGGACACCACCGTTGAATGCATCAATCGCGCGGTCTTCCGAGATGTTCTCCGTGGAGTTCTTGATGATGGACCACCTTTGGATGTAAGAGCGCAGCGATTCGCCAGATCTTTGCTGGCAGCATCTCAGTTCTTCGATTGAAGCGGGGCGTTTGTACGTGCCCTTAAAGTTGCGCATGGATCCGCGTGGGAGGTTATTGAGCCATGCCCGGGCGGCGCCCTGCAGCTGTAGCTGCAAGCATTGCATGGCAGTACTTCGACTGCCTCCGTGTAGCCTGACGGAGGAGATGTGATCTGTTGGAGATATGCCCAAGAGGCAATAATAAAGTGGTTATTATCATATCTTCATACTTATGATAAATGTTTACATACCATGCTATAATTGTATTAACCGGAAACATTAATACTTGTGTGATTTGTAAACATAAAAGAGTCCCTAGTAAAGCCTCTTGTTAAACTAGCGTGTTGGTTAATATATGATCATGGTTTCCTGATCATGAACATAGAGATGTTATTAACAACAGGTTCATATCATTAGGAGAATGATGTGATGGACATACTCCTATAGTTAAGCGTAGCATAAAGATCAAGTCATTTAATATAGTTCATTTTCTATAAGCTTTCTGATACATAGTAACCTAATTCCTTCGACCATGAGATCATGCATATCACCTTTACCGGAAGGATGCTTTGATGACATCAAACACCACACCGTAACAGGGTGGCTATAAAGGTGGCATTGAGTGTTCGGAAAGTATTGGTTGAGACACATGGATCAAGAGTGGGATTTGTCCATCCATATGACGGATAGATATACTCTGGGCCCTCTCGGTGGAATGTCATCCAATTAGCTTGCAAGCATGTGACTGGCTCACAAGGGGTCACATACCACGGGAACGAGAAAAGAGTACTTATCAGTAACGAGGTTGAACTAGGTATGCAGAGATACCGACGATCATAACCTCGGATAAGTAAAATATCGTGAGACAAAGGGAAATTGGTATCGTATGTAAGTGGTTCATTCGATCGCAAAGTAATTGTAGAAATATGTGGGAGCCATATGAATTTCCAGATTCCTCTATTGGTTATTGATCGGAGAAGTGTCTCGATCATGTCCGCATAATTCACGAACCGTAGGGAGACACACTTAAGGATTCAATGTTGTTGAGTAGTTATGGAATGATGAGTAAGAGACCGAATGTTGTTCGGAGTCTCGGATGGGATCCGGGATATCACGTGGAGATCCGGAATGGTCCGGAGAATAAGATTCATATAAGGAAAGTCCCGTTTCGGAGTTGGGGAATGATTCCGGTGTTTTCATCGGGAACATTCTAGAAGGTTCCGGAATGTCCGGCACTCTGGGGGGGGGGAAGGGTACATGAATGTGTCATTGTAAGTTGGAATGATTGCATCATGTACTAGGTGTCTTTGCTGTCCAAAATAAAGGGTTTATTCAAATCCTAATTTGAAAAGTCAAACGGCAAGTTTTGGAAAGAGGAGAAGAGGTGGAAACCGAGTTGGGGAAGGAGTCCTCCTCCCCAAGCCGGCGCACCACCCAAGCCGAGTTGGGAGGGACTCCACTCCCTCCCCTTGGCCGCCGGCCCCTCCACCTATAAAGGGAGGGGCAGGGCTGCCCCTCCTAACACACAAGTCCCTCTCCTCTAAACCTAAATCCTAGCCACAGCCTAGGGATTTCTCCCAAGCCGTCAAGTTAGAGCTTCTAATTGCCCTAGACTCCGGTTTAGAGCCTTCTAATTGGTGTGTCTAAACCCTAGATCACCAAAGCTCTCTCATAGTCCACCATACTCGCTCCGGCTTAAGGCGAAGCCCTGCGAGATCTCCCCTCTACTTCCGGTACCACGCCTTTGTGCTGCCGGAATCGCGAGGAGAGTGCTACAACCTCCGCTGCCTGCTGGAACAAGGGAGAGGAAGTTCTTCATCGAGTACCGAACGTGTGACCGATTGCGGGGGCGCTACCGGAACGCAGCTCCGGAAGGATCGTCTACGTGATCTTGAGATCGGCAAGTGTACGACTACATCACCCACGAGAATCTGCTCTCGTTAACCGCTTTGGAATCTTTGAGGGTGAGTTCCTCTATCGACTCGTTGCTACAATCTAGTAGATAGATCTTGGCTTGATCATAAATTAGATCTTGATTGTGTGTTCATGCGGTAGAAAATTTTTGTTTTCCATGCTACGAACCCCTACATGATCCTCCAGCCAGATCTTGGGGTCCTGCAGACCGTCAAATTTCAGGTTCTCCGATGGGAGTTTGAACCCTTTAGGCATTTGCTTTTTCCTGATGGATCTGTTGAAGCATCTGGCGCCGTAGAGCTCCCCATCTTCTTATTCCGAATCAGTCGACCGAGCATGTCGTGCCCTTGACTTGTCGATCTTGCACTGCGTGAGTACATCGCGTGCATCATAGTCGCGATCCTGTCGTCGTGAGCGGCGGCGCCGAGACAGGTCGTGACTGTCATCGCTGGACAAGGGCAAGGAGTAGCGCTTTGCTAATGCTTTGCCCTTTTTTGGGTCTGGTACTGGTTCTTTGTCGAGGGCGGCCTCGATTAGCCCCAGGCCCGCGATCGTAGATCAGTGCATGGCCGTTCGGGGATCTCCAGCTGGTGGCTGGTTATTGAGAAGGTACATGGTGGCCGCTGTCACCGCGGCCTATGGTGTCCTGGGAACCACGCTGCCTCTCGTGTCGACTGTCATAGGGCCGAAGTCGAGGACTTTCGCGGCGTCTATGCGTTCTTGTTCGGTGAGGTGAGCCATCCGCGATTGCCTCTTCCTGGCGAGATGCTCGTTGCCTCTTGAGGAGGATCCTCCGTAGGAGGAGAGCCCAGTGCGACGAAGGCTTGACTCGTCCGCCGCCTTTTTACGCGCCTCAAGTTGCGCGATTGCTTGTTTTTGGCGCTTGAATTCCTCTTTTAGGAGCCAGTGGTAGCCCATCAGCAGTTCCTGCGGGGACCCGAAGGGTAGAGGTGCACCTCGTAGGGCTTCGCGGCAGCGTTCCCACTCTTGCTCGTTGAGCCTGATCACGACGCGTTCGCCTGTTTGCTCGTTGATTATGCTGGGAGGTTCGACTGCTCCTCCATTGCCGCTGTTGCCGCCGTTGCCGCCGTTGGCGGCGTTGGGCGGGTCGGTGCCGTTGCCGGTGTTAGCACCATTGCCGCGATTGGGTGGATTGGTGTCGTTACCGGTGTTGCCACCGTTACCGCGGTTGGAACAGGTGTCGCCCGCGTTGATGACGGCGCACATGAAGTGATTTGGGAAGCTGTTGCTTCCACAACTTTCAGATCCGGAACCGTGGGTTCCATCTTCAGTGGCCAGATCGCTTAGATCGGAGTCGCGACTGTTGTCACTAACCATGTTCCCAACTACCGCCGGAGCATTGAGCTCACTGAGGGTGCCGATCGATGGAGGGAACCATAATGCTAGGGCAATCGCCGGTGCCGTCGGCTGATCGGGCATGCGAAGCGTGCCTATCTGACCAACTTGGAAGCGGAAGCTCCCAATCGCCAGGCTGATTCCATCACCCACGGACTCGAAGGCCGGGTCGAGTAGCCGGCGTGTGGATGGTGAAGTCGAAGGTGCCGAAAAGCTGGAAAATCTCCGTTGTTGCAGAATTGTAGATCGCGTTTGTCGGGGCCGAAGAAGCCGCAACATCAACACTCCCAATTCCCACAGACGGCGCCAATTGACGAGGGTTTAACTCGCCAATGCCCATTGTTATGGACTTGGGTTTTGGAGAAGGAGGGAGCGCTGGAGACATCTATCGGCTAGCAAACAAGCACACAGGGGACAAAGGATTTACCCAGGTTCAGGCCTCGTAGAGGTCCCTACTCCTGCTTGTCTGCTCGTGGAATTATTGAGGGAGTCGAAAGTTACAACGGTGCGCAGATGCAATCTGGCGAGGGTTTGTGGAAACTAGGGTTGCGTGTGTGCTCCTCATCGCCCCCTCCTAGCCTTTATATAGATAAGCTAGGTCTCGGGTAGCAGGTCGAGTCGGTTACAAGTTAGGGTTTTCCCCTTCAAACTTTCTATCTTTAGCTTCTTCTTGTCCTTCAAGCAATCGAGAGTCTGTAGGTTACTCGAGACCCTCCATCCGGGCCTTGGCGACACCGTGGGCCTGTATGTATGTGGACCATATATACCAAGCTCGAGCACCTGTAGGGTATACCCATGTCAACTAGGGAGGAGGAGAGTGTGGTGCGGTGTGATGACCCACAAGTATAAGGGGTGTATCGCAGTATTTTCGAGGAAAGTGAAACCCAATTTATTGATTTGACATTAGGGGAGCCAAAGAATACTTATCAGCCTTAACAACTGAGTTGTCAATTCAGCTGCACCTGGAAACAATCTTGCTCACAGCAGTTTATCAGTAGCAATAGTTTTGTAGTGGGAATAGTAAAGTAACAGTAGTAGAAAAGCAAAGACAGTAGTAACAAAAGCAGTAAACAGTGGGATTCGAGTGCGGTAGGCATAGGGATGGATGGACGGGCGTTGCATGGATAAGACAATTCACATAGCAATAAAACATAGGGCAATTGCAGATAAATAAGATAAAGCATCCAAGTACTAGACAATCATAGGCATGTGTTCCATATATAGTCATACGTGCTCGCAATGAGAACTTGCACAACATCTTTTGTCCTGCCAGCCCGTTTGCAGCGGGGCCTCTAGGGAACTACTGGCAATTAAGGTGCTCCTTTTAATAGAGCACCGGAGCAAAGCATTAACACTCCGTGAACACATGTGATCCTCACATCAAAGCCTTTCCCTTCCGGCTACCCCGATTTCTGTCACTTTGGGACCATAGGTTCCGGACAACGACGTGTGTATACAACTTGTAGATACGACCCAAAACAATACTATCATAATGAATCAATAATAAGTTCAGATCTGAGATCATGGCACTCAGGCCCTAGTGACAAGCATTAAGCACAACAAAGTTGCAACAAATTCATAAAGCACTAATAGAGATACTAGGCACTATGCCCTAACAATCTGATGCCATTACATGAACGATCTCATCCAATCCATACCATCCCCATACCCTACAGCGGGGGATTACTCACTCATAGATGGAGGAAACATGGATGGTCGATGAAGATGATGGTGGAGATCGATGGAGACGGCTCTGGGGGCACTTCCCCGTCCCGGCAGGGTGCCGGAACAGAGACTTTCTGTCCCCCGAATGTCCCCTTCGGTGGCGGCGGTGCAGCGGAACTTTTCGTGGAAAAACATCGAACCCGCCGAAGTTTTTAGGTCAGAAGGCTTCTTATAGGTGAAGAGGGAGACCGAGGGGGTGCCTGGGGCCACCACACCATGCCCTGGCGCGGCCAGGCCCAGCCCGCGCCTGGGGGTGTGGCCAGCCCGTGGCCCTTCTCCGTCTCGTATTCTGGCTCCTGGAGTCTTCTGGAAAAATAGGCACTTTGGCTTTTGTCCTGTCCAATTCCGAGAATATTCATTTTCTGACTTTCCTGGAACCAAAAACAGCAGAAAACAGGCAGCTGGCACTGTGGCTCTTGTTAATAGGTTAGTCCAAGAAATCATATGAAAAGTACTCCAAAGTGTGGACAAAACACAAGAAAGTGGATAAAACCAAGCATGGAGCATCAAAAATTGTAGATGCATTTGAAAGCTTATAGCAATACGAACTTAATGACTTGATCTTATGCTATGCTTACTATGGGTGTGTGTCCATCACATCATTCTCCTAATGATATGATCTTGTTATTAACGACATCCAATGTCCATGATCAAGAAACCATGATCATCCATTAATGAACAAGCTAGCTTAACAAGAGGCTTACTAGGGACTCTTTTATGTTTACAAAACACACAAGTATTAATGTTTCCGGTTAATACAATTATAGCATGGGATGTAAACATTTATCATAAACATAAAGATATAATAATAACCACTTTATTATTGCCTCTTGGGCATATCTCCAACAGTCTCCCATTTGCACTAGAGTCAATAATCTAGTTAAAAACTTGTGCTTTCAACACCTATGGCTTTCTGGTGTTGTATAGACACTATTGCTAGTGGTAAACATAATCTTCGGATCTGACACTTCCAGGTCCGTGTGTATTTGCATTTCCTTGCGTCTCTACGCATTACTCATTCTCCAATGAGATGGCATTGTATAAATTTGGTCCTTTGGTGAGACCTTTAGTTCCTTGGGTTTAAATCATGTTGATACGATTGTCATACAATGTATCTTCATAGTATTATCCCGCTATGAACCACACCTAGTTTGATAAAAAACTACTTGACGCAAATGCCCTCATTTGCTGCTACAATAGCAGTCATATACTTAGCCTTTTGTTGTAGTATCTGTCACAATGTTTTAACTTTGGTACTCAACCAAATCCGTTATGGAACTTCCTTTCCATTACATTATGCCACCCATAGTTTAAATTGAGATAAACTTAATTTGTGACAAAACTAGTATCAATGCAACAATTTACAATGAACTATTTGTCACCACTATATAAATATATTTTCAGTTCTTCCAAAGATCATAGGAATATCCCTACTATTGTCCAATGATCATCTTATGAGTCATTCTGGTATATGCTCATAACATTTAGAGCATAGGACATATCTGGATGTGTACATCTCAAAGAATGATTGATCAAAATATTCTTGTGATTTCATCAAGTGTCAAAACACTTGAATCTCGTGTCAATACACTTGAATCTTGATTCAGTCCTTTCCGTGTGTCAAGAAACTTTCTTGTTGTTTCCATATTGAACTCATTCAACATCTTATCTATGTACATTTGGCAAAACCATATTAGCGCCTCAATCTATCCATATAGACATTGATGCCTAATTCTTGAGTTATGCCCAAGTCTTTCATCGAAATGAAATTCTTAACCTGTGTCAATAAAAATACATCATTTCTAATCAACAATATGTCTTTCACATAATGTATTAGAAATATGTCTTAGCGCTCCCACTTAATTTCTTGCAAAATGCAAACATCTTCATCGTCTCTGATGAAATTTATACCTTTTTAATGGTTTCATGACGGTGAAGATTCCAACTCCGCGATGCTCACTTCAACCATTGAAGTTTTGCATACTCTTTTAGCATCCTTTGAATTAACAAAACCCTTTGGATCGTGTCATGTACACATCCTAGGTAACCATTCTATTAGAAGAACTTGTTTTGTTTGTTCAACTACCATATACCAAAATATATGTAGTGGTTGCTACATTAATCCGTCCAGACTAAATATCGCTATGAAAGATCAAATCTTATCATAGTCAATTCCTTGAACATTGTCGTAAACTCTTTCCGACATGTCGACTATTTCATAGATGTGAAACATCCATGTCTATTTCTTTATAGATCCATATACGACTGTAAGGTCTTACACCTTTCCAGAGGGTCTTTCAAATTCAAAGCTTGATTTCTCATGTATGGATTTATCACGGATTTTATGGCTTCAAGCCACTTAACGAAGTCAGGGCCCATCATTGCTTCTTTGCATGTAGTCGGTTGATCATTGTCAAACAACAATGATTTAACTCTCAAATCTTGGCATTTGATTACTTACCCGACCTACTTGGTTCAATAGGAACTTAGATCTCCGTGACCACAACCTTTGAGGCACATGAGCCATGAGCAATGTTGCTGCCTTCGGGACACTTACCGATGCTGCGCAACTCAGCACATATTAGCCAACGTTCAACAACCTTGTCAAAGTTCTATTGTCCTCCCACTTGACTTTTCACCAAAAATTCCTTCTCAAGAAACTCGACATTCTAAGTGACAAACACTTTTGTCTTCGGTGTTATGGAGGAATACCCAATGGTTATTCAAAATAACCTACGAAGACATGCTCATCCGACTTTGGTTGTAAACACTTTACTTATGCCTAGCATACCAAAAATTTAAGAAAGGACAACCTGGGTTTTATCCCAAACCATGACTTATATGGTGTCATTTCAACGGATCACGATGGAGCTCTTTTCAGTGTAAAAGCGGTAGTCACTAAAGCTTTAATTTTTAAAATATAATGGCAGTTTTATAAATGACACCTTTGATCTTACCATGTCAAACAAGGTTTCATTACATATCTCGAACACTCCATATTCCTATGGTGTTTTGGGAAATGTAAATCCATGGAACGATTCCTCAAATCTTAGGTGTTTTGCTAAACTTGTAACTCAAACATCTTTATGATCCAATCATAAACTTTTTATTTTATTGTTACAATAATTTTCCACTTCATCTTGAAAGTCTTTGAACATTTTCAAATGTTTCATACTTCTTCCTTATTGAGTAAGTATATACCTATACTCACTCAAATCTTCGGAGAAAGCATATGAAGTTGAAATCCATCGCCCACGACTACACATAATGAACTATATACATCAATATGTACAAATTCCAATCAGTTAGTCGTTCGTTCCTCTTTTGGCCTACGAACGGAGTTTTAATTATCTCCAGGAAAGTATCACAAGCGTCATTTGATCAAAATCAAATACTCCAAAAATCCATCAACATGGAGTTTCTTCATGTATCCCTTTCAATATAATTTAAACGGTGATGTCACTTCGCAAGTGATCTTTCAATCATTTGTCTTGCGACATTTTAGCATTAGTTTTATGGTTGTTATTTCTCCAACCAGACTTGTATATCATCCATCTATTATGGAATACGGTAATTATCTGAACAACCTTTTGTCGTCATAATACCTGATCAAAATAACAATTATTGAAACAAATCTTGAAGGCAAGCTTTGATGTTAACGAGCAACACAACAACCCTTTGTTTGTTTTCGATGAGCATCATCACATATTCTCTTGCTAGTTACTTAGGCCATTGCAGTTCATGAATTGTGTTGTCCTGTATGACACTTCATACCAACCAATTCGGTATCCAATACCGCAGAACCACATTGTTTAACAACCAAGGAATACAGCCATAACATGTATCTTCTATATACCTAAGTTGGATATCTCCAATCTTTTCTTTTCTGCCAAATATTTTATAGATTCTCTTTCAACAGTTCCTTTTCTTTTAAAAGAATCTATCAACATCAATAGTGGTGTCATTCACATGACACATAGTACAAAGTGTGTATAGTCAAATACCAATACCTTTGGACTTGCACTTTGAAGTAGATCACCTTCATCAAATGTTTGGCATTCTTTCAAAAATCCATTCTTTAGTAATGTTTTAGTGTAGTAAACATTTTACTTACATCTTCTATTCATCCTTATCATGACAACTTTCATGATCAAGCTGTTATAGCTTATAAAGGTGAATTACGAGTATAATGTTTCTTTTCCAAAACCTTTTGGAGGATTAGGACGACTAGCATCTCCAACCTTCACAAATTCTCATCAAATATGAGGACATATACTCTATCATGTTGTAACCAACACATTGTTTTAGATATCGCAATACCTTTCACATATGATGGTTTCTGAAACATTGCTTTCAGCTCTTAGATAAACTTGATAAAAATAATCTTATGAGTATCAAGAATCATTGAGGCAAACATGATACATTAGATACTAACACTAGAATTGTTACTCTTGATTTAATACTATTTATTAAACTTCACAAAGTAAACGGAGTTTGCTGAAAGTTTGCAACAGGACTTTTAAACTTTAGATTGACACTCAAAACAATACGATACCAGTTCGGAAAGGAAATATCCAGAATTTCTATAGTTCCACTATCTCAACTAACTAAGCGTAAGGTGGTGAACGGATGCCAATGACTACAACAAACTATGCAAATTCACTTTGATTTTGTTTATGATAAATTGTGTTCAACTTAATCATATTACTATATGAACTCCCACTCAAAACAACATCCCTCGATTTGTTTTAGTGATTACACGAACCAAATCCACTACACCAAGTCCGATCATCACGTGAGATGATGTAGTTTCAATGGCGAATAATCATCATGTTCATCATATCATATATATGACTCATGCTCTACCTTTCGGTATTTCGTGTTCCGAGACCATGTCTGTACATGCTAGGCTTGTAAAGATTAACCTTAGTTTCCGCATGTGCAAATCTGGCTTGCACCCGTTGTATGCACACGTAGAATCTATCACACCCGATCATCACAAGATGCTTCAAAACGACGAGTCTTAGCAACGGTGCCAACTAAGGACGAACACTTTATTACTTGATATTTAGTGAGAGGGATCATCTTATAATGCTACCGTCGCGATCTAAGCAATACAAGATGCATAAAGGATTAACATCACAGGCAATTCATAATTAGTGTGATATGATATGGCCCTTCTTTCTTATGCCTTTGATCTCCATCTCCAAAGCACGGACATGATCTCCATCATCACCAGCATTGCGTTAAGGTCAGTGGCGCCGCTTCATGGTTGTCCATCATCACTAGCAACTATTACAACTACTTGGTACAAAGCTATTACAAGATGAATAGACAGGCAGGTCTTAACAGAATTAAAGACAACCATTAGGCTCCTGCCGGTTGCCATATTACAACAAGGATCATTACATACATCAAATATAATCACAATCACATGATGGCCATATCACATCACAAAAACCCTGCAAAAACAAGTTAGACGCCTCTAATTTTCTTTGCATGTTTTACGTGGTTTGGGGATTTCGAATAAGAACGGATCTTACCTACGAAACTAAACCACAACGTTGATACAAGTGCTATCAAGTGCAAAGTGTAGATTGGATCTATACTATGGTGAGAGAGAGACACCCGCAAAGCCACTTGTGCAAAGCAAGTTACACGTCAAGCGTGGAGCAAGTCTCATGTGCGATGACATGTAAGGTTAGCCCGAGCCGCTTCATCCCACCATACCGCAAGATGCAAAGTACACAAAGCAAAAGACGGCACGAGCACCAACGCCCACAACATCATTGTGTTCTACTCGTGCAACAGATCTACGCATAGACACGGCTTTGATACCACTGATGGGTTCGTAGCATGTAAAACAAAAAATTTCTACCGCAAGAACGAACAAAACCCAGATCTAATCTAGATAAAAGCCAAGATCTAATCTATTAGACATGTGCAACGAGATAGATCTGTACTAACCCTCGTAGTTTCCAAAGCCTTGTTCGAGATCAGATCTCGTGGTTGATGTAGTTGATCACTTGCCGATCTCAAGATCGAGTGGACGATCCTTCCGACGCGGCGTTCCGGCAGCGCTTCCGCAGACGGTCACACGTGCGGAGTCGAAGCAGACCTTCCTCTCCCCATTCCAGCGAGCAGCGGAGGTAGTAGATCTTCTCCACGGAATCCCAGCAGCACGACGGTGTGGTGGTGGTGGTGGAGTAGAGAATTCTGCAGGGCTTCGCCTAAGCCGGAGCAGAGGGAAGGAGGAGGGGATAGGCGGCGGCTAGGGTTTGTTATGGGAGAGTGTAAGGGGGTGACGCCCCCTCCCCTCTATTTAAAGGAGGGAGGCGCCATGGGAGGGGGAGTCCTAGTAGGACTCCCCTCCCTCCTTGGCCGGCAGATTGGGAGGGGGGAGGAATCCTCCTCCCCCACGAATCCGTGTCTTGCCCCACCAGGACTTCCTTGATCCTTTCTTGGTTTTCAAGCAAACTCCAAGAAATCTCCTAGAACCTTCCGGAACATTCCGAAACCTTCTAGAATCCCTATACAAATACTCTGGAACATTTCCTAACTTAGAAAATGATCCCCAATATATGAATCTTATTCTCCGGACAATTCCGGATCTCCTCGTGATGTCCCGGATCCAATCCGAGACTCCGAACAACATTCAGTCTCCAACGCACATTCCATATCTACTTAAAACAACTTCGAACCTTAAGTGTGTCACCCTACGGTTCGTGAATATGCAGACATGATGGAGACACTTCTCCGATCAATAACCATCAGCGGGATCTGGAGATCCATAACGGCTCCCACATACTCAACGATGACTTCGTGATCGATAGAACCATTAACATACGAAACCAATTCCCTTTGTCACGCGATATTCTACTTATCCGAGGTTTGATCGTCGGTATCTCTATACCTAGTTCTACCTCGTTACTAATAAGTACTCTTTACTCGTTCCGTGATATGTCATCCCTTGTGACCTAGTCACATGCTTGCAAGCTAACTAGATGACATTCCACCGAGAGGGCCCAGAGCATATCTATCCGTCATATGGATGGACAAATCCCAATCTTGGTCCATGCGCTTCAAGACATACTTTCAGAATACCCAATGACACCTTTATAACCACCCAGTTACGAAGCGGTGTTTGATGTCATCAAAGTATCCATCCGGTGATGGTGATTAACATAACCTCATGGTCGAAGGATTAGGTTACTATGCATTTGAAAGCTTGTAGCAAAACGAACTTAATGACTTGATCTTATGCTATGCTTACTATGGGTGTGTGTCCATCACATCATTCTCCTAATGATATGATCTTGTTATTAACGACATCCAATGTCCATGATCAGGAAACCATGATCATCCATTAATCAACAAGCTAGCTTAACAAGAGGCTTACTAGGGACTCTTTTATGTTTACAAAACACACAAGTATTAATGTTTCCGGTTAATACAATTATAGCATGGGATGTAAACATTTATCATAAACATAAAGATATAATAATAACCACTTTATTATTGCCTCTTGGGCATATCTCCAACAGATAAGACCCAAAACAATACTATCATAATGAATCAATAATAAGTTAAGATTTGAGATCATGGCACTCGGGCCCTAGGGACAAGCATCAAGCACAACAAAGTTGCAACAAAGTCATAAAGCACTAATAGAGATACTAGGCACTATGCCCTAACAATCTGATGCCATTACATGAATGATCTCATCCAATCCCTACCATCCCCATAGCCTACAGCGGGGGATTACTCACTCATAGATGGAGGAAACATGGATGGTCGATGAAGATGATGGTGGAGATCGATGGAGATGGCTCCGGGGGCACTTCCCGTCCTGGCAGGGTGCTGGAACAGAGACTTTCTGTCCCCCGAATCTCCCCTTCGGTGGCGGCGGCGCAGCAGAACTTTTCGTGGAAAAACGTCGAACCCGCCGAAGTTTTTAGGTCAGAATGCTTCTTATAGGCGAAGAGGGAGACCGAGGGGGTGCCTGGGGCCACCACACCATTCTCGCGCCTGGGGGGGGTGTGGCTAGCCCCTGGCCCTCCTCCGTCTCGTATTCTGGCTCCTGGAGTCTTCTGGAAAAATAGGCACTTTGGCTTTTGTCCCGTCCAATTCTGAGAATATTCATTTTCTGACTTTCCTGAAACCAAAAACAGCAGAAAACAGGCAGCTGGCACTGTGGCTCTTGTTAATAGGTTAGTCCAAGAAATCATATGAAAAGTACTCCAAAGTGTGGACAAAACACAAGAAAGTGGATAAAACCAAGCATGGAGCATCAAAAATTATAGATACATTTGCAATGTATCACGGTGTAGAAGAAGATGGCCGCGGGCAGACAGTTAAAAATGTCCGGCATAGGATGCCGGCGTGGAGACCGATGCGACATCATTGAAGTGTCGCGGCAGGAGGACAGGCGTCAGGCGACGCCAGCAGCGGCGCAGCCAGCCTTTGGAGCAGCCTTCCATTGATGGCTAGTGGAAGACATCCGTTGGGGTCGCTGGCAAGCGGGCCCTCGTCCCCCCACAGGAGGACACGGGAGGTCACGCGCGCTGTCTAGACCGATCTAACCGTTGCCCAAATTAGGTGAACGGATGGGTCGAACCGGAGGGGTCGTGCCGCTGCGCCGCTGCGCACGTCCCGCACGTCCGCGAGGACGCGTTCGGACACACTCGAACGGGTTGGGTCGGCCGGTGGAGATGCCCTTACTTAGCAGAGGCATATCTGATCATATGCTTTCTAGGTGTTCTTAAGTTCCTCTTTATGTCTTTCTCTCAAGAACTTTTCTCGTTCGATATCGAAAATAATACGCAAAATAGTAATTTACAAAACTAGCACGGCGTCGGCTGAACATGGGCCGATAGGGGCTTGTCTGCTCAGCGTTGGCTCATAGGTGCTTGCCAGCCTAGCAGTTCGGATAGGACCTTATCGGTCGCTGCGTCGGCCCCGTGCGGTCAGCCTGCCTGTCCCGCGTGGGCCGACAAGCCCCTATCAGCCCACGCAGAGCAGACAAATCCTAGTCGGCCCACGCTGAGCCGACGCCGTGTTAGTTCTGCAAATTCCTATTTTTATGTATTATTTTTGAAATTGAATAAATAAAGTGTATTATTTAAAGAAATTTAGCCGCGAAACTACCATATTTGAGGTGGCCTTGTCAGGTAGCTACGGACGTTAACTTTTTTTTCTTGAAAACTATCAACATTAGGCCAGGTGTGTGACACATAGCACTTCTCGGTTTGATAATGTTAAAAGGTTTCCTGACCATTTTGGCCTCCTCATAAAATATTTCTCTGTTTACAGATGTGAAACCCAGTTATTCTCTCTCTCGTCGAACAATCGTTCACTAGCCAGCCTTTTGTGTTGCGTGTGAACAGTAGTGCGTCCAGCACGGGCATACAGCCAAAGGCAGCTGAGAAAAATAAAGAAAATCCAGAGCGGACAGGAAAGGGCAGCCCTACTAGTGTGGTTGAAGCGAAGCCCTACAGAGCTTAGTACGTAGTACTACTATTTGGTAGCCCACAGGCTGGTCGACACGTGCCACACGTCCTTCCACCTCCATCGGTAGCCTTTGCAGGGCTAGTGCTAGGTCTCGTCGCCAGCGATGGACCTGGACGTCATCAATCACCTCACGTACAAGTACCACTACTTTCCCGAAAGGTACAGTTATGGATCGGTTTTGTCCCTGAACGGTTGGATTTCTAGATCCCAGGGGGATCCGAATGGTTATTAGGGCATGTGGAGTGGTGTACACGGCTACCATCTGTAGTAAATCTCCAAATCACCTATAGACCGTAGCATTGATAATTTGTGTTGAAGCATGATCCAAATTTAATTAAGGAGGCTAACTTCTAATGAAGCGGTGCGAGACCTGTCGCCAGAGGCTTGGAACGAAACCGGAGCGAGACCCGTTTTCAAGTCCTAGGTTTTCACAACTATACATATATACCTCTTCTAAGCCGCCATCTGTGATAAGTTACATCTGTAAAAATCATCGGCGTTGTGTAAACACTTTCTGTTATAGTAAAGTTTCGCTGTCTGGCGTCCATGGTTTTTACTCTCTTTGTTGAACTGGTTTTTCCACGTTAAATCTACGTCCCCTTGATGTGATCTCGTTTTCATTTTTCCTTACTTGTTCATCGCGATTGTAACAATTTGTACAACAGGGCTGTCTTTTTCATCTGTCTGTAAAAGAATTCGTCCATTGCATGAAGTATGGAATTTTCGATCTATAGTTCTTCTTTGTTTGCTCAGCTAAACAAATTCGTGTGCTAAACTAATCAATCTTGAATCTATACGCAAGACAGAAGATCACACATGTTAAGCTGAGACATGAGTGTTAGGTTGATCTCCCGTTCGGGCCCAACGGCCCGAACAAACCTTGGACTCGCGCCCTGATCGGGGGCGCCCAACGTCGCAATCGTTGGTGGCCCTCCGTCGCGCAGCGCAATAAATAGAGGTGGGGGCCGGGGGCCCGAACGCCAAGGTTCGTCGTGCCCACTCACCCCACCGAAAATCCCAAAACCCTAGCCACCGATCGGCTTGCGCTGTAGCGGCGGGAATCACCCCCTCTCCGTCGCCACCACTCCGACGAGCCCGATGGCGAGCTCATCCTCGACGCCTAAGGCCGATGGTATGCATCTATCTCTCCCTCTCCCTCTCTGTAAGCAAGATCGAATCTCAAAGAAAGTCACTACCGGCTAGATCTCGAGCAAGATAAGTCCAACAATGGTATCAGAGCCACTGCTCTATAGATCTACTCGTGTAGCATCTCAAAGAAAAATTAGAGGCTAGGGTTTCTAGAAGCGCCGCCGCGAGGCCGCGCCGTTCCTCTCGATCCCGACGCATCGGCAAGCCGAGGTCGGGAAGAAGAACACCCCATCAGATTGAAACCCTAACCCCTAAGAACCAACCGAAATTTTTTCGGGAAGAAAGAATCAATAAGCCTCCAGATCCCGTGTCCCCCTAGACCTTTTTTCCCTAGCTCCTCCCAAATCAAAGCAGAAAGAAATCAAACGAAGAAAGGGGAACCCTAGATCCCAAACCCCCACAGAAAAGTTCACCGGGAAAAGGGCACCGCCTCTGGCCACTTGACGGTGGCGCGTTCACCCACAGGTGCTCGCGCACACCGGCAAGGGGCCAGGGGGCGCCGTCGATCTCTTGCCCTCTGCCATCTCTCTCTCACTGCTCCAAGTAAGCTAGTGGTGGAAGGGGATGGTGGAGGAGATAGGGGAGAGGGGTCTCGCAAAGGGAGAGGGAGGGGCCCCATCGCCGGCTGTGCCGGGCGGCGCCGCCTCGCCTCTCGATGTCCGCTCGCATGAGGGAGCGCAGCCAAGGAGCTGGCTGCTCGCGCGGAGGAAGGGAGACAGAGAGTGACTTAGGGTTTGCAAGGGGGCGCGGGGGCACTGGTTTTGTTCAGGCGAGAAGCGCGCTGGACCACCCGATCTGGGGTTGTGGAGATGAACGGTCGAGATGAAGCGGCGCTGGCGGGCGTGGGGCAAGGCAGGCCGCGGGCGTCAGCCTAGCGGGCCCTGGGCCGCTGCCAGGCCGCAGGGAGAGTGCTGCCTTGCTACTGCTTGCGCATGCGCGGAAGATAAGGGAGCGGTGCGGCAGGCCATGGGCCGCTGTGGGCCGGCCGCGTGGGCGAGCCCAGAAACAATCCTTTTTCTGTTTATTCTTTTTACAGAAACTTTTCTACTGTTTTTAATTAGTTTTTTCAAGAGTTTTTTCTATAGCAATTTTTCCAACGAAAATTTTGTATAGAAAATAGTAAAATAACAGTATGTTTTCTGTAAAGAAGTAAAGTTCATTAATTTTTATTCATGTTATTCCGCTGCAAGAATTAATTGCTTAAATGCAATGAAGAGAGATTTATTTTTTAATAGTGACTATTTTATTGGATGACCAACGTTGTTAGTAAAATTTTCATTATGAATAGTAAGTTTTATCCGTATTAGTTATATTTCTGCCCAACGGTGATGTAGTATTAATATGGAGAAGTTTCATGTTTTAATTTGACCAACGTTGAATTAACTCGTTTTAATGATGTTTTGCTTTCGAGCAATCCTATGAGCTTTATCTCGGCCATTGAGCCCCTCAACGGAGGGAACTACGGCTCATGGCGAGAGAAGGTAGAGATGGGGCTTGCTCTTCTTGACCTAGACTTGGCACTGATTGAAGCCTGTCCTAAAGAACCCGTCGACCCCGTCAGGGGCGAAAAAGAAAGTGAAGAGGACTTTAAGAAAAGGGTCAGTGACCATGCTCCGATAAGAATGAAGTACGACCTTGAGCGTGCAAAGTGGGACTCTTCCAATAGGAAGTGCCTAATGATCATTAAGAGCTCCATCATGGAAGCTATAAGGGGAGCAATCCCAGAGTGCACCACAGCCAGTGAATACCTGAAAAGGGTAGAGAGTCAGTTTACTGGGTCCTCCAAGGCCTATGCAAGCTCACTCATCAAGAAGCTTGTCACCACAAGATACACTGGTGGTGGTGTTAGGGACCACATCTTGCGAATGAGCAACATGTCTTCCAAGCTCAAGCCTATGGGAATGGAGCTCCCAGATGAGTTCATCATTCATCTTATTTTTGCCTCGCTGCCAAACCAGTTTGAAGCTTTTGCTGTGAACTACAATGCACAGCCAGAAACGTGGGGCATCGAGAAGATGATGGCCATGTGCGTCCAGGAGGAAGAGAGGCTGAAGGGGCAGTCCGGTGATTCCGTGAACTACCTGAGCCCAACCAAGAAGAGGAACTTTCAGGATTCCAAGCCCCAAGGGAAACCTCAGGGGCATCCCTCTTCTTCCAGGCCACATGGAAAGGATCCTGAACATCAGGCACAGGAAGTGGACAAGGACACTTGCAGGTGGTGCAAGGAGAAGGGCCACTACATGAGTGACTGTGTGAGCTTCCTAAAGCATCTGTGCAAGAAAGGTGAGGATTTAATTACTTTTGTTGATGAATCACTATTTTTAAGTTATGCAAAATCTACTTGGTGGATTGACTCAGGTGCGACTGTTCATGTTGCTAATTCATTACAGGTATTCCGTATGAGAAGGACCCTGCAAAGAGGAGAAAGAAATATTAAAGTAGCAAACGACGTTCAAGCTGAAGTCGAAGCCATTGGAGATCTTCCTTTAGAGTTGTCGAATGGCTTTGTACTTTTATTAGTAGATGTTCTTTATGTACCCTCTTTGCATCGAAACTTGATAAGTGTGTCGCGCTTAGACGACTGTGGTTTTGCTTGCCATTTTGGCGATGGTCAATGCAAAATCAAATTGAATAATCAGATTGTTGGTCTTGCCTTTAGACAAGACAAGCTTTATTTATTATCACTCTGTGAGAATGTGAATGAAATAAGCGTTGAGAATGAGAATGCCTCCTCATCCCTGAATGGAAAGAGTAAGAAGAATAGAATTGATGAAGTCTCATCGAAATTATGGCACTATCGTTTAGGCCATATTTCGAGGGGGAGAATAGAACGCTTAGTAAAAGAATCAATTCTTCCACCTCTAGAATTTTCAAATTCAGAGCAATGCATCGATTGCATTAAAGGAAAGTTTGTAAAGAACATTAATAAAGGCGCCAAAAGAAGCACAGGAGTACTAGAAATAATTCATACGGATATATGCGGTCTGTTTCCTGTGACATCTGTGGATGGCTATGACTCTTTCATAACATTCACGGATGACTATTCGCGTTATGGTTACATTTATCCTATTAAAGAACGTTCAGAAGCACTGGATACATTCAAGATATTTATGTTGGAGATATGCCCTAGAGGCAATAATAAATATAGTTATTATTATATCTTTGTGTTTATGATAAATGTTTATATTCATGCTATAATAGTATTAACAAGGAAACATTAATACTTGTGTGATTTGTAAACTTAAATTCAAGTCCCTAGTAAAGCCTCTATATAATACTAGCTTGTTGGTTAATAGATGATTGTGGTTTCCCCATCATGAACATTGAGATGTTATTAACAGCAAGATCATATCGTTAGGAGAATGATATGATGGACATACTCCTATAGATAAGCGTAGCATAAAGATCAAAGTCATTTCAATAGTTCAATTGCTATATGCTTTCTGATACATAGTAACCTAATTCCTTCGACCATGAGATCATGCATATCACCTTTACCGGATGGATGCTTTGATAACATCAAACACCACACCGTAACTGGGTGGCTATAAAGGTGGCATTGAGTGTTCGGAAAGTATTGGTTGAGACACATGGATCAAGAGTGGGATTTGTCCATCCATATGACGGATAGATATTCTCTGGGCCCTCTCGGTGAAATGTCATCCAATTAGCTTGCAAGCATGTGACTGGGTCACAAGGGATCACATATCACGGGAACGAGAAAAGAGTACTTATCAGTAACGAGGTTGAACTAGGTATGCAGAGATACCGACGATCATAACCTCGGATAAGTAACATATCGTGAGACAAAGGGAAATTGGTATCGTATGTAAGTGGTTCATTCGATCGCAAAGTAATCGTAGAAATATGTGGGAGCCATATGAATTTCCAGATTCCTCTATTGGTTATTGTTCGGAGAAGTGTCTCGATCATGTCCGCATAATTCACGAACCGTAGGGAGACACACTTAAGGATTCGACGTTGTTTGAGTAGTTATGGTATTATGAGAAAGAGACCGAATGTTGTTCGGAGTCTCGGATGGGATCCGGGATATCACGAGGTGATCCGGAATGGTCCGGAGAATAAGATTCATATAAGGAAAGTCCCGTTTCGGAGTTGGGGAATGGTTCCGGTGTTTTCATCGGGAACATTCTAGAAGGTCCCGGAATGTCCGGCACTCCGGAGGGGGGAAGGGTACATGAATGTGTCATTGTAAGTTGGAATGATTGCATCATGTACTAGGTGTTCTTGCTGTCCAAAATAAAGGGTTTATTTAAATCCTAAATTGAAAAGTCAAACGGCTAGTTTGGGAAGTGGGAAAAGAGGAGGATTGGTGGAGGCCGAATTGGAGGAGGGTTCCTCCCTTGGCCGGCGCCCCACCAAGCCGACTTGGGGAGGAACTCTCCTCCCCTTGGCCGGCCAGCCCTCCCACCTATATAAGGAGGGGCAGGGCTCCCTCCTAGCACACACAAGTTCCTATCTTCTACCTCCGGTTTAGAGCCGTTTTGGTTTAGAGCTTCTAATTGCTTTAGCCAGCGGTTTAGAGCCTTCTAATTGGTTTAGAGCCCTCTAATTGGTGTGTCTAATTACTATACCACTAATAGCCTCTCTCATAAGCTCCACCATACTCGCACCGGCTTAAGGCGAAGCCCTGCGGGATTTCCCCTCTACTTCCGGTACCATGCCGTTGTGCTGCCGGAATCGCGAGGAGAGTGCTACAACCTCCGCTGCCTGCTGGAACAAGGGAGAGGAAGGTCTTCGTCGAATACCGAACGTGTGACCGACTGCGGGAGCGCTGCTGGAACGTGGCGCCGGAAGGATCGTCTACGCGATCTTGAGATCGGAAAGAGTACGACTACATCACCCACGAGAATCTGCTCTCGTTAAACACTTTGGAATCTTCGAGGGTGAGTTATTCCATCGACTCGTTGCTACAATCTAGTAGATAGATCTTGGCTTGTTTGTTTGTATGCGATAGAAAATTTTTGTTTTCCATGCTACGAACCCCTACAGTGGTATCAGAGCCGTGTCTATATGTAGATCTGTTGCACGAGTAGAACACAATGGTCATTGTGGGCGTTGATGCTTTTATTGTAGATTGCTTTGCGTGTACTTTGCATCTTGCGGTATGTTGGGATGAAGCGGCCCGGGCTAACCTTACATGACATCGTTCATGAGACTTGCTCCACGCTTGACATGCAACTTGTATTGCATAAGTGGCTTTGCGGGTGCCTGTTTCTCCTAGCATAGTAAAGATCCAATTTACAACGGGTAATCAACAATGCTAGTATCAATGTTGTGGTTCTTGTTCGTAAGTTAGAACGACACTTATTGAAAGCCCCAAACCACGTAAAATATGCAAAGAAAGTAGAAGCGTCTAACTTTGTTTTGCAGGGGTGTGCAGTGATGTGATATGGCCATGATTGTGATTATATTTGATGTATGCAATGTTCCTTATTGTAAGTTGGCAACCGGCAGGAGCCATATGGTTGTCTTTAATTTCTGTTAAGACCTGCGTGTCTATTCAAAATAGTTGTAATAGTTGAAGCTGGTGGACGACAACCATGAAGAAGCGTCATTGACCTTGATGCTATGCCGGTGATGATGGAGATCATGTTCGTGCTTGAAGATGGAGATCGGAAGCACAAAGAAGAAAGGCCATATCATATCACATATTATGAATTGCATGTGATGTTAATCCTTTATGCATCTTGTATTGCTTAGTAGACGACGGTAGCATTATAAGATGATCCCTCATGCACATAAATTTCAAGTTCTAAAGTGTTCACCCTTAGTATGCACCGTTGCCAAAGCTTGCTGCTTCGAAGCACCACGTGATGATCGGGTGTCTTTGATTCCGCGGGTGAATACAACATAAGCAAGCCAGATTTGCTTATGCGGTAGCTAAGGTTTGATCTTGACGAGCCTAGCATGTACAGACATGGCCTCAGGAACACGGATCACCGAAAGGTAAAGCATGAATCATATAGTAGATATGATGAACATGTCGATTGTTCGCCATTGAAACTATATCAACTCTCGTGATGATCGGAGTTGATGTAGTGGATTTGGTTCATGTGATCACTAAAACAATGTGAGGGATGTTGTTTTGAGTGGGAGTTCACCTAGTTTAATTTCATTAATTAATTTGAACTCAATTTGTCATAAACTTAGTCTAAACTATTGCAAATATGTTGTAGATCAATGGCAGCCCCTACCATCAATTTTAATGCGTTCCTAGAGAAAGAAAAGTTGAAAAACAATGGAAGCAACTTCGCGGATTGGTTCCGCAATTTGAGGATTGTCCTCACAGCTGGTAATTTGACCTATGTGCTGGATGCACCGCTGGGTGACCCACCTGCAGCTGATGCTACCGATGAAGTAAAGAACGTTTACCTCGCTCGGAAGAATCAGTACTCCATAGTTCAGTGTGCTATCTTGTATGGTTTAGAATCGGAGCTTCAGAAAAGGTTTGAAGAGTCAGACCCATATGATATTGTCGAGGATCTCAAGTTAATTTTTGAGACTCATGCGGCAATTGAAAGTTATGAAGCTTCTGAAAAGTTCTTTAACTGCAAGATGGAAGAGGGCAGCTCCGTCAGTGAGCATGTGCTTAAGATGTCTGGGCACGCAAATAAACTTCAAAGCTTGGGTATAGTGATTCCTAATACTTTGGGGGTTTATCGCATCCTCCAATCACTACCACCAAGTTACAAGAACTTTGTGATGAACTACAACATGCAGAACATGAACAAAGAGTTGCCAGAACTATTTGCTATGTTAAAATCTGCAGAAGTGGAGATCAAGAAAGAGCACCAAGTGTTGATGGTCAATAAGACCACCAAATTCAAGAAAGGCAAGTCTAAGCAGAAGGGACACTTCAAGAAGGGTGGTAAGAAAGTTACCATGCCGACGAAGAAGACCAAGGCTGGACCCAAGCCTGATACTGAGTGTTTTTACTGCAAGGGAGAAGGTCACTGGAAGCGGAATTGCCCAAAGTACTTGGCGGATTTGAAGAACGGCAACATCAAGAAGAAAGGTATATCTGATATACATGTTATTGATGTGTATCTCACTAGTATTCGTAGTAGTGCCTGGGTATTTGATACTGGTTCGGTTGCTCATATTTGTAACTCGAAACAGGAGCTGCAGAATAAACGGAAGCTAGCGAAGAACGAGGTGACGATGCGCGTGGGAAACGGATCAAAGGTTGATGTGATCGCGGTCGGCACGCTACCTCTTCATCTACCATCGGGATTAGTTTTATACTTAAATAATTGTTATTTGGTGCCTGCGTTGAGCATGAACATTATATCGGGATCTTGTTTATTGCGAGACGGTTACTTGTTTAAATCTGAGAATAATGGTTGTTCGATTTATATGAGTAATATGTTTTATGCACATGCACCTTTGATAGATGGTCTATTCTTATTGAATCTCGATAGTGGAAATACACATATCAACAACATTGAGGCTAAACGTTTGAAATCAAGCGATAATTCGACCTATATGTGGCACTGTCGTCTTGGTCACATCGGAGTGAAACGTATGAAGAAACTCCATTCCGATGGACTTCTTGAATCACTTGATTTTGAATCACTTGAAAGATGCGAAGCATGTCTGATGGGTAAAATGACTAAGACTCCATTTTCTGGTATAATGGAGCGAGCTACGGACTTATTGGAAATCATACATACCGATGTGTGTGGTCCAATGAGTGTAGCATCGCGCGGTGGTTATCGTTATGTTCTTACCTTCACGGATGACTTGAGTAGATATGGGTATATCTATTTCATGAAACATAAGTCCGAAACTTTCGAGAAGTTTAAGGAGTTTCAAAGTGAGGTAGAGAATCAACGTAACAAGAAGATTAAATTTCTACGTTCTGATCGTGGAGGTGAATATCTAAGTTACGAGTTTGGCGAGCATTTGAAGAAATGCGGAATACTTTCACAATTGACACCGCCGGGAACACCACAGCGTAATGGTGTGTCTGAACGTCGTAATCGAACTCTCTTAGATATGGTTCGTTCTATGATGTCACTTACAGATTTACCGCTATCATTTTGGGGTTATGCACTAGAAATAGCCGCATTCACTTTAAATTGGGCACCGTCTAAATCCGTTGAAACGACACCGTATGAATTATGGTTTGGGAAGAAACCTAAATTGACGTTCCTTAAAGTTTGGGGATGCGAAGCCTATGTAAAGAAGTTACAGCCGGACAAGCTTGAACCCAAAGCGGAAAAATGCGTCTTCATAGGATACCCGAAGGAAACTATTGGGTATACCTTCTATCATAGATCCGAAGGCAAAATCTTCGTTGCTAAGAATGGATCCTTTCTAGAGAAGGAATTTCTCTCGAAAGAAGTGACTGGAAGGAAAGTAGAACTCGACGAGGTTGTCGAACCTTCTCTCGAAATTGCGAGTAGCGCAGCACCGGAAGAAGTTCCTGTGGTGCCTGCACCAATAAGAGAGGAAGCTAATGATGGTGATCATGAAACTTCGGTTGAAGTTACTACAGAGCCTCGGAGGTCAACGATAACTCGTACCACTCCAGATTGGTATGATTCCGTTATGAATGTCGTGGTGGTGGACAACACCGATGACCCCGAGACATATGAGGAAGCGATGATGAGCCCAGATTCCAATAAATGGCAAGAAGCCATGAAATCCGAGATTGGATCCATGTACGAAAACCAAGTATGGACTTTGGTGGACTTACCGGATGGCCGGAAGGCCGTCGAGAACAAATGGATCTTCAAGAAGAAAACAAATGCTGATGGTAATGTTACTGTCTATAAAGCTCGACTTGTCGCAAAAGGGTTTCGACAAATTCAAGGAGTTGACTACGATGAGACTTTCTCACCGGTAGCGAAGCTAAAATCTGTGAGGATTATGTTAGCAATCGCTGCATATTATGATTATGAGATATGGCAGATGGATGTCAAAACAGCATTCCTCAATGGAGACATTGATGAAGAGTTGTATATGATGCAACCCAAAGGTTTTGTCGATCCTAAAGACGCTAACAAGGTATGCAAGCTTCAACGGTCCATCTATGGATTGAAGCAAGCATCCCGAAGTTGGAATCAACGTTTTGATAAGGTAATCAAAAGTTTTGGTTTTATACAAACTTATGGAGAAGCTTGTATTTACAAGAAAGTGAGTGGGAGCTCTGTAGCATTCTTAATACTATATGTGGATGACATATTATTGATTGGGAATGATGTAGACCTTCTTAATAGTGTCAAGGAATATTTGAATAATAGTTTTTCAATGAAGGATCTTGGCGAAGCAGCTTACATATTAGGCATAAAGATTTATAGAGATAGATCGAAACGCCAAATATCATTGTCACAAAGTACATATTTGGACAAAGTTCTAAAGAGGTTTGGAATGGAAGAAAGCAAGAAAGGGTTCTTGCCCATGTTGCCCAATACGACCTTGAGTAAAACTCAAAGTCCGACATCGGCAGAAGATAGAGAAAGGATGAGTAAGACTCCCTATGCATCAGCCATAGGATCTCTAATGTATGCCATGCTATGTACTAGACCCGACATTGCATATGCTGTTAGTTTAACTAGCAGATATCAAAGTGATCCAGGAGTGGATCATTGGACAGCGGTCAAAAACATCCTTAAGTACTTGAGAAGAACTAAGGATATGGTTCTTTCTTATGGAGGTGATGAACAGCTCGTTGTTAATGGTTACACCGATGCTAGTTGGAACACTGATCCGGATGATTCTAAATCACAATCTGGATACGTATTTATTTTGAATGGTGCAGCAGTTAGCTGGAGGAGTGCAAAGCAAAGCGTTGTGGCAAGATCTTCAACTGAATCGGAATACATGGCTGCTTCGGAGGCTTCACAAGAAGCGATATGGATGAAAGAGTTCATTACAGAGCTGGGTGTGGTTCCTAGTGCGCTGGACCCAATGTCTATCTACTGTGATAACATGGGCGCCATAGCCAATGCGCAAGAACCAAGGTCACACAAGAAGCTGAAGCATATCAAGCTGCGTTTCCACGCTATTCGAGAACATATCCAGGATGGGGATATAAAGATTTGCAAAGTACACACAGATCTGAATGTGGCGGATCCGTTGACTAAACCTCTCCCGAGGGCAAAACATGACCAACACCAAACTGCCATGGGTGTTCGGTATATTACCATGTAATCTAGATTAGATGACTCTAGTGCAAGTGGGAGACTGTTGGAGATATGCCCTAGAGGCAATAATAAATATAGTTATTATTATATCTTTGTGTTTATGATAAATGTTTATATTCATGCTATAATAGTATTAACAAGGAAACATTAATACTTGTGTGATTTGTAAACTTAAATTGAAGTCCCTAGTAAAGCCTCTATATAATACTAGCTTGTTGGTTAATAGATGATTGTGGTTTCCCCATCATGAACATTGAGATGTTATTAACAGCAAGATCATATCGTTAGGAGAATGATATGATGGACATACTCCTATAGATAAGCGTAGCATAAAGATCAAAGTCATTTCAATAGTTCAATTGCTATATGCTTTCTGATACATAGTATCCTAATTCCTTCGACCATGAGATCATGCATATCACCTTTACCGGATGGATGCTTTGATAACATCAAACACCACACCGTAACTGGGTGGCTATAAAGGTGGCATTGAGTGTTCGGAAAGTATTGGTTGAGACACATGGATCAAGAGTGGGATTTGTCCATCCATATGACGGATAGATATTCTCTGGGCCCTCTCGGTGAAATGTCATCCAATTAGCTTGCAAGCATGTGACTGGGTCACAAGGGATCACATATCACGGGAACGAGAAAAGAGTACTTATCAGTAACGAGGTTGAACTAGGTATGCAGAGATACCGACGATCATAACCTCGGATAAGTAACATATCGTGAGACAAAGGGAAATTGGTATCGTATGTAAGTGGTTCATTCGATCGCAAAGTAATCGTAGAAATATGTGGGAGCCATATGAATTTCCAGATTCCTCTATTGGTTATTGTTCGGAGAAGTGTCTCGATCATGTCCGCATAATTCACGAACCGTAGGGAGACACACTTAAGGATTCGACGTTGTTTGAGTAGTTATGGTATTATGAGAAAGAGACCGAATGTTGTTCGGAGTCTCGGATGGGATCCGGGATATCACGAGGTGATCCGGAATGGTCCGGAGAATAAGATTCATATAAGGAAAGTCCCGTTTCGGAGTTGGGGAATGGTTCCGGTGTTTTCATCGGGAACATTCTAGAAGGTCCCGGAATGTCCGGCACTCCGGAGGGGGGAAGGGTACATGAATGTGTCATTGTAAGTTGGCATGATTGCATCATGTACTAGGTGTTCTTGCTGTCCAAAATAAAGGGTTTATTTAAATCCTAAATTGAAAAGTCAAACGGCTAGTTTGAAAGTCAAACGGCAATTTTGGGAAGTGGGAAAAGAGGAGGATTGGTGGAGGCCGAATTGGAGGAGGGTTCCTCCCTTGGCCGGCGCCCCACCAAGCCGACTTGGGGAGGAACTCTCCTCCCCTTGGCCGGCTAGCCCTCCCACCTATATAAGGAGGGGCAGGGCTCCCTCCTAGCACACACAAGTTCCTATCTTCTACCTCCGGTTTAGAGCCGTTTTGGTTTAGAGCTTCTAATTGCTTTAGCCAGCGGTTTAGAGCCTTCTAATTGGTTTAGAGCCCTCTAATTGGTGTGTCTAATTACTAGACCACTAATAGCCTCTCTCATAAGCTCCACCATACTCGCACCGGCTTAAGGCGAAGCCCTGCGGGATTTCCCCTCTACTTCCGGTACCACGCCGTTGTGCTGCCGGAATCGCGAGGAGAGTGCTACAACCTCCGCTGCCTGCTGGAACAAGGGAGAGGAAGGTCTTCGTCGAGTACCGAACGTGTGACCGACTGCGGGAGCGCTGCTGGAACGTGGCGCCGGAAGGATCGTCTACGCGATCTTGAGATCGGAAAGAGTACGACTACATCACCCACGAGAATCTGCTCTCGTTAAACACTTTGGAATCTTCGAGGGTGAGTTATTCCATCGACTCGTTGCTACAATCTAGTAGATAGATCTTGGCTTGTTTGTTTGTATGCGATAGAAAATTTTTGTTTTCCATGCTACGAACCCCTACAATTTAAGGCTGAAGTGGAAAATCAGCACAGTTTAAAGATTAAAGTAGTAAGGTCCGACCGTGGAGGCGAATACTACGGCCGGCATACCCCATATGGCCAAGTTCCGGGACCTTTTGCGAGGTTTCTACAGGAACATGGTATAGTCGCCCAGTATTCAACACCGGGCGAGCCTCAGCAGAATGGAGTAGCTGAAAGAAGAAACCGTACCTTGATGGATATGGTGAGAAGTATGTTAAGTTACTCCACCTTACCGATTGGTTTGTGGATGGAGGCGTTAAAAACCGCCATTCACATACTTAATCGAGTCCCAAGTAAATCGGTGTCTAAAACACCATATGAGTTATGGACTAGTCGCGAACCTTCACTCAATTATTTGCGAGTGTGGGGTTGCCCAGCTGAGGCAAAGCTCTTCAACCCAAGCCTTGGGAAGTTGGATCCCAAGACAGTGACTTGCCATTTTATTGGCTATCCAGATAAGTCCAAAGGCTATCATTTCTACTGTCCCGACAGATACACTAAGTTTGTAGAAACGAGACGTGCTGTGTTTCTGGAGGATCAGATGATCAGGGGGAGCACGGTATCCCGAGAAATCAACCTTGAGGAGAAGCGGGTGCATGCACCCACTCCGATGATTCAGGAACCATTTTTCTCGATACCTGCTGCTGCACCGACACATGACAATGTCGATGTTACACCTGTTGTTGGTTCTCCTGTGGTAACAATGAATGAAAATGAAGACCCCGTTACCACAGATGAGGGGGAGCCGCAACAGCCCCACACCGAGAATGTGCCAGAAGGTGAGGCCCTTAGAAGGTCTCAAAGAACTAGAACGCCAGCTATTCCTAATGATTTTGAGATCTATGTCAGTGAAGAAGTTCAAATGGAGGGTGATCCCACCACATTTGAAGAAGCCATTAAAAGTCCTCACTCATCGAAGTGGCTTGAAGCCATGGAAGATGAGATGAGATCCATGAGTAGCAACAAAGTCTGGGATTTAGAAGAAGTTTCTAAAGGAGCCAAAACGGTAGGCTATAAATGGGTCTACAAAACCAAATGTGACTCTAGAGGGAATATTGAGAGATATAAGGCACGACTTGTTGCTAAGGGCTTCACCCAAAGAGAAGGAATAGATTACAATGAGACATTTTCTCCAGTCTCAAGTAAGGATTCTTTTAGAATCATAATGGCTCTAGTGGCACACTACAATTTAGAATTGCATCAGATGGATGTAAAAACGGCATTCCTAAATGGAGACTTGGAAGAAAATGTCTACATGGCACAACCCAAGGGTTTTGTTGTGGAAGGAAAAGAGCGTATGGGATGTCGTCTGAGAAAGTCCATTTATGGACTAAAACAGGCCTCCAGGCAATGGTACTTGAAGTTCCATGAAACAGTAAGGAAGTTTGGGTTTGATGAGAATGAGGAGGACAACTGCGTATATGCAAAGTTCAAGAATGGGAAATTCATTTTCCTTATCCTGTATGTGGATGACATTCTACTCGCTAGTAGTGATGTTAGTCTACTACTGGAGACGAAGAAGTTCTTGTCCTCAAACTTTGATATGAAAGATCTTGGTGAAGCTTCATTCGTTCTAGGAATTGAAATTCACCGAGATAGACAAAAGGGGATTTTAGGGTTATCGCAGAAGGCATACTTGGAGAAGATTCTGAAGAAATATAGTATGCATGCGAGTAATCCTACGCCTGCTCCTATAGTCAAGGGCGGTAGATTTGGGAACTTTCAGTGTCCCAGGAACCAATATGAGATCGATCAAATGAAAGCGGTTCCATATGCTTCTGCTGTCGGAAGCTTGATGTATGCTCAAGTGTGTACACGCCCTGACTTAGCTTTTGTTACCGGGGTACTTGGCAGATTCCAAAGTAATCCAGGAATAGACCACTGGAGAATGGTGAAGAAGGCATTGCGTTATACAAAAGGCACAAAAGGCCTCATGCTAACATATAGAAGAACTGATTCTCTTGAGATAGAAGGGTATTCAGATGCAGATTATGCGGGAGATGTAGATGAAAGAAAATCCATGTCAGGATATGTGTTTACTCTCGCAGGTGGAGCTATATCGTGGAAAAGCTCTAAGCAAACCATCACGGCATCGTCCACGATGGTAGCTGAGTATGTAGCATGTTATGAGGCCACGGGGCAGGCAAACTGGTTAAAGAAGTTTATACCCGGGTTGAGAGTGGTAGACAACATTCAAAGACCACTCAAGATGTACTGCGACAATGAGCCAGCAGTATTCTATGCTCACAACAATAAGTCAAGTGTTGCTGCCAAACACATTAACATTAAGTTTTATGTTGTGAAAGAAAGAATCCAGGATCATACCATAAGTTTAGAGCATATAAGTACAAAAGAAATGCTCGCGGATCCGCTCACAAAAGGCTTACCACCCAGTGTGTTCAGAGAACACTTAGCCGGCATGGGTTTAAGGGAAAGCCTATGATACCTGGATATTAAGGGCCTAGTATAAGAATCTGTTTCAAAATAGAGAGGTGTATAGTGGCTGTTGAATCGATGGTGCGTAACTGACCATTATGACGAGACATGCTCTATATGTTGATCTGTGATGAAATAGGTACCAAAGTATAAGTTTAAAGTATAAGTTAAGTGAAAGGTGAGATCAAGGGGGAGAATGTTAGGTTGATCTCCCGTTCGGGCCCAACGGCCCGAACAAACCTTGGACTCGCGCCCTGATCGGGGGCGCCCAACGTCGCAATCGTTGGTGGGCCCCCGTCGCGCAGCGCAATAAATAGAGGTGGGGGCCGGGGGCACGAACGCCAAGGTTCGTCGTGCCCACTCACCCCACCGAAAATCCGAAAACCCTAGCCACCGATCGGCTTGCGCTGTAGCGGCGGGAATCAGCCCCTCTCCGCCGCCACCACTCCGACGAGCCCGATGGCGAGCTCATCCTCGACGCCTAAGGCCGATGGTATGCATCTATCTCTCCCTCTCCCTCTCTGTAAGCAAGATCGAATCTCAAAGAAAGTCACTACCGGCTAGATCTCGAGCAAGATAAGTCCAACAATGAGACCCGATGATGTACTCCCCAGTGATTCCTCCATGGCGACGCTCTAGCTCCACGCCATGGACATGGCCCCATAGTATGGGATGCGCCTGTCGTTCCTGACCGTGCACCACCCGATGCAGCCATGCAGGTGAAGGAGACTGAGGATAACGACGACGCAGCTGGTGGCTTCGTTCGGATCCCTTCCATGGAGAGAAATATAGTAGTATAGCATTTTCTCTCGATGGCTTTCCTGGAGCACCAGATCTATGGCAGTTATGTGAGATAAACTGCAGAGTATAGACACAAGGGTCCGTCTTGGCGGGCACCCACCAAAGATGATGTCCAAGCCCACCACCAGCATTGCATGTAGCGGCGCGAGGATGCCGTACTATGCGAACTCGTCGGGCTCGTTCCAGAAAAGAGAGACCATGTCCATGGAAGAGCACCCTCGTGGGATGTCGAGAAGATGGCATCAAGATCCGGCGGCCATTTGCATTTTTGACTACTTTTTCAAATGCAAATTCTAGTACATGCAAGCATATTCGAATTAAAATATTTAGCTAAATCATGTCTCATAGAACAATTCAAATACATGCAAGTAGTCTCATACAACAATTCAAACTAATTATTACAACAACTTATTTTCCTCAATTTTTTTTCTTGATCCCTCTTCATCGTCTTTTTGTTTGCATCGCCTCCTTTGAGAAGATCAAACAACAGGTGTTCCAATCTTTTTTCTCCCCTCTCATTGCTATCTTTTCCTCATCCCATTTTTTCTTCTCCTATAGTTGTTGGTCTCTATCCCTCTCCATCTTGCCCAAGTCTCGGTGTCCTCACAATTCTCCTTCTACATTGTCATATTTTCATGCAACACTTTCCTCTTAGGGCATCTCCACGGGACAACCCAAATGCGTGACTGAAACGGTCCGTTTCTGTCCGTTTGGATCGGGTCGCGGTCGCTTTTGGGCCGGCGCCGACACTATCGACCTCCAGGCAACGGTACTGTCCCAGCGCATGGCCGAGGCGGAGGTGGTGGCCTTCGAGGAGGAGGGTCGTGTGGCCCAGGTGGCACTGGAGCAGGTGGTGGAGGCGGCCTCATTGGTGGCCGCCCAATGGGCGGTGCGCGAGATTCACCACGTCGCCGCGGCCATGACCACGCTGGAGACGGTGGCTAAGGAGGCCGCCAAGGTTGCCGTCCGCGAGGCGACGCCATGGCCAGCATCCTTCGACAAGTTCTTCCATGTGCACCATGAGATACGTGATCGTCCTACGCACAACAGACTACAAATGGATTTGATCGAGTACATGTGGGAACACATCAGACAACTGCTAGGCATGGCCTCATATTTCTTGTTGTTTGCTATGTTTGATCTTGAACTAGATTTGCTTCGGAACTATGTTATCTATATATGGTTGTGAACTAATTAAATTCATATAATTGTTATCGTGTCGATTAGTTGAAATCTGTCAAAAACTAGCGAGTCCAGAACATGTCTGACCAGAATGGTTCTGTGCCGCTCGAACACCCGACCCAAACGGAGAGACAACAAAATGGCCTTTTCTCGTTTTGCGCGGAACAGATTCGAAATACTACAGGTGAGATGCCCGTCGTGGGATGCGATGCGAACGGTCCACCAGCGTGTGGGCTGCCAGCTAGTACTTGCTCCTAGGGCTTCGCTTCAAGCAGAGTACTCTAGTAGGGCTGTCCTTCCTGTCTGGGCTCTTGATTTTCTTTATTTTCGTCAGCTGCCGCTTTCGCTGTATCCCGTGCTACTACTGTTCACACCGGTCATGTTTGGGTCGCTTTTGTTGTCCCATAACGGTTGGATTTCTGGATCCGTGGGTTATTATGAGGTGCCAAGGACTCTTTGTTTCAATTTGATTTTTCAGGAAATACCAAACTTTTTGTTTCCTTTTAATTATCCTGATTTCGACTTCACCAAATGTGTAGCTCCGGTTTTGGAGGAAACGTACTAAAGGGCACGTACATTCCATCATGGACGAGTAGGACACACCAAAATTCTGTTGGAATCACACCTAGTTGTGTGGCTCTATGAATGCACAGACTATTAAATTCTATTTGTTCAAATATTTTTTAGACTCCGTAAAACTTTGAATCATCCAAGAATATACGCTAGCATTCTAGCTAGAAAATATATAAACACTGGTCATGTTTTGGGTTACCTTTATCCGTTCTTGATCCGTCCGTTAGACCATCTCTAGCTGATACTGCATCCCGCCGTAACGCAAAACGCGGATGCAGTACGAAAATAACTCGGACATAGCAGATACACTAGATCTAAAATGCCTATTTAAAAATATTGGCGTCAGATTCATACATATGGGAGGTTTTGATCATTGAGATCGATATATATGTACAAATAAAATTGATGGCGCGTCCTGCATCCAGACTAGACCTAGCATCTACGTAGTTCCACCGGTGGTACCGACATGGGCATACCCTACAGGTAATCGCGATCAGCATATACGGTCCAGCCCAGGAGTCCACGGTGCTACTGAGGCCCAGTCAAGATTCGGATGGCCCAAAGGGAGTCGACTCCTTGAAGAACACGGCAAAGAGTAGATAGAAACTTAAAGGGAAAACCCTAATCTATAACCGACTCGGCCTACTATCCCGAGACCTAGCCTCCTTGTATAAAGGCTAGGAGGGAGCGGCGAGGAGGATATCCACAACCCTAGCATACATCTCGCTAGATTACATCTGCGCACCCCTGTAACTTTCGATTCCTCGATAATTCTAGAGCAAACAAGCAGGAGTAGGGTCCTCTACGAGGCCTGAACCTAGGTAAACCCTCGTGTCCTGCTATGTGCTTGTTTGCTAGCCGATTGACGCCTCCAGCGCTCCCTAATCTCTCGAACCTAAGTCCATCAACGATGGACATTGATGAGTTAACGCCCTCGTCAATTGGCGCCGTTTGTGGGAAATGGGAGTGCTGATGTTGCAGCTTTCTCGGCCCCATCAATCGTGATCTACAACTCCGCCATGACGGAGAATCACCTCCTCTTCGGTGCCTCCGACTTCACCGTCCACTCACCATGACTTCGAGTTCGTGGGCGACGGAATCGGCATGACGATCGGGAGCCTACGCTTCCAGGTCGGCCAGGTTGGGACGCTACGCTTCCCTGACCACCCGCAAGCTCCTTCGATTGCCCCGGCTTCGTGGTTCCTACCGCCTATCGGCACCCTAAGTGATCCCTCGGCGTCCTCCTACGACACGGACATCAACAACAGTTGTGAGTCCGATCTGAGCAGCTTGGCGCTGTAAGATGGCATATGAGGCTCTGGATCTAAAAGTTGTGGAAGGAGTAGCTCCCCCAGCCATTACATGGGGAATCTGGGCGGTTCATGACGATCTGATATCGTCGTGGATGAGGGCCAAAACGCCGTAGATGGCCATCCGCGACGAATTCTGCGACAAAAAAAATAGGTCACGGACCTCATGTCATAATTCAATTCGTGATGTTTTTTCTGTCGAAAACGTCACGGCCCGTCCGCGACGTTCCTCCAATTTCGCCGTGGCAAACTGGACCAGCCCGGCCTAGGCTCGGGCCCGGTCCTTCATGACGTTTTTATTTCATCATGAACAATGCCACGTGGCGGACGGCACCACAGGTGGCCTTTAGCGACGTTTGCTGTCATCATGTTCGCCGTCTACGACGTCATCAACTTCCTGACTTTTTTCTGTCACGGCCTGATTCCGCTAGCGTCGTTTGGTGACGTCATCCTTTCATTTGCTTATGTCATCCTTCCCATTTCGTCACGCTGGTGGCGGCGAATTTCGTCACGCTGGTGGCATCTCCACCGGGACAACCCAAACGCGTGACTAAAACGGTCCATTTCTGTCCGTTTGGGTCGGGTCGCGGTCGCTTTTGGGCCGACGCCGACACTATCGACCTCTAGGCCATGGTACTGTCCCAGCGCATGGCCAAGGCGGAGGTGGTGGCCTTCGAGGAGGAGGGTCGTGTGGCCCAGGTGGCGCTGGAGCAGGTGGTGAAGGCGGCCTCATTGGTGGCCGCCCAATGGGCGGTGCGCGAGATTCACCTTGTCGCCGCCAAGGAGGCGGTGGCCAAGGAGGTGGCATTAGCGGCCCTCCGCGAGATCTGCCACGAGGCGGCCGTGACCATGCTGGAGACAGTGGCTAAGGAGGCCGCCAAGGTTGCCGTCCTTGAGCTTCGCCACGCCGCCAACGTGTGCACGGCGGTCGAGGAGGCCAATCACGTCGCCGACGCCGCAGCAGAGGAGCTGTGCGTGGCCAATGCCACGTGGGCTCTCGTCAACAGGAACAAGACGGAGGTGGAGGACGATGACGAGGAGGGGGAGGAGGTGGAGCAAACGGAGGCGAAGGCGGAGGTGATCGCCGTCCCTCTGCAGATCGCGACGGCGGCGGCGGTGACGGAGCTGGTAGACCAGGAGCACTCTTTTTTTTAATTATGTTTAAACAGGTGCCTTTTTGTAATGGGCAATGCCTAATCTAAATGAAACCAAGTTTATCTAGTAATGTTTTACTTACATATGTGCCCGAGCAGCCGACTGGCGGACACCCACGAGGACAAGCGTGTAGTCCGGGCCGACGCAACCGTTCCCAAATTAAGTACACGGATGGGTCGAGTCGGACGCGTCTGTCCGTTTGGGTCGTGCCACTAGGAGGTCGCGCACGTCGCGCACGTCCGCGCGGACTCGTTCAGACATGCTCGGACGGGTTGGGTTGACATGTTGAGATGCCCTTAGTTGTCACATCCCAAATTTTTTTAAATTTTGGAATGTGAAATAAATAAAATAAGCTTGGTTGATTGTTTGACTTTGTTGAAAATTCTGAGTAAAAAGAATTTTTGAGAACTTGTTTGAACCTTCTGAACTATGATTTAAAGACATTCATATATGAGTGGATTAACATGACTATCCAACTTGATTTCATTTTATTTCAACCATTGGAATTATATAGTGGCATTTAAAAATGTTCATCCAACCATGCTTGACTTATTTAAGAGAGGGAATAAAAGGACTTTCCCAAATTATGGTGGATTGTCAATTTAACATGTTCCCTTTTGACTTTAAAGTTCTTTCTTGAATTTGTGGTATCTTCCTAAATATTTTACAACATTTTTTTTACGTGAGAGAAGATAACATGACATCTTCATTTTCATTGGATGATTGAACTTGTTGTTTTGGAAATTTTGGCATTGTGTGTTTTGATTGAGTGATTAAAATAAACCCTAAGAAACTATTCTGAAATAGTGCATAGTAGCCCTATAAGGCCAATTGCATAAAACCCTATACCATTTTGATAATGCCTAAGTAGCCCTATCTGGCAAAAAGGCATAAAATGATTTTTGTTTGAGTGGTTGACATATGGCATGCATCTATGCATTCATACGGCATGATGAGCATCTTACAAATTTTTCATTTTCAAAACCCCTCTATGTCAAAATCCTATTTAAATTTCCCAAACCCTACATATTAGGGTTCTTTTGTTTCTATTAGACTGGAATATATTTCCATAAAGTCCTAAACCTTTTTATCAATTTTATAAACCAGCTGAAACTGGTTTTATTTAAATCTGAGGCTTAAAACAAAAGATACAAAACAATAAGCAAAAGAATAGAGGAAAATAGAAAAGAAAAAATGAAAAAAACTACCCTATCTAACCCCGGCCAGGCCCAACCCAGCCGGCCAACTCTCCTAACTAGCGCCCGCGCGCCGAGCGGACAGCAGCAGCGCGGCGCCAGTAAGCTAGCGGGCCAGCCCATTCCTTCCCAGCGTACCCATCCCACCACAGAAAATCCCTCCTCCGCTCTATTGTTTTTCTTCCTCTCTATCACTGACGTGCCTAGCCCACCCGGCCTTCTCCTTCCTCCAATCAGAGACTGCCTCCTGCACGATCTTGACGAACCGCCGCGAAATCCGACCGATTTGGTTCGGCTGTGCCCTCCTCTGCATGCCAACCCGCCTATAAAAACTCCCCCGCGTCCTTCCTGACCGAGATTTTTCCAAATCGCGAAACCCTAGCCGCCGCATGAAAGAGCTCCCGATCTCACCGGAGCCACCGCCTCTGTGGAGCACGACCCCGATGTTCTGTGCCTCCCCGCGCTTCCTAGGCTCACTCAATCTTTTCGGTTTGCTCATGCACATCGATTCACCCATTCTTCCCCCTCGCAGGTGCACCAGAGGGCACCCAATTGTTCGCCGGAGCCCGCGGAAGTCGAGCAACTCCGTCAGCGCCGCGCCTCCGTTACAAGAAGAGATAGTCGACTCCGAGGATACCCGCGAGCTCTGTGTGTCGTACCACGCCTTGTCGTCCATTTCCCCGTCAACACAGACCCCAGAGCACCTCCCTCCACCACCTCCTGAGCCGCCACCACCTTCCGCCGCTGCCAGCAAAGGTGAGGTCAGAAGGCCCACTTCCCAGCAGTCCGATTCATCATCAACGACGCTTATTAGAAACCCTGGCAAACCGCTACTGGCCAATGACGCGCTGCCACCTGGCTGTAACACCCCAACATTAGAGCTTAGAAATAAGCTGAACACAGGTGTGTGCATTGTATTCATGCATAGAAAATCTGGATAATTTTCGCGCTTTTAAATAAAACTTGTCAAAGAGATTGAAGCTTCTCTTAACTTGGTGGAACTGAAGTAGATCATCAAGTTGACTGTGATAAGTTTCAACATGACCTTTGTTAAAACCTTATCTTTGGGTAATATAATTTGATCTATGGGTAGATCAAATGTAATAAAACTAAGTCAGAACACACTTCTTAATAAGGAGTACTTGATCTTCTAGAGATCATTACATGGTATTACATACCACAAATCAAGGATGAATACTTAATATTCTAAAGATGATATCAAGGTATTATCTACCACAAACCCTGAATACTAAATTAAGTATATAACTTATGTAAAGAAACCTCAATAAATAAATCTTGAAACACTTGTTTTCCATAGTTACTCCTACCATGGGTATAATGGTAGTTCTTAAACATTAACTCTTACCACAAATAGAGTAGGAAAGGAAGTTAAGCCAAGACCATCCAACATATACTCTCAATATGATATTAAGAGGTGACATTCCTATTTAACCAAGTCCTAGTGTCAGGTGATCATAAGTGTTGAGTAACCAATTCCTGACCGAGAACTTATTGATCTGTTATATTAACCTTCCAAAGACCTTAAGTAAATTAATAATAAGAAGGAACTAGTTATGGTGAAGTATGCCATCATCAATGTAATGAGATCCCTAGTGGTGATTAAACCATTGTTAACTAGAAGAAGTATTTAAACCAAGATTTTGGATAATAGTTATGAAGCCATGAGAAAACTAGTAGTATTTGTGTATGAAATAATAATATTGTTAAGCCAAGAGGTATAAAGTTCAAGTAAGTTTCCTTGGCAATATAAGTCTTATAGAAAGACTAGTACAAGCCTACTACTTAGTTGAATATAGATCTTGATTAGACAATTATAAGCCTAAGCTTATTATGATCAAAGTATGGAAGCCATCTTTCTCAAATCACTCGAGAATAGATGATTATGTAATAAAAAATGAGGTGAGTATACCAAATTAGGTAAAGCCCTAGTAAGATGAATCATCTAGTTTGATCATGAAAAGTCAAGATAGAGTGTGATGAAGTATATAACATGAGTTGTATGGAGTAGTTGAAGGCATAGTAGTTTAACCCAAGCTAATGCAAGAACAAACTTGTATTATGGGAGTAGTACCATACCTATTCTAGAGGATTATTATCACATGTGATGTATAGAGAGAATTGTAATCTTGCAAGCCTTGGATATAGATACAAGGTGAATTTAAAGGAGTTAATGGAAGGAGTTATAAGTAGCTACATTGATGGGTTCATCAATGGTAGTTTAGAGATGGAAGTTATATATAGAAGAATAAAGAGTGAGAATTATTGAAGAGGCATGACCATGTCATCATATAATGATTGATATGGTGAAGTATGATGAATCCATTGTAGTGATTTTATTTAGTGAAGTAAAAGTTATTTGTGAAGTAGTGACCATGTCTAGGATCTGTTGTAGTGATTTATGAGTGTATGAAAAGGGTTTTGTGACCATGTCTCCACCTAGGATCTGTTGTAGTGATTTATGAGTGTATGAAAAGTTATTTTATTTAGTGAAGTAAACAAAAACTAGGATCTGTTGTAATCCTAACACTACAAAACAAGTAGAATAAAGAGAAAGATTCCCCACAAGGTGCTTCGATACTTTCCTATAATCTCAAGGTTGCAGAGATTTTTTGTTTCCAAGGAAGCGTTGATGAACACCAAGTGGCACAAGGAGAAGAGGGTTGCACAACCGGGTATTTTGAGGCACCCAGCTAATGGTGAAGCATGGAAGCACTTTGACAAGGAGTTTGGATGGTTTGCTTTAGATGCCCGTGACATAAGGCTTGGTATTGCGACAGATGGATTCAACCCATAAGGAAACATGAGTAGTTCATACAGTATGTGTCCAGTTTTTGTCATTCCATACAACTTCCCACCGTGGATGTGCGTGGATCAATCCAACTTCATGATGTCATTGCTAATCCCTGGAAAAAATTCACCAGGAAAGGATTTTCATGTATTTATGCAGCCATTGATAAAAGATATGATGAAGCTATGGAGTGGCGTGGGCACATATGATGCGTGCACAAGTAGAGAGTTTCTGTTGCATGCTGTGTTTCTTTGGTCGATTCATGACTATCCTGGATATGCCACGATGTCTGGCCGTAACACAAGAAGGTTTTTCGCATGTGCGCACTGCGATAAGGATCCTTGCTATGAGTCTTTGCATAATAAAATTGGTTATATTGGTCATCGTCGATTTCTGCCTCACGATCACAAGTGGAGGAGTAGCAGAGCCTTCAATGGAAAACCTGAACCTAAGGATGCACCAACAAGTTTCACACTTGCAGAAAGAGAGGAGAGGGTACAGAGAGTTCTGGATTACAGGCCAGGGAAAAATCCATCAACTAGGAAGAGAAAGCGTGGCATGACTGGTGAGCCAACCTGGCACCTCAAGATCAGCTTATATGATCTGCCATACTGGTCAAGATTGAAGTTTGTTCACAACCTAGATGTGATGCACATTGAGAAGAACATATTGGACAATATCCTTGGTACCCTTCTTGAGCTTGATGGAAAGAACAAGGACACTGTTGGTGGTAGAATGGATTTGGAGAAATTTAATGTCAGGAAGAAGTTCTGGATGAAACCTGAGGCCAAGGGTTTTTCAAAGGAGAAAGCACCATGGACGCTTCAAAAGGAAGGCAAAAAAATTGTGCAAGTATTTGGCCAACACTAGGTTCACAGATGGTTTTGCTAGAAACTTAGCAAGATGTGTTCCCAGGGGGTAAAGTGCACGGTCTGAAGACGCATGACTGCCACATACTTATGCAGCGTGTGTTGCCAACTGGTCTGAGAGGGATTGCATCAAAGGCGATGTATGAGACCATTGCTGAACTGGGAAACGTTTTCAGGGAGTTGTGTGCCAAAACTCTAAGAGCATCTGTGCTGCGTCGAATGAAGGTTGAAATTGTCATAATTCTTTGCAAGCTTGAGCTGCTATTTCCCCCATCATTCTTTGATGTAATGGTGCACCTGGCTATTCATCTACTTGATGAGGCACTTCAGAGGGGGCCTGTTCAATATGGTTGGATGTATCCAGTTGAAAGAAGGCTCGGGTACCTGAAATCAACTGTGCGTAGCAAATCAAGGCCTGAAGGTTCAATTGCTTAGGGATATATCGTGGATGAGTGCTTGCATCATTGCTCTAAATTTTTGGGCGATGTCATAGAAACCAGACATAACAAGCCTGAGAGGAACCAAGATAAGAAACAAAGAGTTGATCCGCTAGAGTTTGATATTTTTTCAGATGGAGCCAGAGGTTTAGGACTATCCAAGTTGAAGTATTTTCCCAAAGAATTTGACAGTATGGTTTGGTATGTACTTCAGAACTGTGATGAGGCACAAAATTATATTCGGTAGGTCTATTTACCTTTTTATTAATCATTCAAAATTTTCAGTAATATTTTGTGTTATAGCAGTACCGTTACTAATTTGTTTTTGATTTTTAGGAATTTCCAACAACTACAAAACAGGGGTGTGAACAACATGTCAGTAATTTGGAAAATGCTCCAGAAGATTTAAAATCACTAGCACTTGGTGCAGATGCTCGTGTAGTTGTACACCCTATGTGCAATGTAAATGGCGCTAGGTTCTGTTCCGTCGAGCGTGAGAAGAACATGAGGACTCAAAACTCAGGCATGATGACAAGGGGATCCGTTTCTGACGAACAAGATCAAGAATACTACGGTGTGATGAAGGAGGTTCTTGAGTTACAGTACCCGAGAAACAAGCACGGTGACAGATCCGTGTTCTTGTTCCGCTGTGATTGGTTTGACCTTGGAAGTAGGAAAACCACGGAGATGAAGGATGATGGATAATTTAAAAGCATCAATACGTCTATATTGTGGTACAAGAACGCCCCTTTCATATTAGCTCACCAAGCAGAAACTTGTTTTACTTGGAAGACACAAAATTTGGTGATCCTTGGAAGGTGGTGCAAACTTTCAAGCACAGGAATGTATACGATGTTCCAGAAAAATATGATGAAGGCAATGCAGGTGCATACTAGGAAGACCTAGGCTCGGAAGATCCCATTGTTCACCAAATTGAGGACGAGGAAGATGAATATGTTGATGATCATGAAGACGACATGGCTGATCGCTCTGATGATGTGATATTTGTTGACTCTCAGACTGTTAGACAACTAGCAGGGAAAAATGGTGTAAACAATGATATGGACCTGAGCAACGAAGAACAAGAAGACTTGGAACCAGTTGTCGATGAATTTGGGAGGAGCATTTCAGATGTTGATAGTGATATTGACTAGTACCTTGTGAAAATGCGTTACTAAAATACTAACACGCAGTTGTACTGTTTGATACTAGTTATGGAGACTTTTGCATTCAATTCCCAGTAACCATGTTATACACAAAATTATTAATTACAATGATATATATGGTCGTACCTAGATATTTTTGCTTGTTTTTGTTATACTTACTTCGAGCAGCAAAATAGATTTACTGGAGATAGATACTTCTTTACGGGACACAACCTACGTGACAGACATGTCCGTCTAGTAAGTTGTGCACGCATAAAATTTGTAGCTCATAAAATATTCATAGATACCGATGAAATGGACTTAATTAACACGATTTCACTATAATTGGCAGCAACGACAGGCATAATATATTTCAGCTCATAAAAAATTTAATAGTACCATTACACTTAACCATGTCTTCAGACATACTAATGCCACATTATGAAAGGACCGTAAAATATTGTCTTAACATCTCATATTATTAGGTCGACAAATGACCCATGACCATCATAGTGATATGCCTTTCTTATCCTAGGTCAGATTGTAATATGCTGTACAAGTTCAAATACTTAATTAAATGAATATTACTGAATCAAAATTAAGATTAATGCATGGTAGGTACGTCATCATTAAGATTGTTTAGGAACAAGGAAAAAATATCGTGCTAAACACAAAGCAACTACTTCTTTTTTCATAAGGAAAAAACTAGAGACAATTCCATCGGTGATATTCTACACATTACAAAGTAGACTAGAAACCGAGCAAAATGGGTGAACCTAAATATTTTAGTGGATCTACATATATACATCCATTTTATACAAACTCGTAAACATCGTATATTTGTAAATGGAGGGAGTACTTTAAATAAGCAGTTACTTACATGGGTGGGTGATCGGTAGGTTGATCGACGTCACAGGGGTAGATGGACTTTGTGTGTCGGTAGAGAAGACAAGCTCCATGCCAACATCCAGATTGTAGACTCTAGCAAATTCTCTCCAATATTAGCCTTCAAGATATGTTCTGCCATCCTTGTTGATACAATCAACGTTGAATTCGAACCCTTCTTCCGTAACCACCTCGACCACAAAATCATTCTCGTGGTCGACAGAGTCGATGGCAAACTTCTTAAGGAAATTCGCTCTAGCATAGCAGGGTATTAACTGAAGAAAAATGGAACATGTTTACTACATGACAAACTAACAGATGCTATAATTCATGAAAAATGGGTGCAACAGGAAAGACTGATGATAATACAAAAAATAAAACCAGTACCGTCATTTCTTCAAAATTCTCTACAAGGGTGAGAACGAAAAAGGACTTGATCTTGTCGCCCAGGCCGCACAGACCCTTGGTGTCAAAACACCAAGGATACTACGAATCAAAAAAACAAAATTTAAAGATCATTGGCCATACATTTTTGTCCAAATAGATCCAGTACATGCAAACTAGATAGGTTAGATTTTTACCGCAACGATCTTGCCCTTCGCCATCCCTCTCTCTCGACAGATCTGCGGCCTAGGCAAAGGTGGTTTAGATGGTGGGGCTGACTCCAACTATGACTTTAGGGTTTGTTGGAGGGAGAGCATATATATATATGGTCCGACTATGCTTGCATGCCGGGCCTGGACCCAGTTGTAAGCTTAATTTGTGGGCTCGACGTGATTAGCTTTAGCCGTTAGGCAAAATAAGGAAATATATTGATTACATTTAGTGCGCAGAGCAAGAAAATTGATTTGGTTTTTATTGCTCTGACTTAGTCGTCATAGTTAGGTCCTGTAAGATCCTCTAAAATAGAATCTTGACACTAACAAGGAAAGAATTAGCTATATTAATTAAATCCTTTACTTAGAATATTTTGCAAATTTTATGAAAAGTATTGGAAATAAGTATTGTGGTTGTTTTTAGACATTCTGAAGGATCATCAATATGTAAAGTACATAAGTTTCTGTTTTGAGATTGGTTTCAAACAAATTTTGTAGTCCAAAATTACTTCAAACTTTCTTAGCTACAAAATAAAGCATCAAACCATCTAATTTAGTAAACAAATGCAGTGTGCATCAACATGAGAATTCAGATAACAAGTGCACCAGTAACACAACATCAAACTCCATACACATTAACATAGTCTTAAACAACTGGGTATGATTGCCCAGCTTCCACCATACATAATAAAAACTTAGTCTTCAAACAGCACACAGTTTCTCTTCATCTCCAGGGGGACAACACAAACATAAACTAAACTTGTGGAAACAGAACATGAGGGCCAACAGCAGGACCGATAACCGGGATGAGGCCACCCTTGACGTACTTGTCGAGGAATCTGCCAAAGGTGGCATGCTTCGCCATGGTGTGGCCCTTGTGCTTCTGCCTGCTGCCTATGCCAACGCCATCCGCGTGCTGGATCATGCTCTCTAAGTTCTTGGTGATGACCCTGCTGCAGAATGGGCAAGATAGCTCCCCGCGGCTGCGGAAAGGTATCTGGCCACTCACCAGCCGCTTAAGAACAAAGCGGCTCTTGTGGTCCCTGTCGTCCTTGTCGTGGCCCACGTCGTCAGAGTCTTCCTGTGAATTTTGAAATACGTAAGAAGTGAGAGCGAGGACAGTTTTGTGTTGCGGTGATAGTACTAACATTTGATGAATCGAGGATAATGTTGTGTGACCAATATTTGATGAATCGAGGACAGTTTTGTCTTATCATGTCTAGTGAGCGCTGGAACGCCTGAGCATTCATTTCTATCTGCTTCAAAGTCCACAATGGATAATTTATTAAAGAACAATATTCTTTGGGGACATAATTCAAGGCATGTGAACTTTAGGGGCAAATAACCAATTTTGCCTAAATAAAATTCTTGCAATCATAATCACTAGAATGAAAGAAGACTCGGATGAATTTAAGTTTCTAACGCATTCATCATTACACATTAAATTCCATTCATCAGATCAATCATTTCTTCCCAAATAAAATTCTTGTTATCATAATCTCTACAATCAAATTAGACTCAGATGAATTTAAGGCACTTAATGATGAATCATTTACAAGTTAACTACCTTAACACATTCAGAAAGTTATCTGATAACTATGAACCGATAGATATCATATGAGCAATCATAATAAGTAGAATTAAAGAAGGCTTGGATTAATTTAAGTTTTAAACGCATTGATCGTTAGACTAAACAGGATACTGATTCAAACACACTATGGAATCATCACATTAATAAGCAGCAAATTTAGATAATGGTAATTATGAATTCCATGCATCAGATCAATCCTTTATTCCCAAACAAAATTCTTGCTATCATAATCTCTACCATGAAATTAGACTCAAATAAATTTAAGTCGCTTGTGTTGATCAATCATGTGCAAGGTAACTACCTTAACACATTCAGAATATAATCTGATAACTATTAACTGAGAGATATCATATGAGCAATCATAATCACTAGAATGAAACAAGACTCGGATGAATTTAAGTTTCAAACTCATTGATCATTACACTTAACAGGATACTAATTGATACACACTATGGAATCAACACATTAATAAGCAGCAAATCAAGAAAATGGTAATTATAAATTCTATGCATTAGATCATCTTTTCTTCCCAAACAAAAATCTTTGTTATCATAATCTCTATAATCAAATCAGACTCGGATGAATTTAAGGCACAACATTCAGAAATTAATCTGATAACCATGAACCCATATATATCATATGAGTAAGAATACTATATGGCAGATCAAATTAAAGTCAACTACAAAGGAACCGTACGAACCCTAGAATCAAGAATATCTAGAAGACCACCTAGACAGCACAAATCAATCTACTCTACGAACAAACCCTATGTGAACAGTAAGATGAATAGAGGAGATCTAACAGAACAGCTCAGAACCTCGGTGCCGTCATCGGAGGCCTCCTCCTTGAACGGTACATCTTCTTTGCGGGCTTGTTCATAGAGGTAATCGATGGAGTCAGGGTCTTCGCAGTCGTAGTACTCATTGTACGGCACGACGATGACCTGGCGGCCTGCATGCGGGTTCTGTAGATCTGCCGCGGGAGCCATGATGTCCTCCTTCTTCTCATCATCGACGGCGACCACGACCGGTACGGTGGAGTCCACAACGGTAACGGCGCGCCGACGAGCGGCTGGTGCTCCCGAAGAAGACTCCTCGCCCGCCACCGCGGCGATGACCGCGGGTGCATCGCCAGAGCCGCCGACCGCCTTCGACTCCGGCTCGTCTTCGCGAGCGCGCTTCATCTTCCAGATTCACTAAGGGATGAGATTGGTGGTGCGGTGGTGGGAGCGGATTGGGGTTTTCAGCAGATTGGGGAAGAAGTGGACGATGGTGGGAGAGACGATGAGATCGATGTGTTATATAGATGCTGGCGGTTTGGTTTCCTCTGTGCACACGTGGGTGTGGAATCATGTAGTCCTGCATGTAGTCCACTTTCCCATTGCTTTCACATTGGACCCACGCATGACATTTGGGAGAGTGGCGCGTTGTAGCAGAAATCTCTACAAATTCTATATTATATAAATTGTTAAAAAAAATCTATATTATATAAGTAAAAAAAGTATATTGTGTATAAAACAATAAGTTTTATAAAATATTTTATAGAGAAATATTGAATTTGTTCAAATTAGTTGAAATCCTAAATTAAATTGGAACCAATCTCGGTCAAACTGGAACACACAGATGCCAATGGGTCATCAGTGTAACTGGACCCACATGTGTCATCAGGGTCAAATTTTGGCCAATCTCAGTCAACATAGAACCCACAGATGCCATTGGGCCCACTTGCACCAATTCTAGTGTAAGTGGACCCACGTGTGTCATCAGGTCAACTTTTGTCCAATCTCAATCAAACTGGACCCACAACCACGCCGCCGCGCATCTCTGCAACGCATCCGCCGACCGTAACGACGTGCACGTCTGCATGGACTCCGGCCACACCACCGCGACGCCGGCCCATCGGAGTTGACCGCATCTCCGCAACCTTGCTCCGCGCTGAAGGTGAGCCCAATCATGTTGGATTTACTTGTGTTGCCCACTGAAATCATGTCTGCATTGTTTGTCCAGTAGGGTTTTCCACGAGCTATGTGCTGAAGCTAGATTTCCCATGAAAATACACTAGTGTACCTACTAGAATAATTCCTGCACATTATAATCCCATGAATCAAACACTACTGGAAGGAAACATTGCATAAGGTCTGAACTCTACAATGCATGTGTAGGAAAATATATTAGGGCTTGTTTGGCTCTTATGCATTCATTTCATTTGGTTGAAATGAAATGAAATGAAATACCCATGTCACTTCATTTGGATGGAATTTAAATTCCTTAATGAATTTTTATGTTTGGCTGCCACCTGGAATTCTGAAATGAAATGATTTACAGCTTCTGTTTGGCTGCCATTTTAAGCCAATTGTGAAATCAACAACACATTTGGCTTCAAAATTCAATTATATAATGTAAAAAAAATATGATATTTTCAAAATAAAAATCAACCACAACATGAATAAAGATCAATGTATCCACAAATACACTTGTCTGCTCATTATATCAACACAGCTTGATCAATGATGTTGTCATTGTTAGCGTTCTCGTCCGCCATTTCCGCACGGCTTTCAGCTGCAGTCCTAGCTCCCGCTCAGTAGCTCGATCCCTTGAGTAAAGTGTGCTAATTATATCCCAATACTTGATAACCTTGTACTTATAGGAAGTTGCATCTTTGTGTGCCTGCAAATAAGAGAAACTAGAACATGTTAGAACATGTGCCACTTCTTGAAAATCTTAGCCAAGGGTGAGCAACAGATAACACCTGTGAATAAATGTTTTCCTAATAGGTAGGAATACACTATAGCTATAACTTAGCACATCAGGCATGAAAAAGTAAATCTAATATACAATACTGACAAGCCAGAGATTCAAAGTGAAGTTTGGTGGTGGTCCATTTCCTTGGTGCACAATAATGCATCATTCTGCCATGACCAAGATGACCAGATCACATTCATTCTCTCCATCAAACATAACAAGTTTAGCTAGCTACATCTTGATATGAAAAATGGAACTTGTTTGGACAACACATATATAGATGATAAATTAGTTATGCATGACATGTCTTAAGAAATTGTCGATGCCAGAATTATGGATGGATGTTCATGTGTAGAAAATAACACCTGGCTGTTTTCCTTGTTGCAAGGAAACAACTCGCAGTAAGCAAGGTCCAGAGCATGAATGACAATGAACCAGAAAACACATGCCTAGAAAGTACAACCACATGATGCATAGAGGGACAATTTTGGGGTCGGCTGTACCACATGCAACCACAACATCGGAAATGGAAGAACGTACACTAACTTGCCATCTCTGATGTGCTAAATCGCTGAAGCATTATATTTTGGTGACTAAAACAGAACATAATTACTAGCTATGATCTGTTTCTATAAGAAATAGGCCTAAACTTGCTAGTCTCCCAAAAAAGATCGGCCATCTAGCTACTATATACGGCAAGAACTAATGTAGTACTTACGATGTTTCTAAAATCCAACACAACAAAGGTAGTTCTTAGAGAACTTATATCTGACAGAATAGGAGTCTGGAGCTTTCCTATGCTATGACTAGTGCTTGTAGCATTGAAATAACTTGCAAGTATTTGCAGAAACAATATTTGTATTGTTGTGATGAAATACGTTGATGTGACGCTGTAATACCTATAATGTGTTTCCTACACTTTTACCATTTGTTAATGTGTGCTAATTTTCTATGCGCAACCCATTCTTTAACATGGCAGGAGCATCTTCGTAGAAGCGTGATCTCGGACCACTCATCGCCCAAAGATGTCGGCTTACTGAGAGTGAGCAAGAGCATCTGCTGGAACTTCAATCGAACATGGGCAAAATTGTCGGGTTACCATTCGTAACCCGCTTGACCAAAACGAATCTTAAGCTGTACCACATGGTACATTCATATAACTTTCTTTTAATTCTTTTTTATTGCCATGCGTGTATGCAATTTGTCTATGTGGTTTATGACATCGACTTACTAACTTATATATCTTATTTTGTATTGATCAGAAATTGCCTAAGAAGGTTGTTAATGCTCTACAAATCTGTGAGGGAGGCTCAACTGGAGTGTGTCTTCCTAAAGAGGAGATCACCCCCATCGACTTCAAGATAGAAAAGGATGATCACCTCTTCTTCGATCCAGATGGGTGGAAGTGTTTCGTACAGAGCACAGATCTAGAAGAGGGACAAACTGTTCTCATATACTCGAAGAAAGCGCATTCAGAAGGGTGTCGTAATCGAGAGGGTTTCATCTTCATATTTAGAAGAATAAATGATTTGTCGCCTACGCCGGTGTCCATGCTCAGGGGTGCCAAGGCGACGGCGGGCAGAGGACGTGAAGGACATACGCGTACACCGGCAACGCGCGTTGTCAAGAAGAGGCGCCGTCGTACGGGCAGGGCCACTTCTCTGTCGCCATCGCCATCGCCGTCACTGTCGCCGTCATCGTCTCCACCACCCCATCTGCCGCTGTATCCGAACCCCGACTTTATGTTCATCTGCATCCTTCACGAGGACAAGTGGGACAAGCTCTCCCTCGGCCATGCTTTCAAAGATTACATCAGCTGCGACCAGCCCAACACTGTGCGTGTCCGGGAGCGTAACAACAGGCTGACCTTCGTTGTGGAGATGTATTTCGATCATCGAGATGGCCGCTTGTACCTCCGCAGGGGCTGGCCCAAGTTCGTCAAGTGCTACACTATTTCGCTAGCCAACATCCTGGTGTTCGACTACTATGCTGGCAACAGGGAGCTGGTCGTCACAATCTACAGCGGTAGGCTCTCCCGCCGGGAGTACGCCACCAGCAACGACGATGACAGCGATGATGATGGCAGTGGCAGTGACAGGGACACACAGACCATGCCCGTCAAGGAGGAGGAGATGTTAGAGGGCTAGTACGGACGTCCATACTATGTCCTGACCCTATCAGATTTCCATGTCTGCCTCTTCCTAGACGAGGAAGAGGATCTAGGATTAAACTTACCCTGATGCACTCTCTTTAAGTTTTCCTGATACACTATGCTTAAGTCTAATATGTAAGACTAAAAATGCTTTTTCTACCCTGTTGCATGTGCATCAGGGTGTGACCAAGCAGATCCGCCCCTGTTCCTAGTTGCAAAACTATTTGCTGAGTTTCTAGGTGTAAAGTCTAATGAGATCACCTACCTTTTGGTGGATGTTAGAAAACTTTGCTGGCTACATATCTAATATGTGAAATAATTCTGCTCTTATGTTTGTTTTTCGAATCAATGAGGTTTACTTGTTTAAGTGATATTGTGCTTCAACTTTCAAGTTGGAGTTGTGGAATGAAAGAAACTAATGGTATTGTTTGCTCAGTAATCCAACTGTTGTACGTGAATGAACATATTTTGTTTTCCTTTTCATATATAAACAAATGACTTATTCAAATAATTTAATATGGTTCATGGCCAAATAAATTTATAGTACAATGAATTAGAGATAATCCCGGCTTGTAAACCATATTACAAATTCCGCACGGGAGGTCTAAGTAGTGGCAAAACCTAAACCGTTGCATGTGTTAGGATTTATTTAATTACAATATGTAATTAGAGATAATCCCCGCTTGTAAACCTCCCGTTCCGTTCCCTCTATTTTTTCCAATCAAATTTACAATGAATGGTTTTTGTTCCCTCCACTTGTGTACTGAAAAATTTCATTCCCACCTCTTTTGTTTTCCACCGGCCCGCCCATTTTGGCGCTAACAATTTGCCGCCCCCACGACACTTTAAAAACGGCGTGCCCCCACCTCCTGCATACCCATCCCCTAATTCCGTTCCTTGTTCACCGCCCACCTAGAACCCCATCGCCACTTTCCTCGACCCCAGATCCGTCAAGCAAGGCGTTGGTTGCCGGCGGATTTCCCCTCTACGGCGGGCGACATGTCCGGCAGTCTTCGAAGCGGCACACCACGCCGGAATGTGCTACCACCGACACCGAAGCAAAAGCGTAAACGCCCAGGTCATTTTTCTGCCGCCCTAGGTCTATGCCTCTTTCTAGATCAGTCAAGCATGAGTTCTAGTAGATCAACATGTGTAGATCGTTGTTCAAGATGCTGCAGCTTATGTGCAAGATCTAGGTTTTAGATCATAGACATGGTTCAAGATGCCTAGCACGTGTTGAACGTGACACCCTATGATCTGAATCCTTCGACAATGTGCTTGTCTTGGGTTTTAATTTCATAGATCATGGTTCCAGATGCCATGAATGTGTTGAGCATGACACCCTATGATCCGATCTTATAACTATGTGTTAGATTTAGGTTTCTGTTCCTACATAATGGTTCAAGTAATAGGGCACAACTTGTTGGATAAACCCTGCTGCTTGGCGTCTTAACTGACGCAACTGAACAACTTGATACCTAATACACTGAACCTGACACTTAACTGAACTTGTTGACAATAGAGTTTAAATAGTTAACTGAATGACGATACGAGATTTGGAGGCAATAGAATAATGTTTTGTGAGCATTTTAATTTACAGTATGGATCACATAATTTTTGCTTTAATGATCTTGTCTACTCTGTTTGTACTAATGAGTATGATCATGACTTGCCTTTGCTTGATTTTTTTCAGTTACTCAAGTCAAAACAGCAGACGCATATCAAAATGTTAGGAAACAAGTGATGGAGGAGAACGTGTCTCATATGTCTGAAGCACTGAAGAAGAATGCTATTGAACATGGCAAGCCAATGGAGGATTTCACGGTGATGGCGCGTGAATTTGTGTTTGGTACTTCTAAGAAACCGGTGGCAGTGACAACACAGAAAGAGGCACAGCCGCAGGAGAAGGATATCACCGAGGACCCTAATTATGAACCTGATCATGCCGACGAGCCCACTAATGATGATGTGTTTGTTCCGGATGAAGAGGACCATGATGTTGTTAAATCTTCCTCTAAGGTGAAGAAATGCACCATTCTCCTGCCTTCACATGTATGATATGTATAGATTGCTTTAATATTTATGGCTTGATTTATTAAAATGCAGGTAACGGAAGGTTCTACAAAAGAAAAGAAGCAGAAGCGCTCAAAAACTTTTGTGCCTCCAAATGTTGTAACAAGGTCAGGAGCAAATGCAGAGACTCAAGATGATGGTGAAACAGAGACCAATACCCACAAAGCAGGGGAAGGGGGTACTAATGGAAATGAATCCTCGCCCATGCTAATTCAAACCTCTAGAGGCAACAACTCACCTGAGGAGAATGTACTTGTCCGCAGTGAACGGGAAGGTATTGACAGCACGTCTTACAATTTATTCACTGGTTTAGTTGCAAAATTTTCAATTGAAGTCTTGACTCTCGTTTTTTCTCTGGTTTTAGTTGCAATTGTAGACACGGGTGCTCTAAAGGAAAAGCGTAATGTACGCAAACCTACTATGGGGCATGGGGTACACGAGTGGTCTAGAAGGAATGGAGGGGCTAAGATGCAGATCAACTTCACTCCTGGCATGAGGAGACCCACTGATCCTGTGCAAGTAGCAAAACGGAGTTCAGAGTGTGGCATTCACATACGCAGCAAGATGCCACTGGCAACCCACTGGAAGCAGTATGGTGACAAGGAAGGTCGTCTGAAAGATACTATTCTGGAAACCATTAAGTCTATAACTGTAAGTCCGTTAACCTCTTATTTATTTTCCATATAAAATGTCTCATTGGTGGATGATTTTTTAACAATTCAGTCATTCGATGCTGATATGAATTTGTGTTCCATGTTATCTGTAGGGAAAATTTGCAATGGACAACAGTGGTGACCTTGGCAAAGACATTTGCCCCGACATTTTACAGAAAGGTATTCGCCAACAACGTTGGAGGCTGAAAAAGGTCTATTGGAAAGATGTTAAAGATCTAACCCGCGAGCAAGCTTTATTGTTGAAACCAAAAGAGGTAGACGAGGAAAGCTGGGCAGAGCTTCTTGATATATGGCATGATGAGCACTACAAGGTACACGATTCCTGTTGTTTCAGCTACATCTATCGTAGACATACTACTGTACTGTGGAATACTAAATTCATGCATCTGTACATAGGCAATCTGCGAGAGTAACAAGAAGAACAGAGATACTGTGACGAAGAAACACACCACTGGCTCAAGAAGCTTTGTTGCACATTACCATGCACTTCTGAGTATTCGAACTCTTCAAATGCAACACCTACTTCTTTTTGTGAACATGCCATACACACTTATAATTCATCGTGTCATAATTCTTGTAGAAATCTCAGAAGACCTAGGACGTCCATACCTCCCCGATTGCTTTCTTTAAAGAAAGCCACACTAACAAGGATGGTATGATGTCCTAGAAATCAGCAGAAGCTTATGTAAGTAAATTATTTTATGTGCTACGCATTTCTCATTAGTTTGTCTAATTATTTGATTTCTTCTAACTCTCGACTTGCTATTTTTTATCCTATTGTAGACTGAGATGGTGCTTCAGAAAATGGGACCACACCCAGAAGATTGGATTCCCAAAACTGATCTGGAGATTGTTGAAGAAGTCCTGAGAGACCAGAACAATTCAAGATCAATTACTTTCCTTTCTAGCATCGGAGTTTCATCTGCTTCCAAGAGGTCTAGCGTCTCCGCTGGGCGCATCCGTGATTTAGAAGAAAAGTTATCAAGTCAGGAGCAAGATTTGTCGAATGCAGCTGAAAGGGTTCAACCAACGCGAGATGGAGGAACGGATGCAAGAGCAGGAAAGGAGATTTGAAGAGATGAGAAAGAAGCAGGATGATGAACTTGAAGCAGTGAAAAAGTACAGCGAAGCGAATCGTCTGGCATTTGAGAAGAGGCAAAAGGAAATGGATGGCATGCTTAGTTACCTGTTGAGGATGTCGCAGAACTCCTAGTCCTAGTCCCCGTGACTTGGGCCAAAAATCTCTGCGCGTTAATGGGTCGGGTGGGCCGAAACATTGTTTTATATTCCTTTAGTCATTCGAGTTTGATACAGCAGTTTCAGTCTACCAGAATTTTAAAGTTTGCGTCTGATACAATTCATATTTATAAATTTTCTGCCATTTCAAATATTTGCTTCCATTTAATTTTGTTTCGTAATTTGCGTGGAATTTCAATTTTTAATCAAATTTGTCCGTGCAAAAAAATGGTGGCGGCGTCACATTCCTCCCGGCCCACAAGGGCAGTTCCGAATGGGCCGACCCAAAAAATGACACGTCATCATCGCGGGCCCCACATGCAGATGCCACGTCATCGTTGACGACCCCACCTACATGCTGCCACGTCAGCGTCGCTAGACCCACCTGCCAGCTACCGCGTCATCTCCGCAGGCCCCACACGAAGGTGACACGTCATCGCATTGGCCCCACCTATCAGATGCCACGTCATCGTGGTGGGACCCACCTACCAGCTGCCACGTCATCATCGTCGGACCCACCTGCCAGCTGCCACGTCAACATCGTCGGACCCACTTGCCAGCTGCCATGTCAGCATCGTCGGACCACCTGCCAGCTGCCACGTCATCATCGTCGGACCCACCTGCCAGCTGCCACGTCAGCATCGTCGGACCCACCTGTCAGATGCCACGTCATCGTGGTGGGACCCACCTGCTAGCTGCCACGTCAGCATTGCAGTCCCACCTGCCAGAATCCTCGTGACGCCATAAATCTTCCATGACGGCATATTTCGTCAACGAATATGCTAAACGGTGACAGATTTTCCTATTTTAGGTGACGTAGAAGGTCCGTCACGGATAACCTATCTTAGGTGACGCCGTAAGGACCGTCACCGAAGCTCAATCTTGCGTGATGAAAATTTGTATTCCGTCACTATAAAAGAATCCGTGATGGAGCTTCCGTGATGACCCTGGTGACGCCACGTTTTCGTCACGAGGGAGTACTTAGTGATGGAAATGGCATTTTCGGTGACGAAAGTGATTTGTCACAAAAACTCTTTTCTCTTGTAGTGAATTTCAAAAAGATACAGAAAAATAAAGAGAATATTTAGTAGAATGAATCTCTAAACCATTTGTAATATTCCACCAGAACTCTGAGAGGTTAAACCTTGTAGAAATCAAATTTGAAATGAATTTAGGAATAGATAAGAAAACAGAAAATAGAAACTAGATAAAAAAAAGGATTGTCAGTAGAATCGGGACGCAGCCCAGCAACATTCGCGTTATCTGTCGCTCACGCGCAGCCCCAGGAACTTTTCGCTCACTCAGCCACGGCCCAGTAGCAGCCCAACCCGAATACCGTTTCGTCCTGGCTATTGTCGTCGTCCACCTCGCGTAGGACCGTCGCCACGCCAAGATCTGTGTCGTGGTCTCTAGGGAGGGATAAGATCTCCACTGAGATGCTCCAGGCCATCCTCATCCCCATGTTTCCCTTCTTTTTGTTCCTATCCTCTGTTCCAGAGGGGACACCGAAACCCTAGCCACCGGAGTTTGCTGTCTTCGCCACCATGGACCGCTCCTGAGCTAACCAGGGGAATAGTCATGCTTGCCATCATCTCCTCGTTTGTCTCCAGCAAGGCTCGCAAGCAGGTGCGCACCGTGTCGACCGGAATCGAGCCCGACACCTCGTTAGCCACCGTGACCATTGCCGTTAATTCACCATCATCAGATCTCCCCGTGCCTCATCGACTTCACCATCGTCATCTGGGTGAGCATACGCTTCTTCCCATGTCTCTTTCACTTCCTAGGGTGGTCTGGATTGCCGTAGCACCACGTACCACCGTCGGCCGCCGTAGGATTTCGTCGCCGGTGCACTTCCGGTGACCAATAGCGGGCGGCGCCGCCACCATTTAGTTAGCCGTGTCGTCCTCTTTCCAGCAAGCCCAACAAAAGCCACGCGTGTGGACTCGATCGATCGACTGATTCTCGATCTGTGAGGATCATCATAGGGTGACGTCATCGTGAGGTCACGCTGACATCACCTTGGCCACATCAGCAAGTTTGTCCCGATCTTCTGCACGCGTGGCCTGCCGACGTGGTCATTGGCCCACTGGTCAGTGGTCCAGGCTAAGTTAGGTCTGAGTAAGAAAAGTATATTCCTATTTAGTAAGTAGATAAAACAATACAAGTTTAAATATAAATATAATTTCAGGAATTTAATAAAATGATTAAATCATAGAAATTAAATATCTTTTGTTTTATAACTCGGAAAAATATGCATTATATATCAAAATGTTCAGAAAAATAAATTCTATAATTTCGCTTTATTATCAAAGATTTTATAAGTAATATTTTTTTTTTCAAAATTCCTATTTTAATACTGGTAAATAAGGAAAGTATATATAATATACTAAAATTCTTGGAAAAATAAGAACTAAAATGTAAAAACTATAAAATGAAAATAATATATCACTTAACTATGTATTTCTATTTATTAAGTGTTTATAAAGTGATAAAACTTATAAAAATCATAGTTTAATATTTAAAAATCACAAAAATACATATAATATACCAAAATGATCACAAAAATAAATTTTACACATTAAAAATATCCTCTTTCTTAATTGAAGTCAAATAAAATGTAAAGGTCTAATAAATCTTATTTTGACTCTTTTCTTTTATTTTAATTCATTAGAAATATATAAATCTTAACTATTGCCTTACCATTATTTGTTTAAAGTTTAAAAGTATAATAACAAGTTCAATTGATGTTTAAGTGAAGCTAAGATAAGTCTAATAATTTTAAGTTGTACTTACTAAACTACCATTTAGAATTAAGTAAATCTTACTCTCCAAAAAACATTTTATCAATTATAAAATCATCAAGATTTGAGTAATGATTCTTTTACAAGTTTGGGAATCCACTTTAAAAGCTAACAAAAATATTTAAGTATTTAACATAGTGCCATTCCCATGTTTGTAGAAATAAATATTAATTCTATAATATGTAAATGATTCTATTCACTTATAAAATCAAGAGAACACCACTTCCATAAAGACATAATACTTTTGTTTCACTTTCATGAAGTGATAAAAGTCTCCACTTGCTAATGGAATAGCTATTCAAAAATACTAATTGTTTTCTACTTTAATACTTGTAAATTAATAAGAAAATCTTACAGTGTTAGCTTTAAGTTCAAGTACTTTTACTTTGTAAAGAAATCTTTTCATCAAAAGTTATTCTTTTAGGAAACACTAAAAGTAATTCTTAAGCATATCTGGAAAGACTTGCTTAAAGAATATTTTAGATACCATGATCCATTTGAGTGCTTTAGTATTGCATACTACTTGTTGTTATTACATATTGTTTCACACACTCTCACAAGCCTTAATAAGAAGCACAAGTGTGAAACTGATATAAAAGTGCAACACATTCTAAAGAACCATTCCTAGTTTCCAAACCCTAGATCAGATTCGACTATTCCGGGGATTCACATTTATCAAATTGCATTATATTACTTATGCATCGTTGCATCTTGCTTCTTTGAACATTAGTCCTTACCGAACCAATGATGCTGTTTACAGAATTTGGATCTTCTAGTGTCTAAAGACCGTGAGTGCATAATCTTGCAATCACAAAAGGCAACTTCAAAACTTGCTCATGTCCTTCGATTATTTTCAATCAAATGCTTGTAACTCAAATGTTGTCATAACCTGCATTTCAAAAAGGTTGAAAATACTATTTTCATAATTAACTGGAAATATCGGTTACTGATCTAGGGTGATCAACTAATCTATCATAACTGGCAATGGAAACGCCGTACTATATTAATGTAACATCTAGGAATTAACAACCAATGTCACCAGTGATTCTAACGCCGTATATTACCTGTCAACCATGAGATTCGGAATGGGACGAAGAAGTCAGCTGTATCTTCTTCCTCTCGCATGCATCCGGATGGCCAGGTCGTGGTTGTTATCCTTGTAGCGTGCATTAATTGGTAATTCGTAGAGGATATGCAGCATATGGGCGGGAGCCCTCAACGTCACATGATAGTTCTGGCATCTGACGGTATGTACTAAACATTGCTATAATTCAAAAGGTGGGCATGGCGTACACCAAGGGGACATGTGGGGTCGCAAAGGGGGCACTGATTGGTGATACGTTGCTAACGTATCTATAATTTTTGATGTTACATGCTTGGTTTTTATCTACTTTCTTATGTTTTGTTCCAACTTTGGAGTACTTTTTATACACTTTCTTGGACTAACCTATTAACAAGATGCCCTAGTGCCAGCTGCCTGTTTTCTGCTGTTTTTGGTTGCAGGAAAGTCAGAAAATGAATATTCTTGGAATTGGACGGGACAAAAGCCAAAGTCAATATTTTACCGAGGGGGACATAGAGCCTGAATACGAGACAGAGAGGGGCCAGAGGGCTGCCACACCACCTAGCCGTGCCAGGGGGTGGTGTGGCCGCCTACGGCACCCCCTCAGCCTCCCCTTCCGACTATAAGATGCCTCCGATACAGAAACCCTAAGTACCTGCTGACTCGTGTACTAATGAGCTCGTTGGGGAACCCCAAGAGGAAGGTATGATGAGCACAACAGTAAGTTTCTTTCAGTTATGAAACCAAGGTTATCAATCTAGTAGGAGCAAGGAAACACCCCAAAGGTATAGCTAGCTGAACGTTGGCAGGGCGCACTATCGGTGCCAGCAGCAACATGGAGACATGCACAACACAACCAAAGAACTCTGTCCCCAACTTGCGATGAGGTTGTCAATCTCACCGATTTTGTTGAAAACAAAGTATTAAACGTATCGAATGGAAGGAGGTAATAGTTTGGAGAAAGTAAACACAAAGAAGTAAACAGTTTGTAGATTGTATGTAAAAGAAAGGACCGGGGTCCATAGTTCACTAGAGGTGGCTCTCCTTAAGATAGATAACATGCTGGGTGAACAAATTACAACGGGGCAATTGACACACATCAAGAAAGCATACAAGCATATACTAATCATCTTGACTCCTTTGAGATTCGATTGGGCATTACAACATTATACATAGACCTCCATCCAACTGCATCTATGACTAATAATCTACCTTCAGGTTATCATCCGAACCCCTTCCAGTATTAAGTTGCAAGCAACAGATTATTGCTTTACGAATTGCGTGTAAAGTAAACAATACGATTGTTCTATGAACAAAGGATTGTTGTTTTCTCCCTAGTAGAAACAACACATATAGTACCTTAGAGATTTCTGTCACTTCCCCAGATTACCAGAGGCATGAACCCACTATCGAGCATAAATACTAACTCTTGGAGTTGCTAGCATCTACTTGGCCAAGATAGCTACTAACAACGGAAAACATGCAAGATCACAAATAACAAAGACATGATAGAATCAATAATCAATCTGAAATAGCATCTCATTATCCATCGAATCCCCGCAAACACAACATGCATAATTACAAATAGATGATCTTGATCATGAACAGAGCTCACAAGATCTAAACATGGTAGCACAAAGGAGGAGAACCAGCCATCTAGCTACTACATGGACCGGTAGTCCAGAGATGAACTACTCATGCATCACACCGGAGGCTTGCATGATGATGAAGAAGGCCTCCAGGGTGAATTCCCCTCTCCGGCAGGGTGCCGGGAAGAGCTTCAGATCCCTCCCGATCTAGGGATGGAGATGACAGCGGCTACAGACTCTTTCATGGAATTTTGATCGGGTACTTAGGGTTTCCGTATCAGAGGAAATATATAGGTGGAAGGAGAGGCCGAGGGGGTGCCTGGGGCGGCCAGACCACCCCCTGGCGCGGGCCAGGCCTGGCCGTGTGGCCAGATGGTGTGGCCGGGCCCCAGCCCCTCTCCGTCTCATATTCTGGCTCCAAGTGTCCCCCGGTAAAGTAGTGACTTTGGCTTTTGTCCCGTCCAATTCTGAAAATATTCATTTTCTGACTTCCTGGAACAAAAAATAGCAGAAAACAGGCAGCTGGCACTGTGGCTCTTGTTAATAGGTTAGTCCATGAAATCATATGAAAAGTACTCCAAAGTGTGAACAAAACACAAGAAAGTAGATAAAACCAAGCATGGAATATCAAAAATTATGGATACATTTGCAATGTATTAGTACCCGATCAAAATTCCATGAAAGAGTCTTTAGCCGCCGTCATCTCCATCCCTAGATACGGAGGGATCTGAAGCTCTTCCCGGCACCCTACCGAAGGGGAGAATTCACCCTGGAGGGCTTCTTCATCACCATGCAAGCCTCCGCTGTGATGCGTGAGTAGTTCATACTTGGACTACGGGTCCATGTAGTAGCTAGATGGTTGGTTCTTCTCCTTTGTGCTATCATGTTTAGATCTTGTGAGCTCCGTTCATGATCAAGATCTCCGTTGCGGAAGTAGAGCTCCCGGATTCGAATCTCGTAGCGTGACGGCCCTCCGCGGTGAAGATGTCTCTCGCTCGCGCAGTCCAGACTTGGGACCACGGTCACGAGAGAGTGGGGGAAGAGAGAAAATATCAATTGGAGGTCCTCCCAAAAGTGGGGTGACCTTTATTGATTATTGGTGTATTTTTCTAGGCCAAATACCCCACTATATATAGGGGGAGGAGGGGGTACACCCTCCCTCAAAGTCTCGGGGTGGGACTAAAGGAGAGGAGGGGGTGGGGTGGCCACCGGCCAGCAGCTAGTGGGCCCCGCAGGGGGGGGCTAGGCCCAGCCGGCCTCCCCCTTGGCCCCTCTCCCTCTCTCCTTTCCCCTAATGGGCCCTCTCCCCCTGGAATTGGCCCATTAAGCCTTTTTGACCTTTAATTGATTTTCTCTTTATTAAATAATTATGAATAAATGATTAAATCAATATTTAACATTCATTCACATATTATTCAACCTCCGTGGCCATAGAACACCTTCCACCTCCACTCCGGACATCCTCCGGACTTACCAAAACCCTTCCGGTTTTCTCCCTTCTCTTCTTTGGTGATCCCACCAATTCTATAAACACTATCTAAGCATCATCAAGCCCTTAAGCGTGATACCCCACGGTTCGGGAACACTCCAGACATGGTCGGGACATTCCCGCACCAATGATCGACAGAGGGACCTGGATGGCCATGTGACCCCTGTGTGTTCCACGAAGATCTTTCGTCGTTTGAACCGGGACAGTCGTGTCTTATTCCCTTTGTCACTCGATACTTACATTGCCCGAGATCTGATCAATGACATCACCATGTCATGTTCAATCTCGTTACTAAACAATGCTACTTAACTCGTTCTGACAAGTGATATCCCCGTGATCTAATCACATGCTGCACAGCTATTGGATATAACTTCTCCGAGTGGGCCCTTGAGTATCTTCCCGTCACATGGACGGACAAATCCCGCTCTTGACATATATTGCCTCTACGGTTTCCTCCGAATACCTGAACACACCTTTATAACCACCGTTTTACCAGATGGCGTTTGATGCTATCTAAGCACTCTCAGGAGACAGTGATTGATATAGCCTCACGGTCTAAGGAATAGTCTACGAGGATCCATTTCTAATCATCGTAACTTGAACTTCCTGACATGATCGGGTCATGATGTTTAGGTTGGGTATTGGTTCATCATCTCATTCTCCGAATGAGATGACCTCATTTCCAACTGGCATAAATGCCACATGATCAGGAAACATGATCATTCGTTGACCAATGAACCAGTGACTAGAGTTTCACTTGGAACCCCTGGTTGTTTGTATATCACACGTGTATTGATGTTTCCTATCAATATAGTTATAGCATTATATAAAACTTAATCATAAACTATATGAAATATGATAATAGTCCTTACTACTATTTGTCTCTAGGGCATATTTCCAACATGGACCCCGGTCCTTTCTTTTACCATCAATCTACAACTGTTTACTGCTTTCTGTTTACTTTCTACAAGATTTTACTTTCTTCCACACAATACGTTTAATCCTTTGTTTTCAGCAAAACCGGTAAGATTGACAACCTCATTATAAGTTGGGGCAAAGTTCTGTGGTTGTGTTGTGTAGGATTCCAAGTTGGAAACAACACCTTGGAGGTGTTTCCTTGCTCCTACTGGTTTGATAACCTTGGTTTCATAACTGAGGGAAACTTACTGCTGCGCTCATCATACCTTCCTCTTGGGGTTCCCCAATGAGCTCGTTATCAATCACGAGTCAGCAAGTATTTTTCTTGTGCCGTTGTCGGGGAGTCAAGGACATCTTCACAAGGGGAGTCCCTCATAACCAATTTCTTTACTTTGTTATTTTTTTCTTAGTTTATTTTCTGCTTTGTTTGCTTGTTTCTTTATCAAAAACACACAAAAAATTAGTTGTACTAGTTTGCTTTCTTTATTAAAAACACAAAAATGACTAGTCTTGAAAACACTAAGTTGTGTGACTTCACTAGCACCAACAACAATGATTTCATGTGCACACCTATTGCTCCACCTGTTCCTGAAGCTAATTTCTTTGAAATTAAACCTGCTTTACTCAATCTTGTTATGAGGGAACAATTTTCTGGTATTGGTACTGAAGATGCCGCTGCTCATATTAATAACTTTGTTGAACTTTGTGAGATGCAGAATCATAGGGATATAGATGGGGATATTATTAAGCTTAAATTGTTTCCTTTCTCTTTGAGGAGAAAAGCTAAAGAATGGTTGTAATCCCTAACTAGAAATAGTATTGATTCTTGGACTAAATGCAAAGATGCTTTCATTGGAAAATACTAACCTCCTGCTAAGATTATATCTATGAGAAGTGAAATAATGAAGTTTAAAGAATTTGATAACGAACATGTTGCTCAAGCTTGGGAAAGAATGAAATCTTTGGTGAAGAATTGTCCCATTCATGGACTGACTGCTTGGATGATTATCCAAACATTTTATGCAGGATTGAATTATTCTTCAAGAAATCTATTGGATTCTGCTGCTGGAGGTACCTTTATGACCATCACTTTGGGTGCTGCAACAAAGCTTCTGGATAATATGATGGTTAATTATTCTGAAAGGCATACCGAGAGAGCTCCACAAGGTAAGAAGGTAAACTCTGTTGAAGAAACCTCCTCCTTGAGTGATAAAATTGATGTTATTATGTCTATGCTTGTTAATGGGAAATCTCATATTGATCCAAATCATGTTCCCTTAGCCTCTTTGGTTACTCAAGAAGACCAAGTTGATGTGATTTTTTTAAGAAATAATAATTTTGGCAACAATGCTTATGGTAATAACAATTATAGGCCTTACCCTCCTAATAATACTTATGGTTATCATGGTAAACCTGGAATACCTAGTGAAGATAGAATTGTAGAAGTCGAAAGATCCACTAAAAACTTCATGCACATGCAATATGAGCAGAATAAATTATTTACTAAAACCATGGAGGAACAATCTACTATTTTGAAAATTATTAGTCATCAACTTGAGAGTTTAAATGGGGAAATTCCTAATTTGAAATTAAAACTTTCTAATGCTGAAAGAAATATATCATCATTATCTGAAGCACAATCCTCTTTGATTAATAAAATGGCTGCTAAACCTGAAACTATTGAGAATCCCTTTGCTGCTACTAATGCCATACAAGTTAGAATTGATGAAAATGTTAGACTATTAGCTAAATTGCATGCTAAGTGGGAAAGAGAAGATGAAATTGCTAGAAATATTAGTGTTTCCACTATCACTACCACTAATGTTGAAGCTAGTAAGCCCAATGGAACCTTTTCTAATAAAAATGCTGAAACTCTTCAAAACATGGGAAACAATAGCTCTACTACTTTAGATGGTAAATATGATTTTGATCTTGATGGTTGTAACATCTCTGAAGTAATTAAGTTCCTACAAAAGCTTTCTAAAATTCCTAATGCTAGTGTTATGAGTATGGCCTTTACAAAACACATTACTGATGCTCTCATAAAAATTAAAGAAGAAAAGATGAAACATAAAGCTTCTATTCCTATGAAACTAGAAGATGGTTGGGAACCCATCATTAATATGAAAGTAAATGATTTTGATTTCAAAGCTTTATGTGATCTTGATAGTAGTGTTTCTATTATGCCTAGAAGGATTTATGATATGCTTGATTTGCCACCATTGGAAGATTGTTATTTAAATGTCCCACTTGATAATAATGATAAAAAGAAACTCATGGGGAGTATTAATGATGTTCTTATTATGGTTAACAATGCCTTTGTCCCTGTTGATTTCTATGTTTTGGATGTTGAATGCAACATGCCATGCATCATATCATAATCATGCCGGATCTTCTGCCGTAGTATTAAATAGTGCATCCGGTGTTTCTTTTAGTGCTTTGCTTCTTCACGGATTAGGCTGTTGAGTGGATGCGAGTATCGACAAGTTCTTGAGATAATGAACCTTCGGCTATGTTTTCCTAGGCGAGCATCTCCCCCTTTCTACCTATTTTGCTTTTATAGTCTTTATTTCCTCCTGTTGATCTATTGCTATCCGTGTTGTGATGCTTTAGTTTCCGTGCACCATTTATACTCCTTGCGGCCCTAAATTGTCATGGACACATCCTATTGCCTATTGTTTGATAGATAGTCGGCCTTGCGAGTCGTAGTTGCTTGCTTATGTGTTATTTCACGTCGTTGTCGTTCCATCGTTGATGACAAGTTGGCACATGATAAATGGTGGAGATGATCATGACTTTAAATACAACTATTAAATTGCTGGGAATAGATATAACTAATGCAGAGGCATCGGTGGGCAATAGATGTTATTTGGTTTTTCCACGCTCACTTGTGTCCCGTAGGACTCCGAGTACTTGATACTTGTTCCTTGACTATCGCACTATCCACATATGGGACCATGAATCCCCTTAGCCAGAGCTTGATTCATTTCTTATTTCTTGGGGCCACAAACTAGTTTGGGGCTTTATTACTATCCTGTACTTATGCCATGCTTTACTGCTTTATTTACGATTGTGCGTGGAGCACCTGTACTGTTTTGGAACGTGGAATGTTTTCGCGGTATCGACAAGCCCAGTCACACTTTTGGGTTCCCAGTCGTTTACAACCATTGACACAAACCTTTGGTCCGTCTCGGAGCCGGCCAAGTTCGTTGCGGGTAGCTTAATGGGGTGCCCCCCTGAAATATTTTATGAATCCTGTGATAGCTTTGTCGTGAAAGCCTCGTTGGGTTTTGAGTTGGTTTTTCCGAGGTTGATCGTGTGTGTGTTGCTATTTGTGCACCCCTGCAGGGTAAATCTTTCTGAAAGCCGTGTTCGCGGTTATGGACGACTTGGAGCACAGTATCTCGATCATAGACAAGCATAACTAAAGTAGTGCTATAAATTTGACTTAATATGTGGCTAGTAATCAGCTTCACTACAATGGAATGGATAATAAAAGTGCCAACAACTAGAGGAACTGGGGTGTATCGTGTCATGTTATACCTGCCTAGTCAGTATTGCAACTACAATGGAATGAAATAAAGGTGCCAACAACTGCTGGGTTTGGGATGTCACATGGTAATTGTATCTGACTAGTAAGTATTGCAACTACAACTTCTTGGTTAACTAAAACTGCCCACTACTTATGCTATCAGGATGACTCGTGCTATCTATGTCTGACTAGTAAGTGCTGCAACTATAATGGAATGAATAAAACTGCCAACTGTGTGAGTTCCTCGGTTTGACTTCCTCGTTTGGTCTCGAGGGGGAATACCAGGATGGGTATGATTGGTGTTGGTATCAGGTTGGTCCCGAATAGGTCTCTCTTATCCCTCTCTAATAGCCGACAGTTGCATCGAGTCTCTATAGGTTGTTTAGTGCATGCTGTGATGCCGCTTCAGTCCACCATACCTATGTAGGCGAGAGCCGCCGAATTCTAGCCTCGCCGTGTACTGGCCTCAGTACTGACGCTCCTCTTTTTCCTCTGCCCTTTGTCGGCACCACTTTTGTTTTAGTAGGTTTGAGATCGACGTTGTTATCAGGGTTACCCTTCCAGCTTGGCCTGGGCAGGGTTATGGACGCCATTGGTTATTCTTCAGGGCTCTTAGCTCAATTTGCTTCTTAACTGTACTCAGATGCTGTATCGTTTTCAAGGTGATTTGGATCTTTATACTATAAATCAGTATTCTTGACTCATGGAGTCATTGTTGTATATATATCTGTTCTGCGGGTTCCATCGTGGACTATTGTGTAATGATATTACTTTGTTTTTCCACCCGCACGAAAGTGCCTGGTGGGCGTCCTTGAATCGTTTCTATGCGGGTTTGGCGGGAGGCGCTAAAACTTGCATAGGGCCGATTCGAGGGTGTTACAATTACGAGTCCATGTAGTAGCTAGATGGCTGGTTCTTCTCCTTTGTGCTAGGATGTTTAGATCTTGTGAGCTTCGTTCATGATCAAGATAATCTATTTGTAATTCTACATGTTGTGTTAGCGGGGATCCGATGGATATTGAGATGCTATTTCAGATTGATTATTGATTTTATCATGTCTTTGTTATTTGTGATCTTGCATGCTTTCCGTTGTTAGCAGCTATCTTGGCCAAGTAGATGCTAGCAACTCCAAGAGTTAGTATTTATGCTCCATAGTGGGTTCATGCCTCTAGTAATCTGGGGAAGTGACAGAAATCTCTAAGGTACTAGATGTGTTGTTGCTACTAGGGAGAAAACAGCAACCCTTTGTTCATAGAACAATCGTATTGTTTACTTTACACGCAATGCATAATGCAATTATCTGTTGCTTACAACTTAATACTGGAGGGGGTTCGTATGATAACCTGAAGGTGGATTATTAGTCATAGATGCAGTTGGATTACGGTCTATGTATAATGTTGTAATGCCCAATCGAATCTCAAAGGAGTCAAGATGATTAGTATATGCATGTATTGCTTTCTCGATGTTTGTCAATTGCCTCGCTGTAATTTGTTCACCCAACTTGTCATCTATCTTATGGAGAGCCACCACTAGTGAACTATGGACCCCCGGTCCTTTCTTTTATCATCAATCTACATCTGTTTACTGCTTTCTGTTTACTTTCTGCAAACTATTACTCTCTTCCACACAATACGTTTAATCCTTTGTTTTCAGCAAAACCGGTGAGATTGACAACCTCACTTTAAGTTGGGGGCAAAGTTCTGTGGTTGTGTTGTGTAGGTTTCCACGTTGCTGCTGGCGCTGGTAGTGCGCCCTGCCAAAGTCCAGCTAGCAACACCTTAGAGGTGTTTCCTTGCTCCTATTGGATTGATAACCTTGGTTTCATAACTGAGGGAAAACTTAGTGCTGTGCTCATCATACCTTCCTCTTAGGGTTCCCCAACGAGCTCGTTAATACACGAGTCAGCATTAGGCATTAAATTTTAGTTGCAGTTTCTACATATTTTCTTCACATGTGTATTTTGCATGTTTATGTTGTAGGTTATTTTTGTAACCATCTTAGTCTGCCCACAAACGACTCATGGTACATGTACTCGCTATAACCGAAACAATATCATTGAGAATTATATCGCAATTCTGCTCTATCGATTGTTATATTTAAGGATGAAAATGGGTATTCTCTATGGTACCCTCTACCCTCTTTAGTACAAAAAAATGAACTACATTTTCACAAATCATCACTTTTTTAGAAAACTAGTTCATATGTTTGATCTAGACTGAAATAGAGGGTACCCTAAAGGTTCCAAACTTGCATCTCTAGTTGTTTTCATATATGTGGATTAATGCTATCTTAATGGCCGACGAAATTGGATTATCTACTTGATCCCCTAATTACTTTCTATTGTTGCTAGCTGTCTGAGTGTTATATCTGTTGCTTCTTGTGTTAGGCATTAAAATTTAGTTGCAGTTTCTACATATTTCCTTCACATGTGTATTTTGCATGATTCAGGAGGCTACTGATCAGATGTTGACAACGATGTCGAATCCTATCACAAGAAGACCAGGGCCACTCTGGATAAGTTGAGGGAGGGGACATTCAAAGACTTCTAGAGTGAACCCTGGACTCATGGCATGAACCGCTGCCCCTTCTGCAAAAGGAGCATCAATATGGACTTCCAAAGCTTCCTCCAGCATGCCGAAGGTTGTGGATATGGACATGTGAAGGTCGGTGAAAATGTCAACGTCCATGGCTTCCGGGCCAATCACGAGGCCTATGGCCTTTCCCCAGGGACAAACTAAACTGAGCTATCGAGCTCGGTCTTGTGCCTGCTTCCGGGCCCAGGCCATAGAAGGTTCCGGGTATGGGCAACAAGAAATAGAGAAAGCAGGACCGGGAGGAGCGATAGCGAGGTGGCAGGTGGCAGGGAGGAGGTAGTGAATTAGTGATGTGCTGGTTGTTTGTGTGCTGCTGCTGCTTTAAGCAGCATGTTTTGTTGAACTATGTTTCTATTGGCTGCTGAGCAATGTTTTGTGTTGAACCTTATCATACCTAGTTTATGTTGAACCTTGCTATATTATTTGCCTGTCATGTTTCTAGATTGTAGATGTTTATTTATGTCTGCACTTTTTTTGTACATGTTGGTGTGTGGTGGGATTTCATATTTGGGTAAGGGTATGGTGATGGGAAATAGTTAAGCAATTGAGATATAGAAGATGGTGTAGATTTCCTATGAGATTGGGCAAAAGTGAATGAATGAGGTGAGCCAGGCAGAGATAGAGACAAAAAGTGGTGCATTGATTTGTTTCTAGGAGACAAATAGAGGGAGTATAGAAGCTTGTGTAGATATCCTACCAGATTGGGCAAAAAGGAATGAATGAGGTGAGCTAGGCAGAGATAGAGACAGAAAGTGGTGCATGGATTTGTTTTCTAGAAGGAGACAAACATAGATAGAGTATAGAAGATGGTATAGATTTCCTACCAGATTTGGCAAAAAAGGAATGAATGAGGTGAGCCAGGCAGAGACATAGATAGGAAGTGCTGCATGGATTTGATTCCGGAAGGAGACAAACGGAGAGAAGGTCCTCTGATTTGTTGCTCTTCTTTCCTTTTTCTTATAGTTTTTTATTTACAATTTTTTATCGTGGTGCATCTAAATATTTTTTGACTAAAACACTGAGGTAAAGAAATCAATAAAATCTAAAATATTGTCGTTTTTTACAGTGAACAAATTTGAAGGTTTCAAAAATATTTTGAGAATTTCTCATTTTTTGTGAAATTTACAAGGTTTGGTCAAACCGGGGTTGACCAGAGACTTTCGAGAGATTGCGAAATCATATGAAACATACAACTGTTGTTATGTGGTCCCAACGTGATGTACAACCACTCAAGCATGCAAATTGAAGGTCTCAAATTGTAGTTTTGGTACTTTCTTCACAAACGGTTCCATGTTTTTGAGTTTGAGGGTTAAATTTTTGAATTTTTCAAACCAATATGGCTAGATACAATGCTAGCATCATTATCCACATGGTGATACACCCTTGTGCCAAATTTGATTCCATTTGAATAAAGGTAGATGAAAACATGGTATACAAGTGGCTCTTTCTAGTAGTCGGACATGATCGTTGAACAAACTACACCACATCTGAGAGTGGACTGCTAGGGGGAAAATTTCAAATTTTATCATTTTTCATGCAAAGTATTTGCCTCACAGTGATCAAATTCGAAAGTTTCAAGAGATTTTGAGAATTTCTCATTTTTTATGAAATTCACAAGGTTTGGTCAAACCAGGGTTGACCAGAGACTATCGAGAGATTGTGAAAGCATTTGAAAAGTATGATTGCTATTATGTGGTCCCAATATGATGTACAACCACTCAAGCATGTAAATTGAAGGTCTCAAATTGTAGTTTTGGTACTTGCTTCACAAATGGTTCCATGTTTTTGAGTTTGAGGGTTAAATTTTTGATTTTTTCAAACCAAAACGGCTACATACAATGCTAGCATCATTAGCCACATGGTGATACACCCTTGTGCCAAATTTGATTCCATTTGAAGAAAGGTAGATGAAAACATGGTACACAAGTGACTCTTTATAGTAGTTGGTCATGATCGTTGACCAAACTACACCACATTAGAGAGCGGACTGCTAGGGAGACATTTTGTTTAAAATTTTCTAATTTTTCATGCAAAGTATTTGCCTCACAGTGAACAAATTTGAAGGTTTCAAAATATTTTGAGAATTTCACATTTTTTATGAAATTCACAAGGTTTGGTCAAACCGGGGTTGACCAGAGACTATCGAGAGATTGTGAAAGCATTTGAAAAGTACAACTGCTGTTATGTGGTCCCGATGTGTGTATAACCACTCAAGCATGCAAAATGAAGGTCTCAAATTGTAGTTTTGGTACTTGCTTCACAAATGGTTCCATGATTTTGAGTTTGAGGGTTAATGTTTTGAATTTTTCAAACCAAAATGGCTAGATACAACACTAGCATCATTAGCCACATGGTGATACACCCTTGTGCCAAATTTGAGTCCATTTTACGAAAGGTAGATGAAAAATGGTAAACAAGTGGCTCTTTCTAGTAGTCGGACATGATCATTGACCAAACTAACCACATTATTGCTCTCTTAGTTGGTCGCTCCCAGTCTTTTGCTAGCCTCCATAACCAAGTATGAGTTCCACTCATGCATCCAACCCCAAATAAAACCAAGTTGTTCCAAAGAGTCCACCATACCTACCTATTATCATTTGCTATTCAAAGTATATTCATGTTTTTATCTACCTTCCGAATTAAACTTGTTATGTGAAAACTAGTAATTAAAGCTCTCAGGAACTTGATGGCACACTTTACTTTCTTGCACTTAATAAACTTGAACCATTGTGTCCATCTTTGTTGCGTATATGCTTGCGCTTTATAAGTTGAAGTTAGCAGAACCATGTATCATGGGGAACGCTTTCAACATTGCACTTATTATTCCGTTGATATCATGATTCTTTTGCTTATGGATCCCGACGGTGTGAAATAAAAGGGGAACTTGTAAGATCATGGAGTTTGTATGTGTGTTAGAGAAACGCCTGGGCCGCTAGCCTAAGCCATGCCTAATCATGGTGGAAACTTGTAGCATAACCATAAAGAGCACTCTATGAAGCATCCTCAATAAAAACCTATGCAAATGGCAAACAAAAAGATTGCTAAGATGCTTATTGTCTGCTTGCCTTGTCATTTTGATTATGGGATAGCTCCTGTATCATGTGCAAGGGGTACCCCGTTGGCGGTTCTCTATGATACATATGTACTTACAATGAGAAGAGCTTACTTGTAACTGAAGTTGAGTAGCATGAGGTTCGGTACTCGTAAGTAAGGGGCATGAGATTTCAACTTAAACTTGTCAAGCATATACTCCATAGTTTGTTCACTTTAACCTTAATCACTTCAAGATTCTTATGATAGGGGCAATGAGAGCTGAAAGCTAATAAGTACCATAATTTTTGGAAGCTCTTTATGAAACTTGAATCCCTGCTTCCTTATATGAAGGCCTTTCTTTTACTTTTATGTTGAGTCTCCATCTTCTATCTTTATGCACCTATTAAGAGAGCATAGCAGCCATTCTTAGTTTAATGTGCATTGTCCCAAGAGTTGTTGATTGATGCATAATGTTGATATTGCTTGTCCTTCAACTATTTTGTATCTAGTCACCCTCATGAACTTTGAAGGTTTCCTATGCATTTATGTTTTGCTACTGTATGAGGGACAAGCTGAATACCATTCTCATTATGCTTTCTTTATGTGAAACAAACAAACGTCTTGCCAAGCATTGTTATTCATGAATCTTTTGTCTGTGCCTTTTCATGTTACAAGATAGTTGCTATGTCTTATTGTTATAACTTTATATTTCATGCTATGTTGAAGTACTATGATCCCATCTATCAATGTTTACAAATACTTTGATCAAGTTTATGATGGTGCATGTCACCTCAAAAATTATTCTTTCATTTTATCACTTACCTACTCGAGGAGGAGCAGGAGTTAAGCTTGGGGATGTTGATATGTTGTAAACGTATCTATAATTTTTATTGTTCCATGCTTGTTTTATATCTACTTTCTTATGTTTTGTCCACACTTTGGAGTACTTTTTATACACTTTCTTGTACTAACCTATTAACAAGATGCCATAGTGCCAGTTGCATGTTTTCTATTGTTTTTGGTTCCAGGAAAGTCAGAAAATCAATATTCTCGGAATTGGACGGGACAAAAGCCAAAGTTAATATTTTACCAGAAGACAGATGGAGTCCGAAGGAGAGACGAAGGGGGGCCACAGGGCGGCCACACCACTCCTTGGCGCGGGCAGCCCTAGGCCGTGCCAGGGCATGGTGTGGGCCCCCTGGCCGGCCACCGACCTTGCCCCTTCGCCTATTAAAAGCCCCTGGGACCAGCCTCCAGCCACGAAAAGTTCCACCGAAGGGGAGATTCAGGGGACAGAAAGTCTCTATTCAGGCACCCTGCCGGGACGGGGAAGTGCCCCTGGAGCCATCTCCATCGATATCCATCACCATCTCCATCGTCACTGCTGATTCCCATGATAAGGAGGGAGTAGTTCTTTCTCGAGGCTAAGGGTTCTACCGGTAGCTATGTGTTCATCTCTCTCTCTATGGATGATCATATTGTGATCATGAGCTTTGTAATCAAGTTCATCTACCTTGCTACTCAAGTGCTTTAATAGATCTCTGCTCTCCCCATGTGTGTGAAAGTAACAGTGTGCACACCATGGTGGCACTTAGCCTAGAGATTACAAATACTTGTTATGAGTTAATTTGGAGTTGGATGTTTCTATGAAATTTTGGTGTTTGGTGGAATCATCTAGTGCTCAAGGTGATAGTGTGGGGTTATCTAGATGGGAAAAGCGAACTTTGAGGAGTGTTGTTATAGCCCTACCATAGATTAGAGTGTCCAACCGGAGAGTAGTTTAGAGTAGTATCATAAAGAGAAGATATTTATATGAGAGTGTTCACAAGTGAAAGTATGATCCCTAGGCCTTGTTTCTAAGCATTGAAACACCGTTTGCAACTAGATCTGTTACATGTTTTGCTTGCTTCCATCTTTATTTCAGATTGCCTTTAGTCTCTTCTCATGTTAACCACGTGCCATCAAAGCTATTTTCTGGCACCGTTACCACTTATAATTATACATACCACTTGTATTTCACTATCTCTTCGCCGAACTAGTGCACCTATACACCTGACAAGTGTATTGGGTGTGTTGGGTACACAAGATACTTCTTCGGAGGACGACGAAGCCGTTTGACTGCAAAATACCCTGAACCACTTTACAAGGGAAAACTTCAAAGAAAACAAGACGAACTCGCAAATATAAAGACTTACCTGTCAAAATTCTCGAGGTCAAAGGAATATCCCGATGACTCGTTTGGTAACCTCAGCTTTTTCCTTGAGGGAGGAGCCATGGCGCGCACAGGCACGATGGGGATTGGCTCCTCTGCAGCAGCGGGAGGACCCTCTAGTGTCGACGGTGAGGAGGCATCCGAATCCTTGCTATGGGAGCGCTTGCGAGTCCCGTGATCGCTGGACTTGGGGTCTTCCTGCTCCTCCTCAACAGGGACGGTGGAGCCTGACGCGTCCTCTTCTTCCACCTCGCAAGGAATAATTCCTTCAGGCTAAGGAGGCAAGTTGTCAGCCACGGTCTAGTCCGAACAGCAGAAGAAACATCAGTATCTAAACAAAGCACCTACAGGCAATCGAAAATCAAGAAACTACAAAGAGAAATCCACCTCAAGAGGAGGATTGCTGTCACAGAATGGAGGCACGACTGAGTCACCCGAGAGATCCTCCTTGCTGGTGTACTTAGTCAGCAGTCAAAAGCTCCTATCTACCTCACCAGTACCAATCCAGTAGAACATTGAGTGTAGCCTGGCCTGCAGAGGCTGCACACGGCGATGCATCCAAGTGCGAATGAGCTCTGCGCCGCCTACTTCTTTTCCTATGCGGTTTTCGAGGTCGTAGACATGCTGCTATAGGGTCTCTGTTTCCTCGACTTCGACGGGCATCACAATGTTCTTCCACGACCTCCTCCATTTGCAGGGCGCCAGTGGATCGAAGGGTGCGAGTCCGTAGTGCTCTCCATCAGCTTTCTGGTCACGGATGTAGAACCATTTCTCCCTCCATCCTTGGACAAACGTAGTGAGCTTGATGGCGAAATAGGTAACACTGGAATCGACATGGATCCCGCAGCCTCCTATGTCGTAGACTACTGAACCCGACGCCGATTGACGTTTGAGATTAAAGAGTTTTTTGAAGAGGCCGAAGTGTGGTTCGATTCCTAGCCAACACTTGCAAAGAGTGATGAAGCAGGCAATGTGGAGGATAGAATTTGGGCTCAGCTGGTGAAGCTGGAGCCCATAGAAAAAAAGGATACCCCTAACAAACGGATGCAGGGGGAGAGAAGGACCACGAATGATGAATGCAAGGAACATCACTCGAAAACCTGTGGGAGGACTGGGGATTACCTCATTGCCCGGCACGCGAGAATCGTCCTCCACGGTAGAGAGCGCCCCGTCGTGGCGCTCAGTGAACAAATTAGGGGAATGGATGACGGATGGGCGCCATGACCCATTGGTGACGCGAGTCCCCGAGCCCTTCTTCCCAGCTCCGGCAGTGCTGGTGCCCATGGTAGTGGCGCCCTTCTTCTTGGCTGCGACAGCAACAGCCGCAGATCCAGCGGTGGAGCCTCCTTTCTTCTTGCCCATCTTGCGCTAGCGGTGTGAGCACAGGAAGTAGGTGGCAAAGGAACGGAGTTGGTCCACTGCCACGGAGGATATGCGAGCAATGGAATAGCAAGAGAAGCAATGGCGTAGGTGCGCGAGCGAGACGAATATGTGGGGAAAGTACTGCACGGTGAACCCCTACTTAACCTCACAACAGATGTAATCCAACGGCCAGAAGAAAACCAACCTGACACGTGGCACACATCGAGGTCGAAGCGTGGCAAGGGTAACCCACGAACCGTCGCGCCACTCCGCCCATTACGCGCGAGAATCAAGGAGACACAGTTAAACTAGAAGATTACGCACGCCTGGTCAAGTCCAAGTCAAAAAATGGGACCCACTACTCATCCCATCCCCTAAAAGCCGCTCACACGGGCAACTGAGATCATCTCATCGTCATCCCTGACGTCATCAACGCCATTAGGAGCACATTTTGACTACTTTAGTCCTTACTCGAGTCTTCGACTCAACCAAGCACTTGGGGGCTACTCCTAATAGGAGTGCTGGCCCCGCACCCGAAGAAATTTGTGAAGATATCCAAGCATCATGAAAAACCCTTCACTCGAATCTATGATTTGATTGTGGACTTCGGTTACTCCCATAGGGAGCGCTGAAAACATATTTGACTGAAACAAGCAAAAGACGACAGCAGTCGCAAAATACTTATAGTCTCCACTCGAGTCTACGACTCGAATAGGCACTCGGGGGCTACTCCCATAGGGAGCGCTGGCCGTGCACCCTATGAGTTTCTTATACATTACATTGTGTGTTGATAGCATCCACACTCGAATGCTATGTTGACTCCGCTTCATATTTTCCCTGCAAAGAGACTGCGCCTCCTGGGTCACCCGAATCATCTCCGCAATGACAAAATTCGGATGTCGCGCTTACAACGTGAAGATAAGACCTGGACAAGGCCTGGCAACGCATCTGCTGTGCTCTACAAGACCTCTGTGGCCTGAGTCGAATTACGCCAACACTTTTCTGAATTCGAGTTCGGGGCCTCGAGTTTGAGTCGATTGTATTGTTTTTCCCTAAGGTAGTTAACTGATCATGATACATCGGATAAATCAGGAACATATATCAACAATCCCTATGATACAAAATAGAGCACTCGAAAATATGTTCAGTTGTGCTTTCGAAAGGCTTCATAAAGTCCTCGCTCGAATCTGCGATTCCACCGGACACTCGGGGGCTACTGACGTGGGCATACCTTACAGGTACTCGAGTTTGGTATATACGACCTGATCTAGCAGAATCCCATGGCGCTACCAGGGCCCAATCCAGGATTCGAGTGTCCTACGGAGACTTCGACTACTTGCGGCACAAGGAAAAACTTAAGATAGAAAGTTTAAAGGGGCAAACCCTAACTTGTAACCGACTCGACCTACTACCTAAAACCTAGCCTATCTATATAAAGGCTAGGAGGGGGCAGCGAGGAGGACGATCACAACCCTAGTTTCCACAACCTCACCAGATTGCATCTACGCACCCCCTGTAACTTTCGACTCCCTCGATAATTCCAAGAGCAGACAAGCAGGAGTAGGGACCTCTACGAGGCCTAAACCTAGGTAAACCTTGCATCCATGTGTGCTTGTTTGCTAGCCGATTGATTCCTACAGTGCTCCCTCCTTCTCCAAAACCCAAGTCCATAACAATGGGCATTGATGAGTTCAACCCTCGTCAACTGGGCTCCGCAAGGCTGGCACTAGGAGGTGCTAGCTTCCGGGATGCATATCCTAGTGAGGAATCTGGTTCTCGTCGTCAACCCAGACGTTATTTGGTGGCTGATGCACTCGACATTCAACGTAGAGCTCGTTGGGAACCCCAAGAGGAAGGTATGATGAGCACAGCAGTAAGTTTTCCCCCAGTTATGAAACCAAGGTTTGATCGAACCAGCAGGAGCAAGGAAACACCCCAAATGTGTTACTAGCTGAGCTTTGGCAGGGCGCACTACCGGTGCTAGTAGCAACGTGGAGGCCTGCACAACACAACCACAGAACTTTGTCCCCAACTTGCGATGAGGTTTTCAATCTCACCGTGTTTTGCGGAAAACAAAGGATTAAACGTATCGAATGGAAAGAAGTAAAAGTTTGCAGAAAGTAAACACAAAGAAGTAAACAGTTCTAGATTGTATGTAAAGAGAAAGGACCGGGATCCATAGTTCACTAGAGGTGGCTCTCCTTAGATAGATAACATGCTGGGTGAACAAATTACAGCGGGGCAATTGACAAACACCGAGAAAGAAATACATGCATATACTAATCAACTTGACTCCTTTGAGACTTGATTGGGCATTACAACATAATACATAGACCGCCATCCAACTGCATCTATGACTAATAATCCACCTTTAGGTTATCATCCGAACCCCCTCCAGTATTAAGTTACAAGCAACAGATTATTGCTTTACGAACTGCGTGTAAAGTAAACAATACAATTGTTCTATGAACAAAGGATCGTTGTTTTCTCCCTAGTAGCAACAGCACATCTAGTACCTTAGATATTTCTGTCACTTCCCCAGATTACCAGAGGCATGAACCCACTATCGAGCATAAATACTAACTCTTGGAGTTGCTAGCATGTACTTGGCCAAGATAGCTACTAACAATGGAAAGCATGCAAGATCTCAAATAACAAAGACATGATAGAATCAATAATCAATCTCAAATAGCATCTCAATATCCATCGGATCCCCACAAACTCAACATGTATGAATTACAAATAGATGATCTTAATCATGAACGGAGCTCACAACATCTAAACATGAAAGCACAAAGGAGGAGAAACCAGCCATCTAGCTACTACATGGATACGAAGTCCAAGGATGAACTACTCACGCATCACACCGGAGGCTTGCATGGTGATGAAGAAGGCCTCCAGGGTGAATTCCCCTCTCCGGCAGGGTGCCGGGAAGATCTTTAGATCCCTCCCGATCTAGGGATGGAGATGACGGCGGCTACAGACACTTTCGTGGATTTTTGATCGGGTACCTAGGGTTTTTGTCCCGAGGGAAACTTATAGGCGGAAGGAGAGGCCGAGGGTGTGCTGGGGTCGGCCAGACCACCCCCTGGCGCGGGCCAAGCCGGGCCGCGCGGCCAGGTGGTGTGGCCGGCCCCTGGCCCCTCTCCCTCTCGTATTCTGGCACTTGATCCCTTCCGGAAAAATAGGCACTTTGGCTTTTGTCCCGTCCAATTCCGAGAATATTCATTTTCTGACTTTCCTGGAACCAAAAACAGCAGAAAACAGGCAACATGCACTATGGCTCTTGTTAATAGGTTAGTCCAAAAAATCATATGAAAAGTACTCCAAAGTTGGAACAAAACATAAGAAAGTGGATAAAACCAAGCATGGAACATCAAAAATTATAGATACATTTGCAATGTATCAACATCCCCAAGCTTAACTCCTACTCGTCCTCGAGTAGGTAAGTGATAAAAAGAAAGAATAAATTTTGAGGTGACATGCACCATCAAAGACTTGATCAAAGTATATGCAAAACATTCAAGGCTGGGATCATAGTACTTCAATCATAACATGAAAGACAAAGTTCTAGCAATAAGACAAATAAACTATGATGCAACATGAAAAGGCACAAACAAAAGATTCATGAATAACATGCTTTGCAAGACGTTTGTTTGATTCATCCAAGGCACATTAAGAAATCTCAATTGTTTATAACAAGTCATGCTACAGCAAAGAATACTAAGCATAAAGCCAAAACAATATCAAGCATGGCATGACAAAGCATAGCCATAGTCAAAAACGAGCTCTTTTTACCACATAAGCATGAACTTTCCTACTCTTTTCAAACCAAACCAAACTAATTGTAAACCAATGTAAGAAAGAGGGGGTCCAACCAACTTATTCAGAAAACTAAGCAAACCAAGCAAACTAAAAACCAAAACGAAAAAGAAAAAGAAGACGCTCCAAGAAAAACACAACTGTGCATGAAACAATAAAAATGAAGCATTTTGAGGAAACCTGGATTTTTATTGATGAAGAAGGGGATGCCTTGGGCATCCCCAAGCTTTGACGCTTGTAATTCTTGGATATTTCTTGGGCTGACATGCGTGGCATCCCCAATCTTGAGCTTTAGTCCATTCTTCATCTGATTACTCATTCCTTCCATACACCTGAAAATTTTCCTTCATACAAAACTTCACACAATCTTTATTAGCAACATTAGTGCACTCAAGATAAATAATTCTCAAGGTTCAGTTCTAACACCAAATAAACTTCCATTAGAACACTAGATACTGTAGCACTTCCCTCAAAAAGCCCGATTCCCCAAAGGAACTCAAGAAGGAACTAACAAGAAGCAAATGCAGAAAATGGCAGAAATCTGTCAAAATAGACCAGCAGGTAAAGACGAATTTTTTCGAAGACCTTCTGTTGCTCAAATCAACAAGTGTTGAACTAACGAAAGTTATATAACAACCTGGGGAAGAAGCACAAACAATTACAGCTCAATCCGACGTACAGAACTCTCTCAGGAATTTTTACGGTGAAGCACAGAAATCTATTTCGGGACAGAAACTTTCCCAATTATTACTTCACTCTCATTAGAGGTTACTCTTGGCACAAAAAGCAAATAAAAAAGGATAAGGAGAGGTTACTACAGAGGTCATAACTTCCAAGACTCATCTAAAACTCTTGGGTTATCTCCCAACAAGTACTTTTCTTTAACGCCTTTAAGCTAGGCATAAGAAGCAAAGAAAGAATCAAGTGTTCTCAAATGAAGAAGCATTAAGACCAAATTTTGTTTTCATAGGAGAAGCAAAAGAAATCTTTTCTCTCTTTTTAGGGAAGTGTTCTATACCTTTCTTGAGTGGGATTTGATATTTAATGGTGCCTTCTTTCATATCAATGATGGCACCAACAGTTCTAAGAAAAGGTCTTCCCAAATTAATAGGACAAGAAACATTGTATTCAACATCCAAAACATAGAAATCAACAGGGACATAGGAATCATTAACCATAATAAGAACATCATTAAGACTCCCCATGAGTTTATTTTTAGCATTATCATCAAGTGGGACATTTAAATAGCAATCTTCAAGAGGAGACAAATCAAGCATATCATAAATCCTTCTAGGCATAATAGAAACACTACTATCAAGATCACACAAAGCTTTGAAATCAAAGTCATTCACTTTCATATTAATGATGGGTTCCAAACCATCTTCTTGCTTTATAGGAATAGAAGCTTTATGTTTCATCTTTTCTTCTTTAATTTTTATGAGAGCATCAGTAATGTGTTTTGTAAAAGCCATGTTCATAGCACTAGCATTAGGACTTTTAGCAAGCTTTTGTAGGAACTTAATAACTTCAGAGATGTTGCAACCATCAAGATCAAAAACATCTTTATCATCTAAAGTAGTAGGAATATTACTAGCCTCAACACTAGTGGTGGTAATAGTAGAAACACTAATGTTTCTAGCAATTTCATCTTCTCTTTCCCACTTAGCATGTAATTCAGCTAATAGTCTAACATTTTCATCAATTCTTACTTGTATGGTATTAGTAGCTGCAAAGGGATTCTCATTAGTTTCAGGTTTAGCATCCATTTTATTCAAAGTAGATTGAGCTTCAGCCAAAGATGCTATATTTCTTTCAGCATTAGAGAGTTTTTCCTCAATAGTTTTATTGAAAGCAGTTTGTTTACTAATAAACTCTTTAAGCATAACTTCAAGTTCAGAGGGAGCACTCTTATTATTGTTGTAAGAATTTCCATAAGCATTACCATTGTTGGGAGGATAAGGTTTATAATTTTTGTTACCAAAATTGTTCCTATAAGCATTATTACCATAAGCATTGTTGCCAAAGTTGTTATTTCTTATGAAGTTCACATCAACTTGCTCTTCTTGAGCAACCAAAGAGGCTAAAGGAACATTATTTGGATCAATATGGGCTTTCCCATTAACAAGCATAGACATAATAATATCAATCTTATCACTCAAGGAGGAGGTTTCCTCAACGGAATTTACCTTCTTACCTTGTGGAGCTCTCTCAGTATGCCATTCAGAATAATTAACCATCATATTATCCAATAGTTTTGTTGCAACACCCAAAGTGATGGTCATAAAGGTACCGCCAGCAGCTGAATCCAATAGGTTCCTTGAAGAATAGTTCAATCCTGCATAAAAAGTTTGGATGATCATCCAAGCAGTCAGTCCATGAGTGGGACAATTCTTTACCAAAGATTTCATTCTTTCCCAAGCTTGTGCAACATGCTCATTATCAAGTTGTTTAAACTTCATTATTTCACTTCTCATGGATATAATCTTAGCAGGAGGATAGTATTTTCCAATAAAAGCATCTTTGCACTTAGTCCAAGAATCGATACTATTCCTAGTTAACGAATTCAACCATTCTTTAGCTTTTCCTCTCAAAGAGAAAGGAAACAATTTCAGTTTAATAATATCACCATCTATATCCCTATGCTTTTGCATCTCACAAAGTTCAACAAAGTTATTTAGATGGGAAGCAGCATCTTCGTTACCAATACCAGAAAATTGTTCTCTCATAACAAGATTGAGCAAAGCAGGTTTTATATGAAAGAAAGTATTTTCAGCCATAGGTGGAGCAATAGGTGTGCTCATAAAATCATTGTTGTTGGTGCTAGTGAAGTCACACAACTTAGTGTTTTCAAGAGTAGTCATTTTTTGGGTTTTCAAATAAGAAAGCAAACTTGTAAAACTATTTTTTTTGTGTTTTTGAAGAACAAAACAAGCAAACAAAGGAAAAAGAAAACTAAGCAAAACAAAAAAACAACAAAGTAAAGAGATTGGTTATGAGGGACTCCCCTTGTGAAGATGTCCTTGACTCCCCGGCAACGGCGCCAGAAAAGATCTTGATGCACTCGACTTTCAACGTAAACTTCGTTGGGAACCCCAAGAGGAAGGTATGATGAGCACAACAGTAAGTTTTCCCTCGGTTATGAAACCAAGGTTTAATCGAACCAGTAGGAGCAAGGAAACACCCCAAAGGTGTTACTAGCTGAGCTTTGGCAAGGTGCACTACCGGTGCTAGTAGCAACGTGGAGACCTGCACAACACAACCACAGAACTTTGTCCCCAATTTGCGATGAGGTTTTCAATCTCACCGTGTTTTGCGGAAAACAAAGGATTAAACGTATCGAATGGAAAGAAGTAAAAGTTTGCAGAAAGTAAACACAAAGAAGTAAACAGTTGTAGATTGTATGTAAAGAGAAAGGACCGGGATCCCTAGTTCACTAGAGGTGGCTCTCCTTAGATAGATAACATGCTGGGTGAACAAATTACAGCGGGGCAATTGACAAACACCGAGAAAGCAATACATGCATATACTAATCGTCTTGACTCCTTTGATACTTGATTGGGCATTACAACATAATACATAGACCGCCATCCAACTGCATCTATGACTAATAATCCACCTTCAGGTTATCATCCGAACCCCCTCCAGTATTAAGTTGCAACGAACAAATTATTGCTTTACGAACTGCGTGTAAAGTAAACAATACAATTGTTCTATGAACAAAGGATCGTTGTTTTCTCCCTAGTAGCAACAGCACATCTAGTACCTTAGAGATTTCTGTCACTTCCCTAGATTACCAGAGGCATGAACCCACTATCGAGCATAAATACTAACTCTTGGAGTTGCTAGCATCTACTTGGCCAAGATAGCTACTAACAACGGAAAGCATGCAAGATCTCAAATAACAAAGACATGATAGAATCAATAATCAATCTCAAATAGCATCTCAATATCCATCGGATCCCCACAAACTCAACATGTATGAATTACAAATAGATGATCTTAATCATGAACGGAGCTCACAAGATCTAAACATGAAAGCACAAAGGAGGAGAAACCAGCCATCTAGCTACTACATGGATACGTAGTCCAAGGATGAACTACTCACGCATCACACCGGAGGCTTGCATGGTGATGAAGAAGGCCTCCAGGGTGAATTCCCCTCTCCGGCAGGGTGCTGGGAAGATCTTTAGATCCCTCCTGATCTAGGGATGGAGATGACGGCGGCTACAGACACTTTCGTGGATTTTTGATCGGGTACCTAGGGTTTTTGTCCCGAGGGAAACTTATAGGCGGAAGGAGAGGCCGAGGGGGTGCTGGGGTCGGCCAGACCACCCCCTGGCGCGGGCCAAGCCTGGCCGCGCGGCCAGGTGGTGTGGCCGGCCCCTGGCCCCTCTCCGTCTCGTATTCTGGCACTTGATCCTTTCCGGAAAAATAGGCACTTTGGCTTTTGTCCCGTCCAATTCCGAGAATATTCATTTTCTGACTTTCCTGGAACCAAAAACAGCAGAAAACAGGCAGCAGGCACTGTGGCTCTTGTTAATAGGTTAGTCCAAGAAATCATATGAAAAGTACTCCAAAGTTGGAACAAAACACAAGAAAGTGGATAAAACCAAGCATGGATAATCAAAAATTATAGATACATTTGCAATGTATCAGTGGCGGCCGCATGGACCCGGAGCTTCTTTGGTGTAGAGGGAGCTGGCCCCCGAGGAGGTGGTACAACATCGTGTGAGGAATGAGGACGAGCCCGCCCGTCGTTATATGACTGCGGTGGAGTCCATGTCCTCCAATACCTGGCAAGTTCTTCCAGGATCTCACCCGAGCTATGCTCGCATGATGGTTTCTTCCCTTTGGGTGTTCACCGCCCGAGGCTCAGGACCCGGGAGTCGACGTCTAGTTTGATCGAGCTAGATGTTATTCGAGATGTATTAGTGATATTATCCTATATTATTGTTGAATTAGATGGATTATTCGAGATGTATTAGTGATATTATATGATATTATTGTTGCATTAACTGGATATTATTCGAGATGTATTAGTGATATTATCCGATATTATTGTCGCATTAACTGGATATTATTCGAGATGTAATATTGTTTGATTAGTACTTTGTTGTTGTGATATGGTACATTGTTACTCATATTCACATTATCTCATAGAAGTTATACTATGGACTTCAACGGAAGAGAAGGTGAAGAGCATCTTCTCGACATGATAAATGGTGGAGCGCTACCCGCTCCTAGTAGAGCGCTCTTTGAAGAAGATGGCTATGAAGCAGAAGACTGTGAAGCAAAAGATGGCTCACAGTTTCTAAATGAGTCCGTCGAGCAAATGGAGTTAGACCCAACTGACTAAGCACAAACGAGTGTTGATTGCGACGACGGCTTCCAAAATGATGGACCGGCCGTAACAAAGTCTAACGAGGTATATTAAGCCTCTTGTGATCACTAGATAGATGCATTAATTGCTCTGTGTATATATGTATTAACGAATGTTTCTTATTTTCGACCTGTGGTAAAAGTAATAAACGAGGCCCGACATAAGGGATAGCCGCCGATGCGCATCTCACAATTGAGGTCATTGATTCAGAAGGCAAACCGTTGCTTCCCTTAAGTAACACAAATACATTTGTGCATCAATGCATATTAATTGTTAGGGACAACATCCCAATCAGCATTCCCTATTGGAATAATCCAGCAAAGGGAGATGGAAATCCTAATAGTTTTGTCGAGGACATATACAAAGACAGACTATGGGAGAAGCTCATTTCACATTTCACTCTACCGGTCTTGGAGTTTGACGAGGGCATGAAGGCTATGAGGTCCAAAGTAAAGCATTTCGGACTTAAGAAGATCGCCAAACAGTTCAAAAACTACAAGAAAAGATTATACAATGAATATCTCGAGGATAAAAAGTTCCAGAATTCACTAGAGAAGCAGCAGAATCACTGGGGCAGCTTTCTGAAGTATGAGAAATCAACGCCAGCTAAAGAAAGGGCGAAAAAGAATAAGGAAAATGCTGCGAAAAAGAAATATCATCATAAGATGGGGACAAATGGCTACAATACTTCAGTGCCTAAGTGGGAGGAAGATGAGTCTGTCGTGCATGCTCAAGGGATCACTCCAGCTACACATGACTGGCCCATCAGGGTAAGAAATTAGTTACTCGCGCATGGGGCAAAGTATGACTTGAAAATAAGGGAGTTGATAATGGACGAAACTTCGAAAATTGCTACACCCCATGAAGCAATTGTTCAAACAATCAAGGAGGTTCGAGAAGGGATGTTCAAACCCGACAAGGAGAACGACAAGCTGACAAAGGCCCTCGGGAATCCTAAAAACCTAGGACGAACACGAGGCTTTGGACCTTTCGTGTCGTCAAAGATTGGGTTTCCTGAGGACACTGAATCTTATAGAAGCCGAGGGAGATCAAAGAAGTGGAAGGAGCAGGAGGAGGCAGACCAGTGGAGTGGTGTAGAAAGAACGACATGGGAACTATATGTTGGGCCACGCAGAGATAAACTAAACTTTTTCCCTAACGCGATACTCCCAAGATCTAGATCAGGTTATAGGCCACGAGATTATCGCTAGACGCGCATATGTGGAAGTTGATCTATTGCATCAAAGTAGTGTCGAACGATCCCACGTACAGTCCTTCGGATCCCAAGGACAACCCTTCGCCAGATCCCCACAAACACCTTCGCCTCTAGCGCCGCACGTGTAACTCCTCTACTGGTATCCACACGTACAGGAAGGAGCTTAGGACAGAGGATTGTTAGATCCTGTCTAGCCTGAAATGGAAGTGGAGAAAGTGATGGCTAGGTCAGGGACTATCCCTTGTCACTCCACTTATAAACACTCCTAGCTGGGCTCAACACTTGTGGCCCATCTAGGCCGTACTGCAATCTCCATATGGATCTAATTCACATGGGCTCCTTACCCTTAAGTGTGTGACCCTGTAGGTTCACGTACACCCGGACACGACCTGAGGTACACCTCCAAGTATCCCGTCATGGCTTTGAGTCCAACTCACTCCCATGAACACTTGATCTCATGTCGGTAGATGGTAGCGGCCTCTAGCAAGACGTTCCAACTCCCAAGTGTCGTAATGTGAGAAGTCGAACCTTCAATCTAACTTTCTTCCAAGTCCCTTTGCCACACGATATGCCTGTTAAGCTATAGGCGAGTAGTTGTCATCCCTTCAATAGCTTAACTCACTTCTCATACCATGATATATGATTCACTAGACTATCTCTTAGTACGACTCCTCAGTTAACACTTAACTGAGTAGCGCATGGCCATGCTTCCGAATCATATCACACGAGAGGGTGATACCTTCGATCCAGATTACGGATGTAGTGTAGCTTATTTTCCCTATTAGACCGGATCATTATCGAATCCTCGGGAAGCAAATGTGTAGTGAAGTTACTTTAACGGACCTTCGGGAGTTTTTAGAATTCCTTTTGTGTTTTTACCGGACCAATAGCTTGCGTCTTTTTTTGTTGTCGTTGAGGGAGAGAGAGGGCCTAGGGCGATCGGTTTCACCTATAGCTATGCAAGACATCTGATGGGAATAAAAGATAAAAATAAATTATACGTGTACTTTTTAGAGCAAGATAAATTATATGTGGGCAGTGCATCCATGATTTCTATTGCCTCCACAACCGCTTATAGCAATAACCTACTAGTCTAATCCATAGAAGAAACATAACTAATGATATGCATAGTGATGTCACCGTTAATCCCAAGCAAATCCCTCACATACAGCCGTACTACCCCTTTTGTCAATAGGGTTCCCAACCTGCAGATCAGCCATAACTCATACTCCCTATACCTGGCTCAACCCTCGGGGTCTTGGGTACCTGGAAAGTCTTTGGATTGAGGCAAGAGAGGATACAATAATCATCATGTCATACAAACTAATACATGATCCCATCTATGGTAAATAACATGCACAATTGCTACATGGCTAGGCCGAAGCCCTTAGCCCAAGGAGAATTACTCACACATAGAGATGAGATCAACAATCACAAACATTGTAATGAAAATGATAAGATTGATACCATTAGTCTTACAATGTCGCCAATCGGAGAAGAGATCTACTATTACAAGTGGTGGAATATGCCTATGGGGATGGAGAAGGGTTCGGAGATCTGGAGGCGGCTGGTGATCTATGGCAGAGACTTTTTGGCGAGGTCTGGCTTGTTTTCTCGTCGCCCAAGGCTTCTTTATATAGGGGTACCTTCACAAAAGTTGTTTTGTTTGACCTAACGGTAGCGGCACCAACTATACGACCAGAGCTATACGGCCAAAATTTTTGCTCCGTTGTACGGCTCCTGGTTTCTTATGGTTGTTGAAAATCTTGTATCTTTGACTTTAATGTAGTGATTCCCTCCTTTAAACGACATTATCTGTGCAGGAAAAATACAAAAGAAAGGATTGTATATCCCTCTGAATATTAGCATTAGTGGAAGGGTTTAGAGAGATATTTCATCAAAATTATGAGTAATATCGAGTTTAAATGTGGATGTTGATGGCTATATTTTAGAGCCATCAACCTCCCCAAGCTTAAACTTGATCGTCCCCAAGCAAGAAAACCAAAATCAAAAAGGAACTTAGCATTTAAACTGAAATAACGAGATGGTGATCTTACACATGATTAGTAGTCTCATGTTTTTCCACTTCATAAATCTGAAAAACTTTAGCATAGATAGAGTAATGGCAAGCATATCATACGGGTTTCATGCATCCTTATAGTGTAGCAAAATTATTGTAAACATGGATGATTCAAATGAGTAAACTTTATTCCATGTCAAGTAATCAACTCATAGGCTTGCATTTGAACAACAAAGTATAATCATGTAAATTAAGAGTGTGAGAGTTGTCATGAATAGTATATACACTAGAGTATCTCAATTATCCCACATCAATGAATAAAGACTTTGCAAGCACTAGTTTTCTATTCATTGTCCTTCAAGAATTCCAGTTGTTAAGTAAATGAGAGCATGCGAAAGATTTTTGTTAGTTTATCGGGCTGTGATGGACACTTGTGGCATCACTAAGGTTTTGTTCCTTTTGCATAATGATTTCTATAACAGCCAGAGGAGTGATTCCATCATGATTACAGCTACCCGGGAGTGCCAAGAATCTTACCCACTATAGCATTGCTTCTACAAGTGTTTAATCAACTCATACCCGAAATATAGGAGTTTCCTCCACGAAGATCGTTCGTAGGCCAGCAGAGTTGTTGGCTTCCCATGAAGTTTGACACGCATAAAGCTATATCATTCTTATGATTAACAAGTCCAACTTTGGCATGCTCACAAAAACCTCTAAACATTAATTCAATCGAACAATTCCTTTGAAAGAGATCTATTAAGTGAATCAACATTTTAGTGGTGTTGAGTGTCTCTAGAAATAAACTTTCAAGAGTCAGCACAACAACACCCAAGCCTTCAATTGTGAAACTTTTTCTTATTACAATTGTTTAGTAATTTTAGGCAAGACTTGGTTAATTACGAGAGCTGGAACAAAATTTACCCAATTAAATACCCGTGCAAACGAAAATCTTACTAGAATACAAAGACTCACTCCACCAACATAATACCTCAACATTTACTACTAACTAGCATGGGTTTCACAAACATCAAAAGTGGGGAGTCATAAGGCATACCTCTCATGTTTGGTTCCACTTCTCTCTTCTTTTTTTTATTTGCTTCTTGGAAACTCGAAGTTTATCACTCTCCTGCAAATATATGAAGTCCTTGAGGCGGAAAGAAAAGAAAGAGGGAAAATAAGGAAAAATGGAGAAATCTTTTTGTGGTTTTTAAGAGAGGAACTTTAAATAATAGAAAATTGGTGGCAAAGCTCGGCTAGAAAATTTCGAAAGCAAAATAGAAAGAACTAAAATAATGTGTTGGGGAAACCAACACGAGTGCTTACATACTCAAATAAAACCACAACCTCTAAATAAAACAAAAATGAATGCCAAATAAAGATACATGAGGAAACTTCCCCGAGCTTAGGCTATTGTAAGCCCTTCAAATCATTGTGGTGGCAGGAAAAAGTCATTACTCCAGTCCGCGAATTGAGTTGAGAGGTTACTAGTTGATTCTCGGAGGTTCAAAGAGAGGCTATGCATCCTCTCCACAGTCTCTCCAAGTCCTTAGAAATCTTGGTATGTGGCGAACTGGGTTTGTGGCTGCTTCTCTTGATAAGGAACTTCTTGCTCCTCCTCTTGGTCCTCATCCTTCTCCGGATTTCTTCCTCGGGTTGGTGTTGCTCAACCTGCGAATCATATAGCAAACGTCCTTCCTCGATAGAGAAAAGACCATTAGGCATAGGAGCGGGGTAGAGACGCCCAGCTCCAGCAATATGTAGATAATAAGCACCACCTCTCCTAGTAAGCAGTCCACATGCTCTCAAAGTAGAGAAACCAACACGTGTCTCACCTAGTACGGGTTGCAACTCACCTAGGTTGATGTCTAGGGCAGTGGCAAGCACGGTGATGACACCTCCACTTGTGATTGGTCCTTGGCTTTGGGAGGCTTGGTGCTCCAAGTAGCGCACAAGGATGGTGCCCAAGTTGAATGACAAGTTGCAGTTGATGTAAGCAGCCTTGGTGAACACTAGGATGCCCTCCTCGTTGAATCTCGGGAACTCATTACGTGCCTGCAAGGTGTTAGCAATAACATAGAACAAATAGCGAATTGTAGGATGTTGAATATTCTTCCCCTTGTTCACTCTACTAGTGAAACTCATTCCATTATAGTATTGTTTGGGGATAGGTTCTAAGACAGTAAAGGATGCGCGTAAGGCATGAATATCATTTTTTGGCAAATTAAAACATGGGCACCATTCATCTAAGGTTAAGTTGTAGTTGTTGTTCATCAGACAGAAAGAAATAGTGTCCTCTCCTTGCCATTGTTTAACGGTGCTTTGCAATGAACTTAGAAGTTCAATGGTTAAGCAGCGATAAGTAGGTACATCATTGTACACAAAGTTTTGCAGGCCAGCTCTATTGCAAAGTAAATTAAAGTCTCCAGAAATACCGAGTTGGTTCAATATGATGGGGCAAGCCCACTTGGTGGCCTTGACTTCGCGGTTCTTGATCTTGTTGAAGCGTTCACGATGGGCCTCATCCCAGAACAGTATCCCGATGTGTTCCTGAGCGGCAGCCCGAGAAGTGCTAGCGGTGTCACGAGCACGAGTTTGGTTCCTTGTGTTCATCATCTAAAACATTGAAGAAAGAAAAAAATAAAACTTTTTGATCCAACAACAGTAAGTACAATATATTTCTCATCAAAACACACCAAATAATCTCCTCAAGATAATAATATAGGCAAGAAAATCATTGCAATTGGTTCATAGTAGGTCTCACCCTAGATTGATAATGACAATAGATCAAAGATGAATTAGCAAAAATTAATTGGGGGATCGGAGGAGAAACATACGATAGATCGCTTGTGTGCGAGGAAATCGAACAAAATTGAGTGGAGATGAAGATCTCTTGAGATTTTGAGAGAGTTTGGAGGTAGAATAGAGAAAGAGGATTGAAATTTTGGAGTGGGAGGTACCTTCTCGTGCGATTTTATGGTCGTACGCAACTATACGCGCGCAACTATATGGGTGGAATATGTGTTCCTGCCGTATAGTTGGCTTTCTGTCAAAATATTAGGGTTTCCTCCTGCGGTGCAGCTATACAGACGCAACTATACGAGCATAACAAAATGTTCCCACTTTATAGTTGGTCGTTAAACTGTTTGTCCCTACGAAAGAAAATATACAAAGGCATCGATATCTATACGACCAGAACTATACGGCCAAATTTTTTATTCCTACCGTATAGTTGGTCGTTAAACTCTCAGAACATTAGAAAAGTAATTGTACGGAGGCACTAATATCTATACGACCGGAGCTATCTGGCCAGAATTTTTATTCCCGCCGTATAGTTTGTAGTTAAACTCTCAGTATATTTTGCAGAAAAAATTTCGATGGCAAAGATATCTATACGACCGGAACTATACGGCCGAAATTTTTATTCCCGCTATACAGTTGGTCATTAAACTCTTAGTACATATGAAAAGAAAATTGTCAATCGCAAAGATAACTATACGGCCAGAACTATACGGCCGATCTTTTTTATTCCAGTCGTATAGTTGGTCGTTAAACTCTTTGTGTGCATCAAAAAATTTCTGTTTCTTCAGAAACTACTTCTTTTCCTACAACTTAGTAATATACCCTGTTTTTGATAGAACATTGACAGTAAATATTGTCGACCAACAATAGCATGAATAAAGCAGAATTTTAAGTTCTACCGAACTTCTTCTCCTCACATGGAGTTTTCTAGCACTCTTTATTAAACATGAACTTAAAACTAAAACTAAACACTTAACTCAAACCTTCATTTCACATGGGTTGCCTCCCATGAAGTGCTCTTTTACGGTCAATAGCTTGACCTTAATGATACTCACATGGGCCAGATGGGTGGAACACCCACTCCAAAGTAATTGGCCTTCAAAGTGATGGCCTCCTTCTCGTCATGTTTGGCTTTCTTCTTCCTAGGAAAATGAATAACAAAAGGATCCCACAAAGGCAATTGCAACTTCACGTTCCCTTCATGGAGGTTAATTAAAGCCTTTATAGTTCTCAAGAAAGGACGACCTAGTATTATAGGAGCAATAGTATCTTCAGGCATGTCAACTATAACAAAGTAAATTAAAGCATGACAACCTTTAATGTAAACTAAAGTATTCTCCTTAATTCCTATAGCTTGTTTCTAGGTAGAATCTGCTAGATGAAATTTTAATTTAGTGATTTCCAAGGAGCCAAGATTCAACTTGTTAAAAAGACTCTTTGGGATTGTTGAGACGCTTGCACCTAGATCACAAAGTTGAGCTATCTCATTAGTCCCAATCTTTATCTTAATAGTAAACTCAAATATGTCATCTAGTTTAACTGGTAACTTTTCAGCTATTTTCTTATATTCCTCTTCAAGCTTACGTAGCTTAATTGCTACTTGATTGAAAAAGTGTTGGTACATATCTTCCTCGTTACCTTCACTTACCGGAATTTTGACATTGATCCTTTTTACGAGATCTTCAACGATGTAGCTTGGTGAAGGGGCACTACTATAATCAATTTCTTCAGGCTCATCCCTTTGGATCCTCATCATCTTGAGTTGTTCAAAAGGATTGGGCTCAGCTTTACTTGCAAATTTAGCTAGAATTAGAGTTTTCCTCTTGGTTACCTTACCTAGCTGTGCCTCAACGATCCTTGTTCTTTCTTGGAGGGCATGCAAATCATTTCTCAAACTAACAGCTTGGTTAGATAATTTACCAAACATGGCATCATGGTTCTTCGTTATTTTAACAAGAATATTGTTTTGTTCATTTTGTGAGTCTATGAAAACTTAAGTGTTTCTTGGAGACTACCATTACTAGTTGCCATATTATTATTAGAATTACCTGCAGGACTAGCATAATGTTTCAGAAAGTTAGGATTTTAACTCTTCTTCCAAGCAGGGTTATAATCATTTCGAGCTACGAAGTCTATTTCTTCAATATTGGTTTCAGGGGTGGCTCTTACCTGGGTTTCCTTACCTTTCACGGCTAGTATGAGCTCATCCAACTTAGCATTGAGTTCTTCGTTTTCTTGTGGTGAAATAGCGTTCACCTTCTTTGTGTTTACCCATGAATATGTTTACCCATGGTTGTCTTGCATATTGTCTAACAGCTACTCTGCTTCGGTAATATGTTTACCCATGAATGTTCCTCTAGCTGCAGTATCAAGCATAGACATAGATACAGGATTAAGAGCATTATAAAATAAATGGAGGATTAACCAATCTTCCATCCCATGACTAGGACAATTTCTTAGGCAGTCTTTCATCCTCTCCCATACAAGTGCTAGTGGCTCATGCTCTTCCTGTCTAAAGCGAGTAATATTATATCAGAGTAGCATAGTCTTTGCAGGTGGTAAAAATATAGTCATAAATAAATAAGTACATTCCACCCATAATGTAATAGTATTTCTAGGCAAAGATAACAACCATTCTTTTGCTCTCCCCCTTAGAGAGAAAGGAAATAGACGTAATTTAACCGCATGAGGGTCAACGTCTTTTATACGCATCATATCACATATTTCAGTGAAAGTATTTAAGTGCATACCTGCGTCTTTAACAACAGAGCCTCCAAATTAATTCTGTTGAACCAAACTTCAGTAATGGGGCTTAATTTAATAGTCATCAGTAGCGATTGCTGGCTGAGTAATAGGAGTACGCAAATAATCATTGTTGGGAGTAGTAAACTCCCCAAGCTTCTTTTCAGCCATATTTCCTATGTTTTTGGGTTTTCTTGAACAAAGAATTATAATAGTAAAAGCAAGAATTTAAAGGCTAACTAATTTTTTTGGTTTATCAAATAAATACTGAAAGCAAAATAAGAAAATTAAAAATAAGAATTAAAACTAGCAAGGTTCCTAATAACCTCACCAAGGTAGCTATTGCTTCCCTGGCAACGGCGCGAGAAAAAGGCATGATACCTTCGATCCGGATTACAGATGTAGTGTAGCTTCTTTTTCCCTAGTAGACCTAGGTTATCGAATCCTGGGGAAGCAAATGCGTAGTGGAGTTACTAAAACGGAAATTCGGGAGTTTTTAGAATGCCTTTTGTGTTTTTATCGGACCAATAGCTTGCGTCTTTTTGTTGTTGTCGATGATGGAGAGAGAGGGCCTAGGGCGTTCGGTTTCACCTATAGATGTGCAAAACATCTCATGGGAATAAAAGATAGACATAAAGTATGCGTGTACTTGTTAGAGCAAGATAAATTATATGTGGGCAGTGCATCCATAATTGTTATTGCCTCCGCAACCGCTTATAGCAATGCCTACTAGTCTCATCCATAGAAGAAAGACAACTACTGATATGCATAGTGATGTCACCATTCATCCCAAGAAAATCCCTCACATATAGCTGTACTACCCCTTCTGTCACTAGGGTTCCCAACCTGCATATCAGTCATCACTCATACTCCCCATACCTAGCTCAACCCTCGGGGTCTTGAGTACTTGACAAGTCCTTGGATTGAGGCAAGAAAAGATACAATAATCGTCATGTCATACAAACTAATACACGATCCCATCTATGATAAATTAAAATGCACAATTGCTACATGGCTAGACCGAAGCCCTTAGCCCAAGGAGAATTACTCGCACATAGAGATGAGATCAACAATCACAAACATTGTAATGAAAATCATAATATTGATAGGAATAGTCTTACAATGTCGCCAATCGGAGAAGAGATCTACTATTACAAGTGGTGGAATATGGCTATGGAGATGGAGAAGGGTTTGGAGATCTGGAGGCGGCTGGTGATCTCTGGTAGAGACTTTTTGGTGAGATCTAGCTTGTTTTCTCGTCGCCCGAGGCTTCTTTATATAGGAGTCCCTTCACTAAAGTTGTTTTGTTTAACCTAATAGTGGCGGCGCCAACTATACGACCGGAGCTATACGACCGTAATTTTTGATCCGGTCGTATAGTTGGTCGTTAAAGCATCTGCCTCCGTTGTACGGCTCCTGGTTTCTTCTGGTTGTTGGAAATCTCGTATCTTTGACCTTAATGTAGTGATTCCCTCCTTTAAACGACATTATCTGCGCAGGAAAAATATAAAAGAAAGGATTGCATACCCCTCTGAATATTAGTATTAGTGGCAGGATTTAGAGAGATATTTCATCAAAATTATGAGTAATATCCAATTTAAATGTGGACGTAGATGGCTATATTTTAGAGCCATCAGAGGGCCCAGAGAATATCTCTCCATTATGGAGGGGCAAATCCCATCTTGGTAATCCACGTCGCCTAGATTGCTTCACAACCAACCCGAACTCTACCTTTATATCTGCCCATTTATGGAACAATGTTTGATAGAACCTTAGTTGGCGATTCACAACTCGGCTCATGAAACCACCTCAGGTCAAAGGATTCCATTGCTTGAGACTGCAAATGACAACATGCTTCTTGCATCTCAACTGTGGGTCAGTCCGACTTGCTAAACTCTTTAGCCGAATCAATGTAAGTCCGAATGGCATCACCATGCCCATGACAAGTGGAACTGTGTCATCAGTGACTTGCACATTGGTCTAAGTTGTGTGTCCAGCACGACCTCAAGGACCAAGGACAATCTAGTATGAACAATCATGAATATATAGTTCCACAACTGAATCACGTATTCAGTGATACATATCTTATGTTCATGCAAGGACAACTTCAGATGTTTCCTATGCTCTAAGTGTTGCGAGCAGATACCAGGCTAATCCTGGAGAGATGCACTGGGGAGCAGTTAAGAACATTCTTAAGTACTTGAGAAGGACTAAGGATGTGTTCCTAGTTTACGAAGGTGAGATTGAACTCAGTGTAAGGGGTTACACGGATGCGAGATACCTTACTGACACTTATGATTCTCGTTCGCTATCTGGGTACGTTTTCATACCCGGATACAAATCATGGCATAGATGATGGATCCGACTGCCGAAGCATACGGAATCACACTCATCCTACTTCGCTCATCAGTTGTCGAAGGAGAATGAGTCTTGCTAAGTTCTACACCATGGGACATCGGTAAGAACCCCTTCTTAGACGATTCCATGTTGAACTTCTTAAACACTTTGTCCAAATATGTACTCTGACTCAATACAATGAGCTGCTTGGATCTAGCTCTATAGATCTTGATTCCTAGTATATAAGTTGCCTCACCCAAGTCCTTCATGGAGAAACTCCTTTCCAATGACTCCTTGGTTTCTTGCAACATCTGGACATCATTTCTAATCAATAATATGTCATCCACATATAAGATCAGAAAGTTTACTTTGCTCCCACTAAACTACTTGTATAAACAAGAATCCTGATCACTCTTGATGAAGCAAAACATTTTGACTACCTCATCAAAGCGAATGTTCCAACTGCGAGATGCTTGCTTAAATCCATAAATGGATTTGTGAAGTTTGCATACCTTGTCAGCATTTGCCAGATTGACAAAACCCTCGGGCTATATCATATACACGACCTCAGTTAATTTTCCATTAAGGAAAACCGCTTTGACATCCATCTGCCATATCTCATAATCAAAATATGCTACTATAGCTAACATGATCCGAATTGATTTAAGCATCGCTACGGGTGAGAAAGTCTCATCATAGTAAAATCCTTGAACCTGCCGAAACCCCTTTGTGACATGCCGTGCTTTATAGAAAGAAACCATTCCATCCATTTCAGTTTTCTTTTTAAAGACCCATTTGCACTCGACGGGTCTTGCCTCGTCTGGCAGATCAACCAAGTTCCACACTAGATTTTCATCCATGGAATTGAACTCAGATCTCATGGCTCCAAGCCATGACTCAGAATTAGAACCCGCCATTGCTTCCGTATAAGTTTTTGGCTCATCACTGTCCAAAGTAATACATCACGAACACTTTGCAATCTAGCCGATCTTCACAGTGTAGGTGCAACTACCGGCTCAGCTACCACAACCGGCTCAACCCTCAAGGATTTCACCAAATCTCTACTAACCGGTTCCTCTCGAACTTCTTCGGGCCACACCGTACTCCCACTAACTTCCCGACTAAGAAACTCTTTCTCAAGGAAGACACCATTCTGAGCGACAAAAACTTTGCCCTCTTCTCGGCTGTAGAAGTAGTAACCCAAGTTTTCCCTTGGATACCCAATGAAAATACACTTATCTGACTTAGCTGTAAGCTTATCCGACTAAAGTCACTTGGCAAATGCTTCACACCGCCAAATCTTAAGAAATGACAAAATCGGCTTCTTGTCCATCCACATCTCATGTGGTATCTTCTCTACCTATTTTGATGGTACTCTGTTTAGTGTGAATGCTGCCATTTATAGACAATAACCCCAAAATGATAAAGGTAGATCTGTCCCACTCATCATTGATCGTACCATGTCCAACAAGGTCTGATTCTGCCGTTCCGACACACCGTTCCAGTGCGGCGTACCCGGTGAGTGAGCTGAGGAACTATTCCACAACTCTTCAAATGGTCATCAAACTTGTGGCTCATGTACTCGCCTCCTCGGTCCGACCGAAGGAACTTAATTTTTTTGCCGAGTTGATTCTATACTTCATTTTGGAATTCTTTGAACTTTTCAAAGGCTTCCGACTTATGTTTCATCAAGTGGACATATCCATATCTACTCAAATCATTAGTGAAGGTAAAGAAGTACTCATAACCACCCCTGACTGTCACACTCATTGGACCACATACATCACTATGTACTAGTCCCAACAAGTCAAGCACCCTTTCACAACTCCTTGCAAAAGGTGTCTTGGTCATCTTACCTAGAATGCAGGATTCGCATGTCTTGAACGAATCCAAGTCGAACAAAGTTAGGAGTCCATCATCATGGAGCTTCTTCATGCGTTTCCAACTTATATGACCAAGTCGACAGTGCTAAAAGTAAGTAATATTCAGATCATTTAGTTTCAACCTTTTCACATTTACGTTATAGACCGACCCACCATAAAGATTCAAAATAAATATCTCGTCCTGGACGGGTGCAAAGCCATGAAACATATCATTCAAATATAAAGAACAACCATTGTTCTTAATATTAGGCTCATAGCCTTGTCTCATCAAACATGAGGCATAAATGATTTTCTGACTATGCACTGGAACATAATAACAATTATTTAGTTCCCTTAAGAATCCTGAAGGTAAATGAAGTTGCATCGTGCCGACTTCCAATGCAGCGACTCGCTTTGTTGCCGACCGGAATATCAACCTCGCCTCTTGCTATGCCCCTAGTTCCTACTAGTCCCTGCAACGAGTTACAGATATGAATGACTGATCCGGTATCATGTACCCAAGAACCACCAGGTGCATCAGCAAGATAAAGGTCTATAACATTGAAAACAAGTGTACCTGAGTTGGAAGTCACATCTCCACTCTTGGCTTTATCGCCAAATACTTGCTGCAATTCCTCTTCCAGTGGCCATCTGCCTTGCAATAGAAGCAAGCGGATCTGGCTGAAGGAGATGACTTAGTCCCTGAGGAAACACTTGGGACCTCATCCTGAGCACTACCTCCTGACTTAGCCTTCTTATTCTTAGTCCACGAACTCTTCTTAAACTTAGCCTTATTCTGTACCACCAACACTTGGCTGGTTCCTTTCTTGCGATCAACCTCTACTTGCTTAAGAATCCCATGTAATTCAATGAGCTTCTTATCCATACAATGTATGTGGTAGTTCGATTTGAACTCGCCATACACACTAGGAAGAGAATTCAAAATTATATCCGTAGTGAACTCTACGCTAATGGGGTAGCCAATCCTTTCCAGGGACTACACATAACCAACCATCTTGATCACATGCGGACTCAGTGGACCACCATCCTTAAGCTTACAACTCAGCAAAGCTTGAGATACTTGATACCTCTTGGTCTTTGCTTGAGCTCGGAACATACTTTTGAGGCTTTCGATCATATCACATGCCTCAACATTCTCGGACTGCTGCTACAAGTCTGGTTCCATGTGAGCAAGCATAAGACAGCTAATCTTCGTAGACTCATCACATGTTCTATGGTAGGGATTGGTTGTTGCAACACTCTAATTATCACCCGACACAACTGGAAGCGGGTTGTCTTGAACATGGTCCCTCTTTTCTTGTTTGAGCACTATTCTCAGATTACGATACCAGTTGGTGAAGTTTATTCCATTAAGTTTATCTCTCTCTATGATGGTCCTCAAAGCAAACTAGAGAGCTGAGGGAGACTGCTATTAGGTGCCATTATCTACAACAAAAATGCAAAACACTTAAGACAAGTATTCAGAAAAGGGAAAGCGTCATAAACATTTTAATACTTATGCTCCCACTAGAACCAACACCACTCCGATGGTTACTTAGTGATTCAGGATCCTAAATAAGCAAGCCGATTAGTGAGCTTTAGCATCACCGCTAGCCGTCAAGTGATCTAGGTAGGAAACTCCTTGCCAACCGCATCTCATGCGACTCCTGTTGGTCGGGTGGCATCTCATGCCCCGGCTCCCGAGCGACCTCTCCTCGAGCCCCACAAGCGTTGTGATAGACCTATGTAGCATACCAAGTGCTTCCACTGTAAGAGTCCGACTCGAACGCATCTAGTCAAAAAGAATTGCTAGCACCTCAATTTTATGAGCCCAAAACCAAGAATGTACGACTTGTGATGGTGAAGCACCGACGGCGAGACCGACGAGATCTTCTTTGAGGGATTAAAGTTTAACCACTATATCATAGAGGTAAAACTAGAGACATAACAATAAAACAAACTAATCCAATTATAATGTGAAATGGTATGGCCCCTTTCATGGTGATTTCCATCTCCATGAACCGGTTCGTCCTGCCTTTGGCTGAAGTGTCCTTCAAGTCCACCAAACATGCTACACTAGCACTAAGGAATATACAAGAAGATGGCATCTCTTGCCGACACGCAGGTCGTTATACAATAACAATGACATCACTTTGTCTCCTGCCGGTTGACAAACCCGTGATACGCATATCACATATGGATTACACACATCACATGCACATAAGCCATACCATTCACAACTTCCTGCAAAAACAAATTATGCATAGATACGATATCTACCGGCGTTGTGAAACTCGCAACGACATCTAATGCGCTATGATAGGGAGAACCTGGCGGCCCCGTGGATTCCTTCATTGAATAAAACACTTTTACCCAAATCTGATCCCTGTGCAGATCTGACCAATCTCATTTATCATCTACACCTGATCTTCCATGCACCCCCGAGTGCGATAGATCTAGAAGCCTAAAACCAGAAGCTTTCGCTCTGATACCACTGTTGGGCCACGCAGAGCTAAACAAAACTTTTTCCCTAATGTGGTACTCCCAAGATCCAGCTCAGGTTATAGGCCACAAGATTACCGCTAGATGCGCAGATGCAGAAGTTGATGTAGTGTGTCGAAGCAGTGCCTAACGATCCCACACATAGGCCTTCACCATATCCCCACGAACACCTTTGCCTCTAGCGCCGCACGTGCAAAGCCTCTACCGGTATCCACACATACATGAAGGATCTTCGGATAGAGGATTGCTAAATCCTATCTAGCCCGAAATGGAAGTGGAGAAAGTGATGGCTAGGTTAGGGACTATCCCTTGTCACTCCACTTATATACACTCATAGCTGGGATCAACTCTTGAGGCCCATCTAGGCTGTACTCCAATCTCCATATGGATCTAATCCACATGGGCTCCTTACCCTTAAGTGTGTGACCCTATAGGTTCACGTACACCTAGACACGACATGAGCTAAACCTCCAAGTATCCCATCATGGCTTTGAGTCCAACTCACTCCCCTGAACACTTGGTCTCAGTCGATACATGGTAGCTGCCTCTAGCAACACGTGCCAACTCCCAAGTGTCATAAAGTCAGAAGACAAACCTTCAATGTGACTTTCGTCCAAGTCCCTTTGCCACACGATATGCCTGTTACGCTATAGGCGAGTAGTTGCCATCCCTTAAATAGATTCACTCTCTTCTCGTACCATGATATGTGATTCACCTGACTAACTCTTAGTCTGACTCCTCAGTTAACAGTTAACTGAGTAGTGCATGTCCATGCTTCTGAATCATATCACACGAGAGGGCCCAGAGAATATCTCTCCATTACGGAGGGGAAAATCCCATCTTGGTAATCCATTTCACGCATCTTGCTTCACAACCAACCCGAACTCTACCTTTATAACTGCCCATTTATGGAACAACGTTTGATATAACCTAAGTTGGCGATTCACAACTCGGATCATGCAATCACCTCAGGTCAAAGGATTCCATTGCTTGAGTCTGCAAATGACAACATGCTCGGTTAATCTCAACTGTGGGTCGGTCTGACTCGCTAAACTCTTTAGCTAAATCAGTGTAAGTCAGAATAGCATCACCATACCCATGACAAGTGGAACCGTGTCATCAGCCAACTTGCACACTGGTCTACGCTGTGTGTCCAGCACGACCTCAATGACCATGGACAATCTAGTATGAACAAGCATGAATATATAGTTCCACAACTGAATCACGTATTCAGTGATACATATATGATGTTCATACAAGGACAACATTAATTTATGAATACTTTGGGAAATATCATCAACCATGATTGCCTCTAGGGCATATTCCCAACACTATATGCCATGCTAATGGAGCAACATAAGCAACTGGATGAACTACTCCAGCAAGGTCCAACTCATCAGCTGCAGCAAGAAAGTGACGGCAGCCCGTCTCAACGAAGAAGCAACATGGCTTCCACGGTGACTGTTCTGATGGATCACTACCCCGTGGATAATATCAGTGAGAAGACAAGTTGTGATCTACATGTGGGAGTTCTCAACTTACCCTTCAAGGTATCTATCAACTTTGCTTTCTCATGTGCACCTGGAGAAACCTGGCATGGTAAGAGATTCCAGATGGCTTTGCTCGTGTCGGGGTGGATGAAGTGATACCTCAAAATGAAACATTGGGTCTTGAAATCCCTAGAGATGAAGAGGAGAGAACACTAGGAGAAGTCAGGGTGGTATCATTCTATGGTGCAAGAAATACATCGTGTTTCTAGGCTCGGCGCCCAGGACACCACCGTCTCCTCCGAGTCGTAACTCACCACCTCCAAGTCCACATGATGAGGAGAGGGATGACCACCACCACAACACGAGTTCGCTGCCGCGTTAGCTGACTCTGCCGCCGCGTCAGCCCACTCCCCTGCCGTGTGAGCCGACTCCGCCGCTGCATGAGCCGGCTAAGCCGCTGCGTTAGGCGACTCGGAAGGCCCCCGCTTGGTCAGCTAGTGCTACTACTCAGTAAAAAGGTAGAAGGGTGAAGAAAACCCCGCCGCCTCCTAAAAAGTTACTGTACGAGATGACTAATGAGGAAACCAAAGTGCTCAGCAACACAAAAGTGAAAGCATTTTTTCCACCAAAAGTGCCTGAGCCAAAGCAGATATTTGATGAGAAATCCAAAAAGTGGGCTAAGAGTTTCCTTGAACAACCATCGCAATTTGAGATAAATAAGCCAGATGACTACAAATGCTTTTTGATGCACGTTCTCTCCAGTAGGAAGAAGAACACAAGTAGTAGTGCAAGAGGGAAAGGAGACATTGCCCAACTCGGTGAACATGCAAACCAATCGACCCCCCCGATCAAGATTTTATCCAGTGTTGATCAGCAAGCAGAGGACTTTGCTAGAAGTCCTGGTATTACTGTTGATCAACTGCGTGGCAGAGAGTTTGCCTTATAAATAGAACTTCAATGGAAAAATGAATACGGGAAGTCTCTGATCAGACCTAAAGAGATCCTGTATCTACCAACACAAATGCGAAGACTGCATGATTGGTACATAGGTGTCACAAAGGAACTAGGGCGAATACTGCTGCCGGTGAAAGTTACAAAAGAGCATTTCAATGGTGTAGATGAGATCCAAATATATCTTGAGAAACTCTATAGGTTATTCCAACAATACGACCTCGATTTGAGTCTCGTTAGTTCCTATTTTCTATAAGTGATTTATTCATTTATGTGATAAAATCTCTAAATCTGCTCGTTCATTAACTGTAATTATCCTCACTACGCTATTATGCAGAATGAAGAGCGGGGAATGTGAGCGAAGGGGAGTATTTAACATTGGGTTCGTCGACCCACGCCGAGTTAATGAACGAGTGCTAAAGGAATTCCCCCATGAAGTGGAGCATAAATTTCTAAGGTACCTACAGAGGCAACATTACAAAAAGAGAATAATGTTTCAGTACAACTTCAGGTAAGATTGTTAGACTGTCTTGTACACATTCACTTTTGCTTACACGATGTTAACTGTAATTTATGAGTTACTGACGTATATAAACATGCGCAACTTTCATTACATTCTGCTAATAATTGAAGTTGACGCTGGAAGAGTTGAAATCAGGACCCGCTAAATAAAGAAATATCAGAGTACAAAATGATTATAGATGTGCTCCAGAGGTAATCTCAGTCATTATCGCACTATATCGGTCTCTTTTGTTCATTTCCTGAGATATCAAGTAACTAATAAGTTATTTATTTATTTATTGCCGGGTATGATTTGAAAATAATTCACCAAGAGGACAGTTGGTGCTTTTAACGATAAGCTTAGTTTTCATTCGGTGGATGTAAGTAGTATGAGATAGTTCCTCGCATCTCTTTGATTCTAATTTCAATACCATTATATCATGCTTGCTTATTATTTGATTGAATTCTATTGTCATAAAATGCAACAGGCAGCCACGAGAGACTAATTTGTGTGGATACTTCGTTTGCGAGTACATTCGCTCGGAGGTCAGCGAGTGGAACCTCGCGACATTTCTAGAAGGACGTGAACAATATATTCACAATTTGATTTTATTACCATCAATTATGTTGAGTGTCATTCATAATATTTGATATGACGATTGATAGTCATATTGATCTCCTCCTTTATATATAGTTGGAAAGAATGCGGGAGGGACTCCAACCGAGGGAGCTCCTAGTAGTAGTTCATGATGAATTGACATGATTTTTGGTTGACCATGTCATAGACCCAAGGGGAAAATTCTATGTCATAGATGAAAGTATGTAATCGAATAGACGGGCTCTAGTCCCGGTTGTGATCTCCATGTAACCAAATTGTACATATATATGTATGCTTGTAACAAAAGTTATATTATATATGCATCAACATATGTACATTATATATGAATCAACATATGTATATTATATATGCATCAACAAGTTATATTATATAACCAAAAAAATAAATGAAAATGAAAAACCTCTAAATCGTGTCGCGACAGAGAAAGCACACGATTCTCTGCCATGACAGATAATCTTTTGGCCCGGGTCGTGTTACGGCCCGGGACTAGATGTCCTCCCCGCCCCTCTCGTTGTCGCTGCCCTGTGAGTGGACTCTAGTCTCGGTTCGTAATAGAACCAGGACTATAGATGGAGACCTCTAGTCCCGATTTTGCAGTCCAGGTTGTAGAACCGGGACTAGAGGCTCTCTAGAACTGCGACTATAGGTCGTTTCTCCACTACTGAAAAAAACATGTTTAGATACATCTATATTCAAAAAAGTTAGAAAGTATTATAAATTAACCCAAAGACTCTACAAATATCGTGCGGTAAGATAGGTCTTTTGTCGTGGTATTGCCGAAGAGTACACCATGGAGGGGTCCTCATAGTGCATGTTTAGAGACATGGGGTAAGGCGGAGAGTTGCTGGTACGACGTAACACATCTTACCTAGGTTCAAGTCCCACACCGGTGGAGGAACTCTACTCCTGCTATAAATCACTATAATGGCAATACACCCAGTTACAGAGATAGGTTCGCTGTGCGGGATCTTGCATGTTGTACGTAGCAATCTAAGAGGTTGTGCTCTAAAGGCTCCCATAGGTCGGCTTATAAAGGCTCCAAGACCTAGGGTTTACAGGGAAAGGTCCTTGACGGACAAGGTAAAGAGTCCTATACTAATACGAACTAGTCTTCCGTGTCATGTACTCCAAGGCTCCGAGTATGTCAGTAACTCCTGCGTAGCCTTCTTTTATCCGGCATGGGCCTCCCTTTTGTATCCGTCTAACTGGGCCGCCCAGCTAGCCATAGGCCTTGCTACCAACTATGGGCCTCCCGGGTTAGGCGGATTGGTGACATGCTATGAGGGTACCCATTTGGCTTATCCCCAACAGTAGCCCCCGGAGGACTTTAAAATCTTGTGTTGTCTTGCCCACTGATCTTTGAATATCCCGTCTCAGTGATGCCGGCAATTCGTCAAGCAATATCTCAGAGGTCTCCCAAAGAACCCTGTAATCCTCTCCGGCTTCACAATGTAGCCGAAGATTCCTTGAGTATTCGTTTCCATAGTCGGATGATCTCCGTCTTCGATGGAATCTTCGGATGTGACCCTTCACTGCAACTGTTAGGAAGATGACGTAGGGTACAACCTACTCTACCTCGAAACTCACAGAAACAGAGAATTAATCATCAGCTATTTTTACGCGCGCAAAATCCGAAACGGCGGAGCGGCAAAGACGGAGGACGTGGCGAAATTACCGCGTATGTTCACTTCCACGTCGGCAACGTTCCATCCATTGGATCCCTTTGCACGAATCTTGATGCGGGGTCTATATATTTTCACCGCAGTTAGTTGATACGTCATAAACGTATCTATAATTTTTGATGTTCCATGCTTGTTTTATATCTACTTTCTTATGTTTTGTCCACACTTTGGAGTATTTTTACACATTTTCTGGAACTAGCCTATTAATAAGATGCCACAGAGCTAGTTGCCTATTTTCTGCTGTTTTTGTTTTCAGAAAAGCTAGTAAGGAAATATTCGCCGAATTGGACCGGACAAAAGCCCAAGTCAATATTTCACCAGATGGAATACGGAGCCAGAAGACGAGACGGAGAGGGGCCAAGGGCTAGCCACACCACCTGGTGGTGTGGGCCCCTCAAGCCTCCACCGACCTTGCCCCTTCGCCTATATATTCCTCTCAGGACAAAAACCCTAGGTACCAGATCAGATTTCCATGAAAAGTACAGCAGTTCTTCCACCACCGAAGAGGAGATTCGGGGGATAGAAGTCTCTATTCCGGTACCCGCCAGGACGGGGAAGTGCCCCTAGAGCCATCTCCATCGACTCCACCACCATCTCCATCGCCATTGCTGATTCCCACGATGAGCAGGGAGTAGTTCTCTCTCGAGGCTAAGGGCTCTACCGGTAGCTATGTGTTCATCTCTCTCTCTCTACGCATGATCTTATTGACATCATGAGGTTTGTAATCTAGATATATTCTGCTACTCAATGCTTTAATTAATCTCTGCTTATCCCCATGTGTGTGAAGTTGAGAGTGTGCACACCGTGTGGCACTTTGGCTAAGGTTACATAAATACTTATCATGAGTATAATTTGAGTTGGATGTCTCTATGAGATTGTGGTGTTTGTTGGAACCATCTAGCGCTCAAGGTGATAGTGAGGGGTTATCTAGATGGGGAATACGAACTTTAAGGTGTGATGTTATAGCTCTACATCGTCCAACCGGAGAGTAGTCCAGGGTAGCATCATAAAGAGAAGATATTTATATGAGAGTGTGCACTAGTGAAAGTATGATCCCTAGGCCTTGTTTCTAAGCATTGAAACACCATTTACAATCAGTCCTGTTACATGTTTGCTTGCTGCCACTATTATTTCGGATTGCAATTACCACTTATAATCATCCATATTACTTGTATTTCACTATCTCTTCGCCGAACTAGTGCACCTATACACCTGACAAGTGTATTGGGTGTGTTGGGGACACGAGAGACTTCTTGTATCTTGATTGCAGGGTTGCTTGAGAGGGATACCTTTGACCCCTTCCTCCCTGAGTTTGATAAATTTTGGGTGATCCATTTAAGGGAAACTTGCTGCTGTTCTACAAACCTCTGCACTTGGACATCCAACACTGCCTACAAGAATAGAAGCGTGCGTTGGCATCAAGCTATTTTCTAGCGCCGTTGTCGGGGAGGTAAGGTAAAAGGTACTCACATCCTCTGGCTACTAAGCTATCTTCTAGTACTGTTGCTGGTGTGTGAGTGCTCGAAGTTATTTCCTTTAGATTCTATAATTATATATTTTTGTTTCTTGTTTTTATTTTCACTAGTTAGGCTTAATGGAAAACAACAACACAATTAGAGAGCTTTATAGTATTTAGCTTGAGTTAGGACATGAAGTGTTTGAAGAGAAAATTAAAAAACCTATGGAACTTTATTTGCATGCTAATAGCAATGTTATTAGTATGAATTCTTTGAACACCATTATTTCTAATGCTATGTAAAATTCTAAGCTTAGGGAAGCTGGTTTTGATGAGCATGATATTTTTAGTCCCCCAAGCACGGAGGAGAAAATTTATTTTGATGATACTATACCTCCAATATATGATGATTACAATGATGAATATGATATTTTCAATCCACCTACTATTGAGGAGAAAATTAATTATGATTACAATATGCCTCCTATATTTGATGATTATGGTGATGAGAATAATAATGATAGCTATTTTGTTGAATTTGCTCCCACTACGATTAGAATGACTATGTTTATGTGGAGAGTAATTAATTCTTTTATGCATGTGGCTCATGATAAGAATGTTTTATGTTATAGTTATATTGTTAATTTTATTCATGATGCTACTGAAAGTTATTATGAGACAGGGAAACATGGTTTTATGAGTCTCCACAATATTAAGTTTCCCCTCTTTATGTTGAAAATTTTGAAGTTGCACTTGTTTTGCTTTCCTATGCTTGTTGCTTTCTGCTTTCATGACTTGTTTCTTTACAAGATTATTTTTCATAGGAAGTGGGTTAGACTTAAATTTGTTCCATATTTGCTTCTTGATGCTCTCTTTTACTTCAATTCATATTTCTTATGTGAGCATCATCGGAATTATCATGCCTATCTTAATGGCTATAAATAAAGAGCTTTTGGGAGACAACCCATTATATTTTTACTTTTAGTTTATTTTTGTTTTGTTGAGTCTTGGAAGTTATTGCCTCAGTAATAACCACTCCTTATCCTTTTCTGTGGTTTTTGTGCAAAGAATAACAGGTAATGAGAGAAAAGTAAGACATGGGAAAGTTGCTGCCCCGAAACAGATTTTTGTGCTTCACTATGAAAAATCGTGAAAAATCCTTGTACGTCGGATTGACCTGTAATTTTTTGTGCTTATGCCCCAGGTTGTTATATAACTTTCGTTAGATTATCACATTTCGATTTGAGCAACAGAAGGTCTTCGAAAAAATCAGTTTTTACCTGCTGGTCTATTTTGACATATTTCTGCCATTATTTGCATTTGCCTCTTAATCTCTTTCTCTTTGAGTTCTCTTTGATCACTTGAACTTTTAAAAGGAATTGCTACAGTAGCTTGTTTTTTAATGCAAGCTTTAATTGTATTGAAACTGAACCTAAAGACTTATTATCTTGAATACACTAATGTTGCTAATGAACATTGTGTGAAGTTTTGTATGAAGGAAATTTTAAAGTGTAGGAAAGAACAATGTGATAAGATGGAGTATGGACAAAAGCTCAAGCTTGGGGATGCCACCCTTGTCACCCCAAGAAATTTTCAAGAAGTACAAGCGTCAAATCTTGGGGATGCCCAAGGCATCCCCTTCTCCATCAATAAAAATCTCAGGTTTTCCTCCAAACACTTCATTTTTATTGTTTCATGCACCAATTGTGTTGTTCTTGGAGTGTCTTTGTTTTTCTTTTAGTTTTATTTTTTTAGTTTGCTTAATTAAGTTGGTTGGATACCAACACACTTCATTATTCATTGCCTGGAACACTCTAGTTTTCACTCTTATTGTTCTGTGAGTGTTCTCCTTTGCTAGCACTACGTTTAGCTTTAGTTTTCGATTGGTGTTGGAAAAGAGTAGGAAGTTTCATGCTTATAAGTGGTACAAAAGGAGCTCGTTTTGACTGTGGCCTAGACTTTATCATGTCATGTTTGATATTGCTTTGACTTTATTCTTAGTGATTATTGCTATAGCATGACTTGTTCCAAACAATGAGATTGCTTAGTGTGCTTTGAAAGAATCATGCGTTGTTTTAGCATACAAAAGCATAATATTGTGGTATTCTCCTTTGATGCTTTATTTGGGTTGACTTGGCACATGCTCACACCATCTTAAGACTATACCAAGTCACCATAGCCTCTATGATCATTTAGTTTTCGACTTGTAATATCATCCTTTGTTTTAGCATACAAATTTGAGTTGGATGTCTCTCTAAGATTGTGGTGTTTGTTGGACCCATCTAGCGCTCAAGGTGATAGTGAGGGGTTATCTAGATGGGGAATGTGAACTTTAAGGTGTGTTGTTATAGCCCTACATTGTCCAACCGGAGAGTAGTTCAAGGTAGCATCATAAAGAAAAGATATTTATATGAGAGTGTCCACTAGTGAAAGTATGATCCCTAGGCCTTGTTTCTAAGCATTGAAACACCATTTACAATCAGTCCTGTTACATGTTTGCTTGTTGCCACAATTATTTTAGATTGCAATTACCACTTATAATCATCCATATTACTTGTATTTCACTATCTCTTCGCCGAACTAGTGCACCTATACACATGACAAGTGTATTGGGTGTGTTGGGGACACAAGAGACTTCTTGTATCTTGATTGCAGGATGCTTGAGAGGGATACCTTTGACCACTTCCTCCCTTAGTTCGATAAACCTTGGGTGTTCCAGTTAAGGGAAACTTGCTGCTATTCTACAAACCTCTGCACTTGGAGGCCCAACACTGTCTACAAGAATAGAAGCGTGTGTAGACATCACTAGTCTATTTCTTTTTTACCCGCATTCGCCTCTTGATCGTCATCTTCCTCCACCCGCGCGCCCGTTCGAGCTTCTCTATGAAAACCCTAGCCAGAGCCCTTCTTTCCTCCACTTATTCCCCCATCGCAATGGCCTCCAGCAACTCCATCCCTTCGACGGTGGTGACTCCCGAGGCTATTCTAGAGCCATCACAGGAAGTGACCGTCCCACCGGAGGGGGTGATCATCCCTATCAACACCATGGTGGAAACCACCGGTGACGACCAAGAATGAGCGGCGCCAGAAGCTGCTGAAGAAGATAATGACTCCCACAAGGGGGTGTGGAGGGGTTCTGACCTCTCTGCCGAAGATCTGCAGGAGCTGGTCACCGACGGGTAACTCCCTATAGCGAAGGAGTTGGCCGGCGACGTGGTTCGTTCTCCCCAAGCCGAAGAGAAGGTTTACCTGAAGGCCCAGCTGGTACGAGGCGTAAGCCTGCCAGTCTCCAACTTCTTTTTGGACGTCCTATGGCACTTCCGGGTACTCCCCACAATATCTCTCCCAACAACATCTTAGTCCTTAGCAACTTTATAGCCTTGTGCGAAGGATTCCTAGGCATTAAACCTAGGTTAGATCTGTTCATGTACTTCTTTATCATCAAGAGAGAGTCCGTAGAGTCCAAGGACGAATTGCAGATTTGTGGAACCATTAGCTTCAAGATCCGGCCTAGCCGGTGCTTCCTCGACATCGTAGGGCATGAGTCATGCAAGAACTGGCAGTGCACGTACTTCTACGGCCTAGATATTCCTCTGCCTGACAGCCTTGAGACTTATCCCGACTTCATCGATGGAGCTGCCACTGAGGTGCCCGCATGGCGGACTCTAGCCTGCCTTCCCTCCTACGACGAGGCTAATCGCATCGTAAGGTGGATTGAATAGCTCGTAGACGGAGGTCTAACGGGCTTGGATCTTGCCATGTGCTAGTTTTTTAGGCGGATCCAGCCTCTGCAGCATCACGCTGAGTTGATGTGTAAATACACTCAAGACAAGAGGGATCCCATATGAACTTTGCGGGATAACTTCTCTACTGACTGCATCAAACTCTGGCTTAAAGACATTGTAAAGGTGAAGGACAGGAAGCGTGGCTTCAATATCACCTACGGCATGTTCGATTGCGGCAAGTGCCCAAAGGTAGCTTTTGTTTCCTTTGTTGCTCGTTACATACTCTAAGGCTTTTCTGACATGAAGTTGTCGATCTAACACTCCTCTATATCCCAGATGGCGACCATGGCGACGGTTCAGATCGCCTCCCAGGTCTATGATCCCAAGCTGAAGGATATCCAAGTGGTGTCCGACGACGACGCCCTCAAGGATCAACCAGCTCTGGCAGCGTGAAAGCGAAAGAGCTCCACCTCTAACGTTGTTGCCAAGGCCAAGAATAAGAAATCGAAGAGTGGAGTCTCCAAACGATCCACTGCCACCTTAGAGGAGGAGAAGAAGAAGAAATCCACCGGCAATCCCCTCACCAAGGCTCCTACCATGGAGTAAGTGTTTTCATTCTCCAACTTATATTTTTAAGCTCATACCTTTTTTCAACTCTTGTACTTATACTTCCTATGTTTCAGGAGGAAAGCCGGTTTAGTTTTAAGCGATCCTCTAAAGATGTTGGAGGGTCAAAAAACGTTCGTAACATGCTGACCAGGGACATGGACGCCAAGTCCTCTCCTGCTACTGCTCCTTCCGTCAAGCCTTCTGCTAGCCCTGCTGGGCCTTCGTCTCCCGTCATCCCTGAGATCTCCGCCATGGAGACAAATGTCAATCCAATCCTTGATATCTCAGGCTTTGTCGAGGCAGATGTTGCTCCCAGCGGCCAGGCGAGGCAGCAGAGTGTTTCCTCTAAAGTGGCTGAAGCTCCTGCTAAGGATGCCACCGAGAAAGGGAAGCAAGTGATAGAAGAGGTGGAGGCAGAAGCAACAATCAAGGCGGGAGCCACTGAGCCATCATCTGTCTTGGGGACACAAGAAACGGCTAGGGCATCATCCATGCCTCCAGCTTCAACTTCTCCATTGGCTACGACTCCCCCGACGTTGTGCCTGGATGACCACATCATGCAGGCCAATGCAATTTATAACAATGCCCGGACCTGCCATGATTCCTATGCTAGTCTGGCCAACAACCTTAGAGTCATTGCCATCGTAAGTATTTTGAATTTCACTTCTTTTAATTTGTAATGTATCCCACTATAGCCCTCGAGCTCTTAGGCAAAAAATCAATAGTTTTGGCCCAAGTGCTCCAAAGAACTAAGTGTAAAACTTGTCCGTGTAGCCCCCGAGTTTCTAGTTTAGAATAAAAATTCTGACTAGACACTCCAAGAGAGAACACTAGCTGATTTTAAAATCTTATACTATAGCCCCCGAGAGTTTAGTTGAAACTGGATAGTTCAGACTAGATGCTCTAGAGAAACTAAGCATTTTAACTTCTTGTGCAGAATGAGAATAAATGGAGAATAGCCATCAATGAGAGGTTTGCTACTTTGTTGAAGGAACTGAACCTTGAACAGGGTAAAACAACCTTCCTGAAGCAACAAATCAAAAATAGCCAGAGTCTGTTTCTTGTAATAGCTTATTGCTTTTCCTCATGGATTCATTTCTTCCGTCTTCTTATAGCACTTTTTGATTTCCGGTGTACAGAATACATTGCCAAGGCCAAGAGCATCGTCGAGCAATCCAAGCATATCCAGGAGCTCGACGATGAGAACAAAATCCTGAACAAGGACCTGGCCGATGTGGTCAAGGGCCATGAGGCAGGGATGGAAGTGCTGCAAGAGTCTGCTAACACCAAGATGTAGCGCCTGAAGGACGAAATTGTGCAACTCAAGGAGTAGAACCAAGCTGCCAAAGAGCAGAATTCTAGGAACCTTGACGTGTACAAGACAGTCCGGAAGGAGTGGGATGTCTTGGCGGAGACATGCAAGCAAGCGGAGACGAGCATCTTCAGTAATCATTCTCCATCTTGGTCATTTCTGATGGGTTCGTAGCATGGAAAACAAAAAATTTCTACCGCAAGAACGAACAAAACCCAGATCTAATCTAGATAAAAGCCAAGATCTAATCTATTAGACATGAGCAACGAGATAGACCGGTACTAACCCTCGTAGAACCGAAAACGTTACGAGATTAGATCTCGTGGATGATGTAGTCGATCACTTGCTGATCTCAAGATCGTGTGGACAATCCTTCATGCGCCGCGTTCTGGCAGCGCTTCCGCAGACGGTCACACATGCGGAGTCGAAGCAGACCTTCCTCTCCCCATTCCAGCGAGCAGCGGAGGTAGTAGATCTTCTCCACGGAATCCCAGCAGCACGACGGCGTGGTGGTGGTGGTGGAGGTGAGAATTCTGCAGGGCTTCGCCTATGCCTGTGCAGAAGAAAGATGGAGGAGAGAGGCGGCAGAGATTGGTTGTTATGAGAGGAGGGGCAAGAGCGGGCGCCCCCTCCCTTCTATTTAAAGGAGGGAGGCGCGCCTGGGGAGGGGGAGTCCTAGTAGGATTCCCCTCCTTGGGCCGGCGGTGGGAAGGGGGGAGGAATCCTCCTCCCCACGAATCCGTGTATTGCCCCACTTGGTCTCCTTGATCCCTTTCTTGGTTTTCAAGTAAACTCCAAGAAATCCTCTAGAACCTTCCAGAACATTCCGAAACCTTCTAGAATCTGCATACAAACACTCCGGAACATTTCCCAACTTAGAAAATGATCCCCAATATATGAATCTTATTCTCCGGACCATTCTAGATCTCCTCGTGATGTCTCGTATCCATTCCGAGACTCCGAACAACATTCGGTCTCCAACGCAAATTCCATATCTACTTAAAACAACTTCGATCCTTAAGTGTGTCACCCTACGGTTCGTGAATATGCAGACATGATGAAGACACCTCTCCGATCAATAACCATCAGCGGGATCTGGAGATCCATAACGGCTCCCACATACTCAACGATTACTTCGTGATCGATTGAACCATTTAACATACGAAACCAATTCCCTTTGTCACGCGATATTCTACTTATCCGAGGTTTGATCGTTAGTATCTTCATACCTAGTTCTTCCTCGTTACTGATAAGTACTCCTTACTCGTTCCATGTTATGTCATCCCTTGTGACCCAGTCACATGCTTGCAAGCTATCTAGATGACATTCCACCGAGAGGGCCCAGAGTATATCTATCCGTCATATGGATGGACAAATCCCAATCTTGGTCTATGCGCTTCAACACATACTTTCAGAATACCCAATGACACCTTTATAACCGCCCAGTTATGAAGCGGCGTTTGATGTCATCAAAGTACCCATCAGGTGATGGTGATTAACATAACCTCATGGTCAAAGGATTAGGTTACTATGTATTTCAAAGCTTACAGCAACACGAACTTAATGACATGATCTTATGCTACGCTTACTATGGGTGTGTGTCCATCACATCATTCTCCTAATGATATAACCTTGTTATTAATCACATCCAATGTCCATGATCAGGAAACCATGATCATCAATCAATCAACAAGCTAGTTCAACAAGAGGCTTACTAGGTACTCTTTTATGTTTACAAAACACATAAGTATTAGTGTTTCCTAATAATACAATTATAGCATGGGATGTAAACATTCATCATAAACACAAAGATATAATAATAACCACTTTTATTATTGCCTCTTGGGCATATCTCCAACAGTCTCCCACTTGCACTAGAGTCAATAATCTAGATTACATGGTAATATACCGAACACCCATGGCGTTCTGGTGTTGGTCATGCTTTGCTCTAGGGAGAGGTTTAGTCAACGGATCTGCTACATTCAGATAAGTGTGTACTTTGCAAATCTTTATGTCACCATCTTGGACATACTCGCGAATAGCATGGAACCGTAGCTTGATGTGCTTCAGCTTGCTATGTGACCTTGGCTCCTATGCATTAGCTATGGCACCTGTGTTGTCACAGTAGATGGCCATCGGGTCCAACGCACTGGGAACCACGCCAAGTTCAGTAATGAACTCCTTCATCCATATGGCTTCTTGTGCAGCCTCCGAAGCAGCTATGTATTCCAATTCAGTTGATGATTTCGCCACAACGCTCTGCTTGGCACTCCTCCAGCTCACTGCAGCACCATTCAAAATAAATACGTATCCAGACTGTGACTTTGAGTCATCTGGATCGGTGTTCCAACTAGCATCAGTGTAACCATTTACAACAAGCTGTTCATCACCTCCATAAGAAAGAACCATATCCTTAGTCCTATTCAGGTACTTTAGGATATTCTTGACCGCTGTCCAGTGTTCCATTCCAGGATCACTTTGATATCTGCTAGTCAAACTAACAACATGTGCTATATCCGGTCTTGTACACAGCATGGCATACATGATAGAACCTATGGCCGAGGCATAGGGAATTTTATTCATCTTTTCTCTATCTTCTGTCGTAGCCGGACTTTGAGTTTTACTCAAGGTCTTACCTGACAACATGGGCAGGAACCCTTTCTTGCTCTCTTCCATTCTAAACTTCTTTAGAACTTTGTCTAAGTATGTACTTTGTGAAAGCGCTATTAGGCGTCTTGATCTATCTCTATAAATCTTGATGCCTAGAATATATGCCGCTTCGCCAAGATCCTTCATCGAAAAACTATTATTCAAATAGGTTTTGACGCTATTAAGAAGTTCTATATCATTCCCAATCAACAATATGTCATCTACATATAGTACTAGGAATGCTACAGAGATCTCACTCACTTTCTTGTAAATACAAGCTTCTTCATAAGTTTGTATAAATCCAAAGTTTTTGCTTACTTTATCAAAACGTTGATTCCAACTCCGGGATGCTTGCTTTAGTCCATAAATGGAGCGTTGAAGTTTGCATACCTTGTCAGCATCTTTAGGATCGACAAAACCCTTGGGTTGTACCATATACAACTCTTCCTCAATGTCACCATTAAGGAATGCCGTTTTGACATCCATCTGCCAAATTTCATAATCGAAATATGTAGCGATTGCTAACATAATCCTCATAGACTTTAGCTTCGCTACTGATGAGAAAGTCTCATCCTAGTCAACTCCTTGAATTTGTCGGAACCCTTTCGCGACAAGTCGAGCTTTATAGGCGGTAACATTACCATCAGCATCTGTTTTTCTTTTGAAAATCCATTTGTTCTCAACAGCCTTACGGCCATCCGGTAAGTCCACCAAAGTCCATACTTGGTTTTTGTACATGGATCCCATTTCGGATTTCATGGCTTCTAGGCATTTGTCGGAATCTAGGCTCACCATAGCTTCTTCATACGTCGCAGGGTCATCAGTGTTGTCCACTAGCATGACGTTCAAGGCAGAGTCATACCACTCAGGAGTGGTACGGACTCTCGTTGACCTGCGAGGTTCAGTAGTAACTTCGTTCGAAGTTTCATGATCATCATCATCATTAGCTTCCTCTCCAGTTGGTGTAGGCGGCACAAAAACTTCTTCCGGTGTTGCGCTACTCTCAACTCCGAAAGAAGGTTCAATAACCTCGTCGAGTTCTACTTTCCTCCCAGTCACTTCTTTCGAGAGAAATTCCTTCTCCAGAAAGGATCCATTCTTAGCAACAAAAACTTTGCCTTCGGATCTATGATAGAAGGTATACCCAATTATTTCTTTAGGGTATCCTATGAAGACGCATTTTTCCGCTTTGGGTTCAAGCTTATCAGGCTGTAACTTCTTTACATATGCTTCGCAACCCCAAACTTTAAGGAACGACAACTTAGGTTTCTTTCCAAACCACAATTCGTACGGTGTCGTTTCAACGGATTTAGATGGTGCCCTATTTAAAGTGAATACGGCTGTCTCTAATGCATAGCCCCAAAATGATAACGGTAAATCCGTAAGAGATATCATAGACCGAACCATATCTAAGAGAGTTCGATTACGACGTTCGGACACACCATTACGCTGTGGTGTTCCCTGCGGTGTCAACTGTGAAAGTATTCCACATTTCTTTAAATGCATGCCAAACTCATAACTCAGATATTCACCTCCGCGGTCAGAACGCAGAAACTTAATCTTCTTGTTACGATGATTCTCCACTTCACTTTGAAATTCCTTAAACTTCTCGAAAGTTTCGGATTTATGTTTCATAAAGTAGACATACCCATATCTAATCAAGTCATCCGTGAAAGTGAGAACATAACGATATCGACCACGCGATGCTACACTCATTGGACCGCACACATCGGTATGTATTATTTCCAATAAATCCGTAGCTCGCTCCATTATTCCAGAAAATGGAGTCTTAGTCATTTTTCCCATTAGACATGCTTCGCATCTTTCAAGTGATTCAAGAAGTCCATCAGAATGGAGTTTCTTCATACGCTTCACTCCAATATGACCAAGACGACAGTGCCACATGTATGTAGAATTATCATTCAATTTTATTCGTTTAGCATCTATGCTGTGAACATGTGTGTCACTACTATCGAGATTCAATAAGAATAAACCATTCATCTCAGGTGCATAACCATAAAAGATATTACTCATATAAATCGAACAACCTTTATTCTCAGACTTAAAAGAGTAACCGTCTCGCAATAAACAAGATCCAGATATAATGTTCATGCTTAACGCAGGCACCAAATAACAATTATTTAATTTTAAAACTAATCCCGATGGTAGATGCAGAGGGAGCGTGCCGACGGCGATCACATCAACCTTGGAGCCATTTCCAACGCGCATCGTCACCTCGTCTCTCGCCAGTCTTCGTTTATTCTGCAGCTCCTGTTTCGAGTTACAAATATGAGCAACCGAACCAGTATCAAATACCCAGGCACTACTACGATTACTAGTAAGATACACATCTATAACATGTATATCGAATATACCTTTCTTCTTGATGTTGTCGTTCTTCAGATCTGCCATGTATTTGGGGCAGTTACGCTTCTAGTGACCAGCACCCTTGCAGTAGAAGCACTCAGTTTCAGGTTTAGGACCAGCCTTGGGCTTCTTAGCAGGTGCGGCAGCTTTCTTGCCGTCCTTCTTGAAGTTGCCCTTGTTCTTAGGCTTGCCCCGTTTCTTGAAATTGGTGGTCTTATTGACCATCAACACTTGGTGCTCCTTCATGATCTCCACTTCAGCAGTTTTCAGCATGGACGATAGTTCAGGCAACGTCTTCTTCATGCAGTGCATATTGTAGTTCATCACAAAGTTCTTGTAACTTGGTGGCAGTGATTGGAGGACACGGTGAATCCCCAGTTCATTAGGAATCAGTATCCCCAACTCTCGGACATTGTTTGCATGCCCAGACATGGTGAGCACGTGCTCGCTAACGGATCTACCCTCTTCCATCTTGCAGGTAAAGAACTTCTCGGAAGCTTCATAGCTTTCCATGGCCGCGGGAGTCTCAAAAATGAGTTTGAGCTCCTTAATGCTCTCAAACGGGTCATGGTGCTCAAAACGCTTTTGAAGCTCCGATTCTAAACCGTAAAGGATGGCACACTGAACTATGGAGTAGTGATGTTTCTGAGTGGCATAAACATTCTTTACGTCATCGGTGGCATCTTCTGCAGGTGGGTCACCTAGCGGTGCTTCGAGCACATAGGTCAACTGACCAACCCTGAGGACGATCTTCAGTCCACGGAACCAGTCCGTGAAATTTCTTCAATTGTTCTTAAGCTTTTCTTTCTCTAGGAACGCATTGAAATTGATGGAAACGTTCGCCATAATCTACAACAAATTTGCAAGTAGTTTAGACTAAGTTTATGGTAAATAGTGTTCAAATTTAATTCTTAAATAAACTAGGTGAACTCCCACTCAAAACAACATCCCTCGAGTTGTTTTAGTGATTACACGAACCAAATCCACTACACCAAGTCCGATCATCACGTGAGATGATGTAGCTTCATCGGCGAACAATCTTCATGTTCATCATATCATTCATATGACTCATGCTCTACCTTTCGGTATTCCGTGTTCCGAGACCATGTCTATACATGCTAGGCTCATCAAGATTAACCTTAGTTTACGCATGTGCAAATCTGGCTTGCACCCGTTGTATGCACACGTAGAGTCTATCACATCCGATCATCACGAGATGCTTCGAAACGACGAGTCTTAGCAACGGTGCCAACTAAGGACGAACACTTTATTACATGATATTTAGTGAGAGGGATCATCTTATAATGCTACCGTCGCGATCTAAGCAATACAAGATGCATAAAGGATTAACATCACAGGCAATTCATAATTAGTGTGATATGATATGGCCCTTTCTTCTTATGCCTTTGATCTCCATCTCCAAAGCACGGACATGATCTCCATCATCACCAGCATTGCGTCAAGGTCCGTGGCGCCGCTTCATGGTTGTTCATCTTCACTAGCAACTATTACAACTACTTGGAACAAAGCTATTACAAGATGAATAGACACACAGGTCTTAACAGAATTAAAGACAACCATTAGGCTCCTGCCGGTTGCCATATTACAACAAGGATCATTGCATACATCAAATACAATCACAATCACATGTAGGCCATATCACATCACAAAACCCCTGCAAAAACAAGTTAGACGCCTCTAATTTTCTTTGCAAGTTTTACGTGGCTTGGGGCTTTCGACTAAGAACGCATCTTACCTACGAAACTGAACCACAACGTTGATACAAGTGCTATCAAGTGCAAAGTGTAGATTTGATCTATACTATGATGGGAGAGACAGACACCCGCAAAGCCACTTGTGCAAAGCAAGTTGCACGTCAAGCGTGGAGCAAGTCTCATGTACGATGACATGTAATGTTAGCCCGAGCCGCTTCATCCCACCATACCGCAAGATGCAAAGTACACATATAGCAAAAGACGGCAAGAGCACCAACGCCCACAACCTCATTGTGTTCTACTCGTGCAACAGATCTACGCATAGACAAGGCTCTGATACCACTGATGGGTTCATAGCATGGAAAACAAAAAAATTCTACTGCAAGAACGAACAAAACCCAGATCTAATCTAGATAAAAGCCAAGATCTAATCTATTAGACATGAGCAACGAGATAGATCGGTACTAACCCTCGTAGAACCGAAAACGTTACGAGATTAGATCTCGTGGATGGTGTAGTCGATCACTTGCCGATCTCAAGATCGTGTGGACGATCCTTCCGGCGCCGCGTTCGGGCAGCGCTTCCGCAGACAGTCACACATGCGGAGTCGAAGCAGACCTTCCTCTCCCCGTTCCAGCAAGCAGCGGAGGTAGTAGATCTTCTCCATAGAATCCCAGCAGCACGACGGTGTGGTGGTGGTGGTGGAGGTGAGAATTCTGCAGAGCTTCGCCTATGCCTGTGCAGAAGAAAGATGGAGGAGAGAGGCGGCAGAGATTGGTTGTTATGAGAGGAGGGGCAAGAGGAGGCTCCCCCTCCCTTCTATTTAAAGGAGGAAGGCGCGCCTGGGGAGGGGGAGTCCTAGTAGGACTCCCCTCCTTGGGCTGGTGGTGGGAAGGGGAAGGAATCCTCCTCCCCCACGAATCCGTGTATTGCCCCACTTGGTCTCCTTGATCCCTTTCTTGGTTTTCAAGTAAACTCCAAGAAATCCTCTAGAACCTTCCAGAACATTCCGAAACCTTCTAGAATCTCCATACAAACACTCCGGAACATTTCCCAACTTAGAAAATGATCCCCAATATATGAATCTTATTCTCCGGACCATTCCGGATCTCTTCGTGATGCCCCGGATCCATTCCGAGACTCCGAACAACATTCGGTCTCCAATGCAAATTCCATATCTACTTAAAACAACTTCGAACCTTAAGTGTGTCACCCTACGGTTCATGAATATGCAGACATGATGAAGACACCTCTCCGATCAATAACCATCAGCGGGATCTGGAGATCCATAACGGCTCCCACATACTCAACGATTACTTCGTGATCGATTGAACCATTTAACATACGAAACCAATTCCCTTTGTCACGCGATGTTCTACTTATCCGAGGTTTGATCGTTAGTATCTTCATACCTAGTTCTTCCTTGTTACTGATAAGTACTCTTTACTCGTTCCATGTTATGTCATCCCTTGTGACCCAGTCACATGCTTGCAAGCTATCTAGATGACATTCCACCGAGAGGGCCCAGAGTATATCTATCCGTCATATGGATGGACAAATCCCAATCTTGGTCTATGCGCTTCAACACATACTTTCAGAATACCCAATGACACCTTTATAACCGCCCAGTTACGAAGCGGCGTTTGATGTCATCAAAGTACCCATCCGGTGATGGTGATTAACATAACCTCATGGTCAAAGGATTAGGTTACTATGTATTTCAAAGCTTACAGCAATACGAACTTAATGTCTTGATCTTATGCTATGCTTACTATGGGTGTGTGCCCATCACATCATTCTCCTAATGAAATAACCTTGTTATTAATCACATCCAATGTCCATGATCAGGAAACCATGATCATCAATCAATCAACAAGCTAGTTCAACAAGAGGCGTACTAGGGACTCTTTTATGTTTACAAAACACATAAGTATTAGTGTTTCCTAATAATACAATTATAGCATGGGATGTAAACATTCATCATAAACACAAAGATATAATAATAACCACTTTTATTATTGCCTCTTGGGCATATCTCCAACAATTTCTATACTTTGGATAATCATTCGATTTGTTTCTACTCATGGTCCTGGTTCTTTGTGCAAACCACAGCTCCCATTGGCTTAGCAACCTTGGGTGAAGGTGCTCAAAATCCCAAGGAACACATGATTCTTACCGGCAAATTCGCCAGCACCGCCATTACCCAGGCCAATGAGATAGCCCACCCTCTGCGATTAATATCAAGGCAGCAGACTCAGCAGCCAAGTACACGGAGATCCTGTGCCGAGCTCCTGAAAAGGTCAAGGACTGGAAGGCCTCTTGTGTCCAGGCTGGTGCTAGGATGTCTCTGTCTTTGGTCAAGCCGCACTATGACAACGCCGACATCGACCTGGTGACCTCAGGCTTTCCCAAGATGGATGAGGAAGGGTGGGAGATCGATAGCGATGCTATTTAGAATTCCCTCGCCGGCTTCGACCCTAGAGATTGCCAAAATGGTCAATGCCGATGTCTTTGTGTCTGCCGAGATCCTTGATGAAGACATGGCCTCATCTGAGTCTAGCCCATCTCCCTCCGAGTTTGACGAGCTCTCCCGGCTTGGCTCTCCTGATGATGCCACCACAAAGCCCCCTGCAGAAGAGCCATAAAAACATTGTTTGTATTAAATGTATCTCTCCAATGTGTATGCGGAAAAAACTTATGTTTTGCTAAGGCGGAAAAACTTGTACTCAGGTTTCCTGCTACTTATCTGTTTGCAGCTGTGCTATGTTCCATGGCCGATCTGTCTCCGGGTAATCATCATCGGAGTCGTGTTGCTTGCGCTTGCGATTTTTTGGCCTATCCTTTGACTCGCAAATATCGACGAGGTAATAGGAACCATTTAGCAATGCTTTGCTTATGATGAACGGTCCTTCCCAAGGCGGGGTAGTTTGTGTGATTTCTCCTGCTTGAGTCTAAGCACCAGGTCCCCCTCTTTAAACGAGCAATGCCTTATGCGGCAACTATGGTAGCCACGCAACTTCTTCTAGTAGATGGCGGATCTTTGGCATGACAGCATGTTCTCTTCTTCAAGTAGGTCCACAGATAAGCGTCTAGATTCTTCAGCAGCATCCTCCTTGTAGGCGGAAACTCTTGGTGCATCATGGAGGATGTTGGATGGGAGGACAACTTTTGCTCCATAAACCATGAAGAAAGGAGTCAAGCCGGTGGATCTGTTGGGTGTTGTTCGTAAACTCCACAAGACAGATGGTAATTCCTCCGCCCAGGCTCCAGCTGCTCTATGTAGCGGTGCCAATAGGTTGGCTTGATTCCATGCAGAATTAGTCCATTGGCCCTTTCAACTTTCCCGTTTAATTGTGGGTGTGCCACAGATGCTAGGTCAAGGCGGATGCCTTTTTCATGACAATACTCCTCAACTTCTCCGAGAGATAAATTTCTGCCATTGTCGGTGATGATGCTGTGTGGGACACCAAATCTCACCACTAGATCTCAGAAATTGTTTAGGGATGTTGCCGCATCAAGCTTTCTAATGGGTTTAGATTCAATCCATTTTGTGATTTGTCCACTGCTACTAGCAAGTGTGTGAATCCACAGGGTGCTATCTACAAAGATCCCACCATGTCCAGCCCCCATACTGCAAACGGCAAAGTATTGGTATTGTTCACAATTCTTCAGCTGGAACACTTGATTGTCTTGCGTAGAACTGACACACAAGGCATGTTTGTACCAACTTGTCGGTGTCCGCCTTGGCAGTTAACCAGTAGAATCCTTGTCGGAAGGCCTTAGCCACCAATGACCGGGGAGAGGCATGGTGCCCACAATCTCCGAGATGTATTTCTCTAAGGATTTCGATACCTTGCTACTGGGAGACGCATCGTAGAAAAACTCCTGTGGTACTTCTTTTGTAAAGCTGGCCGTCAATAATGACGTAGAATTTTGCTCTTCATACTATTTGCCAGCTTTCAACTTAATTGGCTAGCAAAGTTCCTTCTTGTAGATAGTCCATGAACGGTTTTGTCCAAGCCGAAGAGGTCACTGTTATCGTGTTAACAAACGAGTCCACTCTATCCGGGTTGTCGGGGTCCGCTCTGTAACTACCTCGGTGAGTTACGCTCCTAGTTACAAGCCTGGATGAGCGGAAATGGTTAAAGTAGTACGGTGGGGCCCAAATGCCACTCACAGGTAGACCTTTCGGCCGTCCTAACCATTTCCAAACATCGGGACAAGAACGGGCGGCGTAATCGGCAGGCGAAGGGATCAACTACATACACAAATGAGTATGTATGCAAGCCACCATACAATGGTTCTCAGAGTCATTCCATCTAAAAGAAATAGAAATATTGCAACGCCATACGGCAAGATCCAAATATCCTAGATAGATATAATAGTTTAGGATATCTCCTCATACCTCAAACATCAGAGTATCAGGCGGAAGCGGAAAACAAGGTCCGAGTACGGATAAGAAGCAAATCGGCATAAGATGCCCCATAAATAAACACATCCCGCCCACAGATCTCACGGATCCCTGTTCCCGGAATCTCTACACCGAATGATCGTTGCCCACATCGTCCGTCTCCTCCACCCAGTATCCATCTTGCGAGTTTACCTGTTCATCTGAATCAAACAATTTATCGTGTGAGACCCTAGGGGTACTCAGCAAGTCTTTATGCCTCTAAAGGGGACACAACCTGGGGTGACGCAATTGCAGCAAAAGATAAACCCTAACAATTCTATAGATACTCGCTAACCATCCGCCTAACCAGAGATAGACGGATGTCCGTGAATTAATAATAACAGTTATAACAGTAATATCCACAGATCCATCCTCCTCCTCGCTTACCGACGAGGAAGTGGACGAACAACCCCCATCCGTTGGCAATTTTATTATCCATTCCGTGAGTGTTGCACTATTTACTAGTCAGGTACTTAGTCAAATTAAAAGGCGGTACTTTTGTTATGCTTGTCTATGATCGAGAAACTGTGCTCCAAGTTGTCCATAACCGCGGACACGGCTTTCAGAAAGTTTTACCCTACAGGGGTGCACAAATAGCAACACACACTCGATCAACCTCGGAAAAACCAAATCAAAACCCAACGAGGCAGTCACGACAAAGCGATCACAGGATTCAGAAATATTTTAGGGGGCCATCCCATTAAGATACCCGCGACGAAGTTGGCCTACTCCGAGACGGACTCAAGGTTTGTGTGGACGGCTGTAAACGACTGGGAACCCGAAAGTGTGACTGGGCTTGTCGAAACAGCGAAAACGTGTCACGGCCCTAAACAGTACAGGTGTAGTACCTCGCACAATTTTAAATAAAGCAGTAAAGCATGGCATAAGTACAGGATAGTAATAAAGCCCCAAACTAATTGTGTCCCCAAGAAATAAGAATGAATCAAGCTCTGGCTCAGGGGGGTTCATAAGCCTCCCGGATGTGGATAGCGCGAATATTCAAGGAACAGGAATCAAGTACTCGGGGTCCTACGGGACACAAGTGAGCCTGAAAAACCAAATAGCAAATATGGCTCACCGGTGCCGCTTTCATTAGTTATCCCATTACTACTCAGGTTAAGTTGTTTAGGTACCTCGTTGTCCAACAGACACTCACATACCCTACACATGCTGTTCTACGACTCACATGGCTCAAACAACTCTTGTAGTAATGGCTCATGGGATGGAGGAACAAGCTTCGGTGGGGTTTAAAAGTAAAGGCTATGCAGTACTTGGGATTCAGATTAATGCAATCGCGACTCAATGATGCAAGAATAAGATAGAGGCAATAGGTACTATATGTATGCAAGCATGTGGTAGTGCTTGCCTGGCAGCTCAGTTGAAGCGAGAGAAGGATCTGGGTAGTGCTCCTGGGTTTCTTGATATATCCCCTGCTCAGCGTCTATTCGAGGAAGAACCAAACAAACAAGGGCCAACATAAATAAAGTGCACAAGCATATGAATAAATGCGACAAGCAAACAATCATGCCATGATGAATGATGCACAATTTGCATGGCAATAAAGTAGCATGGCATGGGTGAGGTCTGGAATACAAGAATAAATCATTTTATTGAGTTTTGGCCACATTTCAACCCCAAATAAGTTGCTGTACACTTTATATTTATATGATGCATGCTGCAAAACAGGTAATGGAATGCATAAACAGAAAGGTCTCGTCGAGCTAATCATTCTAGACATATTATTTGTTAAATTTGGAGTTATAAAACAAAAGTTATTAATTAATTAAGGTAAAAGGGCATTTTATTGTAATTTTAATTAACTTGGAAATTAAAGTGTCCAAAATATATTTTGAATGGCATAATTGAATTCCTCACATTTTTCTGATCTCAAAACATATATTACATGTTTAATTTGGGTTTATATTTTAAAAGATATTTGAAAACAGATTTGAAATTTGAATTTAAATTAATTTGAAAAAGTTTGAATTAAAAAAAAAATTCAGAAATACTTTTGTCACCCAGTCCAGTGTGAGCCAGAGCCACCGACAGGTGGGCCAGCTGCTGACTGGGCGACACAGCGCGCAGAGAGGTTTTTCACCGCGAAAGTGCCCAGCCCGTGACACTGACAGATGGGACCCGCTGGCTCGCAGGCCCACTTGACAGAGAGAGGTGGAGAACTGACCACGTGGCGCTGTGAGGGAGTGCGGGTTGAGTACATAAATCTGCGGGGGTGTTTTCGCAAAACTAACAGAGAGGCTGACGGTGGGCTCGGTGTACCGCGGGTTTAGCCGAAAAAGATGCAGGGGGTTAAGCGAAAAATGACCATGGCCCGTACTGTTGTTCTTCTCCGCGATCTGGCGAGAGATCGGTGTGCGGTGCGGGCGGGGAATCGATCCCTGGTCGCGGGCGTGCGCGCGGAGGGCCGGGACCAGTGCGGCTAGGTGAGGTTTGGTGACCGCAAGGTGGGTGGGGGCTGGACATGCCGTCTGCGAGGCGCTAAGACGCGTGAGCGCAGCGACCGCCGGCGCGCAGAGAGTGTTCGGCGTAAGGTCCGGGGCGGCCAGACAACGGCAGCGAAGAGGAGCGTGTCTAGGAGGTACAGGGCTCACCGCGGGGCTGTTGACGTTGGTGGTGCGGGCAATGGAGCGATCGATCGTCGGCGAGGCAGACGAACGCGGGCTAGGGTTTCGCGTCGGGGCGACGGTGTGCAGCTCGGCCTGGGGCTCCTCCTCCTCCACGTCTGCGGTATAGGGGCGATGCAGAGGCCGACCCATTCTTCCTCGACACCTAGATGCCGCCTGGTACGGTGTAGTCGAGAGGAGGCCGACGGGAAGGTGGTGATCGGTGGTGGATGGTGGCAGGGGTAGACAGGGAGGGAAGGGCGGCCTGGGGAGATCTGGCGGGACAGAGGCGTGGAAGGTGGTGGCAGATAGCAGAGGGAGGGGAAGGTGCCATGGGGAGTGGGGTAGAGAAAAGGTGGCTTCAGCCACTTTTCCTCCCCTCTTCACGTGCTCGGGTCGGGGCAGGGGCAGGGTAGGAGATGGGCAGGTAGGGCTCGGGCTGGTGCAGTGGGAAGGCTCGGGCTGGGGGTCCTCACGTCAGGGAGAGAAAAGAGAGGGAGAGAGAGAGAGCTAGGGTAGGAGGGAGGGTTGGAGCTCGGGTTGGAGCTAGGCTCGGTTAGGGTTTGTACTAGGGGAGGGGGTAGCTAGGTGGGGCCAGCTAGGTGAGAGAGGAGAGAGGCCGAGAGAGAGGGGGGAACTAGGGTTAGCTAGAGAGAGGGGTTCGGGTTAGATGAAGAGGAGAGGGTGAGGTAGGTTTAGGGTTTAGCTTAGGTGTAAGATGGTGGTAGAGGTGTAGGTGATTAGGGTAGGATCTTAGATAGAGGATTGGTTGATGTGCTTCCTTTTTGGCAAGCTCAAGCAAGAACAAACCAAGATCAAACAAGAGCTAGTCCAAAGGGAAGCAGAGATAAAAGGTGGTGATGGGGTGGATGGAGATGGTTTTAGGGTTTAGATGCTTGCATGCATCAAGCAAGATCGAGCATAAGAGGGGTAGAGAGAGATATGGGGAAGATCCACTCAAAATTCAAATAAAAACCAAAAGACTAGAATGTGGTGGTTCTTGCATGGCCCATGCAAAATATTTAATGCCATGTGTATTCTTGTGAGAACAATAATATTACATGGCATTATTATTATGCATTCCCAAAATTGGAATAAAAGCCAAGCAAAAAGAATTAAAAGGATGCCCCATGTGGAGTAGATGGAGATGACCATATTTGATTATAATTGGGACTTGCTAGTGTGTATATTCCACTAGATGCTTAATAGTCCCAAAAATATCCCAACATAAGCATAAATCCATAATAATCCATATGGAAGCTAGGAAAAAGGAGCACTACTCATAATGCATGCAAAGGTGGCTCCACATATCAATAATGTGAAAACAACATGATGCTAAGATGAGAGCATGTGGAAAAAGAATGGGATCCATCCCAACCCACATGAGCTAGAGGTAAAACCAAATAAATTGCAATGCTCATATATGGTGGAATGGTGGAATGATGGGATGATAACAAGAAAGGTGGTGGAGTTAAATAAAAGATATGCCCCCAACTCAACTTGGGCATTAAACAATATATCAATAACCAAATACAATATCAAGAGGCAAATACAATTAATGATGCATATGAGATAAGAACCAAAACAAAAGGGTTTTATATGATGCTCAAATGCAAGGTGGCATGATGACATGAGCATGATATAATTATGATGCAACAATTATATATAGGAAGTAGCATATATCTAGACTAGGCTAGTAGCATTGCAATTGTTAGACAATTGGGATGCTACAACTCTCCCCCACTAAACAAGAATCTCGCCCCGAGATTCCTAGGAAAAAGAAAACAACACAAGGAGAGACGGGTGTTCGAACGAAGGTGACCCTCACGTTCCCAAGTTGATGAACAACGGAATGGTGCGACCACTACACCTTGCAAAACTTGCTAGACTTGTTGCGAGTCTTGCGTTTTGCTTGAGAAACAACGGGTTAGAAGAGTTGAAGGATTGTCGTGAGACAAGAAGGATAGGATGGACATAGCTCCGGTCTTCTCAAGAAACATGATAAAAGAAAAGAACCACTTGTGAAAGAAAGGACAAGATGATGTATCAAGGCTAAAGAAAGACACACCGTTAAGATTAAAGATTTACTGATACGAGAGAGGATGAATCTTTGTCTCGCCGAAAGAAAGAGCTAGATTGGAAAGGTTTGAACCACTATGACAATAGCATCGTTTCTGCTCTCAGATGAGAAAAGAAGTACGGAAACAATATTGCCTTCAAACAATAGAGTCCCTTGATATGAACAGAAAGATTTAGTTAGACATCGTCGGATTAGATTCTTGTTGCGCCGGTAAGACCCAAAGGATCACGCAATTGAGGTGCGCGGATATAACTTTCAGAGACGGATGTGAAACTAGATCGTGGTGGAATCCCGAGAAGCAAAGAATATGGAGGATCTGGAGTTTATTGTAGAGATACTTATTGCTTTCTTTAGCCTTGAGGCTAACGCAATAGATTTGCGGCTGATGGCATCAACCATAATTGGCTTTACCACAGAAAAAGAATTGATGAAACACAAAGAGATAGTTTCCTTTCATCTTGTTTGAGGACGTCGAGCATCGGTAGAATGACGAGGACAGAAAAGAGTTTGCGTTTGTTTCCACCAGATAATTGAAGATTTTGCTCCACCTAGAATATACAGACCACCAACAAGAGATTATTGATTACTTTCTTCGAGAGAGCACTCCGGAAAACAAGGACGGAAGTAAAAGTATCGAGGGATAAAGGCCACTTCTAACTTCCGTGGAATGAGTGAAATCACATTAATTCACCAATTCAATGTACAAGAGCGAATGATAAGAGTAGTGGTATGGTAGCTACTCCATCCCGCACTCAAAGCATTACTCCGCACATGAATAAGGAAACCATGCAACCCAACTACCGAAACAGACTGAAGGTATTGACAAGAAGAGCTCATGGAACTCCATAAGAAAACAAAGATTGATGCAAACGATTCACCGGATCCAAGATAGATAAGGGTGATGATGTTGTCGTCATATCATAAGTAACCAGCCACCGGAAAGATATGAAGGAAGATCACGGAGACAACTGCAAGATCCCACAGATAAAGAAAAAGATAGCACCACTTGCACATAAGGATTACAAAAGATCTGAAAAATCTTCATGGCCTCCGGTGGATTGAGCATAGATGATAGAACGAGAGGGTTTCAAAGGTTACTTGACGAGACTGAGGTGAAAAGAACTCCATGTTCTTCTTGAAATGATTGCGAGAGATTTAGCAGTTTTGAGGAAAACTTTAGCGGAGCGACGATGATAACTTGCCAACAAGGAACAACTCCGGATTTGATTGAAGATGGAGGATGGAATTAACAATGAACTTGCTGATTCCAGAAAATGAAGCGATATATTTAGCAGAAGGACGTGGCCGAGATAGGTGACTTCAAAAAGTCAGAATTCTCACTTTGAGACTTTGCACACAGGCAGTGCTCACGAAGCTTGAGAGAAAGAGACACAGATGATCTTTCATGTCCTTCCATTGATATCAAAAAGGCAAGCATATTATCAACATATACCACCATGGATTAACAGGATATTCCCAGAATATCAAGTTCGAGAGGCGGGAGAAACGAACAAATGCTCGAAACACTTTCTGAGCTCAACGCTCTTAGAAAGATCAATATTAAGAGCACGGGTTCGTATTGAAGAAGATGCACTGGAAGAATAGATTATCTGGTCCTTCGGAAGAGTACAGGAAATGCCACCTGGTTCACATTGTCGATCGGATCACCGGTTACAAAGATAAAGAGATCTTGGATAAGAACCGATGATAGCTCATACCTTAAGCAAAGCTATCAGAGACGAAAAGATGCAATTCCCTCGTATCCAGGAGAATTGGGCAGATATGGAGTTCAAAAAGATGTGCAACATGATGGATAGATGATAGACCGCCGTAGTGCTTTGGGAAACTCCGGATTGCCAAAGATACTTGAATATGCATAGATATGATCACAGTGTACTCAAAATCACAAGAGATAACTGTCACCATTTGGAGGATAGTGTTGATAGCATTTTCCATATTCCACTCATGATAAGTGTCCTATAGCTATGCCGAGAACCAAATTACAATCACCAGCATCGGATCGACACATGTTATGTAATTAGCCCAAGAGAATTGGAGATGAAATAAAACTCCAGGATTAAGCGCCGGTGACAAAAGAATGAGTTAGCATGGACATGCTGATAAAAGGGAGATGGATAATGTTTCACACACGACTGAAAAGGAGTGTGGAAACACAGATGTATCAAAGAAAATTTTTCCGCATTTTTCGGCATTAAAATACCAATAGATGCGCAAAAACACTTATCAGGTAGAGATTAGCAACTGATGCTTGCACAGGATGTGGAGTTGCTAGAAGGAAGAACACCCTTAAGAAGATGTCACCGGTTAACAAGGAATCAGACAGATCGTGCCGGTTTTCAAAAGCCAGTCAGTATGGAATGTACCAACAGTTGATAACCAAAGGCAGATTGTGACAACAAATTGGATGCAACAGATAGACAAGGAATTACACACACACACACACACACACACTTTCTATGGTACTACGGAAACCCAGAACACGTGAATCCTAGTTTGAATTTTTAAGAAGAGGATTGAAAACGTTACACTTCCTTACCAGAAAAAGGGTGGTGGGGGGTAAGAAGAAAAGTGGAAGCAGTCCTACTCTCGCGTTTTGTTTTTCCCTAGTATACAAAACTACCAAAATATTTGCTAGACTGACAACGACCATTTGGCTGAGACCCTGAAGGGCGGGATGGCTCTGATACCAATTGTAACTACCTCGGTGAATTACGCTCCTAGTTACAAGCCTGGATGAGCGGAAATGGTTAAAATAGTACGGTGGGGCCAAATGCCACTCACAGGTAGACCTTTCGGTCGTCCTAACCATTTCCAAACATCGGGACAAGAACGAGCGGCGTAATCGGCAGGCGAAGGGATCAACTACATACACAAATGAGTATGTATGCAAGCCACCATACAATAGTCCTCAGAGCCATTCCATCTAAAAGAAATAGAAATATTGCAACGCCATACGGCAAGATCCAAATATCCTAGATAGATATAATAGTTTAGGATATCTCCTCATACATCAAACATCAGAGTAGCAGGCGGAAGCGGAAAACAAGATCCGAGTACGGATAAGAAGCAAATCGGCATAAGATGCCCCATAAATAAACACATCCCGCCCACAGATCTCACGGATCCCCGTTCCCGGAATCTCTACACCGAGTGGTAATTGCCAACATCGTTCGTCTCCTCCACCCAGTATCCATCTTGCGAGTATACCGGTTCATCTGAATCAAACAATTTATCGTGTGAGACCCTAGGGGTACTCAGCAAGTCTTTATTCTTCTAAAGGGGACACAACCAGGGGTGACGCAATTGCGGCAAAAGATAATACCTAACAATTCTATAGATACTCGCTAACCATCCGCCTAACCAAAGATAGACGGATGTCCGTGAATTAGTAACAACAGTTATAACAGTAATAATAACAGATCCATCCTCCTCCTCGCTTACCAACGAGGAAGCGGACGAACAACCCCCCATCCGTTGGCAGTTTTATTATCCATTCCATGGGAGTTGCACTATTTACTAGTCAGGTACTTAGTCAGTTTAAAAGCGGTACTTTAGTTATACTTGTCTATGATCGAGAAACTGTGCTCCAAGTCGTCCATAACCGCGGACACGGCTTTCAGAAAGTTTTACCCTGCAGGGGTGCACAAATAGCAACACACACTCGATCAACCTCGGAAAAACCAAATCAAAACCCAACGAGGCAGTCACGACAAAGCGATCACAGGATTCAGAAATATTTCAGGGGGCCACCCCATTAAGCTACCCGCGACGAAGTTGGCCGACTCCGAGACGGACTCAAGGTTTGTGTGGACGGCTGTAAACGACTGGGAACCCGAAAGTGTGACTGGGCTTGTCGATACAGCGAAAACGTGTCACGGCCCTAAACAGTACAGGTGCAGTACCTCGCACAATTTTAAATAAAGCAGTAAAGCATGGCATAAGTACAGGATAGTAATAAAGCCCCAAACTAATTGTGGCCCCAAGAAATAAGAATGAATCAAGCTCTGGCTCAGGGGGGTTCATAAGCCTCCCGGATGTGGATAGCGCGAATATTCAAGGAACAGGAATCAAGTACTCGGGGTCCTACAGGACACAAGTGAGCCTGAAAAACCAAATAGCAAATATGGCTCACAGGTGCCACTTTCATTAGTTATCCCATTACTACTCAGGTTAAGTTGTTTAGGTACCTCGTTGTCCAACAGACACTCACATACCCTACACATGCTGTTCTACGACTCGCATGGCTCAAACAACTCCTGTAGTAATGGCTCATGGGATGGAGGAACAAGCTTCGGTGGGGTTTAAAAGTAAAGGCTATGCAGTACTTGGGATTCAGATTAATGCAATCGCGACTCAATGATGCAAGAATAAGATAGAGGCAATAGGTACTATATGTATGCAAGCATGTGGTAGTTCTTGCCTGGCAGCTCAGTTGAAGCGAGAGAAGGATCTGGGTAGTGCTCCTGGGTTTCTTGATATATCCCCTGCTCAGCGTCTATTCGAGGAAGAACCAAACAAACAAGGGCCAACATAAATAAAGTGCACAAGCATATGAATAAATGCGACAAGCAAACAATCATGCCATGATGAATGATGCACAATTTGCATGGCAATAAAGTAGAATGGCATGGGTGAGGTGTGGAATACAAGAATAAATTATTTTATTGAGTTTTGGCCACATTTCAACCCCAAATAAGTTGCTGTACACTTTATATTTATATGATGCATGCTGCAAAACAGGTAATGGAATGCATAAACAGAAAGGTCTCGTCGAGCTAATCATTTTAGACATATTATTTGTTAAATTTGGAGTTATAAAACAAAAGTTATTAATTAATTAAGGTAAAAGGGCATTTTATTGTAATTTTAATTAACTTGGAAATTAAAGTGTCCAAAATATAGTTTGAATGGCATAATTGAATTCCTCACATTTTTCTGATCTCAAAACATATATTACATGTTTAATTTGGGTTTATATTTTAAAAGATATTTGAAAACAGATTTGAAATTTGAATTTAAATTAATTTGAAAAAGTTTGAATTAAAACAGAAATTCAGAAATACTTTGGTCACCCAGTCCAGTGTGAGCCAGAGCCACCGACAGGTGGGCCAGCTGCTGACTGGGCGACACAGCGCGCAGAGAGGTTTTTCACCGCGGAAGTGCCCAGCCCGTGACACTGACAGATGGGACCCGCTGGCTCGCAGGCCCACTTGATAGAGAGAGGTGGAGAACTGACCACGTGGCGTTGTGAGGGAGTGCGGGTTGAGTACATAAATCTGCGGGGGTGTTTTCGCAAAACTAACAGAGAGGCTGACGGTGGGCTCGGTGTACCGCGGGTTTAGCCGAAAAAGATGCAGGGGGTTAAGCAAAAACGACCATGGCCCGTACTGTTGTTCTTCTCCGCGATCTGGCGAGAGATCGGTGTGCGGCGCGGGCGGGGAATTGATCCCTGGTCGCGGGCGTGCACGCGGAGGGCCGGGACCAGTGCGGCTAGGTGAGGTTTGGTGACCGCAAGGTGGGTGGGGGCTGGACATGCCGTCTGCGAGGCGCTACGCCGCGTGAGCGCAGCGACCGCCAGCGCGCAGAGAGTGTTCGGCGTAAGGTCCGGGGCGGCCAGACAACGGCAGCGAAGAGGAGCGTGTCTAGGAGGTACAGGGGCTCACCGCGGGGCTGTTGACGTTGGTGGTGCGGGCAACGGAGCGATCGATCGTCGGCGAGGCAGACGAACGCAGGCTAGGGTTTCGCGTCGGGGCGACGGTGTGCAGCTCGGCCTGGGGCTCCTCCTCCTCCACGTCTGCGGTATAGGGGCGATGCAGAGGCCGACCCGTTCTTCCTCGACACCTGGACGCCGCGCCGCCGCCTGGTACGGTGTAGTCGAGAGGAGGCCGACGGGAAGGTGGTGATCGTGGTGGATGGTAGCAGGGGTAGACGGGGAGGGAAGGGCGGCCTGGGGAGATCTGGCAGGACAGAGGCGTGGAAGGTGGTGGTAGATAGCAGAGGGAGGGGAAGGTCCCGTGGGGAGTGGGGTAGAGAAAAGGTGGCTTCGGCCACTTTTCCTCCCCTCTTCACGTGCTCGAGTCGGGGCAGGGGCAGGGTAGGAGATGGGCAGGTAGGGCTCGGGCTGGTGCAGTGGGAAGGCTCGGGCTGGGGGTCCTCACGTCAGGGAGAGAAAAGAGAGGGAGAGAGAGAGAGCTAGGGTAGGAGGGAGGCTTGGAGCTCGGGTTGGAGCTAGGCTCGGTTAGGGTTTGTACTAGGGGAGGGGGTAGCTAGGTGGGGCCAGCTAGGTGAGAGAGGAGAGAGGCTGAGAGAGAGGGGGGAACTAGGGTTAGCTAGAGAGAGGGGTTCGGGTTAGATGAAGAGGAGAGGGTGAGGTAGGTTTAGGGTTTAGCTTAGGTGTAAGATGGTGGTAGAGGTGTAGGTGATTAGGGTAGGATCTTAGATAGAGGATTGGTTGATGTGCTTCCTTTTTGGCAAGCTCAAGCAAGAACAAACCAAGATCAAACAAGAGCTAGTCCAAAGGGAAGCAGAGATAAAAGGTGGTGATGGGGTGGATGGAGATGGTTTTAGGGTTTAGATGCTTGCATGCATCAAGCAAGATCGAGCATAAGAGGGGTAGAGAGAGATATGGGGAAGATCCACTCAAAATTCAAATAAAAACCAAAAGACTAGAATGTGGTGGTTCTTGCATGGCCCATGCAAAATATTTAATGCCATGTGTATTCTTGTGAGAACAATAATATTACATGGCATTATTATTATGCATTCCCAAAATTGGAATAAAAGCCAAGCAAAAAGAATTAAAAGGATGCCCCATGTGGAGTAGATGGAGATGACCATATTTGATTATAATTGGGACTTGCTAGTGTGTATATTCCACTAGATGCTTAATAGTCCCAAAAATATCCCAACATAAGCATAAATCCATAATAATCCATATGGAAGCTAGGAAAAAGGAGCACTACTCATAATGCATGCAAAGGTGGCTCCACATATCAATAATGTGAAAACAACATGATGCTAAGATGAGAGCATGTGGAAAAAGAATGGGATCCATCCCAACCCACATGAGCTAGAGGTAAAACCAAATAAATTGCAATGCTCATATATGGTGGAATGGTGGAATGATGGGATGATAACAAGAAAGGTGGTGGAGTTAAATAAAAGATATGCCCCCAACTCAACTTGGGCATTAAACAATATATCAATAACCAAATACAATATCAAGAGGCAAATACAATTAATGATGCATATGAGATAAGAACCAAAACAAAAGGGTTTTATATGATGCTCAAATGCAAGGTGGCATGATGACATGAGCATGATATAATTATGATGCAACAATTATATATAGGAATTAGCATATATCTAGACTAGGCTAGTAGCATTGCAATTGTTAGACAATTGGGATGCTACACGCTCCCTTCACGGATGGGGTCTGTAAATGTTCCAGGAAAATGCCTGGCGGAATTGGTCAACAAACTGATTCAAGCTCTGACAGCAGATCTACCGCCTCATTGTCCTCCCTTTTGACATACTTGACTTCGTAGTCGTCGAAGCACTTGGCTATTTCATCTACTTCGCCTCGATATGACGCCATCATAGGGTTTCGCTCGTTCTAGGTGCCAGCTACTTGCTGGGCAACCAAGTCGGAATCTCCACAACAAACTATGTGCTTGATGCCAATATCTTTGGCTACACGAAGTCCGTGAATGAGGGCCTCATACTCCACCATGTTGTTGGTAGCATTGAAGTGAATCTGCAGGACGTATTGCAACTTCTCTCCTGTTGGTGATTGTAATAATACACCATCCCAAAAGCCGTTGAGTGTCTTCTGGCAGTTCTATCCAATCTACGAGAAAATCTGCCAATGCTTGTGATTTGATAGCGTCGCGTCTCTTGTAGGTGATTTCAAAGGCGGCAAGTTCAATTCCCCAATTTCCCACTCTCCCTATAGCGTTGCTGTTGTTGATTATGTCGGATAGTGGAGCTTTGCTCACCACTGTGATAGGGTGGTCCCGGAAATAATGCCTTAGCTTGCGTGAACAAAGGAAAGCTCCATAAGCTATCTTTGGTAGTGCGGGTAACGCTGTTTGGATTTCGTCAAGACCTTGCTTACATAGTAAACAGGCTGCTGGACTCCGTATTTGTGGGTTGGTTCCTTGCGCTCCACCACGATGACGATGCTGATTACCTTGTTGGTTGCTGCCATGTCAACAAACATAGGCTCCCTTGACACCGGTGGTGCAAGTATTGGTGGGGAGGAGAGTATTGTTTTCAACTCTTGAAGTGTTGCGTCAGCCTCGTTCGTCCATGTGAATTTGTCCGCCTTACTGAGCAAATTATAGAGCGGCATAGACTTCTCACCAAGTCGGCTGATGAACCGGCTTACTGTTGCGATGCAGCCTGTGCGCCTTTGTATGTCCTTCAGGCAAGTCGAACGTTTAATGTCGAGGATGGCCTAGATTTTCCCCAGGTTCACCTCGATTCCATGATGCGAAACGATGAAGCCCAACAGTTTGCCGGAGTGTCGGGGGGTTATCCCCAGGTACCCCAAAGGACGCTCCAAGACAGGTGAAAAAGGCAAAAACAGGCGAGAGATAAAAGAAAAACTGAACCGGAGACAACCTGGGCCGGCTGGAGCCTCCCAGCCGGCCCACCGCCGTGCCACCTTCTACTTCCGGCCCCGTCCCCGTCCGACTGGGGCGCCCCCAGCTACTCCCTCGCCCGGCTGGGCCGGCCGTCGTGGCCCATCCGGCTCCCGCGCCCCGCTCCGCCTAGCGTCCTCCCGGCTGGGCCGCGCCAGTCGGCCCACTCCGTCGGCCCCAGCTACTCCCTCGCCCGGCCAGGCCGGCCATTGTGGCCCATCCGGCTCCAGCTCCTCCCGGCTGGGCCGCTAGCCGGACTCCCGGCCGCTCCCCCTCGCCTCGCCCAGTTGGGACGTCTCGCACCACCAGTCCCTGCTGGGCTGGTTTGCTAGCTCGACCAGCGCCTCGCCCTGGCTCGCTATGGCAGCAGCGATCGCCAGCAGCTGCTGTTCCCCAGGACGGATCGGTGGAGAGCTGACCGGCTCCCTCCCCTAGTCGGTAGCAGCCCAGCTGCTATTTCTCTACCGATCAGTACCAGCTACACATTGGATCCCCAGACGTACATCGAAGGGACAAGGACCAGACAACGAGAAGACAACGGAGAAGACACAACCCATACTACTTTATCAGATGATGTATGCACTAGTGTGCCACTATGCACTACATCATGCATGACACATGCAATAGTATAGTTAGGCAAGTGAGTCCCACTATGTCCCTTGGGCCATCTTTATAAGCCAAAGGAGGGCCTCCTTCTCACAGGAAAGACACCCATCGATCACTCCCTCACTCACACGCACAAGTAGTACTCCAAACGATCAGCTCACGGACTCTCTGCTAGCTAGCTCAGATACAGCTCGAGGAGCACCCTTGTAATCCGATTATACTCACATATACTGTTAGACATGCAGGAGTAGGGGTTTTACCTCACCACGAGGGCTCCGAACCTGGGTACTTTCTGTGTCCCGCTACACTGGCTTCTGCCCAATCCCGCCTGCTAGTCCCCACACCTCTATCTAACCTTCTTCAGGTACTGTCGTTCCCAATACAACGACAGTTGGCGCCCACCGTGGGGCAAAACTATAGCTTCGGCCGGAGTTCCGTCTGCACGGGACCTCTTCATCATCATCGGCACAGATGCCGTTTCAAGTTGTCCGGGAGCTTGCCGTCTCCGCCAGGCCGTGGTCGCCAACTCCAACTCCGTTCCAGAAGATTCCCGGGGGCTCGCCGTTCGCGCCGCTGCCGGCCTCGCCGTCCGTGACGCCACCGCCAGCAGCCTCGCCGTTCGAGTCGTCACCATTCGCGCCCCTCGCCGCTCGCGCCGTCGCCGTCCGCGCTGCCGTTGGCCTCACTGCCCCCGCGACCGTGGCAGGTCCGCCCGCGCCCGTGGCAGCGTCTCCGTGCCCACCAGCCCACCAGCGTCCTCGCCCCCTCCCGCGAGCTGCCGTTCCGCGCATATGTACGCGCCAGCGCGCGTGTCGTCCGCACCGGCAGCGCGACCGCCCGGCCGCGGCCGTGCACCTCCTTCGCCTACAGCGGTCCCGCAGCGACTCCCGCGCATGCGGAAGCTGTCCCTTGCGAGCCGCGCCGCGGCCGCCCTCACCATCTTCGCGCCGTCTGCGCCGCCGCGCTCGTCCACAACCTCTGCGCCCGCGCCGGCCGCGCCTGTGCGTCGCTCATCCCAGAGCCCGCCCGCGGTCGACTTCCCCAAGCCGCAGACCACGCCTCCGCGCCGCCAAGCTTCACAGGCCCACGCTCCGGCAGACGCCCGTCTGCTGCCGCGCCGCTCGAGCGCGTGCACCTCCCTCGCCCATGGCAGAGCCGCTCCGTGCATGCCGGCACCCGCGCGCGAACCTCCCTCTCTACGCCTCCTCGCATGCGGCAGGCCGGCAGTACGCCGTCTCGAGCTAGCTGCAGCAAAGAGGTAAGCAGCCAAGCTAGAGCGCGCGGATGCGCTTGCCGAGCAGAGCACGCCCGCTACCGCACTCCAGTCAAAATACATCTAAGAATACGTACATACGTGCGCTATACTGCCACAAATACCATGCGGGTGACGTGCCCTTGACATTATGCTGATGCCCTCCTACTCATTTCCTACGTACGTTGCATGCGTAGCGAGCTCTTCAAAGCCAAACTTTCGCCTGCCACTGCTCGGTATGGCCGCTGTCCGGCTGCTGCCTGACCGGCTGCTGCAGGCCCACCGCCGCGCCGGCTCCCCGCACCTCCAACCGCCGCTCTGACCGCTCGCGCACGGCCGGCTGCACCTCGAGCGTCCGCGCGTCCATCGCCCGCTCGACCGACTCCGCCGCATCCGGTTTGTGCCTGGCACGCCGCAGCCGGCTACGCCTCGCGCGTGTGCTCGCACCGGCCAGTTGCCACCTCCTCGCGTCGGTGTCCAGAGAGAAAGGAAGAAGAGGCCGGCTGCGGATAGCCGGTTGAGAGAAAATTAGAAGAAAAAAAAAGTGAGAGAAAGAAAAAAGAGATGGAACGGCCGGTCAGAAAAAATCAAGAAAAAAGGGAGGTAGAGATCCGGCTGGTTAAGAAAAAGAAAAAAAAGTGAACCGGCTGCTAGTGGTAGTCGGTGGGAAAAATAAAAATGAGAAGGAGAAGTGGTACAGGCCGGTTGATTGCTATCCGGTTGGGCAACCCGATTAGAAAAGGAAAAAAAATTTGAGGAAAGAAAACCGACTAGAAAGAGTCGGTTAGAGAGAAAAAAAGCAATGAAAAATCCGGCCGGAGAAGGAAACAGAGAAAAATTTCAGATCCGGCTATATCCGTCCGACTATCCGTTTGTCTGTTTGATTCGGATGGTTCGGACCCGTTCCGGCTGAGTCAGGCCGACTCCGCGCGACTTCGCCCCGTTTGGTTCCGGTTCGGCCGGCTGGACCCGTTCCGACTGGGCCAGGCCGTCTCGGCGCATCCTGGCGCGTTTGGTTGCCCGGCCGGCTGGGAACCGAATCCGGCTACGCCGCGTTTGGTTGCCTGTTCGGCTGGGGCCAGGCTATCCGGCTGGAACGCTAGTCGGACAGTTTCAGCAGCCGCAACGCCTACGGAATCGCGCCTTCGACCCTGCTACACCGACAGCTACAATGTGAGTGTTTTTCCGACCTCGAGCAACCCTCGAGAGCTCGCCAGATGTTGTTTTCCTTCCTGCTTTCAGTTTTTCGGCGCCGGCAACCCCTACCCGGGGCTCGCCGGTTGGCCCGGCCTGCTAAACCCGTAAACCGACTGAGTAGTGTGCGACGGTGTCAGAGGCCCACTCTTCGTCTCAGCTACAGACCGCAACCCGGCTGTCCGACTAGCAAGAGCAAAAGCCCGAGGCATCCCACATGAAAAACGGCGAAGGGTGCGACAGATCGGACATTCCGGCCTTGTGTCTAGTTGGTATTTTCTGGCTGCTGAGCCCCTAGTACCGTGTGCAATGTACTGTCAGCTCCCCCTTCGGTTCCGGCTCCAGACCGCAACCCGGCTGGCCGGCAAGGACACAACGTAAACAGCAGAGCGCACGGGAAAGTGACTAAGTGTTCAGAGAAGCACGAGCTAGTTTTTGAAAAATAAAACCGTTATCCGGTTGATAGCATGTGTACTATATGTTGATGTACTGACAACAAGTTCACTTCTGTTTGTTTGTTTTGCACGACTGCACTGAGTCGGAATTCAAGTACAGATGAAGATTCGAAGCACCTGTCTTCGCCAGTTACTTCGAATCTCGGGGGATACAGCCACCGGGTGCGCTCGTGTGCCCCCGGTGTAATCAAGTTCTTCAGTCCGGCTGAAGCCGTTCAGCCGGATAGCAAGTTCGAGGTGTCAAAAATGGCAAGAGATAAAAGATTCGAAGCACCTGTCTCCATCAGCTACTCCGAATCTCGGGGGCTACACCCCGCGGGTGCGCTCGCGCGCCCCCGCGGTGGTTGTGTTGCTTCCGGGATGGAGGTGTCCATCCGGACGTCATTCAAGCACTTCATCTACAACGACAACGACAAGTTTTGTGGAGCTCGTGCGAATTTCCCCCTCCGGGTGAAATCAGCGCGCGCTCGGGGGCTAGTGTCGGGGGGGATTATCCCCGGGTACCCCAAAGGACGCTCTAAGACAGGTGAAAAAGGCAAAAACAGGCGAGAGATAAAAGAAAAACTGAACCGGAGACAACCTGGGCCGGCTGGAGCCTCCCAGCCGGCCCACCGCCGTGCCACCTTCTACTTCCGGCCCCGTCCCCGTCCGACTGGGGCGCCCCCAGCTACTCCCTCGCCCGGCTGGGCCGGCCGTTGTGGCCCATCCGGATCCCGCGCCCCGGTCCGCCTAGCGTCCTCCCGGCTGGGCCGCGCCAGTCGACCCACTCCGTCGCCCCCAGCTACTCCCTCGCCCGGCCAGGCCGGCCATTGTGGCCCATCCGGCTCCAGCTCCTCCCGTGTAGCGACCTCGGATCAAGTAAGATCCTAAGTCCCTGTGATTAACATGCCAGTCCCTGGATCAATAGCTAGCACTCACAGTCGATGAAATATCATGTAAAACACAAGTCTTTATTACATGAATCGAATAATCCAGAGTTTACATTATTACAACAGAAGCGATATAAATACAACTTGGAGTCCCATCAATGCCACAGGCAGGTTGAGTGAAGACCCGCGATCCTAGCGCACCTTGCAACGATCTCCGAAATTCTCCACATGAAACGTGCAGCCAACAAGTTGGGTCAATACTTTGAATGTATTGGCAAATTACACCAAGGAAGGAAAGACTAATTCTACATGCAAGGCTAGTTTAGGCTTTGGAGTTCATTTGCATAAAGCTAGTTTTCTTAAGTAGAGAGAAGAAGAGAGGATTGTCCTACTTTGTAAACATTTGCTTTGATAAAATAAGGTCGCGTGGCACACGAGGATATTACGCACCAAGTGTCCAAACAACCAGACACTTGGATATTACGCACCAAGCGTCACTTGGATATTACACACCAAGTTTCCCAAAACCCCACCCATTAGCGATATTACACATGCCATGGGGTTTTAAAACTTTGTTTTAGAAAAGAGAGAGGAAGATCCTTCAGAGGCTCCATCCTTCAGACGCTCATTGTTGTTCTGTTACCGTGAACACGGCTGATCGATCAGATTGCAATACTCTCGAGAGTTTGTGCACTTTACCCACAATCCACGATCAAGTCCTTTTACAAACAAGACCATGGCGAGGCTTTCCCTTAGTAGCCCCTCTACCTTCCGGATCCAACCGTGCCCAGAATCCTCCAAATGTTGGTACCCAGGTGAGGTTTCCCACTAAGTACTAGGCCAAGACAGAGCCCATAATGTATTGTGGTTGCACTGGAAGCTTCTGAATTCTGAAACATGGCAGACTTCTTTGATTCCTGGGCGGCCGTCCTCCACCAAAATCACACTCGTTGACCCGACAACCATTCCGCCTAGAAGAAAACTTAGTTTTATTTTGAAGTGGATTTGAGAGGAAAAGTTTGCTCTAGAGAGCCTTTATACTTAGAAAATTCTTTGTCTTTCGAACCCCCCAATGGTACTTTGTATATATATAGCATAGCAAGCAACACTTAGCAAAAAAAGGGGTAACCTATTGGGATGGAAATCCTAAGTATAGAGCTACTCATGGCAAACTACAAAATCATCGCACTTGCAAAATAATACTAAGGAAAAATTCTACTAGAATATCCTACACATGCATACTACAGAATTTTGAAGATCACATGCATAGAATCAAAACTGGGAAGATAATATGAACAAGTGGTGTAACTTGCCTTATGTTGATAATATGGGTGTTGATTGTATTTCTCCGCAGCAATCGCACTCTCCGAACAATCTAATACGAGGACAAGGTAGTTCCAATCAAAACGATTGCAAACATAGCAAACACAACAAGGATGATCGTAAACATGCATGATGATTTAACATGACACAATGGTTATAATTAGTTTGATGAACATTAATATATCATATGATGCATGTATGAGTTCATTTAATGTAATAGGGTATTTTATCATTAAATGTTGATTTCTGTAATGGGGTTTTAATAGTTCTGTTGAACTTCTGTACTAATTGCCATATTAAATTTGTATCTAAAGTGTACTGGATAGAGGGCATTAATACGAACCAGTAGCAATTGGATTCAACTTAATCGGAGTTATAAATCTTTTCTTATGATTTAAATAGTGTTTAATGGAGTTTAAATCATTTAAACAATTTCTCTTGTCTAAAATTCAAACTAAATACATATCTGTAATCTACATGATAATGTGATTCCAGAGACATATTATTCATATTTTTCTGAGTTATAAATTATTTACTATGAATTTAATACTCTAAAAGTCCACTAAAACTATTTAAATCACTATAGCAATTTTTACACTGCAAAATTTGGATCTAACAGCATATTAATGTTTTATATGAAATTATGAATCCATAGACACTTTATTTGTATTTTTAGGATATACAGATAATTTACTATGATTTATTATGTCTAAAAGGCTCATTAAACCATTTAATTTATTACAGTAAATATGTACTGTAAAAGTTATATCTAATCTTGTATTATTCTTTTACACAATTTTATGAATCCAACCATATATTATTTATAATTTTTGGACATGTATTCAATTTTATATGAATTTTACAAGATTGGACAAAATTCTGTCTATTTAAATCAATTTCAATTATGCAGGGAATATTCCAGGGAATATGCTTTGCTACGTGGATAGTGACTGGGCGCTGACCTGGCGGATGATGCAGCGATGACGGGGCGGTGACGGGACTTGCTGACTGGGCGACACACGTCACACCCTGATTGGAGGGTACCGGTTGGGCCTCGATCTAATCTGGAGCGTCCGTCTCAGATCCGATGGATGGGAACCAACCCTGCTGGCTCACCGGCCCGGTCGACGGTGAGCGGCGGCGAGCGGCTCAGATGGCGACGTTAGGCAGTGCTCCGGCGAGTTCCCAGGACGTCGGAGTGGATGACGGGGTGTGTCGCGTTAACACGATCTCGCCGGTACCCTCAGTGACCTCCCTTGCTTCCTGCAGCGACAGATACGGTTGGATGGAGCTCCGCGGCGCATGTGGTACTCCGGCGACGAATTCTGCAGCCTACGGAGTTCCTGCGAGAGGGAAAACGGAACAGGGTGTAGCGGTTCTCCAAGGAGAAGGGATCTAGGGAGAGGAGAGGTCACGGGGTGGACCAGACGGTGCTCTACCTCGAGCTCTCGTGGGAAACAATGGCGCGGCGTCGGCGAGATCCGAATCGGCTAAGGGCTAGGGTTTTCGGGGTGTTTCGAAACGGGGAAAAGAACGCGGGGGTTAGAGGATTTATATGGGGGCGGATTCGTGCAGAAGGGGCAAGAAATCAACCGGATTCGATCGGATTTGAAAAAAGGGGCGGCATCGCGCTCATCGCGGTCTCCTGCCGTGAGGTGGAAGAAGATGGGGTGGGGTCCCACCTGCCAGCGGGAGAGAGGAGGGAGGGGAACGCGGGCTGTGGCTGGGCTGCGATGGGCCTCTGTGCTGCGCTGCGCGCGGCAGATAGAGAGAGGAGGGGCGGCTCGGGGCCTGGCCGGTTAGGTTAGTTGTTTCCCTTTTTTTTCTGTAGTCTTTTTCTTTTATTCTTTTCTGTTTTTCCTTTATAACTTTTGTTTTAGGGCTCCAAATTGAACCAAATCAATTTCTAGAAATTTATAAATTCAAAACACACCTTTAAGGATGTATAGAATATGGTTTTACCAAAGTTGAAAATATTCATAATGCCATTTGCTTACAAGGCATTACAAGGCTAGTTGCATTAATAGGGAATTTGGGTTTAGAATTTTTTTGGAAAATATCCCAAATTTATTTCAGGACATACAGGGAATACTTTTCATCAGTTTTAATATGTACCCAAACAATAGGTCATGTAGTACTTAAGAATTGGGAAATCCCATTTAGGGTTTTGATTTTTCTTTTAGGCAATACTAAATTTTTCTTAGGGTTTATATGCAATGATGGTCATGCATGCTTAATGATTTTGAATTTTTGAAATCTTGCACTCCAATTCTACAGTCCATAATCAATCCATGCCCTTTTGCCCATATGGCTACTTAGGTCATAACAAAAGAATATAAGATTTTGAATTCAAGGTTGAGAGGATTTTCTATTCAAAAAGTTTCTTCTCTTTGAGAATTTTCAACATAGTCAAACAATCAATCAAACTTATTTATTTATTTCACACTCCAAAATTAGAAGAATTTTGGTATGTGACAGACTACCACCCTTAAAAGAAATCTCGTCCCGAGATTTGGGAAGGCTAGAAAGAAAGAAAGGTTCGGGGTCCTTTAGGATGCTACCACCCTTAAAAGAAATTGACTAGGTCACTTCTCGAGGATTCACTTAGCTCAGATTGGTTCTCCTTTAGACTTTTATTGGCACAATGTCTCTAGCACATTCTAAACATCATGATTGATAGTTTCCGAGAAGGCACTTCTTAAACTAGCAAAACTCTCATGGTGGGAAAATAGGGAACGTTTACTTCACGGTTCCCATAATTCACGGTTGGGATTCATCCTTACCGTATATTCCTACGCTTAGCAATGGATGCTTTTAGAAGGGTGTAACAATATACCATTCTAGGGTTTAGGCTCAACGTCGACTCTCTGCTAAGGTTGAAAAGGGCACTCAAGATTCGCAAATCCAACAGTACAAGAGCGAATAATAAGAGTAGTAGGAATGGTGATCAATCCATCCTGCACCCAAATAATTACCATGTATGAGGATAGGTGAATCACGTTTTTCTATCACTCGGGCATTCTTACTTGCCTTGAAGAATGTTTCCATGGGCCAGTTTGGGGAAAATGGGCATTCCTTTCATATGTCAAGTATTGTGAAGTGATGTCTTTGGGTGCGGTGTCTAGAGTCTTGAATCCATCTCTTATATTTGTCGTGTCCTCGCGGAGCTTCATGAGGTCTTGGCGCATTCCGTCTCTGACTTGTTGATTCAGTTGATGTTCCACCGGGTGGAGGTGCATTGAGCGGGGTTGTGATTGGTCCCTTCGCACAGGAAGAATGTAACTTGAGAGGTGGGACATTCTTCTGATGGGTGCCTTCGTTCACAGTAGGGGCGCTGATCATGATGCTCCTTGGTGATATGCCCTATTTCTCCATAGATCGTGCAAGCTAAATGTTTCGGGACTTCAACTTCTTGGATTTTTGGTATACGAGACGAGATTGAAGTAGAACCACTTTAAATTCTTCCTAAGATATCACCCCTTGATGATCATCAATGGTGTGTTGCATCTCCCACCAAGTTGGAGCGTCGTCCTTTAGGAATTGGGTGGCATAATGAAGCATTCTGTTGACTTCAATGTTGGCATCCTTCATTCTTTCTTCAACCTGGAGCATCCACTTCTTTGCATCGGCGTGGCTCTTACGCTTGGTGGAGTTGAGTTCCTTGTCCTCCTTATTGATATGGTCCATCCGTTGAGTTGACCAAGGTTTAGAGTAGGAACGAATGGAGTATGGAAGAAGAAGAATAACCCATACAAGAAATTTTATTTAGAAAACAGGTTTCATTAGCTAAGGTAATAAACCATACAAGATAGCAAACAATTCGTCGCATCTATATTTAGCGAAATCTTATTCGGGTTTGGTTCCTAATAGGTCACTTGTAATCTTCAAGGCTTCGAGTCTCCAAAAGTCTTCGTGCTCTTGATAGTCTTCATGTTCTTCATAATCTTCAATCTTTCGAGTTCTTTAGTTAATAACATTGACTTAAGGCCTTTTAAGTCTTTAATCTCATAGCTTCAGTCTTGGAACATCTTTCATGGAGGGCTTCAAGTCCTGACTTAATCGAAACATTGAGATGATCTTCTTTGAAAAAGTAATCTTGAGAAAGTTTCTTCTTGAAGTGTGTAGTGGTCATTTTCTAATGTTGAAAAGAAGAGACTTAAGAAATTTTAAAACCCCAAAGTTAGATGATGAGAAGTATGAGAGTTTTCTGAAATAACTTAGAAAATATTTTCCTAAGGTTTTCCATGTCTAGGGTCACGATCTCCAGTCAACTTATGCTCTGATACCATCTGTAGCGACCTCGGATCAAGTAAGATCCTAAGTCCCTGTGATTAACATGCCAGTCCCTGGATCAATAGCTAGCACTCACAGTCGATGAAATATCATGTAAAACACAAGTCTTTATTACATGAATCGAATAATCCAGAGTTTACATTATTACAACAGAAGCGATATAAATACAACTTGGAGTCCCATCAATGCCACAGGCAGGTTGAGTGAAGACCCGCGATCCTAGCGCACCTTGCAACGATCTCCGAAATTCTGCACATGAAACGTGCAGCCAACAAGTTGGGTCAATACTTTGAATGTATTGGCAAATTACACCAAGGAAGGAAAGACTAACTCTACATGCAAGGCTAGTTTAGGCTTTGGAGTTCATTTGCATAAAGCTAGTTTTCTTAAGTAGAGAGAAGAAGAGAGGATTGTCCTACTTTATAAACATTTGCTTTGATAAAATAAGGTCGAGTGGCACACGAGGATATTACGCACCAAGTGTCCAAACAACCAGACACTTGGATATTACGCACCAAGCGTCACTTGGATATTACACACCAAGTTTCCCAAAACCCCACCCATTAGCGATATTACACACGCCATGGGGTTTTAAAACTTTGTTTTAGAAAAGAGAGAGGAAGATCCTTCAGAGGCTCCATCCTTCAGACGCTCATTGTTGTTCTGTTACCGTGAACACGGCTGATCGATCAGATTGCAATACTCTCGAGAGTTTGTGCACTTTACCCACAATCCACGATCAAGTCCTTTTACAAACAAGACCATGGCGAGGCTTTCCCTTAGTAGCCCCTCTACCTTCCGGATCCAACCGTGCCCAGAATCCTCCAAATGTTGGTACCCAGGTGAGGTTTCCCACTAAGTACTAGGCCAAGACAGAACCCATAATGTATTGTGGTTGCACTGGAAGCTTCTGAATTCTGAAACATGGCAGACTTCTTTGATTCCTGGGCGGCCGTCCTCCACCAAAATCACACTCGTTGACCCGACAACCATTCTGCCCAGAAGAAAACTTAGTTTTATTTTGAAGTGGATTTGAGAGGAAAAGTTTGCTCTAGAGAGCCTTTATACTTAGAAAATTCTTTGTCTTTCGAACCCCCCAACGGTACTTTGTATATATATAGCATAGCAAGCAACACTTAGCAAAAACAGGGGTAACCTATTGGGATGGAAATCCTAAGTATAGAGCTACTCATGGCAAACTACAAAATCATCGCACTTGCAAAATAATACTAAGGAAAAATTCTACTAGAATATCCTACACATGCATACTACAGAATTTTGAAGATCACATGCATAGAATCAAAACTGGGACGATAATATGAACAAGTGGTGTAACTTGCCTTATGTTGATAATATGGGTGTTGATTGTATTTCTCCGCAGCAATCGCACTCTCCGAACAATCTAATACGAGGACAAGGTAGTTCCAATCAAAACGATTGCAAACATAGCAAACACAACAAGGATGATCGTAAACATGCATGATGATTTAACATGACACAATGGTTATAATTAGTTTTATGAACATTAATATATCATATGATGCATGTATGAGTTCATTTAATGTAATAGGGTATTTTATCATTAAATGTTGATTTCTGTAATGGGGTTTTAATAGTTCTGTTGAACTTCTGTACTAATTGCCGTATTAAATTTGTATCTAAAGTGTACTGGATAGAGGGCATTAATACGAACCAGTAGTAATTGGATTCAACTTAATCGGAGTTATAAATCTTTTCTTATGATTTAAATAGTGTTTAATGGAGTTTAAATCATTTAAACAATTTCTGTTGTCTAAAATTCAAACTAAATACATATCTGTAATCTACATGATAATGTGATTCCAGAGACATATTATTCATATTTTTCTGAGTTATAAATTATTTACTATGAATTTAATACTCTAAAAGTCCATTAAAACTATTTAAATCACTACAGCAATTTTTACACTGCAAAATTTGGATCTAACAGCATATTAATGTTTTATATGAAATTATGAATCCATAGACACTTTATTTGTATTTTTAGGATATACAGATAATTTACTATGATTTATTATGTCTAAAAGGCTCATTAAACAATTTAAATTATAACAGTAAATATGTACTGTAAAAGTTATATCTAATCTTGTATTATTGTTTTACACAATTTTATGAATCCAACCATATATTATTTATAATTTTTGGACATGTATTCAATTTTATATGAATTTTACAAGATTGGACAAAATTCTGTCTATTAAAATCAATTTCAATTATGCAGGGAATATTCCAGGGAATATGCTTTGCTACGTGGACAGTGACTGGGCGCTGACCTGGCGGATGACGCAGCGACGACGGGGCGGTGACGGGACTTGCTGACTGGGCGACACACGTCACACCCTGATTGGAGGGTACCGGTTGGGCCTCGATCTAATCTTGAGCGTCTGTCTCAGATCCGATGGATGGGAACCAACCATGCTGGCTCACCGGCCCGGTCGACGGCGAGCGGCTCAGATGGCGACGTTAGGCAGTGCTCCGGTGAGTTCCCAGGACGTCGGAGTGGATGACAGGGTGTGTCGCGTTAACACGATCTCGCGGGTACCCTCAGTGACCTCCCTTGCTTCCTGCAGCGACATATACGGTTGGATGGAGCTCCGTGGCGCATGTGGTACTCCGGCGACGAATTCTGCAGCCTACGGAGTTCCTGCGAGAGGGAAAACGGAATAGGGTGAAGCGGTTCTCCAAGGAGAAGGGATCTAGGGAGAGGAGAGGTCATGGGGTGGACCAGACCGTGCTCTACCTCGAGCTCTCGTGGGAAACAATGGCGCGGCATCGGCGAGATCCGAATCGGCTAAGGGCTAGGGTTTTCGGGGTGTTTCGAAACGGGGAAAAGAACGCGGGGGTTAGAGGATTTATATGGGGGCGGATTCGTGCAGAAGGGGCAAGAAATCAACCGGATTCGATCGGATTTGAAAAAAAAGGGGCGGCATCGTGCTCATCGCGGTCTCCTGTCGCGAGGTGGAAGAAGATGGGGTGGGGTCCCACCTGCCAGCGGGAGAGAGGAGGGAGGGGAACGCGGGCTGTGGCTGGGCTGCGATGGGCCTCTGTGCTACTCTGCGCGCGGCAGATAGAGAGAGGAGGGGCGGCTCGGGCTGGGCCTGGCCGGTTAGGTTAGTTGTTTCCCTTTTTTTTCTGTAGTCTTTTTCTTTTATTCTTTTCTGTTTTTCCTTTATAACTTTTGTTTTAGGGCTCCAAATTGAACCAAATCAATTTCTAGAAATTTATAAATTCAAAACACACCTTTAAGGATGTATAGAATATGGTTTTACCAAAGTTGAAAATATTCATAATGCCATTTGCTTACAAGGCATTACAAGGCTAGTTGCATTAATAGGGAATTTGGGTTTAGAATTTTTTTGGAAAATATCCCAAATTTATTTCAGGACATACAGGGAATACTTTTCATCAGTTTTAATATGTACCCAAACAATAGATCATGTAGTACTTAAGAATTGGGAAATCCCATTTAGGGTTTTGATTTTTCTTTTAGGCAATACTAAATTTTTCTTAGGGTTTATATGCAATGATGGTCATGCATGCTTAATGATTTTGAATTTTTGAAATCTTGCACTCCAATTCTACAATCCATGCCCTTTTGCCCATATGGCTACTTAGGTCATAACAAAAGAATATAAGATTTTGAATTCAAGGTTGAGAGGATTTTCTATTCAAAAAGTTTCTTCTCTTTGAGAATTTTCAACATAGTCAAACAATCAATCAAACTTATTTATTTATTTCACACTCCAAAATTAGAAGAATTTTGGGATGTGACATCCCGACTGGGCCGCTAGCCGGACTCCCAGCCGCTCCCCCTCGCCTCGCACCGCCAGTCCCTGCTGGGCTGGTTTACTAGCTCGACCAGCGCCTCGCCCTGGCTCGCTATGGCAGTAATGATCGCCAGCAGCTGCTGTTTCCCATGACGGATCGGTGGAGCGCTGACCGGCTCCCTCCTCTAGTCGGTAGCAGCCCAGCTGCTATTTCTCTACCGATCAGTAACAGCTACACATTGGATCCCCAGACGTACATCGAAGGGACAAGGACCAGACAACAAGAAGTGTAGTGGTGGTGTCACGGCATATGCCATGGATAGGCTAAAGGTGGGGACTAATACACGCTAGGGGAATCCAGGGAGGGATAGTGGAGTGATTCTCCACGCAGAAGTTTGTATTGCTTTCCTTTCAAGATTACAAGTGCCCCTAGAGCTGTATTGGCGAGAGGAGGAAGAAGGAGCTCTCTTACTCTTGCCCACAAATTTTCCCTAGAACCTTAGCTCAACTAGTATCGAAGAAAACCCAACCCCCTCTACTGAAACCCTAGCCCCCCTTATATAGAGGGGGCTCGGTCTCTGCCTAGGGCATACGTGGAAGCATATTCCTAAGAATATACCTCCTCTCAAAGTGGTAACCCGACCGGGGTGCTTTTCCCCCGCGTCATACATGCTTTAGATACGTGAGCCTCTCCGGCGCCTGCGTTAGCCGATGTGGGCATCGTCACCCTTGTCGGCCATGACCCGGTGGTCCTGCCCTTGCTTGCTTCGCTCATGCAGTGCGTACCGGGCCTTCTTTTTGACCAGAGAGATTCCTTCCTTCTCCCAGAAGCTAAACGGAACCCGGATCATAGTAGATCCGGCAATACATGTTCCTGCATATAAGTTAGACAAGCACTTCCGACTTACTTCTTAAGTCGGCCGAGACAATGTTAGGCGACCCCCTCCTGGTCCGGGTTACTCCGTGATCCGGCCTGCCTGGAGGTGACCCGGCCAGCATCCGCTTTGGCCTTGCCGAACCTCGACTAACTCGGCCTTTATACCCCGGAGTGACTCTACCCGGGGTTATCCCCCCAACATTAGTCCCCGAAGCTGGTGCGGTCTTAGCTGCCTTGGCTGCTAAGGCCACATCAGGTTCATTTATGTTCGAGCCCTGGATGTTATTTCCGAGTTAGCTCTTTGTGTTGTTCGAACACCCGCCTCTCCTTGTGTTGTTCTCTTTTTCCTAGGAATCTCGGGGCGAGATTCTTGTTTAGTGGGGGAGAGTTGTAGCATCTCAATTGTCTAACAATTGCAATGCTACTAGCCTAGTCTATATAAATGCTACTTCCTATATAGAATTGTTGCATCATAATTATACCATGCTCATGTCATCATGCCACCTTACATTTGAGCATCATATAAAACCCTTTTTGTTTTGGTTCTTCTCTCATATGCATCATTAATAGTATTTGCCTCTTGATATTGTATTTGGTTATTGATATATATTGTTTAAATGCCCAAGTTGAGTTGGGGGCATATCTTTTATTCCACTCCACCACCCTTTCTTTCACCACCTTATAATTCCACCATCCCATTATCCATGAGCTTGTATTTTATTTTATTTTGGTATTTAATCTAGCTCATGGGAGATAGGATGGATCTAATTCTATAAATTCTTTTGCTTGGCTTTATTCCACTTTTGGGAATGCATAAGAATAATGCCATGTTAATATTATTGTTTTCACAAGAATAAACATGGCATTAATTATTTTGCATGGGCCATGCAAGTACCACCACATTCTAGTCATTTGGATTTTATTTGAATTTTCAAGTGGATCATCTCCCATCTCTCTCTCTACCCCTCTTCATGCTTGATCTTGTTTGATCTTGCTAAAAAGCCACCACACATCAACCTCTCTCTCTAATCCTCTCTCCTAAAACCTAACCACACCTCATCTAAACCCCAAACCCCCTCTCTCTATTCTATCTCTAAACCCTACCACCACCATGATCTACTCCAACAACCCTCACCACCTTTTTATCTCTTCTACTCCTTTGACTAGATCTTGTTTGATCTTTGCTTGATCTTGCTTGATTTTGTCAAAAACACTCTACCACACCCTCTCTCGAATCCCTCCCCTCTAAACCTAAACCTTAACCAAGCCACCCCTCTCTAATCTAACCCTAGTTTCACCATCTCCCCCTCTCACCTCACCCTCTCCTCTCACCATGCCGAGCCTCCCCTTGCTGGCCCACCTGGCCACCCTCCCTACACCAGCCTAACCACCCCAGCTACCTACCCCAACCCTAACCACCCTAAACCGACCCTCTCTAACCTAACCCTAGTTACACCCGAGCTCCTCTCCCTCTCTCTTGGCTTCCCCCTCTCTCCCTACCAGGCAGGCCCCACCACGTCTCACCCCTCATCTGCCTCCCCACTCCTTTTTTTGGCTTCAAGACAAAGAGAAGAAGGAGGGAGACCCGATCACCCCCTCCTCACTTTTTGCAAAAGCTTCCACCCTTCCCTTGTGCCCTACCCTCCTCCCTCATCTACCCCACACCTCACCCCACCCAGATCCCATCCAGGAGGTGCCCAAGCCCCTCACCCCTTCTCCTTCTTCCTCCCAAGCCGCCATGGCCATCTCCTCCTCCTAAACCCTAGCCACGACTCCCTCTGTCCTTCGCTGTTCCGATGGACGTCAAGCCGATCTAGGAGTACCAGTACCTTCCCCTGCCACTTCACCGTCGCCCTGGACCTGCAGCCGTGCCTGGACCTCGCCGGAGCGTCGTCGTCGCAACCATGCCGAGAGGGAGCCGAGGAAGCCGTCCACGAGCCGGCGCCAGATCCCCTCCACCTCCGCACGAACTACCACGCTGGCGACGCCACGGTGAGCCCCTGCGCCTCCCAGACACGGCCCCCTTCTTCCTCCTGCGCCGTAGCGCCGCCGCGCTCCGTCGAGCAGCCTTCGTGCACCGCCGCGCGCCGCGCTCTGGCAGACAGCAGCAACAACCGCAGCATCCGTCCGCCCTGTTCTCCGCCGTGCCCCTCGCGCTGTAGCCCTTCTCCGATGATGTTCTCTGAATGAAAGTTGTAGCCCGAACAACCCTCTGCGTTTTTCCTTTTTGCGGCTTGGCGAGATTCGCCGCCGTTTAGTCGCCATCGTCATCAAAACTCCGGCCGACCCCCCTGTTCTCTGCTGATGGCGCGCAGAAGCAGTCCGGCGACGCCGACGTTTTTGCAGAAAGACCCCTGCCCTTTTTCCCGCCTCAACCCGCCGTCCCAAGTGGCCCACCTGTCACCCTCTCTAGCTGTTTTACAAAAAGGGACCAGGAGTGTCGGGTTTTCACAGCGCACTCCCTAGGATCACCCACGTGTCGCTTCCCTGCTGGCCGCGCGCGCGTGGACCCGCGAGACAGCCGGCCCCATCTGTCGGTCTTGCGGGCTAGCCACACATGCGGTAGGAAAAGCCCCGCGCAGCCGCTACACCCCACCTGCTGCTGAGTCAGCGCAAGACCCACCCGTCAGCGACTGGGGCTGGGTTTGTCTGAGTACAAAACGTTTCTGTTTTCTGTTTTAAAATAAACCTTTTCAGAAATCGTTTAAATTCAAATTTGAATCTATTTTAAATATCTTTTAAAATATAATTCCAAATAATACAAATAATATATGTTTTGAAATCAGAAAAATGTGAGGATTTCAAATATGCCACCCAAAATATATTTTGAACACTTTAATTTTCGAGTTGATTAAAATTACAAATAAAATGCCCCTTTTCCCTTAATTAATTAATAACTTTTGTTTTATAACTCCAAATTTGACAAATAATATGTCTAAAATGATCAGCGCGACGAGCCCGTTCTATCTATGCATTCCATGTTCTGAATTGCAGCATGCATCATATAAATATAAAGTATACAGCAACTTATTTGAGTATAAAATATGACTAAAACTCAATAAAAGGCTTTATTCTTGTATTCCACACCTCACCCATGCCATGCTACTTTATTGCCATGCAAATTGTGCATCATTCATCATGGCATGATTGTTTGCTTGTCGCATTTTAATTCATATGCTTGCGCACTTTATTTATGTTGGCCCTTGTTTGTTTGGTTCTTCTTCGAATAGACGCTGAGCAGGGGATATATCAAGAGACCCAGGAGCACTACCCAGATCCTTCTCTCGCTTCAACTGAGCTGCCAGGCAAGCACTACCACATGCTTGCATACATACAGAACCTATTGCCTCTATCTTATTCTTGCATCATTGAGTCGCGATTGCATTAAACTGAATCCCAAGTATTGCATAGCCTTTACTTTTAAACCCCACCGAAGCTTGTTCCTCCATCCCATGAGCCATTACTACAGGAGTTGTGTGAGCCATGCGAGTCGTAGAACAGCATGTGTAGGGTATGTGAGTGTCTGATGGATAACGAGGTACCTATACAACTTAACCTGAGTACTAATGGGATAACTAATGAAAGTGGCACCGGTGAGCAATATCTGCTATTTGGTTTTTCATGCTCACTTGTGTCCCGTAGGACCCCGAGTACTTGATTCCTGTTCCTTGAACATTCGCGCTATCCACATCCGGGAGGCTTATGAACCCCCCTGAGCCAGAGCTTGATTCATTCTTATTTCTTGGGGCCACAAAGTAGTTTGGGGCTTTATTACTATCCTGTACTTATGCCATGCTTTACTGCTTTATTTAAGATTGTGCGTGGAGCACCTGTACTGTTTAGGACCGTGACACGTTTTCGCTATATCAACAAGCCCAGTCACACTTTCGGGTTCCCAGTCGTTTACAGCCGTCCACACAAACCTTGAGTCCGTCTCGGAGCCGGCCAACTTCGTTGTGGGTAGCTTAATGGGGTGGCCCCCTAAAATATTTCTGAATCCTGTGATCGCTTTGTCGTGACTGCCTCGTTGGGTTTTGATTTGGTTTTTCCGAGGTTGATCGAGTGTGTGTTGCTATTTGTGCACCCCTGCAGGGTAAATCTTTCTGAAAGCCGTGTCCGCGGTTATGGACGACTTGGAGCACAGTTTCTCGATCATAGACAAGTATAACTAAAGTACCTCTTTTAAACTAACTAAGTACCTGACTAGTAAATAGTGCAACTCCCATGGAATGGATAATAAAACTGCCAACGGATGGGGGGTTGTTCGTCCGCTTCCTCGTTGGTAAGCGAGGAGGAGGATGGATCTGTTATTATTACTGTTATAACTGTTGTTACTAATTCACGGACATCCGTCTATCTTTGCTTAGGCGGATGGTTAGCGAGTATCTATAGAATTGTTAGGTATTATCTTTTGCCGCAATTGCGTCACCCCAGGTTGTGTCCCCTTTAGAGGCATAAAGACTTGCTGAGTACCCCTAGGGTCTCACACGATAAATTGTTTGATTCAGATGAACCGGTATACTCGCAAGATGGATACTGGGTGGAGGAGACGAACGATGTTGGCAACGACCACTCGGTGTAGAGATTCCGGGAACGGGGATCCGTGAGATCTTTGGGCGGGATGTGTTTATTTATGGGGCATCTTATGCCGATTTGCTTCTTATCCGTACTCGGATCTTGTTTTCCGCTTCCGCCTGCTACTCTGATGTTTGATGTATGAGGAGATATCCTAAACTATTATATCTATCTAGGATATTTGGATCTTGCCGTATGGCGTTGCAATATTTCTATTTCTTTTAGATGGAATGGCTCTGAGTACTGTTGTATGGTGGCTTGCATACATACTCATTTGTGTATGTAGTTGATCCCTTCGCCTGCCGATTACGCCGCTCGTTCTTGTCCCGATGTTTGGAAATGGTTAGGACGGCCGAAAGGTCTACCTGTGAGTGGCATTTGGCCCCACCGTACTATTTTAACCATTTCCGCTCATCCAGGCTTGTAACTAAGAGCGTAATTCACCGAGGTAGTTACAATTGGTATCAGAGCCATCCCGCCCTTCAGGGTCTCAGCCAAATGGTCATTGTCAGTCTAGCAAATATTTTTGGTAGCTATGTATACTAGGGAAAAATAAAACGTGAGAGTAGGACAGCTTCCACTTTTCTTCTTACCCACCCACCCACCCTTTTCTGGTAAGGAAGTGTAACATTTTCAATCCTCTTCTTAAAATTCAAACTAGGATTCACGTGTTCTGGGTTTCCGTAGTACCATAGAAAGTGTGTGTGTGTGTGTGTGTAATTCCTTGTCTATCTGTTGCATCCATTGTTATCGCAATCTGCCTTTGGTTATCAACTGTTGGTACATTCCATACTGATAGGCTTTTGAAAACCGGCGCGATCTATCCGACTCCTTGTTAACCGGTGCCATCTTCTTAAGGGTGTCCTTCCTTCTAGCAACTCCACATTCTGTGCAAGCATCAGTTGCTAATCTCTACCTGATAAGTCATTTTGCGCATCTATTGGTATTTTAATGCCGAAAAGTGCATAAAAAATTTCTTTGATACATCTGTGCTTCCACACTCCTTTTCAGTCGTGTGTGAAACATTATCTATCTCCCTTTTATCAGCATGTCCATGCTAACTCATTCTTTTGTCACCGACGCTTAATCCTGGAGTTTCTTTTCATCTCCAATTCTCTTGGGCTAATTACATAACATGTGTCGATCCGATGCTGGTGATTGTAATTTGGTTCTCGGCATAGCTATATGACACTTATCATGAGTGGAATATGGAAAATGCAATCACCACTATCCTCCAAATGGTGACGGTTATCTACTGTGATTTTGAGTACACCGCGATCATATCTATGCATATTCAAGCATCTTTGGCAATCCGGAGTTTCTCAAAGCACTACGGCGGTCTATCATCTGTCCATCATGCTGCACATCTTTTTGAACTCCATATCTGCAAAATTCTCTTTGAGACGAGGGAACTGCATCTTTTTCGTCTCTGATAGCTTTGCTTAAGGTATGAGCTATCATCGTTTCTTCTCCAAGATCTCTTTATCTTTGTAACCGGCGATCCAATCGACAATGTGAACCAGGTGGCATTTCCTGTTCTCTTCCGAAGGACCAGATAGTCTATTCTGCCAGTGTATCTCTTTCAACACGAACCCGTGCTCTTAACGTTGATCTTTCAAAGAGCGTTGAGCTCAGAAAGTCTTTCGACCATGTGTTCGTTTCTTCCGCCTCTTGAACTTGATATCCTGGGAATATCCTGTTAATCCATGGTGGTATATGTTGATAATATGCTTGCCTATTCGATATCAATGGAAGGACATGGAAGATCATCTGTGTCTCTTTCTCTCAAGCTTCGTGAGCACTGCCTGTGTGCAAAGTCTCAAAGTGAGAATTCTGACTTTTTGAAGTCACCTATCTCGGCCACGTCCTTCTGCTAAATAGATCGCTTCAATTCTGGAATCAGCAAGTTCATTGTTAATTCCATCTTCCATCTTCAATCAAACCCGGAATTTTCCTTGTTGGCGAGTTATCATCGTCGTTCCGCCGTAGATTTCCTCAAAACTGCTAAATCTCTCTCAATCATTTCAAGAAGAACACGGAGTTCTTTTCACCTCTATCTCGTTAAGTAATCTCTTGAAACCCTCTCGCTCTATCGTCTATGCTCAATCCATCGGAGGCCATGAAGACCTTCCAGATCTTGTATTCCTTCTGTTCAAGTTGGTGCTATCTTTTCTGTAGCTGTTGAATCTTGCAGTTTTTCTCCGTAATCTTCCTTCATATCTTTCTGGTGGCTTGGTACTTCAGACATGACGACAACATCATCATCTTTATCTATCTCTAAACCCGGCAAATCGTTTGCATCTATCCTTGTTTTCTAGCGTAGTCCCATGAGTTTTTGTCAATACCTTCAGTCTGTTTCGGTAGTTGGGTTGCATGGTTTTCTTATTCATGTGCGGAGTAATGCTTTGAGTGCGGGATGGAGTAGCTACTATACCACTACTCTTATCATTCGCTCTTGTACATTGAATTGGTGAATTAATGTGATTTCACTCATTCCACGGAAGTTAGAAGTGGCCTTTATCCCTTGATACTTTTACTTCCGTCCTTGTTTTTCCGGAGTGCTCTCTCGAAGAAAGTAATCAATAATCTCTTGTTGGTGGTCTGTCTATTCTAGATGGAGCAAAATCTTCAATTATCTGGTGGAAACAAACGCAAACTCCTTTCGTTCCTCGTCTTTCTACCGATGCTCGACATCCCCAAACAAGATGAAAGGAAGCTATCTCTCTCTTTGTTTCATCAATTCTTTTTCTGTGGTAAAGCTAGTTATGGTTGAGGCCATCAGCCGCAAATCTATTGCAGTAGCCTCAAGGCTAAAGAAAGCAATAAGTATCTCTACAATAAACTCCAGATCCTCCATATTCTTTGCGTCTCGGGATTCCACCATGATCGGGCTTCACATCCGTCTCTGGAAGTTATATCCGCGCACCTCAATTGCGTGATCCTTTGGGGTCTTACCGTTGCAAGAAGAATCTAATCCGACGATGCATAACCAAATCTTTCTGTTGATATCAAGGGACTCTATTGTTTGAAGGCAATATTGTTTCCATACTTCATTTCTCAAATCCGAGAGAAGATACGATGCTATTGTCATAGTGGTTCAAACCTCTCCAACCTAGCTCTTTCTTCCGGCGAGACAAAGTTTTCATCCTCTCTGGTATCGATAAATATTTAATCTTAACGGTGTGTCTTTCTTTATTCATGATACATCATCTTGTCTTTTTCTTCCACAAGTGGTTATATTCTTTTATCATGTTTCTTGAGAAAACCGGATCTATGTCCAGCCTATCCTTCTTGTCTCACGACAATCCTTCAACTCTTCTAACCGTTGTTTCACAAGCAAATGTAAGACTCGCAACAAGTCTAGCAAGTTTCGCAAGGTGTAATGGTTGCACCGCTCTGTTGTTAATCACCTTGGGAACGTGAGGGTCACCTTCGTTCGAACACCCGCCTCTCCTTGTGTTGTTCTCTTTTTCCTAGGAATCTCGGGGCGAGATTCTTGTTTAGTGGGGGAGAGTTGTAGCATCCCAATTGTCTAACAATTGCAATGCTACTAGCCTAGTCTATATAAATGCTACTTCCTATATAGAATTGTTGCATCATAATTATACCATGCTCATGTCATCATGCCACCTTGCATTTGAGCATCATATAAAACCCTTTTTGTTTTGCTTCTTCTCTCATATGCATCATTAATTGTATTTGCCTCTTGATATTGTATTTGGTTATTGATATATATTGTTTAAATGCCCAAGTTGAGTTGGGGTCATATCTTTTATTCCACTCCACCACCCTTTCTTTCACCACCTTATAATTCTACCATCCCATTATCCATGAGCTTGTATTTTATTTTCTTTTGGTATTTAATCTAGCTCATGGGAGATAGGATGGATCTAATTCTATAAATTATTTTGCTTGACTTTATTCCAATTTTGGGAATGCATAAGAATAATGCCATGTTAATATTATTGTTTTCACAAGAATAAACATGGCATTAATTATTTTGCATGGGCCATGCAAGTACCACCACATTCTAGTCATTTGGATTTTATTTGAATTTTCAAGTGGATCATCTCCCATCTCTCTCTCTACCCCTCTTCATGCTTGATCTTGTTTGATCTTGCTAAAAAGCCACCACACATCAACCTCTCTCTCTAATCCTCTATCCTAAAACCTAACCACACCTCATCTAAACCCCAAACCCCCTTTCTCTATTCTATCTCTAAACCCTACCACCACCATGATCTACTCCAACAACCCTCACCACCTTTTTATCTCTTCTACTCCTTTGACTAGATCTTGTTTGATCTTTGCTTGATCTTGCTTGATTTTGTCAAAAACACTCTACCACACCCTCTCTTGAATCCCTCCCCTCTAAACCTAAACCTTAACCAAGCCACCCCTCTCTAATCTAACCCTAGTTACACCATCTCCCCCTCTCACCTCACCCTCTCCTCTCACCATGCCGAGCCTCCCCTTGCTGGCCCCACCTGGCCACCCTCCCTACACCAGCCTAACCACCCCAGCTACCTACCCCAACCATAACCACCCTAAACTGACCCTCTCTAACCTAACCCTAGTTACACCCGAGCTCCTCTCCCTCTCTCTTGGCTTCCCCCTCTCTCCCTACCAGGCAGGCCCCACCATGTCTCACCCCTCATCTACCTCCCCACTCCTTTTTTTGGCTTCAAGACAAAGAGAAGAAGGAGGGAGACCCGATCACCCCCTCCTCACTTTTTGCAAAAGCTTCCACCCTTCCCTTGTGCCCTACCCTCCTCCCTCATCTACCCCACACCTCACCCCACCCAGATCCCATCCAGGAGGCGCCCAAGCCCCTCACCCCTTCTCCTTCTTCCTCCCAAGCCGCCATGGCCATCTCCTCCTCCTAAACCCTAGCCATGACTCCCTCTGTCCTTCGCTGTTCCGGTGGACGTCAAGCCGATCTAGGAGTACCAGTACCTTCCCCTGCCACTTCACTGTCGCCCTGGACCTGCAGCCGTGCCTGGACCTCGCCGGAGCGTCGTCGTCGCCACCATGCCGAGAGGGAGCCGAGGAAGCCGTCCACGAGCCCGGCGCCAGATCCCCTCCACCTCCGCACAAACTACCACGCCGGCGACGGCACGGTGAGCCCCTGCGCCTCCCAGACACGGCCCCCTTCTTCCTCCTGCGCCGTAGCGCCGCCGCGCTCCATCGAGCAGCCTTCGTGCACCGCGCCGCGCCGCGCTCTGGCAGACAGCAGCAGCAACCGCAGCATCCGTCCGCCCTGTTCTCCGCCGTGCCCCGCGCGCTGTAGCCCTTCTCCGATGATGTTCTCTGAATGAAAGTTGTAGCCCGAACAACCCTCTGCGTTTTTCCTTTTTGCGGCTTGGCGAGATTCGCCGCCGTTTAGTCGCCATCGTCATCAGAACTCCGGCCGACCCCCCTGTTCTCTGCTGATGGCACGCAGCAGCAGTCCGGCGACACCGACGTTTTTGCAGAAAGACCCCTGCCCTTTTTCCCGCCTCAACCCGCCATCCCAAGTGGCCCACCTGTCACCCTCTCTAGCTGTTTTACAAAAAGGGACCAGGAGTGTCGGGTTTTCACAGCGCACTCCCTAGGATCACCCACGTGTCGCTTCCCTGCTGGCCGCGCGCGCGCGTGGACCCGCGAGACAGCCGGCCCCATCTGTCGGTCTCGCGGGCTAGCCACACCTGCGGTAGGAAAAGCCCCGCGCAGCCGCTACGCCCCACCTACTGCTGAGTCAGCGCAAGACCCACCCGTCAGCGACTGGGGCTGGGTTTGTCTGAGTACAAAACGTTTCTGTTTTCTGTTTTAAAATAAACCTTTTCAGAAATTGTTTAAATTCAAATTTGAATCTATTTTAAATATCTTTTAAAATATAATTCCAAATAATACAAATAATATATGTTTTGAAATCAGAAAAATGTGAGGATTTCAAATATGCCACCCAAAATATATTTTGAACACTTTAATTTTCGAGTTGATTAAAATTACAAATAAAATGCCCCTTTTCCCTTAATTAATTAATAACTTTTGTTTTATAACTCCAAATTTGACAAATAATATGTCTAAAATGATCAGCGCGACGAGCCCGTTCTATCTATGCACTCTATGTTCTGAATTGCAGCATGCATCATATAAATATAAAGTATACAGCAACTTATTTGAGTATAAAATATGACTAAAACTCAATAAAAGGCTTTATTCTTGTATTCCACACCTCACCCATGCCATGCTACTTTATTGCCATGCAAATTGTGCATCATTCATCATGGCATGATTGTTTGCTTGTAGCATTTTAATTCATATGCTTGCGCACTTTATTTATGTTGGCCCTTGTTTGTTTGGTTCTTCTTCGAATAGACGCTGAGCAGGGGATATATCAAGAGACCCAGGAGCACTACCCAGATCCTTCTCTCGCTTCAACTGAGCTGCCAGGCAAGCACTACCACATGCTTGCATACACACAGTACCTATTGCCTCTATCTTATTCTTGCATCATTGAGTCGCGATTGCATTAAACTGAATCCCAAGTATTGCATAGCCTTTACTTTTAAACCCCACAGAAGCTTGTTCCTCCATCCCATGAGCCATTACTACAGGAGTTGTGTGAGCCATGCGAGTCGTAGAACAGCATGTGTAGGGTATGTGAGTGTCTGATGGATAACGAGGTACCTATACAACTTAACCTGAGTAGTAATGGGATAACTAATGAAAGTGGCACCGGTGAGCAATATCTGCTATTTGGTTTTTCATGCTCACTTGTGTCCCGTAGGACCCCGAGTACTTGATTCCTGTTCCTTGAACATTCGCGCTATCCACATCCGGGAGGCTTATGAACCCCCCTGAGCCAGAGCTTGATTCATTCTTATTTCTTGGGGCCACAAAGTAGTTTGGGGCTTTATTACTATCCTGTACTTATGCCATGCTTTACTGATTTATTTAAGATTGTGCGTGGAGCACCTGTACTGTTTAGGACCGTGACACGTTTTCGCTGTATCGACAAGCCCAGTCACACTTTCGGGTTCCCAGTCGTTTACAGCCGTCCACACAAACCTTGAGTCCGTCTCGGAGCCGGCCAACTTCGTTGCGGGTAGCTTAATGGGGTGCCCCCCTGAAATATTTCTGAATCCTGTGATCGCTTTGTCGTGACTGCCTCGTTGGGTTTTGATTTGGTTTTTCCGAGGTTGATCGAGTGTGTGTTGCTATTTGTGCACCCCTGCAGGCTAAATCTTTCTGAAAGCCGTGTCCGCGGTTATGGACGACTTGGAGCACAGTTTCTCGATCATAGACAAGTATAACTAAAGTACCGCTTTTCAACTGACTAAGTACCTGACTAGTAAATAGTGCAACTCCCATGGAATGGATAATAAAACTGCCAACGGATGGGGGGTTGTTCGTCCGCTTCCTCGTTGGTAAGCGAGGAGGAGGATGGATCTGTTATTATTACTATCTTTGGTTAGGCGGATGGTTAGCGAGTATCTATAGAATTGTTAGGTATTATCTTTTGCCGCAATTGCGTCACCCCTGGTTGTGTCCCCTTTAGAGGAATAAAGACTTGCTGATTACCCCTAGGGTCTCACACGATAAATTGTTTGATTCAGATGAACCGGTATACTCGCAAGATGGATACTGGGTGGAGGAGACGAACGATGTTGGCAATGACCACTCGGTGTAGAGATTCCGGGAACGGGGATCCGTGAGATCTGTGGGCGGGATGTGTTTATTTATGGGGCATCTTATGCCGATTTGCTTCTTATCCGTACTCGGATCTTGTTTTCCGCTTCCGCCTGCTACTCTGATGTTTGATGTATGAGGAGATATCCTAAACTATTATATCTATCTAGGATATTTGGATCTTGCCGTATGGCGTTGCAATATTTCTATTTCTTTTAGATGGAATGGCTCTGAGGACTGTTGTATGGTGGCTTGCATACATACTCATTTGTGTATGTAGTTGATCCCTTCGCCTGCCGATTACGCCGCTCGTTCTTGTCCCGATGTTTGGAAATGGTTAGGACGGCCGAAAGGTCTACCTGTGAGTGGCATTTGGCCCCACCGTACTATTTTAACCATCTCCGCTCATCTAGGCTTGTAACTAAGAGCGTAATTCACCGAGGTAGTTACATCTGCGCCCCTCTGCTCGTTGCTCTTCTCCTTCATCCTCCTAGCGACCGCACCGCCGCCAGTGCTTCTAGCAGCAGCGCCGCCGCCGCGCTTCTCCCCGTGCTTCTGCGTCGCAGCCACCACTGCGTGACTTCCTCGCCACGGGTCCTCGCCAATCCAGGCCTCAGATCCCCGCCGCCGCTAGCTCCAGCGAGGGCAGTGAATACGAGATGACGGAGGAGGAGCTCATCGTCGCCGAGCAGGAAATGGAGGAGGACGCCGCTGCGGCGGACCGCGGCGCGTGGGGTGGGTCATGGGTCTGTCAAGATGACCTTGACTGGCTTTACCGAACCAGGCGCATTCCCGCCGGCGTCGACGCTCGTCTCCCCTCCGCCGAACTGGCCCCCTCACCTAATCCGGGTGAGTTCGTCGTGTTCCTGTCCCATTTCCAACGGGGATTTGGTCTGCCGGTGAGCGATTTCTTCCGGGATTGGCTTAGCACCTACCACTTGCAGCCGCCCCATCTTCCAGCCAACGCTATCACCTCCCTCTCTGCTTTTGCCTCAACGATTGAAGGCTACACCGGACTATGGCCCACGAAGGAGCTGTGGATCCGGTTTTTCGGCCTTCGTCGCAATGTCATCCCCAACATCCAAGTAGAGTTGGAGGATAAGCAGCTCACCTAATTCAGAGCTGCCTCCATCTCACCCCGGAGAACTTCTGTGTCCGGAATGGACTCCTGCAAAGGATGGGCCCGGACCTTCTTCTATGTCCGGAATACGGGCACTGAAGATTTGATTCGGTTGCTGCCCTACGCTCCGGGTCCATCTGACGCAGAATTTTGGGAGGAGGTCTCCAAGAAGACCACAGCTCTGGCCAACCAAGTTAACAAGAGGTTCGCGGAGCTGAAGAAACTCGGGTTGCGCAACGAGGATGCTATGATCACGTTCGTGCACAACCGAATCTCTCCCATCCAGAAGCGCACCCACAAGGTGTGCCACATGAGTTTCAGCCGCGACCCCAACCGAACCTCCTCCTTCGAGTTGAGCAACACGGAGATTTTTCGCCGGGTTAAGGCTCTCTTCACCACCCACAAGGATTTCTCCGCTGAATGGACGTGGGGAATCGAGCACTTCTGTCGTGACAGGATCCCTCCCGTGGTAAGCTTCGCGGGGCAAACTTACTTCGGATTAGATGTATGTCTATTTTTCGCTGTATTTTTGACTCTGTTCTTCATTCCATTTCTCAGCTATTCCTCTAGCAAACCCTTGAGGACGGCACAGATCCGACCCTCAAGTGGGCGCCGGACCGAGAAACCCCGGATGAGGAGGAGCCGGACCAGGAGATGTTTCTCCCTAGGACTAACGCTACAAAATGACCCAGCGGTAAATTCTCTCCTCTTAGAGACTGGCCCGATGATGAGGATGACTCGGATGTCGACGTGATTGAACCTGTTGAGGCTGTCCCTCTTTATTTTGCCTTTCCGGCATCAGCTAACCCCGGTGGGCATATCCACGAGGATCCTCCGCTTGCTACGGGCGAGTCGGTTCCGGTGGCGTCGAAGAAGAGGCATGGAGCCGCACTAAGTTCCTCCTCCGAACCTTCTCAGCCCACAAAAAGGCGAATGAAGGCCAGAGACAAGACTACCTCCTAGCCGGCAGGCAAAGCCCCGGCACGAAGGGCTCGGAAACCCAAGGAGGCCTAAACCTCGGATGCGTAAGTCATTTTCCCTGCGTAACTCATTTTTCCTTGCATCGTTGTAATTTCTCTTCTGACATTATTCTCTTCTGCAGGGTTCCGGTGGAGGTCCCTTAGAGCGGATCTAACATCTCTTCACCACTCCGATCTAGCCCTTCTCCTCCTCGTGACGACAAGTCACGACCGCTGAGCCCTATTCCAGAGGGTTCTGCGGCTGCTCCGGGTCCCGCACTACCTCGTCGAGAGGAATGCAACCTTGGAGCGGGAGAGGCCGGCCCAGCCGAGGTGACGACGTCCACAACTTCGGCATCGCCGCAACCAATAGCCATCGAGACTACCTCGACATCAGCACCGGCCCCAGCACCAGCAGCAGTTCTAGTACCAGTGACCGCACCAGCACCAGCACCTGTTCCGGCAACAAGAAAATCAACCACCGCTCCAAGTCCAGCTACAAGAGCCCCAGCGCCAAGTTCTTCTGCCTCGTCCGAGTCATCTCAACCTCGGCGAGGAACTACTCCAGCAGCTCCTAAGGGGAAAATCGGCTGCAGTTACTTCTTCCCAGCAAGCCAAAGGCAAAAAGGCTCTGGATGCTACCAAGTCAGCATTCGTCGAGGCTGGGCAGCGAACCCTATCGTCGATGCTTCCCAAGAAAGCTTCAGCAGCAAAGGATGTTCCTGCCGAGCCAACAGATGCACAGCAAATGGTTCTGCATACCAGCCCAGCTCTTGCCTTGGTTGAGAGGAAAGAAGCGCATGCTAAGGGCTTGGTGGCACCCCATATGCCCACCGGTGAGCGGTACCCTCCGAGCCTGATCGAGTTTGTCATGAACTAGAACAAGGCGGAGTTCGTCCACAACGACGATCTCCCGGAAAAGTTTGGCCCCGCAGAATTTTCCGCTCAAATGAACACAGCCGCTAAGGCAATCAACCTCGCGGGGCGGATGATGGAGGTATGTTGCTTCTCCTTTACATGTTGTAGATAATAACCATTAGTCCCCGAGCCTCCGGTGGAGTAACTTGTTACTCGGCCGGATGCTCATTAGAAAACTAACGTAGCTCCATGTGAACTTCGAATATGCACATACCTAGAGCCGGGTTAAGTTCCACTTGGCCCGGATCTTGTACACTTCGAATATGCACACACCTAGAGCCGGGTTAAGTTCCACTTGGCCTGGATTTTGCACACTTCGAATATGCACACACCTAGAGCCGGGTTAAGTTCCACTTGGCCCGGATCTTGTACACTTCGAATATGCACACACCTAGAGCCGGGTTAAGTTCCACTTGGCCCGGATCTTGCACACTTCGAATATGCACACACCTAGAGCCGGGTTAAGTTCCACTTGGCCCGGATCTTGCATACTTCGAATATGCACACACCTAGAGCCGGGTTAAGTTCCACTTGGCCCGGATCTTGCACACTTCGAATATGCACACACCCAATTTTACGCTTCTGTATTTTCTTTAGGTAACCACCAATCGCCGGAGTGCTGAATTTCAACGCCTGTTGGATACCCACAAGATGCTACGCGCAAAGCACGTTGAACTTGTAGCAGAACACGAAAAAAGGGGTAAGTTTCTTCCTTAGGGCTTTTCCGTTTTTCTTCATCTTCCTCTGCCGAACTAATCTCATCATTCGGTTTCTGCAGCTAGGGTGGAGGCTGAGAACAAGATCATGTGAAAGAACCTGGAGTAGATCAAGGGTAAGTCCTTTTTGTCCGACCCTGCTTTGCTTTCCATCTTCTTTTCTTCTTGGTTCGGCAATCATTCATTCCTCTGTTCTGCCGGGTCAACATACTATTTCAGCATCGCTTGAGGATAGTGTGCCCGTGCCTTATATGATGCTGCATTTTCTCGAACAAGTAGGGCAGCATCAAGCCGAGCTGAAGAAAAAAACGATGAGCTCGCTCTCCTCCGGACCAAGGACGATGAGATTGCCCAGCTAAAGGCAGAAATGAAGAAGATGAAGGCGCAGCACCAAACCGAGCTCCAAAAGGTTGGCCAGAACATCACAGAAGAGCGCGAGCGCCTTACTCTCCAGATCTGCAATGACCAGGACCTGCTCAAAGAATCTGACATCCAGCTTGGATCGGCGATCGCTGAGCTTGAACAACTTCGCAAGAGACGCGACGATTGCATCAAGGAGTTGACCCGGATCCACAGCCACATTTCACGTAAGCTCCTTTCCCTTATCCGACATAATTCTCCGGGTTACTTCGTATGTCTTTTCTTCAGCTTCTTCCTTTGCCTTGTTTCGAGGCCACTTTCCAGAGGGTAGTCCTATTGCAAGCGCTATTGTTGCCAATTTCCGCCGAGAGAGGGGTACTCCCGTCGCTCTTGATGGTGAGAGCATTCCCTTGGACATGGAGGACCTATTGGTGAGCCTGTCATCTCGCGTGGAAATCATCAAGAACTATGACAAAGATCTCCTCGACGTTTCAGTCCGGATTTTCAACACGTTCTGGCCCAGTGAGAGCGCTCCGAAGAGGATCACACTTCTTGCTGAAAAGCTGTCGGATATCGAGAACCAGCTCAACCTCTGGAGGGAGTCCGCTGGGCGTGCCGCAGCTGATACTATCCTTCACCATATACTCACATGGTACGAGAAGATCGACCTCAGCCTCCTTACACGCCGGCGCACCGGATCCAGATGGACCGATGATCCGGAGTGGGTAGCTCGGCGCCAGGATTGCGCCTACAGCCTCGTTGAGTATTCTCCTATTCATGACTGGGTTGAAGGACCGAGCTTCCTGGAATCCACTGGGGACGAGAACGCTGAAGACGGGTCGGTTGAGGACGAAGAAGGTGATGCCTCAGATATTGAAGACAACGAAGACGACGCCGAACTTCCTCCTCCTGCTGCTCCTTAGGTCAAAAAACTTGAAAAATTATCAGATCCCCGGTATGCCGGGTGCAACTATATGCTGTGTACATGTGATATTTTGCTACTAAGTTCTTATGCCGGGTTAACTTGGGCGTAGTCGCCGAGTTTCTTTTTCTTGTTCGTCCAATCTTTTGGCTCGAATCGTGTCTACCTTGATTCGGTTTTATGACTTACGAATCCGAGCTTCAAAAATTGTTTTAACAATACTAAGAAACTTTCAGACTTAGCTCAAAAAATAGAGCTGCATAATAACTTGAAAATAAATACGGGGTTAGTCCGAAAAACAAACGCTAGCTCGAATAAATTTGTTTCCTTAGTCGCTTTTCATGTGCTACGCAATTCCAAACTTGTTCTCTTGCTTGCCATGAAGCCAATTCTTGTTGGACAGCAGCAAGTCGAAGAGTTGGGTTTTTGGTGCTCACACATTACTAATCCGGGTTAAGTAGAACAACTTATTCCAGCTAATGCATAAGAAGTAACAACAAAAATTATTAAGGTAGTCCCCGAGTTACTGCTCGAGATGCTAACATTTCATTGATAAGCTCATTGCTGACATACATACCGACATACATACACTTCTTAGCTAAGTGTAGAAAGGACGAAGTAGTGCTACATTCCATGGTCGCTTAGATTCCTCTCCGGACCTGTCTGCCTTGTTCTTTTCCTGTGGCTTTGCATCTATAAGATAGTAAGAATCATTGTGCAATGCTTTGCTCACGAGGAACGGCCCTTCCCATGGGGGGGATAATTTATGCATGCCAGTAGTACGTTGTACCAACCGGAGCACCAAATCGCCTTCCCGAAAGACTCGGGGGCACACTTTCTGGCTATGATAGCGTCGGAGATTTTGCTGATATATGGCGGATCTGGACAGTGCCAGTTCTCTCGCTTCTTCCAGCAGATCAACATCATTTTGCCGGGCTTCTTGCACTTCGGCTTCTGTGTATTGGGTGACCCTAGGCGAATCATGCTCTATGTCGGCTGGTAATACAGCTTCTGCCCCATATACCAGAAAAAACGGCGTATAGCGTGTTGATCGATTCGGAGTTGTTCTTAAACTCCATAGTACCGCTGGTAGTTCTTCTATCCAGCACCCCGCTGATCTTTGCAGCGGCTCAATGAGCCTGGGTTTTATCCCGGATAATACTAATCCGTTGGATCTTTCCACTTGTCCGTTCGATGCGGGGTGGGCTACCGAGGCTACATCGAGTCGGATCTTCTTGTCACGGCAGAAGCGCGCAAATGCACCTTCCGCAAAATTTGTTCCATTATCAGTTATAATACTGTGTGGATAACCGTATCTCAAGATGATGTCTTTGAGAAATGTCACGGCCGTAGCTCCATCACATTTTCTTATAGGTTTCACTTCAATCCATTTTGTAAACTTGTCCACCATGACCAAAATGTGTGTCATGTTTCCTCTTGCTGGTTTGAACGGGCCAACCATATCCAAGCACCATACAACAAATGGCCACGTAATTGGTATGGTCTTGAGTTCCGACATAGGCATATGTGTCTTGGTAGCGTACCTCTGACAACCATTGCATTTTGTCACCAAATCTTCTGCTTGTTCTAAGGTACTTGGCCAGTAGAATCCATGCCGGAACGCTTTTGCCACCAAGGCTCTGGATGAGGCATGATCCCCGCATTCTCCTTGGAGTATATCTCGGAGGATGTCAAGCCCTTCTTCCGGGTCAATGCATCGCTGGAGGACATTGGTTACACTATGTTTGTACAACTTGGAATTGATGATTGTGTATGCTTTTCTCTCCTCTGAGTTTGCCTGGATAACACCTCCTCAGTGGGTAACGTTCCATCTTTCAGGAATTGGAATATAGGCCGTGCCCAAGCTGGTATTGCTCGTGCAGGGAGCATGTCCTCATCAATTTCCATCTGATCCACCGGCATAACTTCAGCCGGATAGCGCTAAGCAGTCCCCGGGTTCAGCGAGGTAGTCCCCGGGTTTGCTGAGGCAGTCCCCGGGTTTGCCGATGCAGTCCTCGGGTTTCGCGCACTACCTCCCATGTCCATGTCTATGGGCTCAGCTCCGGATTTCGTATCTTCCGGGACATAGATCGAGTCGGTTCCTGGGGACGGCCTGATAGATGGTTTTCTGAGGTGTTTCAATGCTACACCCGGTGGAATCGCTTGTCGGGTTGATCCGAGCTTCGATAGCATGTCGGCAGCTTCGTTTTCCACTCGGGGTACATGGTGAAATTCACACCCCTCAAAGTAACCAGATATCTTCTGCACATGAAACTTGTATAGTGCCATGTTTGGATCCAGGGCGTCCCACACTCCGGACACTTGCTGCACCACCAAATCCGAGTCGCCAAAGCATATTATCCGACGTATGCCAATCTCCTTTGCCACTTTGAGTCCATGCACAAGAGCCTCGTACTCGGTGACATTATTTGATGCCGCGAAATGGATCTATAATACGTATTTTAGCTGGTCCTTCTTTGGTGACGTAAGCACAACTCCGGCGCCTAACCCGGTCTTGGTTTTCGACCCGTCAAAGTGCATCCTCCAGTAGTTCGGATCTGGTGGCGGTGGTTCGTATTGTACCTCGGCCCAATCCACAAAAAAGTCCGCCACAGCCTAAGACTTGATTGCTTCTCTTCTGTCATATTGGGGCGCATAACGGGCTAGCTCAATTGCCCATTTTGCAATTCTGTCACTCGCATCCTTGTTACCCATTATCTCGGATATGGGAGCTTCACATATTACTTTGATGGGGTGCTCCTCAAAGTTATGTTTTAACTTCTTTGCCGCCATATAGACACCATATGCCACCTTTTGAAAGTGCGGGTAGTTCTGTTTTGAGGCAGACAATACCTCGCTCAAGTAGTACACTGGCCTCTGCACCGACTTACCCTCTTCATTGCGCTCTACTACAATCACTGCACTTACAACTCGGTTGGTTGCGGCTATGTAGAGAAACATTGGCTCCTTTGATAGTGGAGAGGCTAACACTGGAGCAGTGGCCAACATCTTTTTTAAGTGGGCAAAGGCTTCATCGGCCTGTGGTGTCCAAACGAACTTATCCGACTTTTTCATGAGTTGGTAGAGAGGCAGTGCCTTTTCTCCCAACCGACATACAAACCGACTCAACGATGCCAGGCACCCATTGAACTTCTGGACATCGTTAAGACACTTCGGCAGCTCCATTCGTTCGATGGCTCGGATCTTGGTTGGATTAACTTCGATACCTCGGCTGGAGACGAGGAATCCGAGTAATTTTCCAGCCGGGACACCGAATGTACATTTTTCCGGGTTAAGTTTCATCCGGAACCTTCTTAAGTTCGTGAACGTCTGCCTGATGTCGTCAAGGAGCGTTTTGCTTTCCTTGGTCTTGATAACCACATCATCCATGTATACTTGCATGTTCTGACCTATTTGGTCGTGCAAACATTTTTGCATACATCTTTGGTACGTTGCACCTGCATTACGTAAACCAAACGGCATAGTGCGATAGCAATAAGCCCCGTACGGGGTGATAAACGCGTCCTTTATTTGATCATCCGGATTCAGAGGTATCTGGTGGAAGCCAGAATATGCGTCAATGAATGACAACAGTTCACATCCCGCGGTTGAGTCTATGACTTGATCTATCCTCGGCAGTGGAAATGGATCTTTTGGACACGCCTTATTCAGGTTCGTGTAATCGATACACATACGCCAAACCACCGCCACGTTCGGATCGTCCTTCTTCTTCTCTATCAGCACCGGGTTAGAGAGCCAATCCGGATACAGTACCTCCATGATAAATCTTGCTGCTAGCAACCGAGCTATCTCGTCTCTAATGAATTTTCTCCTATCCTCGGTGAAGCGGCGGAGAGGTTGCTTCACCAGCCTTGCTCCGGGTCTTACGTTCAAAGAGTGCTTGGCCAACTCCCTCGGAACACCTTGCAAATCCTGTGTGGACCAAGCAAAAATGTCCCGATTCTCACGGAGGAAGTTCACGAGCTCGCTTTCCTATTTATCAGTTAACCCGGCACCAATTGTTACCGTGCGCTCCGGGAACATGTCATCAACTGGAACTTTCTTGGTATCCTTTGCGGCTTGGAATGAAACGCTACCATGCGGGTTACTTAATGCCGGCATATACTGCTGCGCGGACTGAGCTAATGCCGCCACCTCTTGGATTTTTCTTTTCTCTTGCACAATCACGAGTGACTCGGCTAGGTTAGACCCGGCTAAGTCACACTCAATGGAACATCGGAAATCTCCAGCAATGGTAATCACTCCGTTCGGCCCGGGCAATTTCATCTTCAGATAACTGATGTGGCAGCTTGCCATGAACTTGTTCAATGCTGGTCTTCCGAGTAACGCGTGATACACACTTTCCAAGTTCACCACCTCAAACTCCAGATTCTCAGTTCGGCAATTATCCCTTGTGCCGAATAGCACGTCGACCCGGACTTTGTCTATGGGCTTACAAGAAATGCCTGGTACAATGCAATGGAAGGTTGTCCTTGTAGCCTGGAGCATGTTCTCCGAGATGCCCAACTTGCGCATTGTATCCGCATACATGATGTTAATGCTACTGCCATTGTCAATCAGTACCTTGGAGAACCTCACATTGATGTTCGGCCCAATGAATGTCGGGTCCAGCACTAGCGCATACGAACCTAGACTCGGCATATGTTTGGAATGATCTTTGATGTTCCAAGTGATTTCTTGGTCCAACCAAGGCATGTACCTCGTCGCTGCCGGCATTACTGCATTCACTTCCATATGTCGGCGCTGCAAGCTCTTCCTATCTGTTTCCTCAGTTGTGAATACACAATAGCTCTGGTGATGTTCTCTGTACTCATTCCTTCCCTCATTTCCGGGATACCTCTGATCCGGCTGGTGCTGATTTTCCACCTGATGCACCGCATCCCTTCTCTCATTGTTGTCATACCTCGGCGGAGGGGGAGGCAACATTAGTTGATGCGTGTTCGCTCCATAGAGCAATTGCTACCGGAGTAACTCCTGCCGAGGTTGATCATTCCGGGGTGCCTGAGTATTCCCCGAACCACCTTGTTCTATCTTATGCATCCACTCACATTGCCTCGTTGTGTGACCCGCCGGGCTATTCGGATTTGGCGTGTGAAACTTACATGGCTGGTCCAACATCGACTCATAGGTATACCTCGGACGGTCTTTCTTCTCTTGCCACTGTCTCTTTTGCTCAGGCGTCCATGTTTTCTTGCCATCATTTATCGGACTCCATTGCCCTCCAGTTTTTTGGCGCTGATTGCTCCCAGCTCCGGTTTGATCTTGATTCACGGCTACAACTTGTTGCGAACTGTAGCGATGATCTGGCCTATCATATCTTCTTTTTCCTCTGTAGTCGTTCCTCCGAGATGACCCGGCTCCATCCCTCTGATAGTACTCCTTGTTTGACTCGTTTGACGCGAGCCTAGGTTGAGTCGGATCACCCAAAGCGTACGAATCGGCAATTCAGATCATCTCTGCCAACGTAATTGGCATTTTCCTTTGCAACTTCATCCACAGCTCGCTGCCGTATCTGCATCCTTGCGCAAACCACGCTATGGCCTGTGACTCTATGAGACCCTCACACGAGTTTCTCAAGATACACCACCAGGTCAAGAATTCTCGGTATGTCTCATTAGGTCTTTGCTTGCACATTGCTAGGGTCTGCGGCCTATTCGGCCTCTAATATGTACTTGAGAAGTTGCTGATAAACATTTCCTCAAAATCTATCCAGCAATTGATGCTTCCTGGTGGTAAATTGTTCAACCATACTCTGGCCGGATCTTCTAACATCTGGGGTACGTATCGTACAGCCCATCTCAAATTGCCAGTGTCAATTTTCACAGCTGTAGCATAGTTTATCAGCCAATCTTCCGGCTTGGTACTATCGTCATACGTCTTCGTGCCCCTGGGCAGCTGGAAATTGGGTACCGGTGGCTCCTTCATGATCCGGGGTCCAAAGCACGCTGGACCCGGTGGACCTTGAGATTCGATCTGTTCCGACCTATACAGGCGATCCAGTTTTAACCTGGCGTCATCCGGCATCAAGTCCCTGCTTCCCAACCTTGACCCTATCACATGATAGTCCGGTCTGGGGTACCCCGCGTTCACCATCTCCGAATCACCGTCGTTGTATCAGTTTTGCTCTCGTTGCGCATCTCTCTGTTGCATACCTCGGCCAGCACTTTGCTCTTGCCATGGTATATTCCGCTGCTGCGGTTGTCCTTCCCCTGCCGAGTTTCGCTGTCCGGCATTGCCGTTGGCAGCGTTCCCTTGACCGGCATTGCCTTGGTCGTGGTTACCTCGGCTCACACTTCGTCGATCATCATTTTTCGGTGCCTCTTTTCCCTTTCCTGCCCTCGTTGGGTCGTACGGGATGACCTGTTTGTTCCGTCTGGCCGAGGTTACTACCTCTTCTCTCCTTGGACCGCCATGAGGAGATGATGCGGCTCCAGCGGATTTCTACGGGTTACCCATCACCGAATGGACGACTTTGGAATCTCCAGCTCTCTCTGGGTGAGCTCTCAGTAGCTCTTCATTCTGTCTGTTGACGATCCGAACCAGCTCGTTAACCCTATCTTGTTGTCTTTGACGGGCCTCACCCGTCAGACCCTCCAACTCGGATGCAGCCGCGTCCGCTGCTCTGAGGTTATTTGCTGGGTGTTGTACCTCGGCAGCCCAACAGAAAGACAGTTCTCTGATTCCTCAATCCTAGTATCACCTTCTCTATTCATCTCACTCATGAGATTTCTCCCTTTACTTTCACCGTGTCAACTTTGTTCGCCTTTGCATACTCACGCAGCGTCATGTTCAACGACTGCTGAGCCACGGCTATTTTCTTTGCACCTTCTAATATCTTTTGCCTAGTTTCCTCCAACTCGGCCTGTGCCCGAGTCGGATCTACCACAGGTGCTACCGGGTTTGCCAAGCTATCTATAGCTTCTCTCAGTACGTTCTCAGGCCTCTCTAGTGGAAGACCTCTATCTTTCCTTGGTGCCTTAGGGGTTACCTCTAGGTCCGGTGCTGGATTCTTACTCGCGCCTGCACCTGGCGCAGTCATCATCACCTCCGGATGGTCTGGGGAGCTTGCGATACGGGCCCCGCGAGCCACAGTGAGGGGTGGTTCCCCCGCATCGACGACGCGGCGCGGATGAACGCATGATACGTCCACAACAACGTAAACCTTGTGCGCACCCAACTTGACGAAGAGGCCATTGCGCGGAAGTGGGCGCGTGCCAAAACAGCCTGCGTTGTCGCTGACGAAGTCCAGCGCTCCAAAGCGCTGAACGAGCCCGGAGACAACGCGTTCGCCGGTGGCGATGATGTTTCCCGTCCGGATCTTGACCCCTGCTAGCACCGCTAGCCCCACGGTGGGCGCCAACTGTCGTGGTGGTGTCACGGCAGATGCCATGAATAGGCTAAAGGTGGGGACTAATACATGCTAGGGGAATCCAGGGAGGGATAGTGGAGTGATTCTCCATGCAGAAGTTTGTATTGCTTTCCTTTCAAGATTACAAGTGCCCCTAGAGCTGTATTGGCGACAGGAGGAAGAAGGAGCTCTCTTACTCTTGCCCATAGTTTTTCCCTAGAACCTTAGCTCAACCAGTATCGAAGAAAACCCAGCCCCCCTCTACTGAAACCCTAGCCCCCCTTATATAGAGGGGACTCGGTCTCTGCCTAGGGCATACGTGGAAGCATATTCCTAAGAATATACCTCATCTCAAAGTGGTAACCCGACCGGGGTGCTTTTCCCCCGCGTCATACATGCTTTAGCTACGTGAGCCTCTGCGGCGCCTGCGTCAGCCGACGTGGGCATCGTCACCCTTGTCGGCCATGACCCGGTGGTCCTGCCCTTGCTTGCTTCGCTCATGCAGTGCGTACCGGGCCTTCTTTTCGACCAGAGAGATTCCTTCCTTCTCCCAGAAGCTAAACAGAACCCGGATCATAGTAGATCCGGCAATACATGTTCCTGCATATAAGTTAGACAAGCACTTCCAACTTACCTCTTCAGTCAGCCGAGACAATGTTAGGCGACCCCCTCCTGGTCCGGGTTACTCCGTGATCCGGCCTGCCTGGAGGTGACCTGGCCAGCATCCGCTTTGGCCTTGCCGAACCTCGGCTAACTCGGCCTTTATACCCCGGAGTGACCCTACCCGGGGTTATCCCCCCAACAAGAAGACAACTGAGAAGACACAACCCATACTACTTTATCAGATGATGTATGCACTAGTGTGCCACTATGCACTACATCATGCATGACACATGCAATAGTATATTTAGGCAAGTGGGTCCTACTATGTCCCTTGGGCCATCTTTATAAGCCAAGGGAGGGCCTCCTTCTCACAGGAAAGACACCCATCGATCACTCCCTCACTCACACGCACAAGTAGTACTCCAAACGATCACCTCACGGACTCTCTGCTAGCTAGCTCAGATACAGCTCAAGGAGCACCCTTGTAGCCCGATTATACTCACATATACTGATAGACATGTAGGAGTAGGAGTTTTACCTCACCACGAGGGCTCCGAACCTGGATACTTCCTATGTCCCGCTACACTGGCTTATGCCTAATCCCGCCTGCGGACGCCGTCGATAGCTTCCCTACTAGTCCCCACACCTCTATCTAACCTTCTTCATGTACTGCCGTTCTCAATACAATGACACAGAGGGTACCCCGAAAATGCATTTCTTGGGGTTTAGCATCATGTTGTATTACCGGAGATTGTCGAAGGTTTCCTGCATGTCAGCGATAAGATCATTTGATTTCTTTGACATTACCGCAATGCTGTCCATGTAAGCGTGTACGTTGCGACCTATTTGGTCGTGTAGGCAAGGTTGCATTGTCTGCAGGTAAGTAGCACCAGTGTTTTTCAACCCAAAGGGCATCATGACGTAGCAATACATGTCGTAGGGTGTGGTGAACGTAGTGGCTAGTTGGTCTGACTTTCGCATCCGGATTTGGTGGTAACCTAAGAAGGCATCGAGAAAACACAGAAGTTCCGAGCCAGCCGTCGATTCAATGACTTGGTCAATGTGTCGCAAAGCAAACGGATCCTTGAGACACACTTTGTTCAAGCTGGTGTAATCAACGCACATTCTTAATTCATTGGTTCCCTTTTTGGGTTCCAGGTCTGTGCCAATGGCGGTGGTCTTGGAGGAATCTCCTTCAACAAGCTCCACCGGCTTGGTCTTGATGGTGGCCTTGAATGCGGGTTCGGCAGCAGTGATCTACTTCTTTGAAGCCGTCATCTCCGAGACGTCGACCTGGTTCTGGATCTCCTTGAACTCCTCACCATAGAGGACTGCTTCGGCGAAGGCGGCCTCACTGAGCTCGCACTCCCGTGCCTTGGTGAAGCCTCCATTAACGGTGATGACGCCATTTGGTCCGAGAATCTTCAGCTTGTTGTAGACAAAGCATGGCCTTGCGAGGAAGGAGTGGAACATGTCGACCCCAAAGATGACGTGGTACACGCTCTTGAAAGGCACCACTTCAAAGGTAATGCGTTCTTGGCGGTAATTGTTAACATCACGAAAAGCGACCGGAAGGGTGATGCAGCCCAGGGAGTTAGGTTGTCGGCCGTGGACAACCCCATGGAACACGGTGTTGCTCTTCCTTAGATGGGTCTCCGTCAAGTTCATCTTGTGCAGTGTATCCAGGTACATGATGTTGGTGTTGCTTCCACTGTCCACGAGACACTTGGTGAACTTTGTGCCGTCAATCAAAGGATTGATGACCATGGAATACTAGTTCTCTATTGGGATAAGATCTGGGTGATCCTTCCTATCCGAAGTAATTGGAAATTCCGACTACCTGACGTACTGGTGAACCGGAGGGAGGGTAGCCATTAGTATCCTCAGAGAGGTTTTCTGGGCCCGGATGGTGGGGGTGCCAAGGAAGGTATGGTAACACGGAGCCTTCTTTTCGAAGGGATTTTTCCCTTTATCCTCTCCCTTGCCGGAGGCTTTGGGTTCCACGTATTCATCGATATCGCTTGATTCTTGGGCTCTTCCTCCTTCTTCTTCCCATTCCCCTTTCTGCGGGGTCTGTTCTTCCGACTTCGCTTGTAGGTCGTTGACAAATTTGCATTGGCGATTAGTATGGGTGGCCTTACCGTTTGCGTCGAGATGGACAAAACCCGGCATATCATGGTACTCTTCGTACGTTTGGGGAGCACGGGGCGCTAAGTGTGTAGTATCACTCCTCTGCTGGCCATTGCTAGCCCCCCGGCCACGTCCACGCTGTCCGCCTCCGCCTCTTCAAGTGAACGTTGCGGCGACCATGTCGGCTACTTACTTTTCTTTGGGCGGATTTTTCCGCTTGTTATTGTTGTTTTTTCTGGCCTGGGTAGGGATTGCTATTGTCGGCAGTGATCCGCGTGCGTCGTCATCAATAGCGGCAAATTCGCTGGCCATGGCGATCATTGCGTTGAGGGTAAGCTCATTGTTGTCTTGCTTGCCCTTCAACTTGTGGCGGAGCAAAGTTCCCTTTTCTAGACCATCGATGAAGGTGGCCATAACGGTCTGTTCGTGCACCCCTGCTCAGGAATTTTTCATATCCAGCCAGCGAGAGAGGTAGGCACGAGAGGTTTCATCTTTTCTTGCACACACCGCTGCAGGTCTCCGACAATGCATGGACGTTTGTACGTACCCTCGAAATTCTTGGTGAACGCTTCATGCATGTCCAACCAATTGCATATTGATTTCTCCCGTAAGTCATCGATCCATTGTCGGGTGGTGTCGGTCAGCATTAGTGGGAGGTACTTTACGATGACATTGGGGTTTCCCCCTGCGATGTGAATCGCTTCGCTGTACTCCTGGAACCATGTTGTTCGTCTGGTTGTGCCGTTGTAAGGCTTGATGGTCTTGTCTATCCGGAGTCCCTTGGGGTAGGCTATGGCCCGTATGACTGGTCCAAAGCAACATGGCCCTAGGTAAGGGAGCTCCCGAGCTTCTTGGATCATGTCCAGCCGTGTGCGCGCATCATACGGCTCTAGTTGCCTCCCTTTGTCGTCATGGGAAGGGGAGTTGTGGCGCAACCTATGAGATCCACCATGCCCTCCGCCATGATGACTGTTAGGTGGCGATGGTGGTGGTGGAGGCGGTGGGTCAGCTTTATTGTTGTGCCCCTCCTGCGACTCCTCACGCCTGTCGTGGTTATTTGTCGGATGTGGCGTTTCCTTGTCGGACCTACTCCTATGTCCTTCAACGCTGCTGCGCTCTTCGGCCTGCCGGCGCTGCTCACCCTGGTCGCGTATAACGATGCCAGCCTAGGGATGCCTTGGAGGTGGCATGCTTGTAAGGTGGCGTGAGTCTAGTTCCTCGTGACACCGAGATGGTGGTGGAGGTGGTGACCGGCAGGGACGAGCATTTTCTCCGTGATCGGAGGATATGGGGATGGCGTCAGTCCTGTTGCGTGCCTCCCTCCGTCTTCGCTCTGTGGAGCCTGTACGCGATCCCTCGTCATGGGGAGATTTGGGCCTTCTGTGGCTGTTCAAGGTTGACTGGCAAAGCTCCGGGTTGGACTCAAGCCTCTGCGAGGCAGCCTTCTTGCATGCCTTAGCGACGAGGTCATTCACCTGAGCAACTGCTTCTGGTGACCTGTCATGTTCCAAGTGGGTCTTGGCGACAACGATGTTGAGGGCGGGAGTTGGCATGACTTGCCTCCCCTCTGACTCAATCTACGGGGTGGCTTTTGTCGGCTTAGACCCATCATATCCCAACCTCCGCCGAACGCCGGGATCTTCGATGACGTGAGATGGAACTTTCTTTGCCTTCTGCTTTAACAACAGTTGCTTGTACTCGGCCTCCATAGCTCTTGCCACCTTCATGGATTGCTGTGCCTTAGCCATGTCTTCGTCCAGCTTAGCACCCTGCTCCGAAATGCACTTGGCATCCGCCAAGATTGCCGCGCGCTTCCTGTCAAGCTCCGTAACGCTCCGGATATGGGCCGCGGTGATGGTCTCAAGAAGGAGTGCGTCGTAAATTGCCTTGTTGGCGGGAGTAGCCAATGGGTTGCCAACTTTAGACGTGGATGGTGGCATTGGCGGCGGATTTGATTGCCGGGCAGTACTGGGTGATGTGGTGAGTTCCTGCACCAGTTGTGGGCGGATAAACGGAGGAGGCATAGCCTTGGCCGGAGCCAGGGGCTCGGCAGCCTTCTTGGCTGCTGCTCTGGTAACCGCTGGCATGGGTGGAGATCTCTCACCTTCCAGTTCCTATCCGTCTTTTTCCATCACGCTCCTAGTGGCGACTAGCACCTGGTGGGAAGTGTTGGCCTTCTCGGCGCGCTCCTCCTTCTCGATCTCCTGCTCGATCTCCCTCATAACAGCATCGTATTCCTCCGAGTTAGCGTCTGATCCATCGCCATCCATATTTATGTCGGCGTAAAGCACGTCAAGGACGGAGTTGGAGTTGTCTTCAGTGCTTTAGTGATGGAGGCGGGCCGTTCTTGTTGTTTCCTCCTCTGGCTACAACAGCGATTGCCGTTTTGGCCTCTTCACTGGCCTCCACATATTCGTTGACGATGGCAACCATCTCACCAAGGGTGAGAGGACCTACGGCCAACCGCCTTTGGAGGGTATGCCGGAGGAGTGTTCCAGGTGTGAGCCCTTCCACGAAGTGGTACACGAGCTTGTTGGCGCGGTTGACCTCTAGGGTTTCCCTCACCCTCATCCATCTGGCGAGGTATTCATGGGGAGGTTCTCCATCCCTTTGAATGCATCTGGCCAGATTGAAGATGGTGACTACGCCTACAAAGTGTGGCCTCCGCATCTCTAATGGTCGGGGAAGCCAAGTGGATTTGGGGGGTCCTTCCGCCATTATATCCTGCAGAGGGGCCGTTTGGGTGGGCCTTGAATTTTGCTGATCCGAGCCACCATACTCCAAAGAGAGGTATGGCTCAGATCCTTCCGCGAAAGTGTCCTGCTCATAGGCGGTTCGTGCGGGGCTTGACGAGTTTCTGACTTCCTGGTATCTAGGACCCAAGTCGATTCGCCGATGAAGATGTGGATGTCTCCGAAGGGGATGACGGAGCAGCGCGTAGGGTTTGTCTTCGCCGGCACCCAAAAAGCATATGGAGGGACGATTGGGACGTTGCCGGATAAGAGAACACGTTCGATGGCTACAGTGTCGCCGATTCCTGTGAAGAGATTGGACCTCGCCCTGTGTAGAGCTCGAAGCGCCTCTTTCCCCACAGTGGGTGCCAACTGTCGTGGTATTGCTGATGAGTATGCCATGGAGGGGTCCTCACCGTGCGTGTTTAGAGACGTGGGGTAAGGCGGAGAGTTGGCGGGTACGAGGTAACACAACTTACCCAAGTTTAAGTCCCACAACGGTGGCAAGACTCTACTCCTGCTATAAATCACTATAAAGGCAATACGCCGAGTTACAGATTTAGGTTCACTGTGCAAGGTGTTGCACGTTGTACGTAGCAATCTAAGAGGTTGTGCCCTAAAGGTTCCCATAGGTAGGCTTATAAAGGCGCCAAGACCTAAGGTTTACAGGGAAAGGTCCTTGCGAGTCCTACACTAATACGAACTAATCTTATGTGTCTTGTACTCCAAGGCTCCGAGTATATCAGTGACTCCTACATAGCCTTCCTTTATCTGGCATGGGCCTCCCTTCTAGATCCGTCTAACTAGGCCACCCAGCAGACCATAGGCCATGCTACCTACTATGGGCCACCCGGGTTAGGCGGATTGGTAACATGCTATGAGGGTACCCATTTGGCATATCCCAAACATCTTCCCTATTTCACGGACACACCACACACGCACCTGGGTTAGATTGGTCTGATGCGTCGATGTCAGGCATACATACATATATGTGTTTTATGATTGTACCTCTTAACAAGACACGAACAAATATGTGTGGTTTTTTGTTATATGTTTTTACCTGTCAATTGCTAAATATTGATATGTGTTACGTAACGATTTGATTTTTTAATCTACACTAAATAGAAAATAGAGATTTCTTCCGGACCATTAGTCCCATTTGTATTTGGACACGGGACTAATGTACCAGACCTAATGGCGAAAAACCGTCGCAGGTACGGCCACCTCTATTCCCGGGACAAACAGGAACTTTACTTCCGGTTGGAGAGACCAACCGGGACTAAGGGTGTGTGGCAGGCTAGGGCCGGTTTTCGGCGGGATGGAGCTGGCGCCTGACCTTTTGTTCCGGTTGGAAAAATCAACCGGGACTAATTTCTTGTCTATATCATCTTCCTCCCTACCCCGAGCCATACTCAATTTTCAAGCTGCTTTCTCCTCTTTGTTTTCTCTCTGAGCTAGATTTCATCCCTATTTTTTCAAAGACTTGTCAAAATTTGGCGGCTCCCCATCTATCCAAGGGTTTTAAAGGGTTAGCAACTTAATCCTTTAATCTTTTATTACTAGTTTAGATCATTTAGTGCTATAGGAGTAAAGAAATTTGTGGGTTTAGTTTGTGAGTAATTTTTTGCAATAATAACATTTGGTAACTACTTTACATTGGTTTGAATGATGTTGTGTAATGGTTATATATATAGAAGATTTGGCCACTCCTCCATGAACTCGAGTTCATCCTCTTTTTCACACGATTTATCAAGATTTGGTGGCGACCATCTATCCAAGGGTTCTAAAAGATTAGCAACTCCATCCTTTCATTTGTTATTTCTAGTTTATCTCATTGCATGCTCTATAAGTAGAGAGATTTGTAACCACTGCATCTCCAAAATTGTAAAAAAATAGGGTTAATTCAAAAAAGCTTCATAAGAAGACACACTAGCAAAAAATATAATCTTTCTAATTTGATCAATACGCCTGGGAGCTAACAAATTTCACATATATGGGAGTGCCTCTATGGCGAGCTCGTCAAAGATGTCTGAGGACGAGATCCTAAGACATATGGCGAGCTCGTCAAAGATGTCACATCTTCGAGAAGATCCGCCGTAGTGGTGTCCCTCTCGCACCATCTTACAGTTTATAACTTCTCTAGCTAGATCAATATGCATGGGAGCTAACAAATTTCACATATATGGGTGTGCCTCTATGGCGAGCTCCTCGAATATGTCTGAGGACGAGATCCTAAGACATATTCGAGAAGCTCCGCCGTAGTGGTGTCCCTCTTGCACCATCTTGCAATTTATAGCTTCATAAGGATGCATATTGCCTATTTATAGATTAAGAGCCACGAAATTTGTGTTGCCACCCCGAAAGCATAGTGCTACCACAAACGGTGAAATAGTGTCACCACCCACGGCATAGTGTTGCCACCCACCGAATTGTATTGCCACCCACCGAATCGCCATTCATGGCATAGTGCCACCACTCACAACATAGTGTCTCCACTCACCCATGACAAGTGCCAGCACCCACCGAATAGAGATGACACCCATGATTAAATAAATCTAAACATTTGGTCCCCGTTGGTGTTGAAGCGCATAGAACAAGATTGGGATTTGTCCATCCATATGACGGATATATATACTCTAGGCCCTCTTGGTGGAATGTCATCTAGATAGCTTGCAAGCATGCGACTGGGTCACGAGGGATGACATAACATGGAACGAGTAAAGAGTACTTATCAGTAACGAGTTAGAACTAGGTATGGAGATACCGACGATCAAACCTCGGATAAGTAGAATATCGTGTGACAAAGGGAGTTGGTTTCGTATGTTAATGGTTCTATCGATCACAAAGTCATCGTTGAGTATGTGGGAGCCGTTATGGATCTCCAGATCCCGCTGATGGTTATTGATCGGAGAGGTGTCTTCATCATGTCTGCATATTCACGAACCGTAGGGTGACACACTTAAGGTTCGAAGTTGTTTTAAGTAGATATGGAATATGCGTTGGAGACCGAATGATGTTCGGAGTCTCGGAATGGATCCGGGACATCACGAGGAGATCCGGAATGGTCTGGAGAATAAGATTCATATATTGGGGATCATTTCCTAAGTTAGGAAATGTTCCGGAGTGTTTGTATGGAGATTCTAGAAGGTTTCGGAATGTTCTGGAAGGTTCTAGAGGATTTCTTGGAGTTTACTTGAAAACCAAGGAAGGGATCAAGGAGTCCAAGTGGGGCAAGACACGGATTCGTGGGGGAGGAGGACTCCTCCCCCCTTCCCACCGCCGGCCCTAGGAGGGGAGTCCTACTAGGACTCCCCCTCCCCAGGCGTGCCTCCCTCCCTTAAATAGAAGGGAGGGGGCGCCCCCTCTTGGCCCGCTCTCCAATAACAAGCCCTAGCCGCCGCCTCTCTCCTCCTCCTTCCCTCTGCTCCGGCTTAGGCGAAGCCCTACAGAATTCTCTACTCCACCACCACCACCACACCGTCGTGCTGCTGGGATTCCGTGGAGAAGATCTACTACCTCCGCTGCTCGCTGGAACGGGGAGAGGAAGGTCTGCTTCGACTCCGCACGTGTGACCGTCTGCAGAAGCGCTGCCAGAACGCGGCGCCGGAAGGATCGTCCACTCGATCTTGAGATTGGCAAGTGATCGACTACATCAACCACGAGATCCGATCTCGAACAAGGCTTTGGAAACTATGAGGGTTAGTACAGATCTATCTCGTTGCACATGTCTAATAGATTAGATCTTGGCTTTTATCTATATTAGATCTGGGTTTTGTTCATTCTTGCGGTAGAAAATTTTGGTTTTACATGCTACGAACCCATTAGTGGTATCAGAGCCGTGTCTATGCGTAGGTCTGTTGCACGAGTAGAACACAATGAAGTTGTGGGCGTTGGTGCTCGTGTCGTCTTTTGCTGTGTGTACTTTGCATCTTGCGGTATGGTGGGATGAAGCGGCTCGGGCTAACATTACATGTCATCGTACATGAGACTTGCTCCACGCTTGACGTGTAACTTGCTTTGCACAAGTGGCTTTGCGGGTGTCTGTCTCTCTCACCATACTATAGATCCAATCTACACTTTGCACTTGATAGCACTTGTATCAACGTTGTGGTTCAGTTTCGTAGGTAAGATCCGTTCTTATTCGAAAGCCCCAAACCACGTAAAACTTGCAAAGATAATTAGAGGCGTCTAACTTGTTTTTGCAGGGGTTTTGTGATGTGATATGGCCATCATGTGATTGTGATTGTATTTGATGTATGCAATGATCCTTGTTGTAATATGGCAACCGGCAGGAACCTAATGGTTGTCTTTAATTCTGTTAAGACCTGCATGTCTATTCATCTTGTAATAGCTTTGTTCCAAGTAGTTGTAATAGTTGCTAGTGATGATGGACAACCATGAAGCGGCGCCACGGACCTTGACGCAATGGTGGAGATGATGGAGATCATGTCCGTGCTTTGGAGATGGAGATCGAAGGCACAAGAAGAAAGGGCCATATCATATCACACCAATTATGAATTGCCTGTGATGTTAATCCTTTATGCATCTTGTATTGCTTAGATCGCGACGGTAGCATTATAAGATGATCCCTCTCACTAAATATCAAGTAATAAAGTGTTTGTCCTTAGTTGGCACCGTTTCTAAGACTCGTCGTTTCGAAGCATCTCGTGATGATCGGGTGTGATAGACTCTACGTGTGCATACAACGGGTGCAAGCCAGATTTGCACATGCGGAAACTAAGGTTAATCTTGACAAGCCTAGCATGTACAGACATGGTCTCGGAACATGGAATACCGAAAGGTAGAGCATGAGTCATATGATTGATATGATGAACATGAAGATTGTTCGCCGATGAAACTACATCATCTCACGTGATGATCGGACTTGGTGTAGTGGATTTGGTTCGTGTAATCACTAAAACAACTCGAGGGATGTTGTTTTGAGTGGGAGTTCATTTGTAATTTGGATTAGTCGAACTCAATTTATCATAAACACAATCAAAGTGAATTTGCATAGTTTGTTGTAGTCATTGGCATCCGTTCACCACCTTACGCTTAGTTATAGTTGAGATAGTAGAAAAATAGATATTCTGGATATTTGCTTTACGAACTGGCATCGTATTGTTTTGAGTGTCAATCTAAAGTTTAAAAGTCATATTGCAAACTTTCAGCAAACTCCGTTTAATCTGTGAAGTTTAATAAACAGTATTAAATCAAGAGTAACAATTCCAGTGTTAGTATCTAATGTATCATGTTGGTCTCCATGATTCTTGATACTTAAAAGATTGTTTTTAATATCAAGTTTATCTAAGAGCTGAAAGCAATGTTTCAGAAACCATCATATGTGAAAGGTATTGCGATATCTAAAACAATGTGTTGGTTACAACATGATAGAGTATATGTCCTCATATTTGATGAGAATTTGTGAAGGTTGGAGACGCCAGTCGTCCTAATCCTCCAAAAGGTTTTGGAAAAGAAACATTATACTCGCAATTCACCTTTATAAGCTATAGCAGCTTGATCATGAAAGTTGTCATGATAAGGATGAATAGAAGATGTAAGTAAAATGTTTACTACACTAAAACATTACTAAAGAATGGATTTTTGAAAGAATGCCAAACATTTGATGAAGGTGATCCACTTCAAAGTGCAAGTCCAAAGGTATTAGTATTTGACTATACACACTTTGTACTATGTGTCATGTGAATGACACCACTATTGATGTTGATAGATTCTTTTAAAAGAAAAGGAATTGTTGAAAGAGAATCTATAAAATATTTGGCAGAAAAGAAAAGATTGGAGATGTCCAACTTAGGTATATAGAAGATACATGTTATGGCTGTATTCCTTGGTTGTTAAACAATGTGGTTCTGCGGTATTGGATACCGAATTGGTTGGTATGAAGTGTCATACAGGACAACACAATTTATGAACTGCAATGGCCTAAGTAACTAGCAAGAGAATATGTGATGATGTTCATCGAAAAACAAACAAAGGGTTGTTGTGTTGCTCATTAACATCAAAGCTTGCCTTCAAGATTTGTTTCAATAATTGTTATTTTGATCAGATATTATGACGACAAAAAGGTTGTTCAAATAATTACCGTATTCCATAATAGATGGATGACATACAAGTCTGGTTGGAGAAATAACGACCATAAAACTAATGCTAAAATGTCGCAAGACAAATGATTACTTGCAAAGTGACATCGCCGTTTAAATTATATTGAAAGAGATACATGAAGAAACTCCATGTTGATGGATTTTTTGGAGTCTTTGATTTTGATCAAATGACGCTTGTGATACTTTCCTGGAGATAATGAAAACTCCGTTCGTAGGCCAAAATAGGAACGACGACTAACTGATTGGAATTTGTACATATTGATGTATATAGTCCATTATGTGTAGTCGTGGGCGATGGATTTCAACTTCATATGCTTTCTCCGAAGATTTGAGTGAGTATATGTATATACTTAGTCAATATGGAAGAAGTATGAAACATTTGAAAATGTTCAAAGACTTTCAAGATGAAGTGGAAAATTATTGTAACAAGAAAATAAGAAGTTTATGATTGGATCATAAAGAAAGATGTTTGAGTTACAAGTTTAGCAAAACACCTAAGATTTGAGGAATCGTTCCATGGATTTGCATTTCCCAAAACACCATAGGAGTATGGAGTGTTCAAGATATGTAATGAAACCTTGTTTGACATGGTAAGATCAAAGGTGTCATTTATAAAACTGCCATTATATTTTAAAAGATTAAAGCTTTAGTGACTACCGCTTTTACACTGAAAAGAGCTCCATCGTGATCCGTTGAAATGACACCATATAAGTCATGGTTTGGGATAAAACCCAGGTTGTCCTTTCTTAAATTTTTGGTATGCTAGGCATAAGTAAAGTGTTTACAACCAAAGATAGATGAGCATGTCTTTGTAGGTTATTTCGAATAACCATTGGGTATTCCTCCATAAACACCGAAGACAAAATTGTTTGTCGCTTAGAACATCAAGTTTCTTGAGAAGGAATTTTTCGTGAAAAGTTAAGTGGGAGGACAATAGAACTTTGATAAGGTTATTGAACCTTGGCTAATATGTGCTGAGTTGCGCAGCATCGGTAAGTGTCCCGAAGGCAGCAACATTGCTCATGGCTCATGTGCCTCAAAGGTTGTGGTCACGGAGATCTAAGTTCCTATTGAACCAAGTAGGTCTGGTAAGTAATCAAATGCCAAGATTTGAGAGTTAAATCATTGTTGTTTGACAATGATGAACCGACTACATGCAAAGAAGCAATGATGGGCCCTGACTTCGTTAAGTGGCTTGAAGCCATAAAATCCGTGATAATTCCATACATGAGAGATCAAGCTTTGAATTTGAAAGACCCTCTGGAAAGGTGCAAGACCTTAAAGAAATAGACATGGATGTTTCACATCTATGAAATAGTCGACATGTTGAAAAGAGTTTACGACAATGTTCAAGGAATTGACTATCATAATATTTGATCTTTCATAACGATATTTAGTCTGGACGGATTAATGTAGCAACCACTACATATATTTTGGTATATGGTAGTTGAACAAACAAAACAAGTTCTTCTATTAGAATGGTTACCTACGACGTGTACATGACACGATCCAAAGGGTTTTGTTAATTCAAAAGGATGCTAAAAGAGTATTCAAAACTTCAATGGTTGAAGTGAGCATCGCGGAGTTGGAATCTTCACCGTGATGAAAACGTTAAAAGGTTTAATTTCATCAGAGACGATGAAGATGTTTGCATTTTGCAAGAAATTAAGTGGGAGCGCTAAGTCATATTTCTAATACATTATGTGAAAGACATATTGTTGATTAGAAATGATGTATTTTTATTGACACAGGTTAAGAATTTCATTTCGATGAAAGACTTAGGCATAACACAAGAATTAGGCATCAATATCTATTTGGATAAATTGAGGTGCTAATATGGTTTTGCCAAATGTACATAGATAAAATGTTGAATGAGTTCAATATGGAAACAACAAGAAAGGTTCTCGACGCACGGAAAGGACTGAATCAAGATTCAAGTGTATTGACAAGAGATTCAAGTGTTTTGACACTTGGTGAAATCACAAGAATATTTTGATCAATCATTCTTTGAGATGTACACATCCAGATATGTCCTATGCTCTAAATGTTATGAGGATATACTAGAATGACTCATAAGATGATCATTGGACAATAGTAGGGATATTCCTATGATCTTTGGAAGAACTAAGAATATATTACTTATATAGTGGTGACAAACAGTTCATTGTAAATTGTTACATTGATACTAGTTTTGTCACAAATTAAGTTTATCTCAATTTAAACTATGGGTGGCACAATGTAATGGAAAGGAAGTTCCATAACGGATTTGGTTGGGTACCAAAGTTAAAACATTGTGACAGATACTACAATAAAAGGCTAAGTATATGACTACTATTGTAGTAGCAAATGAGGGCATTTGCGTCAAGTAGTTTGTTATCAAACTAGTTGTGGTTCATAGGTGTGATTTAATCCCGAGGAACTAAAGGTCTCACCAAAGGACCAAATTTATTCAATGCCATCTCATTGGAGAATGAGTAATGCGTAGAGATGCAAGGACATGCAAATACACACGGACCTGGAAGTGTCAGATCCGAAGATTATGTTTACCACTAGCAATAGTGTCTATACAACACCAGAAAGCCGTAGGTGTTGAATGCACAAGTTTTTAACTAGATTATTGACTCTAGTGCAAGTGGGAGACTGTTGGAGATATGCCCAAGAGGCAATAATAAAGTGGTTATTATTATATCTTTATGTTTATGATAAATGTTTACATCCCATGCTAGAATTGTATTAACCGGAAACATTAATACTTGTGTGTTTTGTAAACATAAAAGAGTCCCTAGTAAGTCTCTTGTTAAACTAGCTTGTTGATTAATGGATGATCATGGTTTCCTGATCATGGGCATTGGATGTCGTTAATAACAAGATCATATCTTTAGGAGAATGATGTGATGGACACACACCCATAGTAAACGTAGCATAAGATCAAGTCATTAAGTTCGTATTGCTGTAAGCTTTCAAATACATCGTAACCTAATCCTTCGACCATGAGGTTATGTTAATCACCATCACCGGATGGGTACTTTGATGACATCAAACGCCGCTTCATAACTGGGCGATTATAAAGGTGTCATTAGGTATTCTGAAAGTATGTGTTGAAGCGCATAGAACAAGATTGGGATTTGTCAATCCATATGACGGATATATATACTCTAGGCCCTCTTGGTGGAATGTCATCTAGATAGTTTGCAAGCATGTGACTGGGTCACGAGGGATGACATAACATGGAACGAGTAAAGAGTACTTATCACTAACGAGTTAGAACTAGGTATGGAGATACCGACGATCAAACCTCGGATAAGTAGAATATCATGTGACAAAGGGAGTTGGTTTCGTATGTTAATGGTTCTATCGATCACAAAGTCATCGTTGAGTATGTGGGAGCTGTTATGGATCTCCAGATCCCGTTGATGGTTATTGATCGGAGAGGTGTCTTCATCATGTCTGCATATTCACGAACCGTAGGGTGACACACTTAAGGTTCGAAGTTGTTTTAAGTAGATATGGAATATGCGTTGGAGACCGAATGATGTTCGGAGTCTCAGAATGGATCCGGGACATCACGAGGAGATCCGGAATGGTCCGGAGAATAAGATTCATATATTGGGGATCATTTTCTAAGTTAGGAAATGTTCCGGAGTGTTTGTATGGAGATTCTAGAAGGTTTCAGAATGTTCTGGAAGGTTCTAGAGGATTTCTTGGAGTTTACTTGAAAACCAAGGAAGGGATCAAGGAGTCCAAGTGGGGCAAAACACGGATTCGTGGGGGAAGAGGACTCCTCCCCCCTTCCCACCGCCGGCCCTAGGATGGGAGTCCTACTAGGACTCCCCCTCCACAGGTGCGCCTCCCTCCCTTAAATAGAAGGGAGGGGGCGCCCCCTCTTGGCCCGCTCTCCCATAACAAGCCCTAGCCGCCGCCTCTCTCCTCCTCCTTACCTCTGCTCCAGCTTAGGCGAAGCCCTGCAGAATTCTCTACTCCACCACCACCACCACACCGTCGTGCTGCTGGGATTCCGTGGAGAAGATCTACTACCTCCGCTGCTCGCAGGAACGGGGAGACGAAGGTCTGCTTCGACTCCGCACGTGTGACCGTCTACGGAAGTGCTGCCGGAATGCGGCGCCGGAAGGATCGTCCACTCGATCTTGAGATCGGCAAGTGATCGACTACATCAAGCACGAGATCCGATCTCGAACAAGGCTTTGGAAACTACGAGGGTTAGTACAGATCTATCTCGTTGCACATGTCTAATAGATTAGATCTTGGCTTTTATCTAGATTAGATCTGGGTTTTGTTCGTTCTTGCGGTAGAAAATTTTGGTTTTACATGCTACGAACCCATCAGGCACATGGAAGATCGTGAGAAACACACGATGTTGAGAGACGACGCCGATGGGTCGCAGTAGAGAAAAATTAAGAGAGAGAGAGAGTTCTCGCGATTTGCAGGTGTCGCGAGGAACTTATGGTTTGGTCTAAGTACATATAGCATGAATCCTTTTGGGGAGCAGAGCTACAGTCATAGCACCTGGCATGTGCTCAATGTATCTATAACCTTTCTCCTTGGTTGTGGATCAAGCGGAAGTTCATTATGATGCCAGTGCTCATCCAATGCCTGAAACAACCTGGCAATGACATTGATGTGTACCTAAGGCCATTAGTTGAAGAACTTTACAGTTGTGGGACGAACAAGTGTACTTGTGTTGGATGAGCACAAATAGGAGGAATTTGACCTATGAGCGTTGTTATTCGTAACCATTGATGATTGGCCTTCTGTAAGTAACATTTCAATAAAGACAAAGGAATACAATGCATGCACACACTATTTAAGTCAGACTAAAAGTATATATTTGGATAAATGTAAGAAGAATGTGTACCTAGGGAATCGTGAATTTCTTCCACCTAGGCATCCCTTAAGAAAGAAACGAAAGCATTTCAATGGTGAGGCAGATCACCGGAGTAAGCCTATCCACCGTACTGGTGATGATGTATTTGATATGGTGAAGGATTTAAAAGTAATCTTTGGAAAGGGTCCTGGTAGACAGTATATTCTGAATGACGCTATCGCACACGCACCCATGTGGAAGAAGAAATCTATATTTTGGGAGCTACCCTATTGGAATGTCCTCTAAGTACGATGTGCAATCGATGTGATGCACCTGACAAAGATTCTTTGTGTGATCCTCCTACGCTTCTTGGGTGTGTATGGGAAGAATAAAAAAACACTGGAAGGACAACAGGACCAGCAACTTATGAAACATCGAGACGACATGCATCCAGAGCAGTATCAAGGTCCCGTCTGGCTTCTCGTAGAATATAAATGGATTAATAAATATGACAGAGAAAAAAATTCCAAAACCTGAAGTCTGATGACTACCACATTCTTATGGTGCAATTGCTTCCAGTTGCATTAAGGGGGCTTCTACCAGAAAATGTTCGAATACCCATTGTGAAGCTATGTGTGTTCCTCAATGAAATTTCTCAGAAGTTAATCAATCTAGAAAGTCTACCAAAGTTGCATAATGATGTGGTCCAATTTCTTGTCATCTTCGAGTTGTTATTCCCACCATCCTTCTTCAATATTATGACGTACCTCTTAGTTCACTTAGTCGAAGAGATTATCATTATCGGTCCTGTATTTCTACACAATATGTTCTCCTTTGAGAGGTTCATGGGAGTCTTAAAATAAATATGTTCATAACCATGCTAGGTCAGAAGGAAGCATCTCCAAGTGCTATGGAACAGAGGAGGTCATTGAGTTTTGCGTTGACTTTATTCCTGACCTTAAGCCGACTGGTGTTCCTGAATTGCGGCATGAGGGGAGACTATGTGGAAAAGGCACGTTAGGAAAGAAAGCAACGATAAGTATGGACGGGAAGGATGGAAGACAATTTTTTGCCAAGAAATGAGATGGGTGCAATAAAGAATTAAAACAAAGAACCAAGAGAGATTTCAAGCATGGCTGTACCATCAATTATATTAGAGATAATTACTTAAGTTTGGCACTCCCTCCTAGAGGTGGACTATCTTTTCTTTAGATCTCTCTACAACTCTATAAATATTACAATATATATATAGAGAGAAAAAAATTGCAGTTTTTCCCTACTATTCTACCTCAAATAAAGTATGGACGGGAATTCTTTCACTCAAGCACACTATACACTTCTACAAAATCCCACCTTGGTGGCTCCGTATATCGAGAAACACAATAATATTGGACGCTCCAAAAACCTGAGGCAGTCTGACTCCTGGATTAAACTTGAACACACGTCGACTTTCGACAGTTGGTTGCAAACACATCTCATGAATAGCACCACTGTTGGAGATCAGCTATACTTGTTGGCAAGGTCACCATCTTCGACTATATTAACTTTCCAAGGGTGCAAGACAAATGGGAATACATTGTACATGATCGCCCAAGATAAAAAGAGGACCAACCAAAACAGTGGTGTCTTCTTTGATGCAACAGACAACAATGGGCAAAAGGACACATATTATGGTTACATAGAGGATATATGGGAACTTGACTATGTACCTTGTTTTAAAATGACAAGATGCAGGATAAAGGTAGACCAACAATACGGAATGACAATAGTGGATCTCAACAATCATGTGTACAGAGACGAACCATTCTTCCTAGCCAATGATGTGGCTCAGGTTTTCCAAGTGAAGAACATGTCTAAAACCGAGGAAAAGAAAAGATAAGCAAACGAATAAAATTCCACCCTTCAGAGTGAACAATAAGCCAATCATCCTGTTAAATAATGAATATGCTCCATGGCTATGGCACGGAAGAAAACCTCAACACTATATGGGGATTTTGGTGATGTGTAATAATGTATTAAATCTTTTATGTAATGTATATATTAAAAACTTTTCATGTTGAAAGTTTTGTCAGATTCGAAAATATGCAAAAGATATGAGTTAATGCATTTTTAATTGAAACTAGCAAAATGGTTAATAGTTTGAATAGTTAGAATAATTATTCTAGAAAACATAAAATGGTTTTGGATTAATTATTCAAATTCAAACACTTTTCAAGCTGAAAGTTCTGTCAGATTCGAAAATATGCAAAATATATGAGTTAGTGCATTCTTAATTGAAAATGGAAAAATGGTTAATAGTTTGAATACTTATAATAATTATTTTAGGAAACATAAAATGGTTTTGGATTCCTTATTCAAATTCAAACACTTTTCATGTTGAAAGTTTTGTTATATGCAAAAGATATGAGTGAATGCATTTTTAATTGAAAATAGCAAGATGGTTAACAGTTTGAATAGTCTGAATAATTATTTTACAAAAAAAATGGTTTTGGATTATTTATTCAAATTCAAACACTTTTCATGTTGAAAGTCTTGTCAGAATAGAAAATATGCATAAGTTATTCAAATTCATATTCAAACACTTTTCAAATATCCAAAAGATGGCAGATTAGAAAAAATAAAATTGTTTTGGCGCAAAAAAGAACCTTTATTCCCGGTTGGACCCACCAACCCAGACTAAAGGTGGGCCTCGCACGTGCATTTTTTGTGGCGGCCGAAATTCCCTTTAGCCCCTATTGCAGCCATCAACCCGTACTAAAGGCCACACCTTTAGTCTCAGTTGGTGGCTGCAACCGGGGCTAAAAGATCTTTAGTCCCGGTTGCAGCCACCAACCGGGACTAAAGGTGTGCGGGTATATAAATATCCCGTACTGAAGGCCAGACCTTTAGTCTCAGTTGGTGGCTGCAACCGGGGCTAAAAGACCTTTAGTCCCGGTTGCAGCCATCAACGCATACTAAAGGCCAGACCTTTAGTCTCAGTTGGTGGCTGCAACCGGGGCTAAAAGACCTTTAGTCCCGGTTGCAGCCACCAACCGGGTCTAAAGGTGTGCGGGTATATAAATATCGCGCATGCGCCCCGATTCGAGACACGAAGGGTGACTCTATAGGGTCGCCGCGACGAGAAGGAGGATTGTCGCCGCTGTTATTCGTGGAGAAGGAGGAGCACCTCCGCCCCGCCGGCTGCCCCATGCTTCACCCGTGCGGTTCATAGAGGATCCGCGAGCGCCCATGCTACCCCGCCATTCATTGAGGGACAAGGAGGAGCGCCCCAGGCCGTCCGCGCGGCCCCCGCGGCCTCCCCATGGAGGAAACACCCCACACCGAAGGTGAGTCCCCTCTCCCTAGTTTGGATTAGTTAGGATTAATGCTTAGTTAGAATTATTTCTTAGTTAGAACTATTTACAATTATTGAAATGTTATGATTAGTTAGGATTATTGCTTAGTTAGAATTACTGTGATAGGAAACATGGTTTAATCTTTTACTTATTATTGTGTTTGGGACTTGTATTTAATTATACTTGTAATTTCTTGAATTCAAAAGTGTAAAGACATTGTAATATTCTATGATGTAAATATGATGACTTTTCATTATTTATGTATTTGTATTCTCCCTAGTTAGGATTGGTTAGGGTTATTGCTTAGTTAGAATTATTTAGGATTATTGCTTAATTAGGATTAGTTAGGATTATTGCTTAGTTAGAATTATTGCTTAGGTATTTTGGTTAGAATTATGACTTACAAAAATAGGATTCTTTAGGGTTTAGGATAGAAAATAGAAATAGAAATACGGTTTATAGAAATAATATGTTAATGAAAAAATGTATTATCTTTCTTTTGGATTAGTTAAGCTATGGACTACTTAGGATTATTTAGGATTATTGCTTTGAAATGTTATGTTAATGCAAACATTGTTTTATCTTTCTTCTGTATTAGTTAAGCTATGGATGGTATAGACGATCAACAACAATTGTTTGACATTAGAAATGAGGGTGGAGAACATTACGGTGGATCAGACAACGATGGACCAGATAATGACTCACAATATCTGGATGAGTCCGGTGAGAGAATAGAGGTAGAACGTAAAGACGAAGATTGCGATGACGGCTCACAAAATGTTTGATCCTTAACAGAGTCCGGCGAGGTATATTAAGCCTCTAGTGATCACTAGTAGATGCATTAATTGATTTATATATATATTAACGAATGTTCCTTCTCTTAGACGTGCCAATCTTCTAAAAAGAAACGAGGCCCGACCAGAAAGATGTTTGATGGTGCGCATATCACAATTGATTTAATCGCTAATGATGGCGAACTGTTTGAGCCCAAAGCGCACACAAGTGCATTTGTACATCTAGCCAAAGTAATTGTTAGGGACAATATCCTGATCACCACTCAACAATGGAATAATCTAACAAAAGCAAAGGCAGTTGGAGTTAGTTTTGTCGATGAAAGATCAAAAAATCGTCTTTGGGAAGAGCTCATGTCACATTTCACCCTACCAGTCTTACATATGAAATGTGACATTTCACCGTACCAGACTTCTAAGCTTACAGATGAAATGATGTTTAAAGTCAAGGATTGGACTCTTAAGAATATGGCCACACAATTCCAGAACTACAAGAAAGGATTATACCAAAAATATCTCAAGGATAAAAAGCTCCAGAATTTACTAGCCCACTAGAGAAGCAAGGGGATCACAAGGACGCATTTTTGAAGTACAAGAAATCGGAAGAAGCTACGTAAAGGTCGACAAAAAATAAGGAAAATGTTGTGAAAAAGAAATATCACCATCATATTGGGACAGGTGGCTACAATAGTGTCATGCCTAAGTGGGATCAAGATGAGGACAACCTGCTTGCTAAAGGGATCACTTCAGCTACACATGGTTGGCCCTTGAGGTCAAGAAATTTGATTCTTGGGCATGGGGCATCGTATGACCCACAAAAAGAGGACATCATTAGAAAGAAAAAGATTGTCTAACCCAAGGAAGCCCTTATTAAAGTGATGAAAGAGGTTCAAGAGGGAAAATTTCACCCTGAGGGAGAGAACGACGAAATGAAAAAGTCCCTCGAGAATCATGAACACGAAGGCCAAACACGAGGCCTTGGACCTTCTTATTAGTGGAGGACTGGGTTTCCCAATGAAATTGACATTTATGGAAGCCGATCGAGAGTAAGGAAGAAGCAGTAGGAGGAGGAGGCAGACCGGTTGGTGAAGGTAGATAGAAATAACAAGGAATTACAAGCTAGATTGGAGTGAAAGAAGGATAAGATTGTCGAAATTAGAGCGACCTTAGCAGAAAAACAACATGGCTAACAGCAAGATCCTTCATTCGATACTACTGGTCGATCTTAGCAGAAAAACAACATGGCTTCCACGGATGCTCCGATGATGGATGGTGCATTGATCATATATGGGGCACCGATGGAATGCTACCCCATGGATGAAGTTGAGGATAAGAAAAAATTTGAGCCACATGTTTCACTGAAGAACATATCCATGAAGGTGGTGGTCGACTTTGCTTTACCTTGTGCACCTAGAGCGACCTACCATGGCCGTCAGATTCTAGCTGGCTATGCTTATGTCGGCGTGGATGAAGTTCAACCGGGATTTCAGTCACTGGAGCTTGGCATCCCTAGAGGTGAAGGGGAGACAACACTAGGAGAAGTCACGAGTGGCTTCATTCTATGGAACAAGAAACAATCATGGTTCCAGGCTCGGCGCCAAGGCCACCGTCTCCTCTGAGTACCAATATTCCACCACCACCAAGGCCACCATATCCTCCGAGTAGCAATTCAGCACCTCCAAGGCTACTGACTCCTTTGAGTAACAACCCCCCACCTCCAAGTCCACCCCTCCCCGAGAGGGACCACCCCAATGTGAGTCCATATCGATCTCTGGCGCCTCAGCCAACTCAGCCCACTAACTCCCAAGGCAAAAGCGAAAGAGTACCACCACTCCATCGATTACTCAGACGAAAGGTGCAACAACAAGGAAAGTCAAGGAGGCTCCTCCCAAGTTACCTTACGAATTGACTGATGCAGAAATCTACGTGGACGTGGATGCTGATGTGAAATGCCAGTTAGCATTGAAACAACCTGAGCCAAAGGAACCAATAGATCCTAAAGGCAAGCAACACTCTAAGGATTTTCTTGCGCAACAACCTCAATATGTGTTAAATATGCAAAATTACTATGACCGGTGTATTGTGAATTCATATGGCCAAAAGAAGCGGATGGGGAAAACTTCCCCAGCTGGGAGAACAGGAATTACAATCGATCCCCTGCTCAAGGTGTTATCTGAAGAGCCAATAGATATGGAAGTTGAGATCTTTTCAAAGAAATGTGGTAAGAGTGTTGAAGAAATGCTAGGCAATGATAATATCCCTAAGGCCGATGTAGAAAAGAAATATGTCTGCGGGAATCCTCTGGTCAGTCCTGAACAGCTCCGGCATCTACCAACATAGATGTCAAAATTGCATGACTGGTACTTGAAAGTCGCTAAGGACGAAGATTGAGAAAGTCTCATGGTGGCAGTTACGGACGAGCATTACTTTCGTGTAGATGAGCTATTTATTGATTTTGACAAAAAAAATTCAACTCTATAATCAAGATGCCCTTGACAAATCTCTCATCACTTCCTATTGTCTATAAGTGATTAATTTATTTCTATAATTAAGTCTTTTAACTCACCTTGTTCATTGTTTGTAATTATCCTCACTATATTCTTTTATACGGTATTATGCAGAATGAATATTATCGAATGTAAAACACATGGAATCTTTGGAGTTGGGTTTGTTTATATGTCATTAATTTTCGTATGGTAAAATTCTTTGCCAAGGACATAGAGGCTAACTTGCTATTGTTTTTAAAGAGTCAATATTTAAAAAAATTCCTTACAACTTCGACTAAGTGTTAATGTCTTGTGCATATTCTATTTTTCTTACCCGATGTTAAGTGCAATTAATGAGTTATGCATAACTGCGTATACAAACATGTGTAGGTTTCAGTGGATTCTTCTAATCATTGAAGTTGACACTGAAAAAGTTGATATCATGGAATTATTAGATAAAGGCCCTAAGGAGTATGTGAGCCTGATTACAATGCTCGAGATGTAAGTACAATCATTATCACACTATACCGGTCCCTTTAGTTCATTTCCTGATATCAAGTAACTAATAACTCCTTTATTCATTTTCTTTGTCGGGCAGGGTTTGGAAACGGTTCATCAAGACTGAAAGGGGTCAATGGGAAGAGGAGCTTGGTTTTAATCGGCTCAAGGTAAGTAGTACTATCTAAATTCACGCATCTCTTTAATTCTAGTTTCAATAACATTATCATGCTATTTTATTATTTGATTGAATTCTATTTCTCGTAAAGTGCCTGAGGCATCCACCGGCGACAAATTTATGTGAATACTAATTGAGTCGGTCAGTTAGCGGCGCATAAATATAACTATCCACGATATGCGGGAGAAGCGCCTACCAAAGGTCCGCCTACAAACAATTCAACAGGAATTGGTAGGATTTTTGCTTACATAGGTCATAGATAAAAAGAGAGAACACTATTCCCACTCCACGTATTTTAATGATCTCCATGTAATGATCTGCATGTAATGTTCTCCGTGTAATGGTCTCCATGTACTTAAATAGGATATATATGTATACTTGTAATAAAAAATATATATATCATTTATCGGCATGACACTTACGCCAAACCTCTCGCTCCTCTACTGATCCTCCTGCCGCGGTGGAAATCCGTCTCAAAACGCTGCCGCGATAGCCAATCCCCCAAAACTCTGCCGCACCGCAATCTGTTGCCGCGGCAGCAGAATCCCCAAAAACACTGCCGCGTCAGAACTCTTTTAGTCCCGGTTGGTGCCTCCATTCCCCGCTCTCGACCACGGCCACAAGGAGTGCCTTTAGTCCCGGTTTGTAATACAACCGTAAATAACAGGGACTCTAGTCCCGATTTCGCTGTCCTGGATGGGCAACCGGGATTAGAGGCCGTCCCAAACCGGGACTAGAGGTCCGTTTTCTACTAATGCTGAAAAATTGTGATCTAAATAAATTTAGCATACATTTTTAACCTATGTAGATTAATGCGGAACCTTGCTTGCCTCATGTTTTAGTTATTTAAAATTAATAGATAGATGAGACTCCCAACCAAGAAAATAAAACGAGGCTCACAACTATGTATATATGGGTCGGCAAAACTGTTGCACTCGTCGGTGTACAGTTCAACAGTGTGGTCATCACGATTAGTTTTTTTTCGGGTACCCATCACGATTAGTTGATATGTACAAAAAGAACAACCAACAACCTAACAGGCTAGGAAGTCTAGTGCATCAATTTTCCTTCGTACGTCTGTCCTTTACTCAAGATCTTCCCGATTTCCCTTTACTAATGTGAGGTCAATGTCATGGTGTACAGACGGATAGCTCGATAGCTATATGACGTACAACCTCCTCGGTTAGGTTTGTAGTCGAGTGGACATTGAATTGGCAAACCCAAACATGATAGGGCATCAATTGTGCTTGATATTGACTATACTTTATGCATGATGTGCACAATTTGGGATACACGGCAAAAACAAATCATTTTACGGCCGGTCACATAAAGGGAGATGGCACGTGTCGTCGTGCAATTTGGTATCCACAGCAAAAAGACGTCGTTCGAAGGCTAACAACAGAGATGCAATGTGACACCGATATTTGCCATGTGTAGTTTCTAATACAAGGCAAAGTTTTAATTTCTTCGCCGTGTAGATTTTGAAGAGTGACGGAAAATTGTAATTTGTTTGACGAGTGTATTGCATACGATAAATCATGTGAGCAGTGTCAATAAAACTCCCCATTCACCGTCGTCTTCAACTCCGGTGCTCCACGACGTGGTTGGCCAGTCGTTGCTCCGCCTCCTCCCTCTGTATGTTATTATTGACGACTGCTAGGGAAGGGAGTGGGAGACGGTAGCCTCGTGCGGGGGCAGTTAGTCAGCGGATCGGGTGCCAGATGGGAATATTCTCGCGAGGCAATAATAAAGTGGTTATTATCTTATTTTATGTTTTTGATAAATATTTATTTCTCATGCTATAATTGTGTTAATCGGAAATAATAATACATGTGTGTTTAATAAATAATAAGAGCTGCTAGTTGGGTCTCTCATACAAACTAGCTCGTTGAATAACAGATGATCGACTTTTCTGATCATGAACATTGGATGTTGTTAATAACAAGATCACAATATTGGTGGCATGATGTGATGAACACTCATCCGAAGTATATTAATACGGTCAAACCATTATGTTTACATTGCTATAGTACATCATACGAAGTAACCCTAATCTTTAGACCATGAGATTTTGTTAATTTCTAACACTGGAAGAGTCCTTTGATAACATCAAACGTCACACTGTAAGAGGGTGACTATAAAGTTGGGTTTGGGTACTCCGGAAGTGTTATGTTGAGGCTCATGGATGAAGAGTGGGATTTGTTCGTCCCGGTGATGGAGAGATATAATCAGGGTCCTCTCAATGATATCACATTGACACAACTTGCAAGCATGTGATTAGATCACAAAGAATTTTATATTACGGGAACAAGAAAAGAGTACTTGTCGGTAACGACATCAAATTAGGTAAAAGGTTCTCACAATCAAAAGTAAAGTCTCAGTCATATAGTTATATAGTACATAATATCGTGAGACAAACGAATTTAGTTATATAGTAAAAGGTTCTCACAATCAAAAGAAGTCATCATTGAATATATGGGAGTCAGTACGGATATCCAGGTCCCGCTGCTGATTATTAATCGGAGAGGGTATCGATCATGTATGAATCATACGCGAACCTTAGGGTGACACACTTAAGGTATACCGACATCAAATGGATAAGATATAATATCAGAGAAAGGATTTAAAAGCACATGAATATTTCGATAATCTCCGGAATTGTTTTGGGTCAAATTGCTGAAATTGGTTTCAGATGTAATATCGAAGTAATGCAAGGATTTATACAAATGTTTGTTAATTAAAGTAATTAACAAAATTCTGAATAAAAAATAAAAAGTGTTTTAGTTGTAAGAGAATGCATTTAATTTAGTGGACATTAAATGCAAATTGAGTAGAGTTGGAATTGATGTGAGAAGGCTTAGTGGAAGCTCCACCCACATGAATGAGGAAGAGATGGGCTCACCCACAACGGCAGGCCAGCCATGGGCATGGTGTTGTGCCCCCTCTCCTATAAAAGGAGGTGGATACATCCTCTCCTCTTGCACCACCTTCTCCTGAAGGTTCTCTTTCCCCTCTAGAAATTCCCCATGGCTTCGGATTAGCGAAGTACATGTTCTCGGTGTTTACGTGGAAAGTATCTGCTGTTTCCACTACTTTGCTAGAGCGAGGACTCAGAGGTTGTCGGGGTGCTAAACGTGTGTGCGATCACAGATGTGCTGCTACTTTGCGGCACTGGACTTCAACTCGATCTTGATATCGGAAAGTGTACGACTACATCATCCATGAAATCATATTTGTTTAAAAATCTTTTCGGTCTTTGAAGGTAAGATCTCTATGGATGTATATCCACCCGTTGCTTGCATCTAGTAGATAGATCTTGGAACATAGTTGTTCGTATCGTAGGAATATTTTGTTTTCTATGTTGCGAATCCAACTGTGGTGTCAGAGCCTGATCTATGCGTAGATGCTTTGTACAGGTAGAACACATATGAGTATGTGCGCATTGATGATCATATTGTTGCATTCTCTTATGTATTTTGGATATTGGTGGCATAGTGGGATGAAGCATCCCGGACTAACTTTACATGTCCTCGCACATGAGACCTGTTCCGCGCTTGACATGCAACTTGTTTTGCATAAGTGGCTAGCGGGTGTCTGTCTCTCCCACTATAGTTGATATCTAATTTATAACAGGTTGCTAATAATTTGATTTTCATTGTTGTGGATCTATCTCTAAAAGAACTAAACCACGTAAAAATATGCAAAAGATAAATTCGAAGCATCTAGTTTTGTTTTTGTTGGGCAAGTGTTAGGATATGGTAATGTTATAATTTTAAGTATGGTTGGATACTCTTGGAAAATTATGAAAAACCAAAGTGTAAGCACCATAGAACATGGAATTACACAAATGAAATGATGGAGACCATACCATGATGCACAAGATAGTGATCAAGTGCAAGAACTATATCATATCATTTTTTTCAGATGATTGTTTTTGCATCTTATTATTCTTTGATAGCACTTAGTAGAATTATAATATCATCCCTCTTTTAAATATCAAGATAAATATGTGTTCTTCCTTTAGTATGTACCATTAATAAAGTTCGTCATTTTGAGACACCACGTGATGATCGGGTGTGATAGACTCTACATTCGCATACAACGGATCTAAGACAATTTTACATATGCGAGTACTAAGGTTCTTACTTGGCGAGCCTAGAATATACAGATATGGTATCATATTGTTTTGAATGTCAATCTAAATTTTAAAAATAATATTGCAAACTTTCAGCAAACTCCATTCACTGCATGAAGCTTAATAAGTAGTATTAAATCAAGAGTAACAATTCCACTGTTAGTATATATGTATCATGCTTGCCTCCATGATCATTTATATTCAAAAGTTGTTTCAGTATCAAGGTTATCTGGCAGCTAATACAACATTTTTGTTTGCAATATGATAGAGTATAATTTAGTAAAATACATATTCTCATATTGTATGAGAATTTGCGAAGGTTTGAGATGCTTGGTGTCCTAATATCCCAAAAGGTTTTGGGAACTGAAACTATACTCGGGATTCTCCTTTATAGGCTATAGTAGCTTGATCATGAAAGGTCATGATATGTATGAATAATATATGTAGGTAATTTTTTTACTACAGTTAAAGATTACTAAAGAATGGATTTTGAAAGAACGCCAAACATTTTATGATGGTGATCCAATTCAACGTGCAAATCCAAGGGTATTAGTATGTGACTAACATGCTTTGGACTATGTGTCCTGTGTACGACACCACTATTGATGTTGATAGATTCTTTTAAAAAGAAAAGAAAATGCTGAAAGAGAATCTAAAAAATACTTGGTAAAAAAGAAAAGACTAGAAAGGTCCATCTAAGTAGGTATATAGATAATATACATGTTATGGGTGCATTATTTTCTTTTTAAACAATTTGGTTCTTGGGTATTGGGTACCGAATTGGTTGGTGCCAAATGTCATACAGAACAATACAATTCATAGAATTGTTATTTTGTTTTAATCAAAGCTTGCATTCAAGATTTGTTTTTATAATTGTTATTTTGTACATGTATTATGAGAACAATGGTTGTTAAATAATTAACTTATTTCATAGAATATGGATAAACTCTTACAATTCTAGTTGGAGAAATCATGTCCATAAATATTAATGCTAAGATGTCCCAAGACAAATGATTGAAATATCAGTTACGACATGACATCGTTATTTAAATTATATTGGAAAGAAAACATGAAGAAACTCCATGTTGACAGAATTTTGGAGTCTTTGATTTTGATCAGTTAACACTTGTGAGAATTTGCTTGAGATAATTGAAAATATGTTCATAGGCCAATGTGGAATGGATGACTAGATTATTGGACATTTTGCATGTTGATGTATATTGTCCATTATGTGTAACCGTGTGGGGTGGATCTTTCAACTTCATACACTTTCTCTGGAAATTTCAGTGGATATATATATGTATATTTACTTAATAAGGAAGAAGTATGAAACATTTGCAAATTGTTCAAAGACTGTCAACACCTGGATTTTTAATCCCAGATGCCTATTATGCCATACATCGCAATCCCAGGATTACCATTTTTGCGAGACATAACAGATTGGATATCACCGTACATCATCCATTACAAACCATAATAAGGTCTTACACAAATAAAGGATCTCATGATCCAGTCTTAAAACAAACAAGCAGCGGAATAATAAGCGTAGTAGTGGGCTCCATCTTCAGGGTCACAGGCAATGCTGACTATGGGACATGATCCTAGTTGTCGTAGACGTCTTGCTGTCTATCCTCCTGATAGACCTCCTCATAGTCTGGCCACAGGAATAGCCAGGAACAAAGCCATGAGTACTCTTTAAGTACTCGCAAACTATCACTAACAAGTAAGGTAGTTATAGTAGGAATCTTAAGCTCTAGGTTTATTTGCAAAAAAGCCAGATTTATCTAAACTGAGTTTAGAAGAAAAGAAAAATTGTATAGATTCATTCAAATTATTTGGAAGAACAGTATAATTTTATGTAGCACTTAGATTATCATATATGTATGCAAACAAATATATGTTTGATGGACTAGTTTGTTCAAAAGCTGGTTCAACTTGTGCGCACGTGCTAAAATTAATCTCTCAACGCAGCCCTTTCCTTGTTTGATCTCTCATGATTTTGGGAGACTAATTTTTTTTCATTCACTTACTTCTTCTCCCTATTTGCTAATTCGCGGGAACGAGATAGCAATGTCGGTGATAGTATGTGGTCCAGGTACGCAAAAAGCCACCACATCCTGAAGCAGATGAGGAATGGGAGGTTCCCCTTCCACCGAAGTCCAAACAAGTACAGGTGCCCCTTCTGCATAAGAAGCATTGCGGACGACATGAACAACGTTGTGTAGCATGCCGGGGGCATTGCCCGTGGAGGACAGCGGCGTGTGAATCATTCGAAGGCCAAGCATGTTGCCTTCATGGTTTACCTGAGCAAGTATGCCAACCTCGGTCACATTGCTCTGTGGCCCTCACTGCTAGATCGTGTTGCCTCTACTGCCTCCTACTGGCGCCTCGCTACTACATATTTGCTTATCAGTGGAGCACCATTTTTGCTATCTGTGGCGCATGCCGTTCACCACTGTCATCATGCCACTGATATTTTTTATCAGTGGCGCATGTGGAGATGCCCCTCGGATAAGTCCAGTTATCTGTGGCGCATGGGGTATGGCGCGCCACAGATAATTTTTTCAAAATTCAAAAAAAGGCGGGATCTAAAAACTTATCTGTGGTACGTGGGGGCATGATGCGCCACAGATAAATTTTTGAAAATTCCAAAAAAAGTGGGATCTGGCGCGTCGGTGTCGCTGTTGTCGCCTATCGATTTGGTCACCTCGTAGCAGATGTGGCCGCCGTGGCACTCGGGGCCAAGGCAGAGCTTGAGGTGGGGAGGGGATCGAGGCTGGCGTGGTGGCTAGAGCGGTGGGGGAGGGGCTCGATGATAGAGTGCTGGCTGGAACGGTGGTGGAGGGGCTTAAGGTAGGCGCGGCAGCAGGAGAGAGGACAAGTGGTGGAGGAGAAGGAGAAGTAAAAAGGGGAGGGAGAAGACGGAGAGAAGAAGGAGAGGAGAAGAAGGGGAGGAGAAGGACAGAAGAAGTGACATGGGTATGACTATTCACATGCTTATAATTAGCTACCCTACATTGGGTAAAAAGGCCTACGGCGCATGAAGATTCCAAATAACAGCCCAAGGAAGCAACCGACAAAGACTTTAATTATATTAGGAAAGAAACCACGAACCGACATTGTGTTGGTATTGTAAATCACGCGTGTATGAAACCTATCCGCATACAGCTTTGAGACCCGGCCTATTATATATAGGACGGAAGAAGCCCAAGCGAGGGTACCGAAGTACAGGAACGTTACATCGGATCCTCAATGGAAGTCAAAGCACATATCGAAGAAGGCAACGAAAGCGGGCAAATCGATACGAATCTGGGGGATCTTGATGGTCTCTATGACAATCTCTCCTTTGGATCAGACCCACCATTCACACCACCACGCGAAGTAAGCCCAGCCAATGCAGAACCTGAAGAAAGTAGCGAAAGCATCGACTTTGGAATTCGGATGACAGAAATCTATCTAGAGCAAAAACTGATGAACTTCACTAGCTCATCTGATAGTGTTTCCATCAGTGAAAATGACGACGTTACCAGTACATACGCCACTCAGCACCAAGTGTGCGTAATCATCGGAGACGCCACGACCCAGCAAGACTCCAACGGTAACCCAATTTTTAACCCCGGTGATATTCTTTCAAGCAATAGTGCAGGGAGTAATGACAACGAAGGAAGTCGAGGAAACGGGACAGACCCAACAGTCTACCGGGAAAATCGGGAAGAAGAGAAACCATGTGAAGATGAGAGGCAAACCCTTAGCCTACCAACAATCAAGGGTGCGGTCCCAATGACAAGGGACGCCACCCACGAAGATCTATTGGCATACCAGTATCTGCTACACCACAAAAAGAGAGACATCCTCAGGGTGAAAAGGTAGCTCGACGAAAGGAAAAGGGTAGCCGATGAATCTAGCTTACGGTGGGCACAGCTAATCCCCACCCGAGGATCAAGAAGCATAATAGGAGGAGCATCGCCAAGAAGAGGAAAGTCTATATTACGAGGTATACCCGAAGAAGAGAGAAGCGGATTAATCTGAGACCTTGATATCTCGTTTATATCGATAGACCAAGATGGAAATATCAAGGAAAAAATAGCACAGGCAGCTATTGTGGCTGCACAAACATACCTAATCACAACACAACCTGCACCCGACGATCCTCGTGCAACACTCCACTAATCTGCCTTGATGAACCTCGGCTTGGTGGGAGAAACTCTTGCGCAAGTAGACAAAGGAACCGCGAGGCAACATGACCAGTCCCCACGCCATCACAATAGCCCTCGACAAGGAGGTCGCACCTGATGATCGCGGTCGCCACATCGGGTCCACTTTTCCAAACAAGAACCGTGCAACGACGCAAGAAACGACATCACCCAGCGAAGGATCGATCAATCACGAGAAGGTCGCAGCACCCAAGGGTACCATGATGGCGAAAGCGAGGACGAACAAGAATTATACGGAGCCAGCTGCTTTACCCGACGGGTTCGCAAAACTCTGACCCTGAAAGATTTTAAGCTACCCCAAGATCGACAAAAATACAATGGCCTCCAAGAACCTGAAGCTTGGCTGACAAATTATCTGGCGACTGTCAGATTACAAGGCGGATCCAAAGCCACCACGATGCAAAGCCTGCAGGTCCACCTAACCGGTGCGGCATGCTCCTGGCTGAAGCAACTACCAGAAGATTCTATCAGCAGTTGGAATGATCTTGAAGACAAATTTATCAGAAACTTTCAATCTACATTCAAGCGACCCACGTCTTTAGAGGAATTGCGTGCCTGCAAGCAAAAGCCAGGAGAATTAATACGAGCCGTCATCCAACGATGGAACATTACCAAAAATCTAACTGAAGCAATATCCAACGAAAGAGCGATCGACGCCTTCAATGATGGTCTCCGTCGACAGGAGTTCATTGAAGAACTAGGATGAACAAAGCCAATGACAACTTCATAGTTGATGGAAATAGCCAATCGTTGGACCGACGGAGAGGATGCAGTACTCAACAGAAGGGCTCGTTCACCCGACAACATAGGCTGCCGTAACAACGACCGGAGACGACGAACCAATGATGGATACCATACACCCGATTACATTGCAGCGAGATTGCATTCCTCTATCATTGGATCTTTTTTTGCGAATCCCAACATTGCCAGCCATTGGATCTTTTTTTCCATTCTAGCATCTACTTGAATATTCTATTGATAGTCTTTAGCACAATGAAGTAATTTTCCATGGATTTACTAGTACTAGGAGACAAGGCAATACTATCATCAGAATTAAATTCTATGAATCAAATTACTTATATGTAAGAAAACTAATTAAGGATTGCATTCCTCTGAAATTTCTAGGGAATGCGTACGAATCAAAGAGGCTAAAATTCCTATGAAATTCCTACTAACCAACAAAACTTCAGAAAAAATAGCTTACATCGATTCAAGAATAATATCTGAGTCTCACATAAGTACTTACTACGAATAGATACCATATTTTCGATGGGATATACTAGGAGACAAAGCAATACTATCAACAGAACTCAATCATATGAAACAAACTACTTATATGTAAGTAAACTTCCTAAAGATTGCATTCCTCTGAAATTCCTAGGAAATTCCTTCGAATCAAAGAAACTAAATGTTTTATGGAATTCCTACAAACCAATGAAAGTTCAAAAAATTAGCTTGCACGATTTAGGAATAAAGCTAATAAAATACGTAGGGAGGATAATTTACCAAGTTCCAGAGACTTCCATGCATAAACACAACCGTTCTTGGTCACGGCAAACACACAATCGTGTTGGATAATAGCATCATAGTATCTGAAGTAGCCCTGGAACTCATTCAAACAAACTGACCATCCATAACTATCATTCCCGTTAATGGCAGCAATCTTGAATTCGAAAATGGTGACAAGGGAGAAATCTTTGTATCCCCCAGCAGCTATCGGAACTTGGCAAATGACTATCTTCTGCAGTTTAGTACGTCGACCTTCATCAGCATCATACTGAAATTTAAGTGCAGAACCTTTGGTCGGTTCAAACCCCGACACTTGCGGAATAACAATCTTGCAACGAGTGTACACGTTGACAAGGTCCCATGTGAAATCGGGCCCAACTGTGATGATCCAATCTCCATTGCCGACTGCTCACTGCTCATCAAAACCATTTGGCATCATAGCATTGGAGGAGAACCTGTCCAGCTGTCGTGGTGGTGTCACGGCAGATGCCATGGATAGGCTAAAGGTGCGGACTAGTAGACGCTAGGGGAATCCAGGGAGGGATAGTGGAGTGATTCTCCACACAGAAGTTTGTATTGATTTCCTTTCAAGATTACAAGTGCTCCTGTAGCTGTATTGGCGAGAGGAGGAAGAAGGATCTCTCTTACTCTTGCCTACAGTACACCCCTAGAACCTTAACCAGAACCCTATGGCCCCAAAGAACTCAACCAGTATCCAAGAAAACTCTCTCCCTCCAGGAACCCTAGCCCCCCCCCCCTTATATAGAGGAGGCTCGGTCCCTGCCTAGGGAATACGTGGAGGCATATTCCTAAGAATATGCCTCCTCCCAGAGTGGTAACCCAACCGGGGTGCTTTTCCCCCGCGTCATACATGCTTTATCTACGTAAGCCTCTGCGGCGCCTGCGTCAGCCGACATGGGCATCGTCACCCTTGTCGGCCATGACCCGGTGGTCCTGCCCTTGCTTTCTTCGCTCATGCAGTGCGTACCGGACATTCTTTTTGACCAGAGAGATTCCTTACTTCTCCCAGAAGCTAAGCGGGGACCCGGATCATAGTAGATCCGGCCACACCTGTTCCTGCATACAAGTTAGACAAGCACTTCTGACTTACTCCTTAAGTCGGATGAGACAATGTTAGGCGACCCCCCTGGTCCAGGTTACTCCGTGATCCAGCCTGCCTTGAGGTGACCCGGCCAGCATACGCTTTGACCCTGCCGAACCTCGGCTAATTCGGCCCTTATACCCCGGAGTGACCCTACCCGGGGGTATCCCCCTAACATTAGTCCCCGAAGCTAGTGCGGTCTTAGCGGCCTTGGCCGCTAAGGCCACATCAGGTTCATTTATGTTCGAGCCTTGGACGTTATTTCCGGGTTAGCTATTTATCTCGGAATATATGGATTTACATTCCCTTCGCATGTTCTAAGTTTTCACTTGCCGGCCGGGTTACCACTTTGGCTCGGATCCCGTGGTTTCACTTTCCCTCTGCACATTCTAAGTTTTTACTTGCGATCCGGGTTACCACTTTGGCTCGATCCGGGCCTCGTTTCCTTCTTTCATACGCCAACCCATGTGGATGATAATCATTACGTTGTCTTATTTTAAGGGCCTGCACAGTAACCGCCGTAGTAATTGTCAGTTAACACTGTGCGAGGGTCACGTCATGCCTGCCTCCTCGTTTACCGCATCAGCGCGTCACGTCATGGGATTGCTTCTGCTCTGTGGCCTTCCGTGTGGCTCTTCTGCGATTGGCTGAGGCGTGCGATACACAGTCACACCATGTGGCTTGTTGGCGCAGCGCGATCCCACTCACCCATCTCAGGGGGTGGTTAAGTAGCGGAGGGGCGCACCCCTTAGCATTTTTCCACTTCTGCGCCCCTCTGCCCATTCCTCTTCTCCTTCGTCTTCCTTGCGACCGCGCCGCCGCCAGTGCTTCTAGCAGCAGCGCCACCGCCGCACTTTTCCCGTGCTTCTGCTTCGCAGCCACCGCTGTGCAACTTCTTAGCCACGGGTCCTCGCCAATCCAAGCCTTAGATCCCCGCCGCCGCTAGCGCCAGTGAGGGCAGTGAATACGAGATGACGGAGGAGGAGCTCGTCGTCGCCGAGCAGGAAATGGAGGAGGACACCGCCATGGCGTGTGGGGCGGGTCGTGAGTCTGTCAGGATGACATCGACTGGCTCTACCGGACCCGTCGCATTCCCGTCGGAGTTGACGCCCGTCTCCCCTCTGCCGAACTGGCCCCCTCACCCAATCCGGGTGAGTTCGTCGTGTTCCTATCCACTTCCAACGGGGATTCGGTCTGCCGGTGAGCGATTTCTTCCGGGATTGGCTCAGTACCTACCACTTGCAGCCGCACCATCTCCCAGCCAACGCTATCACCTCTCTTTCTGCCTTTGCCTCTACGATCGAAGGCTATACCGGACTATGGCCCACGAAGGAGCTGTGGATCCCGTTTTTCGGCCTTCGTCGCAACGTCATCCCCAACATCCAAGTAGAGTCGGAGGATAAGTAGCTCACCCAATTCGGAGCTGCCTCCATCTCACCCCGGAGACTTTCCGTTTCCCAACGGGTTACCGGGCTTGACTCCTGCAAAGGATGGGCCCGGACCTTCTTCTATGTCCGGAACTATTGGAGATATGCCCAAGAGGAAATAATAAAGTGGTTATTATTATATCTTTATGTTTATGATAAATGTTTACATCCCATTCTATAATTGTATTAACCGGAAACATTAATACCTTTGTGTTTTGTAAACATAAAAGAGTCCCTAGTAAGCCTCTTGTTAAACTAGCTTGTTGATTAATGGATGATCATGGTTTCCTGATCATGGACATTGGATGTCGTTAATAACAAGATCATATCATTAGGAGAATGATGTGATGGACACACACCCATAGTAAGCATAGCATAAGATCAAGTCATTAAGTTCATTTTGCTACAAGCTTTCAAATGCATAGTAACCTAATCCTTCGACCATGAGGTTATGTTAATCACCATCACCGGATGGATACTTTGATGACATCAAACACCGCTTCATAACTGGGTGGTTATAAAGGTGTCATTGGGTATTCTGAAAGTATGTGTTGAAGCGCATGGACCAAGATTGGGATTTGTCCATCCATATGACGGATAGATATACTCTGGGCCCTCTCGGTGGAATGTCATCTAGTTAGCTTGCAAGCATGTGACTAGGTCACAAGGGATGACATATCACGGAACGAGTAAAGAGTACTTATCAGTAACGAGGTAGAACTAGGTATGGAGATACCGACGATCAAACCTCGGATAAGTAGAATATCGCGTGACAAAGGGAATTGGTTTCGTATGTTAATGGTTCTATCGATCACGAAGTCATCATTGAGTATGTGGGAGCCGTTATGGATCTCCAGATCCCGCTAATGGTTATTGATCGGAGATGTGTCTCCATCATGTCTACATGTTCACAAACCGTAGGGTGACACACTTAAGGTTCGAAGTTGTTTTAAGTAGATATGGAATGTGCGTTGGAGACCTAATGTTGTTCGGAGTCTCGGATTGGATCTGGGACATCACGAGGAGATCCGGAATTGTCCAGAGAATAATATTCATATATTGGGGATCATTTTCTAAGTTAGGAAATGTTCCGGAGTATTTGTATGGGGATTCTAGAAGGTTTCGGAATGTTTCGGAAGGTTCTAGGAGATTTCATGGAGTTTGCTTGAAAACCAAGAAAGGATCAAGGAGTCCTTGTGGGGCAAGACACGGATTCGTGGGGGAGGAGGATTCCTCCCCCCTCCCAATCCGCCGGCCAAGGAAGGGACTCCCCCTCCTTTAAATAGAGGACTCCCCCTCCCATGGCGCCTCCCTCCCATGGCGCTTCCCTCCTTTAAATAGAGGGGTGGGGGCTCCACCCCCTGGATCCCTCCATAACAAACCCTAGCCGCCGCCTCTCTCCTCCTCCTTCGCTCTGCTCCGGCTTAGGCCAAGCCCTGCAGAATTCTCTACTCCACCACCACCACCAGACCGTCGTCCTGCTGGGATTCTGTGGAGAAGATCTACTACCTCCGCTGCTCGCTGGAACGGGGAGAGGAAGGTCTGCTTCGACTCCGCACGTGTGACCGACTGCGGAAGCGCTGCCGGAACGCGGCGCCGGAAGGATCGTCCACTCGATCTTGAGATCGGCAAGTGATCGACTACATCAACCACGAGATCCGATCTCGAACAAGGCTTTGGAAACTACGAGGGTTAGTACAGATCTATCTCGTTGCACATGTCTAATATATTAGATCTTGGCTTTTATCTAGATTAGATCTAGGTTTTGTTCGTTCTTGCGGTAGAATTTTTTGTTTTACTTGCTACGAACCCATCAGTGGTATCAGAGCCGTGTCTATGCGTAGATCTGTTGCACGAGTATAACACAATGTTGTTCTGGGCGTTGGTGCTCGTGCCGTCTTTTGCTATGTGTGTACTTTACATCTTGCGGTATGGTGGGATGAAGCGGCTCGGGCTAACATTACATATCATCGTACATGAGACTTGCTCCATGCTTGACGTGTAACTTGCTTTGCACAAGTGGCTTTGCGGGTGTCTGTCTCTCTCACCATAGTATAGATCCAGTCTACACTTTGCACTTGATAGCACTTGTATCAACGTTGTGGTTCAGTTTCGTAGGTAAGATCTGTTCGAAAACCCCAAGCCACGTAAAACATGCAAAGAAAATTAGAGGCGTCTAACTTGTTTTTGCAGGGGTTTTGTGATGTGATATGGCCATCATGTGATTGTGATTATATTTGATGTATGCAATGATCCTTGTTGTAATATGGCAACCGGCAGGAGCCTAATGGTTGTCTTTAATTCTGTTAAGACCTGCGTGTCTATTCATCTTGTAATAGCTTTATTCCAAGTAGTTGCTAGTGATGATGGACAACCATGAAGCGGCGCCACTAACCTTGACGCAATGCTGGTGATGATGGAGATCATGTCCGTGCTTTGGAGATGGAGATCAAAGGCATAAGAAGAAAGGGCCATATCATATCACACTAATTATGAATTGCCTGTGATGTTAATCCTTTATGCATCTTGTATTGCTTAGATCGCGACGGTAGAATTATAAGATGATCCCTCTCACTAAATATCAAGTAATAAAGTGTTCGTCCTTAGTAGGCACCATTGCTAAGACTTGTCGTTTCGAAGCATCTCGTGATGATCGGGTGTGATTGATTCTACGTGTGCATACGACGGGTGCAAGCCAGATTTGCACATGCGGATACTAAGGTTAATCTTGACGAGCCTAGCATGTACAAACATGGTATCGGAACACGGAATACCGAAAGGTAGATCATGAGTCATATATATGATATGATGAACATGATGATTGTTCGCCATTGAAACTACATCATCTCACGTGATGAACGGACTTGGTGTAGTGGATTTGGCTCATGTAATCACTAAAACAACTCGAGGGATGTTGTTTTGAGTGGGAGTTCATTTGTAATTTGGATTAGTCGAACTCAATTTATCATAAAAACAATCAAAGTGAATTTGCATAGTTTGTTGTAGTCATTGGCATCCGTTCACCACCTTACGCTTAGTTATAGTTGAGATAGTGGAACCATAGAAATTCTGGATATTTGCTTTACGAACTGGTATCGTATTGTTTTGAGTGTCAATCTAAAGTTTAAAAGTCCTGTTGCAAACTTTCAGCAAACTCCGTTTACTCTGTGAAGTTTAATAAACAGTATTAAATCAAGAGTAACAATTCTAGTGTTAGTATTTAATGTATCATGTTTGCCTCCATGATTCTTGATACTTAAAAGATTGTTTTTAATATCAAGTTTATGTAAGAGCTGAAAGCAATGTTTCAGAAACCATCATATGTGAAAGGTATTGCGATATCTAAAACAATATGTTGGTTACAACATGATAGAGTATATGTCCTCATATTTGATGAGAATTTTTGAAGGTTGGAGACGCTAGTGGTCCTAATCCTCCAAAAGGTTTTGGAAAAGAAACATTATACTCGCAATTCACCTTTATAAGCTATAGCAGCTTGATCATGAAAATTGTCATGATAAGGATGAATAGAAGATGTAAGTAAAATGTTTACTACACTAAAAGATTACTAAAGAATGGAACTTTGAAAGAATGCCAAACATTTGATGAAGGTGATCCACTTCAAAGTGCAACTCCAAAGGTATTAGTATTTGACTATACACACTTTGTACTAAGTGTCGTGTGAATGACACCACTATTGATGTTGATAGATTCTTTTAAAAGAAAAGGAATTGTTGAAAGATAATCTATAAAATATTTGGCAGAAAAGAAAAGATTGGAGATGTCCAACTTAGGTATATAGAAGATACATGTTATGGCTGTATTCCTTGGTTGTTAAACAATGTGGTTCTGCGGTATTGGATACCGAATTGGTTGGTATGAAGTGTCATACAGGACAACACAATTTATGAACTGCAATGGCCTAAGTAACTAGCAAGAGAATATGTGATGATGTTCATCGAAAAACAAACAAAGGGTTGTTGTGTTGCTCATTAACATCAAAGCTTGCCTTCAAGATTTGTTTCAATAATTGTTATTTTGATCAGATATTATGACGACAAAAAGGTTATTCAAATAATTACCGTATTCCATAATAGATGGATGACATACAAGTCTGGTTGGAGAAATAACGACCATAAAACTAATGCTAAAATGTCGCAAGACAAATGATTACTTGCAAAGTGACATCGCCGTTTAAATTATATTGAAAGAGATACATGAAGAAACTCCATGTTGATGGATTTTTTGGAGTCTTTGATTTTGATCAAATGACGCTTGTGATAATTTCCTGGAGATAATGAAAACTCCGTTCGTAGGCCAAAAGAGGAACGACGACTAACTGATTGGAATTTGTACATATTGATGTATATAGTCCATTATGTGTAGTCGTGGGCGATGGATTTCAACTTCATATGCTTTCTCCGAAGATTTGAGTGAGTATATGTATATACTTAGTCAATATGGAAGAAGTATGAAACATTTGAAAATGTTCAAAGACTTTCAAGATGAAGTGGAAAATTATTGTAACAAGAAAATAAGAAGTTTATGATTGGATCATAAAGAAAGTTGTTTGAGTTACAAGTTTAGCAAAACACCTAAGATTTGAGGAATCGTTCCATGGATTTGCATTTCCCAAAACACCATAGGAGTATGGAGTGTTCAAGATATGTAATGAAACCTTGTTTGACATGGTAAGATCAAAGGTGTCATTTATAAAACTGCCATTATATTTTAAAGATTAAAGCTTTAGTGACTACCGCTTTTACACTGAAAAGAGCTCCATCGTGATCCGTTGAAATGACACCATATAAGTCATGGTTTGGGATAAAACCCAGGTTGTCCTTTCTTAAATTTTTGGTATGCTAGGCATAAGTAAAGTGTTTACAACCAAAGACAGATGAGCATGTCTTTGTAGGTTATTTCGAATAACCATTGGGTATTCCTCCATAACACCGAAGACAAAAGTGTTTGTCGCTTAGAATGTCGAGTTTCTTGAGAAGGAATTTTTGGTGAAAAGTTAAGTGGGAGGACAATAGAACTTTGACAAGGTTGTTGAACCTTGGCTAATATGTGCTGAGTTGTGCAGCATCGGTAAGTGTCCCGGAGGCAACAACAGTGCTCATGGCTCACGTGCCTCAAAGGTTGTGGTCACGAAGATCTAAGTTACTATTGAACCAAGTAGGTCGGGTAAGTAATCAAATGCCAAGATTTGAGAGTTAAATCATTGTAGTTTGACAATGATGAACCGACTACATGCAAATAATCAATGATGGGCCCTTACTTCATTAAGTGGCTTGAAGCCATAAAATCCGTGATAATTCCATACACGAGAAATCAATCTTTGAATTTGAAAGACCCTCTGGAAAGGTGCAAGACCTTACAGTCGTATATGGATCTATAAAGAAATAGACATGGATGTTTCACATCTATGAAATAGTCGACATGTCGGAAAGAGTTTACGACAATGTTCAAGGAATTGACTATGATAAGATTTAATCTTTCATAGCGATATTTAGTCTGGACGGATTAATGTAGCAACCACTACATATATTTTGGTATATGGTAGTTGAACAAACAAAACAAGTTCTTCTAATAGAATGGTTACCTAGGACATGTACATGACACGATCCAAAGGGTTTTGTTAATTCAAAGGATGCTAAAAGACTATGCAAAACTTCAATGGTTGAAGTGAGCATCGTGGAGTTGGAATCTTCACCGTGATGAAACCGCTAAAAGGTTTAATTTCATCAGAGACGATGAAGATGTTTGCATTTTGCAAGAAATTAAGTGGGAGCGCTAAGACATATTTATAATACATTATGTGAAGGACATATTGTTGATTAGAAATGATGTATCTTTTATTGACATAGGTTAAGAATTTCATTTCGATGAAAGACTTAGGCATAACCCAAGAATTAGGCAATCAATGTCTATATGGATAGATTGAGGCGCTAATATGGTTTTGCCAAATGTACATAGATAAGATGTTGAATGAGTTCAATATGGAAACAACAAGAAAGGTTCTTGACGCACGGAAAGGACTGAATCAAGATTCAAGTGTTTTGACACTTGGTGAAATCACAAGAATATTTTGATCAATCATTCTTTGAGATGTACACATCCAGATATGTCCTATGCTCTAAATGTTATGAGCATATACCAGAATGACTCATAAGATGATCATTGGACAATAGTAGGGATATTCCTATGATATTTGGAAGAACTAAGAATATATTATTTATATAGTGATGACAAATAGTTCATTGTAAATTGTTGCATTGATACTAGTTTTGTCACAAATTAAGTTTATCTCAATTTAAACTATGGGTGGCACAATGTAATGGAAAGGAAGTTCCATAAAGGATTTGGTTCAGTACCAAAGTTAAAACATTGTGACAGATACTACAACAAAAGGCTGAGTATATGACTGTTATTGTAGCAGCGAATGAGGGCATTTGCGTCAAGTAGTTTGTTATCAAACTAGGTGTGGTTCATAGCGGGATAATACTATGAAGATACATTGTATGACAATTGTATCAACATGATTTAATCCCAAGGAACTAAAGGTCTCACCAAAGGACCCAATTTATACAATGCCATCTCATTGGAGAATGAGTAATGTGTAGAGACGCAAGGACATGCAAATACACACGGACCTAGAAGTGTCAGATCTGAAGATTATGTTTACCACTAGCAATAGTCTCTATACAACACCAGAAAGCCATAGGTGTTGAATGCACAAATTTTTAACTAGATTATTGACTCTAGTGCAAGTGGGAGACTGTTGGAGATATGCCCAGGAGGCAATAATAAAGTGGTTATTATTATATCTTTATGTTTATGATAAATGTTTACATCCCATGCTATAATTGTATTAACCGGAAACATTAATACCTATGTGTTTTGTAAACATAAAAGAGTCCCTAGTAAGCCTCTTGTTAAACTAGCTTGTTGATTAATGGATAATCATGGTTTCCTGATCATGGACATTGGATGTCGTTAATAACAAGATCATATCATTAGGATAATGATGTGATGGACACACACCCATAGTAAGCATAGCATAAGACCAAGTCATTAAGTTCGTTTTGCTACAAGCTTTCAAATCCATAGTAACCTAATCCTTCGACCATGAGGTTATGTTAATCACCATCACCGGATGGATACTTTGATGACATCAAACACCGCTTCATAACTAGGTGGTTATAAAGGTGTCATTGGGTATTCTGAAAGTATGTGTTGAAGCGCATGGACCAAGATTGGGATTTGTTCATCCATATGACGGATAGATATACTCTGGGCCCTCTCGTTGGAATGTCATCTAGTTAGCTTGCAAGCATGTGACTAGGTCACAAGGGATGACATATCATGGAACGAGTAAAGAGTACTTATCAGTAACGAGGTAGAACTAGGTATGGAGATACCGACGATTAAACCTCGGATAAGTAGAATATCGCGTGACAAATGGAATTGGTTTCGTATGTAAATGGTTCTATCGATCACAAAGTTATCGTTGAGTATGTGGGAGCCGTTATGGATCTCCAGATCCCGCTAATGGTTATTGATCGGAGATGTGTCTCCATCATGTCTACATGTTCATGAACCGTAGGGTGACACACTTAAGGTTCGAAGTTGTTTTAAGTACATATGGAATGTGCGTTGGAGACCGAATGTTGTTCGGAGTCTCGGATTGGATCCGGGACATCACGAGGAGATCCGGAATTGTCCAGAGAATAAGATTCATATATTGGGGATCATTTTATAAGTTAGGAAATGTTCCGGAGTATTTGTATGGGGATTCTAGAAGGTTTCGGAATGTTCCAGAAGGTTCTAGGAGATTTCTTGGAGTTTGCTTGAAAACAAAGAAAGGATCATGGAGTCCTTGTGGGGCAAGACACAGATTCGTGGGGGAGGTGGATTCCTTCCCCCCTCCCAATCCGCCGGCCAAGGAAGGGAGGGGAGTCCTACTAGGACTCCCCCTCCCATGGCGCCTCCCTCCTCCTGGATCCCTCCATAAAAAACCCTAGCCGCCGCATCTCTCCTCCTCCTTCGCTCTGCTCCGGCTTAGGCGAAGCCCTGCAGAATTCTCTACTCCACCACCACCACCACACCGTCATGCTGCTGGGATTCCGTGGAGAAGATCTACTACCTCCGCTGCTCGCTAGAACAGGGAGAGGAAGGTCTACTTCGACTCCGCACGTGTGACCGACTGCGGAAGCGCTGCCGGAACGCGGCGTCGGAAGGATCGTCCACTCGATCTTCAGATCGGCAAGTGATCGACTACATCAACCACGAGATCCGATCTTGAGCAAGGCTTTGGAAACTACGAGGGTTAGTACAGATCTATCTCGTTGCACATGTCTAATAGATTAGATCTTGGCTTTTATCTAGATTAGATCTAGGTTTTGTTCGTTCTTGTGGTAGAATTTTTTTGTTTTACTTGCTACGAACCCATCAGGAACGCGGGCACTGAAGACTTGATTCGGTTGCTGCCCTACGCTCCGGGTCCACCTGACACGGAATTCTGGGAGGAGGTCCCCAAGAAGCCTACCGAACGCTGCCAACCAAGTTAACAAGAGGTTCGTGGAGCTGAAGAAACTCAGATTGCGCAACAAGGATGCTATGATCACGTTCGTGCGCAACCGAATCTCTCCCCTCCAGAAGCGCACCCACAAGTTGTGCCACACGAGTTTCAGCCGCGACCCCAACCGGACCTCCTCCTTCGAGCTGAGCAACACGGAGATTTTTCGCCGGGTCAAGGCTCTCTTCACCACCCACCGGGGCTTCTCCGCCGAATGGACGTGGAGTATTGAGCACTTCTATCGTGACAGGATCCCTCCCGCAGTAAGCTTCACGGGGAAAACTTATTTTGGATCAAATATGTGTCGGTTTCTGTCGTATTTTTGACTCTGTTCTTCATGCTTTTTCTCAGTTGTTCCTTCAGCAAACTCTCGAGGATGGTACGGATCCAACCCTTAAGTGGGCGCCGGACCGAGAAATTCCGGATGGAGGAGCCAGACTAGGAGATGTTTCTCCCTATGACCGACGCTACCAAACGACCCAGCGGTAAATTCTCTTCTCTTAGAGATTGGCCAGATGATGAGGATGACTCGGATGTCGACTTGATTGAACCTGTTGAGGCTGTCCCTCTTTCTTTTGCCTTTCCGGCATCATCTAACCCCGGTGGGCATATCCACGAGGATCCCCCACTTGCTACGGGCGAGCCGGTTCCGGTGGCGTCGAAGAAGAAGCGCGGAGCCGCATCAAGTTCTTCCCCCGAACCTTCGCAGCCCACAAAAAGGCAAAAGAAGGCCGGAGACAAGACTGCCTCCAAGCGAGCAGGCAAAGCCTCGGCACGAAGGGCTCGGAAACCCAAGGAGGCTGAAACCTCGGGTGCGTAAGTCATTTTTCGTTGCGTAACTCACTTTTCCTTGCATCGTGGTGATTTCTGTTTTGACATTATTCTCTTCTTCAGGGCTCTGGTGGAGGTCCCTCAGAGCGGATCAAGCATCTCTTCACCACTTCGGTCTGGCCCTTCTCCCCCTCGTGACGACGAGTCACGTCTACTGAGCCCTATTCCGGAGGGTTCTGCGGCTGCTCCGGATTCCGCACTACCTCATCGAGAGGAACGCGACCTTGGAGCAGGAGGGGTCGGTCCAGCCGAGGCGACGGCGTCCACCACTTCGGCATCGCCACAACCAGCAGCCACCAAGTCTATCTCAACACCAGAACCAGCAGCAACTCCAGTACCAGCGACCGAGCCAGCACCAGCACCTGTCCTGGCACCAAGGAAACCAACAACAGCTCCAAGTCCAGCTACGAGAGCTCCAGTGCCAAGTTCTTCTGCCTCGTCCGAGTCATCTCAACCTCGGCGAGGAACTACTCCAGCAGCTTCTAAAGGGAAATCCACCGCAGTTACTTCTTCCCAGCAAGCTAAGGGCAAAAAGGCTCCGGATACTACCAAGTCTGCATCCGTCGAGGCCGGGCAGCGAACCCTATCGTCGATGCTTCCGAAGAAATCACCAGCAGCGAAGGATGTTCCTGCCGAGCCAACTGATGCGTAGCAGATGGTTCTGCATACCAGCCCAGCTCTTGCCTTGGTTGAGAGGAAAGAAGCGCACGCGAAGGGCTTGGTGGCACCCCATATGCCCACCGGTGAGCGGTATCCTCCGAGTCTTATCGAGTTCGTCATGAACTGGAATAAGGCGGAGTTCGTCCACAACGACGATCTCCCGGAAAAGTTTGGCCCCGCAGAATTTTCCGCCCAGATGAATACCGCCGCTAAGGCAATTAACCTCGCGGGGCGAATGATGGAGGTATGTCGTTTCTCCTTTACATGCTGTAGATAATAACCATTAGTCCCCGAGCCTCCGGTGGAGTAGCTTGTTACTCGGCCGGATGCTCATTAGAAAACTAACATAGCTCTATGCAAACTTCGAATATGCACACACCTAGAGCCGGGTTAAGTTCCACTTGGCTCGGATCTTGTACACTTCGAATATGCACACACCTAGAGCCGGGTTAAGTTCCACTTGGCCCGGATCTTGTACACTTCGAATATGCACACACCTCGAGCCGGGTTAAGTTCCACTTGGCCCGGATCTTGTACACTTCGAATATGCACACACCTAGAGCCGAGTTAAGTTCCACTTGGCCCGGATCTTGTACACTTCGAATATGTACCAAGCTAATTTTACACTTCTATACTTTTTTCAGGTAATCACCAATCACCGGAGCGCTGAATTCCAACGCCTGCTGGATACCCACAAGATGCTACGCGCAAAACATGTTGCACTTATTGCAGAACATGAAAAGAAGGGTAAATTTCTCCCTTGGGACTTCTCCGTTTTTCTTCGCCTTCTTCTGCCGAACTAATCTCCTTATTCGGTTTCTGCAGCTGGGGTGGAGGCTAAGAACAAGATCATGCATAAGAACTTGGAGGAAATCAGGGGTATGTCCTCTTTTGTCCGACCTCGTAGTGTTTTCGATTTCCTCTTCTCCTTGGCTTGGCAAACATTCATTCCTCGGCTTTGCCGGGTCAACATACTATTTCAGCATCGCTTGAGGATAGTGTGCCCGTGCCTGATATGATGCTGCATTTTCTCGAACAAGCAGGACAACATCAAGCCGAGCTGAAGAAGAAAGATGACGAGCTTGCTCTTCTCTAGACTAAGGACAACGAGATTTCCAAGCTCAAGGCTGAGATGGAGAAGATGAAGGCCCAACACCGAACCGAACTCCAAAAGGTTGGCCAGAACTTCACAGAAGAGCGTGAGCGCCTTACTCTCCAGATCTCCAAGGACCAGGACCTACTTAAAGAATCCGACGTCCAGCTTGGGTCGGCGATCGCTGAGCTTGAACAACTTCGCAAGAGACGCGACGATTGCATAAAGGAGTTGACCCGGATCCACAACCATATTTCACGTAAATTCCTTTTCCTTATCCGACATAATTCTCCGAGTTAGTTCGTATATCTTTGCTTCAGCTTCTTCCTTTGCCTTGTTTCTAGACCACTTTCCAGAGGGTACTCCCATTGCGAGCACTGCTGTTGCCAAATTTCGCCGAGAGAGGGGTACTCCCATCGCTCCTGACGGTGAGAGCATTCCCTTAGACATGGAGGACCTATTGGTCAGCCTGTCAGCTCGCGTGGAAACCATCAAGAACTACGGCAAAGATCTCCTCGACGTTTCGGTCCGGATCTTCAACACGTTCTGGCCCAGTGAGAGCGCTCCGAAGAGGATCACACTCCTTGCCGAATAGCTATTGGACATCGAGACCCAGCTTGACCTCTGGAGAGAGTCCGCTGGGCGTGCCGCAGCAGATACCCTCCTTCACCATATTCTCACATGGTACGAGAAGATCGACCTCAGCCTCCTTACACGCCGGCACAATGGATCCAAATGGACCGATGATCCGGAGTGGGTAGGTCGGCGCCTGGCTTGCGCCTACAGCCTCGTCGAATATTCTCCTATCCATGACTGGGTTGAAGGACCGAGCTTCCTGGAATCTGTTGGGGACGAGCACATTGAGAACGTTGAAGATGGGTCGGATGAGGACGGAGAAGATGCTGCTTCAGATATTGAAGATAGCAACGACGACGAACTTCCTCCTCCTGCTGCTCCTTAGTTCAAAAAACTTGAAAATTTATCAGATCCCCGGTATGCCGGGTGCAATTGTATCCTGGATATGTGATATTTTGCTACTATGTTTCTATGGCGGATTAACTTGGGCGTAGTCCCCGAGTTTCATTTTCTTGTTCGTCCAATTCTCTGGCTCGGTCCGTGTCTACCTTGATTCAGTTTTACGACTTACGAATCCGAGCTTCAAAATAATTCAGCATAATAACTTGAAAATAAATATAGGGTTAGTCCGAAAAACAAACGTTAGCTCGAATAATTCGTTTCCTTAGTCGTTTTTTCATGTGCTACGCAATTCCAAACTTGTTCTCTTGCTTGCCATGAAGCCAATTCTTGTTGGACAACAGCAAGTCGAAGAGTTGGGTTTTTGGTGCTCACACATTACTAATCCGGGTTAAGTAGAACAATAACAATATTTATTAAGGCAGTCTGTTATTTCATTGATAAGCTCATTGCCGACATACATACCGACATATGAGACGACTCGGATACATACACTTCTTAGCTAAGTGTAGAAGGGACGAAGTAGTGCTACATTCCACGGTCGCTTAGATTCCTCTCCGGACCTGTCCGCCTTGTTCTTTTCCTGTAGCTTTGTGTAGCATCCCAATTGTCTAACAATTGTAATGCTACTTGGTCTAGTAATAGAATGGCTACTTCAAAGATATAATTGTTGCATCATCATTTTATCATGCTCATGTCATCATGCCACCTTGCATTTGAGCATCATATAAAACCCTTTTTGGATTTGGTTCTTATCTCATATGCATTATTAATTGTATTTGCCTCTTGATATTGTATTTGGCTCTTGATATATTGTTTAATGCCCAAGTTGAGTTGGGGGCATACCTTTTGTTAACTCCACCACCTTTCTTTTCACCACCTTATAATTCCACCATCCAACTAAATATGAGCTTGGCACTTTTTGGTTTTACCTCTAGCTCATGTGGGTTGGGATGGATCCAATTCTTTTCCACATGCTCTCATCTTAACATCATGTTGTTTTCACAATATTGAAACATGAGAGCCACATGGACACCTTTGCATGCCTTGTGAGTGGAACCTTTTCCTAGCCTCCATATGTGTGGTTTTGGGGTTATCATCATGTTGGGATATTTTTGTGGGCTTATTAAATACCTAGTGGCATATACACACTAGCAAGTCCCAACTATAATCCAATGTGATCATCTCCATATACCCCACTTGGAATTCTTTCTAAATTCTTTTGCTTGGGCCTTACTCCAATTTTGGGAATGCATAATAATAATGCCATGTATTAATATTGTTTTCACAAGAATCAACATGGCATTAAATATTTGCATGGGCCATGCAAGTACCATCTTTTGCTTGTCATTTGGACTTACTTGTTTTTGAGTGGATCATCTCACTCTCTCTATCTCTCCTTTTAGCTTGATCTTATTTGATAATGCTTAAACCACATCACCACATCCCCTCTTTTCTTGCCTTGTTTTTGTTAGAGCTTGGTATGGCTTGGCTTGTCTTGATCTTAACAAAAACAAAACCTAGCTACCTTACCACCTCCCTCTCTCTCTCTTTTCCTCTTGATCTTGCTTGATCTAGGTTTGGAGCATGCATGCTTCAAAAACCTAGCTCTCACCTCCCTCTCTCTAATCCTATGTCTTGGATCCCTCTAATCACCTACCCATCATCACCATGCCCCATCCTCTCTAACCACACCCCCACCTAATCTAAACCCATAACCCCATCTAAGCTAAACTCTAATCCTATCATGCCACACCCTTCCCCCTCTCGGCCTCTCTCTTATCTCTATCTAGCTGGCCCCACCGGGCACCCTCTCTCCCTAGCCACCTCACCCCTGCCCTAGCTACTCCCTCCACCCCACAAAAAAAACCCTAACCCGACCCTAGTACCAACCTACCCGAGGCTACCCTCCCTCCCTCTCTTTTCTCTCTCTCTGCCCTAGGGGACCCCCAGCCCGAGCCTGTCCCTGCCTCCTTGCCTCACGTCGACCCCACCTGGAAGCCACACCCCCTGCCTGCCCTGGCCTGGCCGAACCGAGCACGTGAGGAGGTGGAGAAAAGGTGGCCGAGGCCACCTTTATCCCCAACTGCTCCCACACGGCATCCACGGCACATCCCCCTCTCTGCTACCTACCACCACCCCCACAACCTCTCCTCGCTCGTCCAGATCCACCAGAGGCCTGTCCTCTTCTCTCTCTCCTCCACCGTCTCCATCTACCCCTCGCCGGCCAAACCCTCGGCCTCCACCGCTCCTACCCACACCAGCCGGTGGCGTGGCGTTCCAGGTTGTCGGGGAAGCTCACGGCCAACCACTGCATCGCCCTGTACACGCCGTCGACGAAGGGGAGCACCGGAGCCGCCAGTACCGACGCTCCTCGCCGAAACCCTAACCCGAGCCGTCCGTCTGCGTCCTCGTCGATCGCCTGCTCCCCTGCCCGTCCTGACCACGTCAACCACCTCTCGGTGAGCTACCCTACCCCCCTGACATCCTCGTCGTCGCATCCTTGCCCTGGTCGCGCCGGACCATCCGACAAACGGCCTCTGTGCGCCGGCGTCGTGTGCGTCTGCTCGTCCCCGCAGCGCGCAGAAACCCTAGTTAGGCCCCAACCTCCTAGCGGTCACCTAGCCTAAGTCACCGCAGTGGCTGCCGCCTTCGCGCGCGCACGCCAGGTCGCGCGTTCGATCCCCGTGCGCCGCGCCCTGGCGAGCATCGATCTGTCGTCGCAGAGAAGAACAACAGTACGACGCGACGTTTTGCCGAAAACCCCCTGCCTTTCTTTTCGCATCAACCCGCGGTTCCTTTTGGGCCCACCGTCAGCCGCAGTGCCCGCTTTGCAGAGAACCCCCTGGCCTCTAGAAAACTCAACCCCCGCTCCACCTTGGCCCATCCGTCAGTGCCTGTCTTTCGCCCACTGCCGCGTGGACCCGCGAGGTCGATGGCCCACCTGTCATTCGCTTGAGCTAGAATAGCCGCGGTGTAAAACGTTTTTCTGTGGGCTGTGGAATCCCAGTCAGCCTGGCCCCACCTGTAAGAGTCAGTGGCTAGGACTGCCTGGGTATAAAAAGTATTGTCTGTTTTCTGTTTTAAATTCAAATCTTTTTCAAATTAATTTAAATTCAAATTAATTTCTGTTTTCAAATAACTCTTAAAATATGAATCCAATTTAAACAAATAATATATGTTTTCAAATCAGAAAAATATGAGGAATTCAAATAGGCCATCTAAAATATAGTTTGAACATTTAAAATTCCAAGTTTATTTTAATTACAACAAATTGCCCTTCCACCTTAATTAATTAATAACTTTTGATTTATAACTCCAAATTTAATAAATAATATGTCTAAAATGATTAGCTCGACAAGACTTTTCTGTTTATGCATTCCATGGTTTGAATTGAAGCATGCATCATATAAATATAATGTGGACAGCAACTAAAATGGGAATAAAATGGGTCCAAACCCAATAAAAATGTTTATTCTTGCATTCCACACCTCACCCATGCCATGCTACTTTAATGCCATGCAATTGTGCATCATTCATCATGGCATGATTGTTGGCTTGATGCATTTTATTCATATGCTTGTGCACCTTATTTATGTTGGCCCTTGTTTGTTTGGTTCTTCTTCGAATAGACGCTGAGCAGGGGATATATCAAGAGACCCAGGAGCACTACCCAGATCCTTCTCTCGCTTCAATTGAGCTGCCAAGCAAGCACTACCACATGCTTGCATACATACAGTACCTTTTGCCTCTATCTTATTCCTGCATCATTGAGTCGCGATCGCATTAAATTGAATCCTAAGTATTGCATAGCCTTTACTTTTAAACCCCACCGAAGCTTGTTCCTCCATCCCATGAGCCATTACTACAGGAGTTGTTTGAGCCATGCGAGTCGTAGAACAGCATGTGTAGGGTATGTGAGTGTCTGTTGGATAACGAGGTACCTAAACAACTTAACCTGAGTAGTAATGGGATAACTAATGAAAGTGGCACCGGTGAGCCATATTCGCTATTTGGTTTTTCAGGCTCACTTGTGTCCCGTAGGACCCCGAGTACTTGATTCCTGTTCCTTGGTTATTCGCGCTATCCACATCCGGGAGGCCTATGGACCCCCCTGAGCCAGAGCTTGATTCATTCTTATTTCTTGGGGCCACAAACTAGTTTGAGGTTTTATTTACTATCCCGTACTTATGCCATGCTTTACTGCTTTATTTTAAGATTGTGCGAGGTAATGCACACTGTACTGTTTAGGTCCGTGACCCGTTTTCGCGGTATCGACAAGCCCAGTCACACTTTCGGGTTCCTAGTCGTTTACAGCCGGCCACACAAACCTTGAGTCCGTCTCGTAGCCTGCCAGCTTCGTCGCGGGTAACTTAATGGGGTGGCCCCCTGAAATATTTCTGAATCCTGTGATCGCTTTGTCGTGACTGCCTCGTTGGGTTTTGATTTGGTTTTTCCGAGGCATATCGAGTGTGTGTTGCTATTTGTGCACCCCTGCAGGGTAAAACTTTCTGAAAGCCGTGTCCGCGGTTATGGACGACTTGGAGCACAGTTTCTCGATCATAGACAAGCATAACTAAAGTACCGCTTTTAATTTGACTAAGTACTTGACTAGTAAATAGTGCAACACTCATGGAATGGTTAATAAAACTGCCAACGGATGGGGGTTGTTCGTCCGCTTCCTCGTCGGTAAGCGAGGAGGAGGATGGATCTGTTAAGATTACCTTTATTACTGTTTTAACTGTTGTTATTAATTCACGGACATGGAGTATGTCCCTGGTGATCTCGTTTACCTTCGTGTCACTCCCATGAGAGGCACGCACCGCTTTGGTATCAAAGGAAAGCTGGCTCCTAGATACATCGGTCCCTTCAAAGTTCGTGGAAGAAGAGGAGAAGTTGCTTATGCTCTTGAGCTCCCAGAAAAACTCAAGGTCCATGATGTTTTCCACATCTCTCAGCTCAAGAAGTGCTTCAAGGATCCCGGCAGGACCGTGGATCATGAGCTTATCAATCTCCAAGAAGACCTGTCTTATCAAGAACACCCCACAAAAATCCTGGAAGTCGCAGAAAGAAGGACTCGCAACAAGTCCATCAAGTTCTGCAAGGTGCAGTGGTCACACCATTCTGTTGATGAAGCCACTTGGGAACATGAAGATGAGCTCCGTGCCAAGTATCCTACCCTCTTCGTGTCTTCTTCTTCTTCCTAGAATCTCGGGGCGAGATTCCTGTTTAGTGGGGGAGAGTTGTAGCATCCCAATTGTCTAACAATTGTAATGCTACTTGGTCTAGTAATAGAATGGCTACTTCAAAGATATAATTGTTGCATCATCATTATATCATGCTCATGTCATCATGCCACCTTGCATTGAGCATCATATAAAACCCTTTTTGGATTTGGTTCTTATCTCATATGCATTATTAATTGTATTTGCCTCTTGATATTGTATTGGGCTCTTGATATATTGTTTAATGCCCAAGTTGAGTTGGGGGCATACCTTTTGTTAACTCCACCACCTTTCTTTTCACCACCTTATAATTCCACCATCCAACTAAATATGAGCTTGGCACTTTTTGGTTTTACCTCTAGCTCATGTGGGTTGGGATGGATCCAATTCTTTTCCACATGCTCTCATCTTAACATCATGTTGTTTTCACAATATTGAAACATGAGAGCCACATGGCCACCTTTGCATGCCTTGTGAGTGGAACCTTTTCCTAGCCTCCATATGTGTGGTTTTGGGGTTATCATCATGTTGGGATATTTTTGTGGGCTTATTAAATACCTAGTGGCATATACACACTAGCAAGTCCCAACTATAATCCAATGTGATCATCTCCATATACCCCACTTGGAATTCTTTCTAAATTCTTTTGCTTGGGCCTTACTCCAATTTTGGGAATGCATAATAATAATGCCATGTATTAATATTGTTTTCACAAGAATCAACATGGCATTAAATATTTGCATGGGCCATGCAAGTACCATCTTTTGCTTGTCATTTGGACTTTACTTATTTTTGAGTGGATCATCTCACTCTCTCTATCTCTCCTTTTAGCTTGATCTTATTTGATCATGCTTAAACCACATCACCACATCCCCTCTTTTCTTGCCTTGTTTTTGTTAGAGCTTGGTATGGCTTGGCTTGTCTTGATCTTAACAAAAACAAAACCTAGCTACCTTACCACCTCCCTCTCTCTCTCTTTTCCTCTTGATCTTGCTTGATCGAGGTTTGGAGCATGCATGCTTCAAAAACCTAGCTCTCACCTCCCTCTCTCTAATCCTATGTCTTGGATCCCTCTAATCACCTACCCATCATCACCATGCCCCATCCTCTCTAACCACACCCCCACCTAATCTAAACCCATAACCCCATCTAAGCTAAACTCTAATCCTATCATGCCACACCCTTCCCCCTCTCGGCCTCTCTCTTATCTCTATCTAGCTGGCCCCACCGGGCACCCTCTCTCCCTAGCCACCTCACCCCTGCCCTAGCTACTCCCTCCACCCCACAAAAAAAACCCTAACCCGACCCTAGTACCAATCTACCCGAGGCTACCCTCCCTTCCTCTCTTTTCTCTCTCTCTGCCCTAGGGGACCCCCAGCCCGAGCCTGTCCCTGCCTCCTTGCCTCACGTCGACCCCACCTAGAAGCCACACCCCCTGCCTGCCCTGGCCTGGCCGAACCGAGCACGTGAGGAGGTGGAGAAAAGGTGGCCGAGGCCACCTTTATCCCCAGCTGCTCCCACACGGCAACCACGGCACATCCCCCTCTCTGCTACCTACCACCACCCCCACAACCTCTCCTCGCTCGTCCAGATCCACCCAGAGGCCTGTCCTCTTCTCTCTCTCCTCCACCGTCTCCATCTACCCCTCGCCGGCCAAACCCTCGGCCTCCACCGCTCCTACCCACACCAGCCGGTGGCGTGGCGTTCCAGGTTGTCGGGGAAGCTCACGGCCGACCACTGCATCGCCCTGTACACGTCATCGACGAAGGGGAGCACTGGAGCCGCCAGTACCGACGCGCCTCCCCGAAACCCTAACCCGAGTCGTCCGTCTGCGTCCTCGTCGATCGCCTGCTCCCCTGCCCGTTCCGACCACGTCAACCACCTCTCGGTGAGCTACCCTACCCCCCTGACATCCTCGTCGTCGCATCCTTGCCCTGGTCGCGCCGGACCATCCGACGAACGGCCTCTGTGCGCCGGCGTCGCGCGCGTCTGCTCGTCCCCGCAGCGCGCATAAACCCTAGTTAGGCCCCAACCTCCTAGCGGTCACCTAGCCTAAGTCACCGCAGTGGCTGCCGCCTCCGCGCGCGCACGCCAGGTCGCGCGTTCGATCCCCGTGCGCCGCGCCCTGGCGAGCATCGATCTGTCGTCGCAGAGAAGAACAACAGTACGGCGCGACGTTTTGCCGAAAAACCCCTGCCTTTCTTTTCGCATCAACCCGCGGTACCTTTTGGGCCCACCGTCAGCCGCAGTGCCCGCTTTGCAGAGAACCCCCTGGCCTCTAGAAAACTCAGCCCGCGCTCCACCTTGGCCCATCCGTCAGTGCCTGTCTTTCGCCCACTGCCGCGTGGACCCGCGAGGTCGATGGCCCACCTGTCATTCACTTGAGCTAGAATAGCCGCGGTGTAAAACGTTTTTCTGTGCGCTGTGGAATCCCAGTCAGCCTGGCCCCACCTGTAAGCGTCAGTGGCTAGGACTGCCTGGGTATAAAAAGTATTGTCTGTTTTCTGTTTTAAATTCAAATCTTTTTCAAATTAATTTAAATTCAAATTAATTTCTGTTTTCAAATAACTCTTAAAATATGAATCCAATTTAAACAAATAATATATGTTTTCAAATCAGAAAAATATGAGGAATTCAAATAGGCCATCTAAAATATAGTTTGAACATTTAAAATTCCAAGTTTATTTTAATTACAACAAATTGCCCTTCCACCTTAATTAATTAATAACTTTTGATTTATAACTCCAAATTTAATAAATAATATGTCTAAAATGATTAGCTCGACAAGACTTTTCTGTTTATGCATTCCATGGTTTGAATTGAAGCATGCATCATATAAATATAATGTGGACAGCAACTAAAATGGGAATAAAATGGGTCCAAACCCAATAAAAATGTTTATTCTTGCATTCCACACCTCACCCATGCCATGCTACTTTAATGCCATGCAATTGTGCATCATTCATCATGGCATGATTGTTGGCTTGATGCATTTTATTCATATGCTTGTGCACCTTATTTATGTTGGCCCTTGTTTGTTTGGTTCTTCTTCGAATAGACGCTGAGCAGGGGATATATCAAGAGACCCAGGAGCACTACCCAGATCCTTCTCTCGCTTCAATTGAGCTGCCAAGCAAGCACTACCACATGCTTGCATACATACAGTACCTTTTGCCTCTATCTTATTCCTATATCATTGAGTCGCGATCGCATTAAATTGAATCCTAAGTATTGCATAGCCTTTACTTTTAAACCCCACCGAAGCTTGTTCCTCCATCCCATGAGCCATTACTACAGGAGTTGTTTGAGCCATGCGAGTCGTAGAACAGCATGTGTAGGGTATGTGAGTGTCTGTTGGATAACGAGGTACCTAAACAACTTAACCTGAGTAGTAATGGGATAACTAATGAAAGTGGCACCGGTGAGCCATATTCTCTATTTGGTTTTTCAGGCTCACTTGTGTCCCGTAGGACCCCGAGTACTTGATTCCTGTTCCTTGGTTATTCGCGCTATCCACATCCGGGAGGCCTATGGACCCCCCTGAGCCAGAGCTTGATTCATTCTTATTTCTTGGGGCCACAAACTAGTTTGAGGTTTTATTTACTATCCCGTACTTATGCCATGCTTTACTGCTTTATTTTAAGATTGTGCGAGGTAATGCACACTATACTGTTTAGGTCCGTGACCCGTTTTCGCGGTATCGACAAGCCCAGTCACACTTTCGGGTTCCCAGTCGTTTACAGCCGGCCACACAAACCTTGAGTCCGTCTCGTAGCCGGCCAGCTTCGTCGCGGGTAGCTTAATGGGGTGGCCCCCTGAAATATTTCTGAATCCTGTGATCGCTTTGTCGTGACTGCCTCGTTGGGTTTTGATTTGGTTTTTCCGAGGCACATCGAGTGTGTGTTGCTATTTGTGCTCCCCTGCAGGGTAAAACTTTCTGAAAGCCGTGTCCGCGGTTATGGACGACTTGGAGCACAGTTTCTCGATCATAGACAAGCATAACTAAAGTACCGCTTTTAATTTGACTAAGTACTTGACTAGTAAATAGTGCAACACTCATGGAATGGTTAATAAAACTGCCAACGGATGGGAGTTGTTCGTCCGCTTCCTCGTCGGTAAGCGAGGAGGAGGATGGATCTGTTAAGATTACCTTTATTACTGTTTTAACTGTTGTTATTAATTCACGGACATCCATCTATCTCTGGTTAGGCGGATGGTTAGCGAGTATCTATAGAACTGTTAGGGTTTATCTTTTGCTGCAATTGCGTCACCCCAGGTCGTGTCCCCTTTAGAGGCGTAAAGTCTTGCTGAGTACCCCTAGGGTCTCACACGATAAATTATTGGTTCAGATGAACAGGTACCCTCACAAGATGGATACTGGGTGGAAGAGACGGACGATGTGGGCAACGATCATTCGGTGTAGAGATTCCGGGAACGGGGATCCGTGAGATCTGTGGACGGGATGTGCTTATTTATGGGGCATCTTATGCCGATTTGCTTCTTATCCGTACTCGGATTTTGTCTTCCGCTTCCGCTTGATACTCTGTTGATTGATGTATTAGGAGATATCCTAAACTATTATATCTATCTAGGTTATTTGGATCTTGCCATATGGCGTTGCTATATTTCCTTTCTTTTTAGATGGAATGACTCTGATGTACTATTGTATGGTGGCTTGCATACATACTCATTTGTGTATGTAGTTGATCCCTTCGCCTGCCGATTACGCCGCCCGTTCTTGTCCCGATGATCGGAAATGGTTGGGACGGCCAAAAGGTCTACCTGTGAGTGGCATTTGGGCCCCACCGTACTATTTCAACCATTTCTGTTCATCCAGGCTTGAACTAGGAGCATAATTCACCGAGGTAGTTACACTTTGCATCTATAAGATAGTAAGAATCATTGTGCAATGCTTTGCTCACAATGAATGGCCCTTCCCATGGGAGGGATAATTTATGCATGCCAGTAGTACGTTGTACCAACCGGAGCACCAGATCGCCTTCCCGGAAGACCCGGGGGCACACTTTCCGGCTATGATAGCGTCAGAGATTTTGCTGATATATGGCGGATCTGGACAGTGCCAGTTCTCTCGCTTCTTCCAGCAGATCAACATCATTCTGCCGGGCTTCTTGCACTTCGGCTTCTGTGTATTGGGTGACTCTAGGCGAATCGTGCTCTATGTCGGCTGGTAATACAGCTTCTGCCCCATATACCAGAAAAAATGGCGTATAGCCTGTTGATCGATTCGGAGTTGTTCTTAAACTCCATAGTACCGCTGGTAGTTCTTCTATCTAGCACCCCGCTGATCTTTTCAGCAGCTTAATGAGCCGGGGTTTTATCCCGGATAATACTAATCCGTTGGATCTTTCCACTTGTCCGTTCGATGCGGGGTGGGCTACCGAGGCTACGTCCAGCCGGATCTTCTTATCCCGGCAGAATCGTGCAAATGCTCCTTCAGCAAAATTTGTTCCATTATCAGTTATAATATTGTGTGGATAACCATATCTCAAGATGATGTCTTTGATAAATGTCATGGCCGTAGCTCCGTCACATTTTCTTATAGGTTTCACTTCAATCCATTTTGTAAACTTGTCCACCATAACCAAAATGTGTGTCATGTTTCCCCTTGCTGGTTTGAACGGGCCAACCATATCCAAGCAGCACACGGCAAATGGCCACGTAATTGGTATGGTCTTGAGTTCCGACATAGGCATATGCGTCTTGGTGGCGTACCTTTGACAACCATTACATTTTATCACCAGATATTCCGCTTGTCCTAAGGCACTTGGCCAGTAGAAACCATGCCGGAATGATTTTGCCACTAAGGCTCGGGATGAGGCATGATGCCCGCATTCTCCTTGGTGTATATCTCAGAGGATGTCAAGTCCTTCTTCTGGGTCAACACATCGCTGGAGGACGTTGGTTACACTCCGTTTGTACAGCTCGGAATTGATGATCGTGTATGCCTTTGCTCTCCTCTGAGTTTGCCTGGCTAACACCTCCTCAGCGGGTAACGTTCCGTCTCTCAGAAATTGGAATATAGGCAGTGCCCAAGCTGGTATCGCTCGTGGAGGGAATATGTCCTCACCGACTTCCATCTGATCCACCGGCATAACTTCAGCCGGATCACGCTGAGCAGTCCCCGGGTCTAGAGAGGTAGTCCCTGGGTCTACTGAGGCAGTCCCCGGGTTTGCTGATGCAGCCCCCAGGTCTCACGTACTACCTCCCGTGTCAGTGTCCATGGGCTCAGCTCCAGATTCCGTATTTTCCGGGACATAGATCGAGTCGGTTCCTGGGGACGGCCTGATAGATGGTTTTCTGAGGTGCTCCAATGCTACACCCGTTGGAATTCCTTGTCGGGTCGATCCGAGCTTTGACAGCATGTCGGCAGCCTCGTTTTCCACTCGGGGTACATGGTGAAATTCACACCCCTCAAAGTAACCAGACATCTTCTGCACATCAAATTTGTATAGTGCCATGTTTAGGTCCAGGGCGTCCCACACTCCGGACACTTGCTGCACCACCATATCCGAGTCGCCAAAGCATATTATCCGACGTATGCCAATCTCCTTTGCCACTTTGAGCCCATGCACAAGAGCCTCGTACTCAGCGACATTGTTCGATGCCGCGAAATGGATTTGCAAGAAGTATTTTAGCTGGTCCTTCTTTGGTGAGGTAAGCACAACCCCGGCGCCTAATCCGGTTTTGGATTTCGACCCGTCAAAGTGCATCCTCCAGTAGTTCGGATCTGGTGGCGGTGGTTCGTAATGTACCTCGGCCCAATCCACAAAAAAGTCCGCCACAGCCTGAGACTTGATTGCTTCTCTTCTGTCATATTGGGGCGCATAAGGGGCTAGCTCAATTGCCCATTTTGCAATTCTGCCACTCGCATCCTTGTTTCCCATTATCTCGGATATGGGGGCTTCACGTATCACTTTGATGGGGTGGTCCTCAAAGTAATGCTTTAACTTCTTTTCCGCCATACAGACACCGTATGCCACCTTTTGAAAGTGCGGGTAGTTCTGTTTTGAGGAAGACAATACCTCGCTCAAGTAATATACTGGCCCCTGCACCGACTTACCCTCTTCATTGCGCTCCACTACAATTATTGCACTTACAACTCAGTTGGTTGCGGCTATGTAGAGCAACATTGGCTCCTTTGATAGTGGAGAAGCTAACACTGGTGCAGTGGCCAACATCTTTTTTAAGTGGGCAAAGGCTTCATCAGCCTGTGGCGTCCAAACGAACTTATCCGACTTTTTCATGAGCTGGTAGAGAGGCAGTGCCTTTTCTCCCGACCGACATACAAACTGACTCAACGATGCCAGGCACCTAGTGAACTTCTGGACATTGTTAAGACACTTCGGCAGCTCCATTCGTTCGATGGCTCGGATCTTAGCTGGAAACGAGAAATCCGAGTAATTTTCCAGTCGGGACACCGAAGGTACATTTTTCCGGGTTAAGCTTCATCCGGAACCTTCTCAAGTTCGCGAATGTTTGCCTTATGTCGTCAAGGAGCGTTTTGCTTTCCTTGGTCTCGATAACCACATCATCCACGTATACTTGTACGTTTTGACCTATTTGGTCGTGCAAACATTTTTGCATACATCTTTGGTACGTTGCGCCTGCATTACGTAAACCGAACGACATAGTGCGATAGCAATAAGCCCCATACGGGGTAATAAATGCAGTTTTTATCTGATCATCCGGGTTCAGAGGTATCTGGTGGAAACCAGAATACGCGTCAATCAATGATAGCAATTCACATCCCGCGGTTGAGTCTATGACCTGATCTATCCTCGGCAGTGGAAATGGATCTTTTGGACACGCCTTGTTCAGGTTCGTGTAATCGATACACATACGCCAAACCACTGCCACGTTCGGATCGTCCTTCTTCTTTTCTACCAGCCAATCCGGATACAACACCTCCATGATAAATCCTGCTGCTAGCAACCGAGCTATCTCGTCACCAATGACTTTTCTCCTATCCTCGAAGAAGCGGCGGAGTGGTTGCTTCACCGGCCTTGCTCCGGGTCTTACGTTCAAAGAGTGCTCGGCCAACTCCCTCGGTACACCTTGCAAATCATGTATGGACCAAGCAAAAATGTCCCGATTCTCACGGAGGAAGTTGACGAGCTCGCTTTCCTATTTGTCAGTTAACCCGGCACCAACTGTTATGGTGCGCTCCGGGAACATGTCATCAACTGGAACCTTCTTGGTGTCTTTTGCGGCTTGAAATGAAACGTTGCCATGCGGGTATACTGCTGTGCGTACTGAGCTAATGCCGCCACCTCTTGGATTTTTCTTTTCTCTTGCGCAATCACGAGTGACTCGGCTAGGTTAGACCCGGCTGAAGAGCACTCAATGGAACGTCGGAAATCTCCAGCAATGGTAATCACCCCATTTGGCCCGGGCAACTTCATCTTCAGATAACTAATGTGACATCTAGCCATGAACTTTTTCAGCGCTGGTCTTCCGAGTAACGCGTGATATGCACTTTCCAAGTTCACCACCTCAAACTCCGGATTCTCAGTTCGGCAGTTATCCCTTGTGCCGAATAGCACGTCGACCCGGACTTTGCCTATGGGCTCACAAGAGATGCCTGGTACAATGCCATGGAAAGATGTTCTCGTAGCCTGGAGCATGTTCTCCGAGATGCCCAACTTGCGCATTGTATCCGCATACATGATGTTAATGCTACTACCATTATCAATCAGAACCTTGGAGAACCTCACATTGATGTTCGGTCCAATGAATGTTGGATCCAGCACCAGCGCATACGAACCTGGAGTCGGCATAAGCTTAGGATGATCTTTGATGTTCCAGGTGATTTCCTAGTCCGACCAAGGCATGTACCTCGTCACTGCAGGCATTACCGCATTGACCTCCATATGTCGGCGCTGCAAGCTTTTCCTATCTGTTTCCTCAGTTGTGAACACACAATAGCTCTGGTGATGTTCTCGGTACTCATTCCTTCCCTCATTTCCGGGGTACCTCTGATCCGGATGTTGCTGGTTTTCCACCTAATGCACTGCATCCCTTCTCTCATTGTAGTCATACCTCGGCGGAGGGGGAGGCAACATTAGCTGTTGCCTGTTCGCTCCGGAGAGCAATTGCTGTCGGGGTAACTCCTGTCGAGGTTGATCATTCCGGGGTGCCGGAGCATTCCCTGAACCACCTTGTTCTATCTTACGCATCCACTCACATTGCCTCGTTGTGTGACCCGCGGGGATATTCGGATTTGGCGTGTGAAACTTACACGGCTGGTCCAACATTGACTCGTAGGTATACCTCGGACGGTCTTTCTTTTCTTGCCACTGTTTCTTCTGCTCCAGAGTCCATGTTCTCTTGCCATCGTTTCTGGGAGTCCATTGCCCTCCCGTTTTCTGGCGTTGGTTGCTCCCTACTCCGGGTTGATCTTGATTCATAGCTGCAACTTGTTGCGAACCGTAACGATAATCCGGTCTATCATCTCTCCTTTTTCCTCTGTAATCGTTCCTCCGAGATGACCCGGCTCCGTCCCTCTGATAGTATTCCTCGTTTGACTCGTTTGACGTGATCCTAGGTTGAGTCGGATCACCCAAAGCATATCAATCTGCAATCCGGATCATCTCTGCCAACGTAATTGGCATTTTCCTTTGCAATTTCATCCACAACTCGCTGCCATATCTGCACCCTTGTGCAAACCACGCTATGGCCTGTGACTCTATGACACCCTCACACGAGTTTCTCACGGTACACCACCGGGTCAAGAATTCACGGTTCGTCTCGTTAGATCTCTGCTTGCACATTGCTAGGGTCTGCAGTCTATTCGGCCTCTGATATGTACTTGAGAAGTTGTTGATAAACATTTCTTCAAAATCTATCCAGCAGTTGATGCTTCCGGGTGGTAAATTATTCAGCCATACTCTGGCCGGGCCTTCCAACATCTAGGGTACGTAACGTACAACCCATCTCAAGTTGCCAGTGGCAATTTTCATAGTTGTAGCATAATTTATCAGCCAATCCTCCGGCTTGGTACTGCCGTCATACGTCTTCGTGCCTCTGGGCAACTGGAAGTTGGGTACCGGCGGCTCCTTCATGATCCGGGGTCCAAAGCATGCTGGACCCGAGGGACCTTGACATTCGATCTGTTCCGACCTATACAGGCGATCCAGCTTTAACCTGGCGTCATCCGGCATCAAGTCCCTACTTCCCAATCTTGACCCTATCACATGATAGTCCGGTCTCGAGTATCCTGCGTACATCATCTCCGAATCACCGTCATTGTATCGGTTTTGCTCTCGGGGTGCACCTTTCTGTTGCATACCTTGGCCGACACTTTGCTCTTGCCTTGGTATATTCCGCTGCTACGGTTGACCTGCTCCTGTGGAGTTTCGCTGTCCGGCATTGCCGTTGGCAGCGTTCCCTTGACCGGCATTGCCTTGGTCGTGGTTACCTCGGCCAGCTTCACCTCGGCTCACACTCCGTCGATCATCATTTTTCCACGTTTCTTTTTCTTTTCCCGCATGCGTCGGGTCGTACGGGACGATCTGTTTGTTCCGTCTAGCCGAGGTTACTACCTCTTCTCTCCTTGGACCACCATGAGGCGACGATGCGGCTCCAGCGGATTTCTCTGGGTTACCCATCGCCGAATGGATGATTTTGGAAGCTCCAGCTCTCTCCGGGTTACCTCTGAGCAGCTCTTCATTCTGTCTGTTCGCGATCCGAACCAGCTCGTTAACCCTACCTTGCTGTCTTTGACGGGCCTCACCCGTCAGACCCTCCATCTCGGATGCAGCCACATCCGCTTCTCTGAGGTTCTTCGCCGGGGTACTATACCTCGGTAACCCCACGGATAAATAGTTCTCCGACCCTTCGGCCCCATCATCACCTTCTCTGTTCATCTCGCTCATGAGATTTCTCCCTTTTACTTTTACCGTATCAACTTTGTTTGCCTTTGCATACTCACGCAGCGTCATGTTCAGCGACTGCTGAGCCGCGGCTATTTTCTTTGCGCCCTCTAGTATCTTTTGCCTAGTTTCCTCTAGCTCGGCCTATGCCTGAGCCGGATCTATCACTGCCGCTACCGGGTTAGCCAAGCTATCCATAGCTTCTCACAGTACGTTCTCAGGCCTCTCTAGTGGAGGTCCTCTACCTTTCCTCGGTGCCTTAGGTGTTACCTCCGGGTCCGGTGCTGGATCCTTGCTTGCGCCCGCACCTGGCGCAGTCATCATCACCTCCGCATGGTCCGGGGAGCTAGCTATACGCGCCCCACGAGCCACAGTGAGGGGTGGTTCCCCCGCATCGACGATGCGGCGCGGATGAACGCACGATACGTCCACAGCAACATAGACCTTGTGTGCACCCAACTTGACGAAGAGGCCGTTGCACGGAAGTGGGCGCGTGCCGAAGCAGCCAGCATTGTCGCTAACGAAATCCAGCGCTCCAAAGCGCTGAACGAGCCTGGAGACGATGCGTTCGCCGGTGCCGATGAGGTTTCCCGTCCGGATCTTCACCCTGCTAGTGCCGCTAGCCCCACGGTGGGCGCCAACTGTCATGGTGGTGTCACGGCAGATGCCATGGATAGGCTAAAGGTGGGAACTAATACACGCTAGGGGAATCCAGGGAGGGATAGTGGAGTGATTCTCCACACAGAAGTTTGTATTGATTTCCTTTCAAGATTACAAGTGCTCCTGGAGCTATATTGGCGAGAGGAGGAAGAAGGAGCTCCCTTACTCTTGCCTACAGTACACCCCTAGAACCTTAACCAGAACCCTATGGCCCCAAAGAACTCAACCAGTATCCAAGAAAACTCTCTCCCACTGGGAATCCTAGCCCCCCTTATATAGAGGAGGCTCGGTCCCTGCCTAGGGCATACGTGGAGGCATATTCCTAAGAATCTGCCTCCTCCCAGAGTGGTAACCCGACCGGGGTGCTTTTCCCCCGCGTCATACATGCTTTATCTACGTAAGCCTCTGCGGCGCCTGCGTTAGCCAACATGGGCGTTGTCACCCTTGTCGGCCATGACCCGGTGGTCCTGCCCTTGCTTTCTTCGCTCATGCAGTGCGTACCGGACCTTCTTTTTGACCAGAGAGATTCCTTCCTTCTCCTAGAAGCTAAGCGGGGACCCGGATCATAGTAGATCCGGCCACACATGTTCCTGCATACAAGTTAGACAAGCACTTCCGACCTACTCCTTAAGTCGGATGAGACAATGTTAGGCGACCCCCTTGGTCCGGGTTACTCCGTGATCCGGCCTGCCTTGAGGTGACCCGGCCAGCATACGCTTTGACCCTGCCGAACCTCGGCTAATTCGGCCCTTATACCCCAGAGTGACCCTACCCGGGGGTATCCCCCCAACACCAGCAGCGTCAGCTTGCACGGGCTGCTCGCCACTTTGAAGCAGTCTTTGGATTCCTACGGTCTCACCGTTGGGTGAGAATGAAGAACACATGGGAGGCCAAACAGATGAGAAGAAGGTGTAGTTCCGCTCTCTTTTGCTAATTGAAGAATATGTTTGGACGAATCGACGAGGCTCACGGTGGTTGTGGTGTCGTAATGATTGATGAGTACTTAAAGACGGCCTTCGGTGAACACCTTCTGAAACTGATCAGGATCTTTATAGACCTTGCTCGATCTCACCATGGAAGGAGGCCGCGGATGGTGTTTTGGGGGCTTTCTTTGGGTTGGGGTGGGGTGGGGAGGGAGGGAAGATCATTGGCGGGAGCTGGCGGCCCGACTGAGATGGAGAAGACAAAGGCTGATGTTGCGTACTAGTACTACTAGTAGTACTGCAGAAGTTGGGCGAGTGGGTGTTGGAGCTCCAATTGAGGCTAGTTGCACAAACCTCCAACAATTAGAGCCATAGTTGCAAAGAGCTCCAACTGTTGAGCCCCATGTATGTAACAAATAATGTTATGAGGTCTAATCGAAAATTTTGTGCTATGTGCAGCATTTGTACCCAAAAGTAATTGTAGTAGTTTCTTGCAATTATACTATCCTGATTATCTGGAGTTCAATGCAATTTCGAATCCAATTGTTTGAGGTTTGTGCAATCTCCACCCTCCTCGTGTTTCGAGGAAGCTCTATGACCTTATGTTCAAACAAAAAAATGATCAAATACAAACAAAAAAGGAAGACCATCCCTCAGGGCTCGTTTGATTTGCAAGATTCTCGAAACATAGAAAGAGGAAACTACAGGAATTTGGATCAAGTATGTGTTTGAATCACAGGGAAAGCAAAGAAAGTATACCATGAGATTGGAGTGGGTGGAAAATTTCCTAAATAATAGAGGGCAAAGGAATACTTTGAAGGAATCTCAATTTCCATGTTTTTCCTATTCCTATATTTTTCCTATCCTGCGTTCCAAACGGGACATAATTCCTATATATTGGAATCCTATGAATCAAAAAATAGTGTAGGATTATTTCCTAAGGGACGAAATCCTTCATAAAACCTTTCAATTTTCTATGAATCAAAGAAGGAATAAAAAAGGTTTCCTCTCTCAGGAAAAAAAGGAACTACACCTCTTGGAGAAAAAAGGAACTCCACCTCTTGGATAATTCAGTGTGACGAGAGTAGCTACTAGAGTCTATGTCTAGTACTAGCAGTAGAGCCCAATCGTAGCATGTTATTACTAGTATTAGTACGTATTAGTCTTAGCAGGTGCCTCGAAGGAAACAAAATAAAGCTCTGCAGGTAATAAATGGCCATGACAATTTCCAAGATACACAATCTTTTGCTTGTTCATTTTGATCTGGGTGACAACCGGAGGATAGAGGAGTACTAGCTGCTTCGTGTCTTGAGCCATCGAGCTAGATTAGAAATTTGGATATCTAAAAACCTGAATTCTCCTGTCAAACCAATGCTCATTGCATGCAGCTTGACCAAACAGACTTACTGCACTACTTTACTGCGTATCCAAAAAACTACGGAGTACAAGAAGTACTAGCAGAGTAATGTTACATAGAGAGTTCCACATTCATCTTGTAGTGCCAAAAGCAGAAGTTGGGCCAATATAGTATTGTAGTAGTCATGTCCAGGTTGCTTTACAGGGGAAAAAATAGTACAATGAGCAATAAGATCTATCTATTGTTGTACTCTTATTTGCGTATACTAGTAGTACTACGTACTCAGGAACGGCACGAGCGTGTGCTCCACTAGTGCACCTCTGCACATAGGGTAATCCAGTACAGAGTAGATCGCCACCGCATGGTCGCGTGATTATTATGCATTGGTCGATGCTCTAGTCGTGGCACGTGCCGTAGCAGGAAAAATTATGAAAAATAGATTACTCATAAATAATTACTCCCTCCATCCTAAAATAGTAGTTACTGACTTGGTTTTCTCTAGATACACATGTATTTCAATGCACTTTAGTAGTTAGATCCTCCCTCATTTCCAACTATATGTACAAACATACTAACTTACATAATGTCAAACGCATATAATATGAAAACATGCTTCATGATGATTCTCATAACATTGAGTTGATGTCATATATATCCATATTATTTTCTAGATACTTAGACAAAATTCTAGGACAGCCTATCCTGCACGCTGGACCCACGTCGATGTGTCGTCCACACCAACACAATTTCAAAGGCAATCCTGGTTCAAAACTTAAATCAAATCAAATTAACAAGTTTGGGCATAAAATTCCGTAATCACTAAGTTAGATGATTAAAATCGAAGCACCATAAGAATAGTTAGTGTGTTTATCTCTGGTCCATATCGTAGAAGTGAACAATTACAAAAATTCGTAATAAACCCCTAAATACTCCGTAATAACATTAGCAACAAACTTAGTTTACATCCAAAATGCATCCTTCCGAGAACCAAAAGAGAACCTACATGCGACTACTACTAGTAAACTAGAGTAGTTAAATAGTACTACTAGTAGTACTATTCATCTGCTAATATACCATTACAGTCTTTATCATCAGCTGTAGTTTAAGATCATTTTTCATGTTGATGCAAATCTAGAAAGATAGATGGGTGGACTGTCCAACCTTCATCAGGAACCGCAGAGGCACCCCGAGGTACATCCTGAGCTTGTCGGACGCGAAGTTGGCCGGCGATGAGGTGCTCGTTAGCTCGATTACCGTATTGAGGATCAAGACCATCGAGAAGTCCGCTGACCCCGGCGGGCTAGAAGCACACAGTTTTACCGTGTACCGTAGCCACAAGCACCTGTCCTGGCTGATGCACACCAAGGACACGACGGCGGCCAGGCCGAGCGCGCTGATGGTCAGGCCGAACACGGCACCGTCAGACCCTCAGAGGAAGCGCATGAATCCCCTCATGCTTGTTGGTGGCGGAGTTAGGATGAGGCAAAAGAAGGTGTTGCCGTAGATGGCTCTAGTTGTTGGGTCCACAGCATAGAAAACAAAAATTTTCCTACGATGAGAACTATACGCCAAGATCTATCTACTAGATACAGAGCAACGGGTGGACATACATCCATGGAGAACTTACCCTCGGAGACAACGAGTTTTGTTAACGGGTAGGAACTCGTGGTTGATGTAGTCATACGCTTGCCGATCTCAAGATCGTGTGGAAGCCCGAGCGCCGCAAATCAGCACCGCATCCGTCCTCGCACACACGTTCAAGCCACCGGACAACCTCGAACTCCTCGCTCCAGCGAATCAGCGGAAGCAGCAACTCCTTCCAGACGCAAGGCCACCGGGAACATGTATCTCGCTAATCTGAGACCATGGGGAAATATCTAGAGGGGGAGAGAGATCCTTCACGAGGAGGTGTGGTTTGTGAGAGGGGACAGGGGGGCTTTATATAGGAGGGAGGGAGACCCCTCCCCTCCCATAGCCGGCGCATGAGGGGGGGGGGACTCCTCCCCTCCTTCATTCATATGGTGAACCTCCACTCACATAAACATGGCCTCCACCCAAAATCCCACTCACATGTATTTAATTTCCACCAAATTAAATGCATCTCTCAATTAATAAAACTCTTTTATTTATTTTATTCAGAATTTTGTTAATTACTTTAATTAACAAACATTCACATAAAACCCCTTGCAACATTTCAATATGACATGCAGAACCACTTTCTGCAATTTCACCCGAAACAATTCCAGTTTCTATCGAAACATTTCCTGCGCTTTGCAAACCTTTTGTCTGGAACATATGTGCTCCTAAATGGTGTCCGGCAACCCTTAAGTGTGTCACCCTACGGTTCGCGAATAATGCAGACATGATTGAGACTCCTCTCAGATCAATAATCAGAAGCGGGACCTGGAGATCCATACTAACTCCTGCATATTCAACGATGACTTTTGTGATCGTGAGAACCTTTAATGTCAGCAATTTAATCCCTTTGTCTCATGATATAATACATGTCCGAGATTCGATCATCGGTATCCAAATACCTAGTTTGATCTCGTTACCGACATGCACTCTTTTCTCGTTCCCGTGATATAGCATTCTAGTGATCACATCACTTGCTTGCAAGCTATCTTAATGTGATATCATCGAGAGGGACCAGAGTATATCTATCCGTCATCGGGATTGAAAAATTCCAATCTTGATCCATGAGCCTCAACATAATACCTTCATAGCACTGAACCCACCTTTATGGTCACCCTGTTATAGTGTGACGTTTGATGTTATCAAGATACATTTTCGGTGTTAGCAATTAACATGATCTCATGGTCTAAGGACTAAGACTACTTTGTACGATGTTATAGCAATATAAACATAATGACTTGATCGTAATGCTATACTTCGGATGAATGTTCATCACATCATTTCACAAATGTTGTGACCTTGGTATTAACAACATCCAATGTCCATGATCAGGAAACTTTGATCATCTTGTTAATCAACAAGCTAGTCTATAAGAGAGGCATAACTAGGAACCCTTTTTGTTTATTAAACACACATGTATTGATGTTTCCTATCAATACAATTATAGCATGCAAAATAAATATCTATCATATACAAGGAATACATAATAACAACTTTATTATTGCCTCTCAGGGCATATTTCCTTCAGTCTCCCACTTGCTCTAGAGACAATAATCTAGTTTATATAGTGATAAATCTAACACCCATGGAGTTCTGGTGTTGATCATGTTTTGCCCTAGGGAGTACTTTAGTCAATGGATCTGCTACATTCAGGTCCGTGTGCACTTTACAAATCTTTATATCTCCATCCTTGACATGCTCGTGGATGGAGTGAAACCGGCGCATAATATGCTTGGAATTCTTGTGAGACCTTGGTTCCTTGGCGTTGGCTATGGCTCCATTATTATCACAATAGATCACCATTGGGTCCAACGCACTAGGAACCACACCTAGTTCCGTTATGAACTCCTTCATCCAAACCGCTTCCTGCACTGCTTCTGAAGCAGCAACATATTCCGCCTCCGTCGTTGATCCAGCCACCACAGGTTGTTTGGAGCTCCTCCAACTAACTGCTGCTCCGTTCAAGAGAAATACGTATCCGGATTGAGACTTAGAGTCATCCGGATCAGTGTCAAAACTAGCATCGACATAACACTTAGCGACTAGCTCTTCTTCACCTCCGTATACAAGAAACATATCCTTAGTTCTTCTCAAGTACTTAAGGATATTCTTGACAGCTATCCAGTGTTCCGAACCTGGATCAGATTGGTACCTACTAGTCAAACTAATAGCATGTCCCACATCCGGTCTTGTACATAGCATGGCATACATTATAGAGCCTATGGATGAGGCGTAGGGGATCTTATCCATTATCTCTCTTTCTTCCGCCGTAGCCAGACTTTGAGTCTTACTCAATGTCTTGCCTTGCAACATAGGTAAGTACCCCTTCTTACTTCCGTCCGTATTAAACTTCTTTAATACCTTATCAAGGTATGTAATCTGCGATAGTCCAATTAGGCGTCTTGATCTATCTCTATAGATTTTAATGCCTAATATATATGAAGCTTCACCAAGGTCCTTCATCGAAAATTTGTTGTTTAGATAACTTTTAACACTGTTTAAAAGATCTATATCATTTCCAATCAATAATATGTCATCCACATATAAAATCAGAAATGCCACATTGCTCCCACTCACTTTCTTGTAAATACAAGCATCTCCATAAGTTTGGACAAATCCGAACTCTTTAATCACCTCATCAAAGCGGAGATTCCAACCCTGGGATGCTTGCTTCAGTCCATAGATGGATTGCTAAAGTTTGCACACCTTATCAACATCCTTAGGATCGACAAAACCCTTAGGTTGTATCATATACAACTCTTCTTCAATATTACCATTGAGGAACGCAGTTTTGACATCCATCTGCCATATTTCATAATCGAAATATGCAGCAATTGCTAACATAATCCTAACTGACTTAAGCATCGCTACGGGAGAGAATGTCTCATCGTAGTAAACTCTTGAATTTGTCGAAACCCCTTTGCGACAAGTCGAGCCTTATAGATGGTTACATTACCATCAGCATCAGTTTTTCTTTTGAAAATCCATTTATTCTCAACGGCCTTTCGATCGTGAGGTAAGTCCACCAAGGTCCAAACCTGGTTTTCGTACATGGATTCCATCTCGGATTTCATGGCTTCTAGCCATTTGTTCGAATCAGGGCTCATCGTCGCTTGTTCATACGTCGCAGGGTCATCTATTTCATCAATCATGAAATTCATAACAGGATTGCTGTACAGTTTAGGAGCTGCACGTGTCCTGCTTGACCTGCGAGGTTCGATAGTGTCCTCTTTCAGAGTTTCATGATCAATATCATTAGCTCTCTCTTCATTAGGTGAAGTCAACTCCGAAACAACTTCCGGTGCTGCGCTACTCGCCATTTCATGAAGAGAAGGTTCAATAACCTCTTCGAGTTCTACCTTCTAACTACTCACACCTTTCGCGAGAAACTCCTTCTCAAGAAAGGATCCATTCTTGGCAACAAAGACCTTGCCCTCGGATCTGTGATAGAAGGTATACCCAATCGTTTCCTTAGGGTATCCTACGAAGATGCATTTTTCCGCTTTGGGTTCGTGTTTATTCGGTTGAAGTTTCTTCACATAAACATCGCATCCCCAAACTTTAAGAAATGACAGCTTAGGTTTGATTCCAAACCATAATTCATACGGTGTCTTTTCAACGGATTTAGATGGTGCCCTATTTAAAGTGAATGCAGCGGTTTCCAGTGCATAACCCCAAAATGACAGTCGCAAGTCAGTTAGAGACATCATAGATCGAACCATATCCAATAAAGTACGATTACGACGTTCTGACACACCATTACGTTGTGGTGTTCCGACAGGCGTGAGTTGTGAAACTATTCCACAGTCTTTCATATGTGTTCTAAACTCGTAAATAAGATACTCTCCTCCACGGTCGGACCGCAGAAATTTGATCTTTCTGTTACGATGATTTTCCACTTCATTTTGAAATTCTTTGAACTTTTCAAAGGTTTCAGACTTATATTTCATCAAATAGATATACCCGTATCTACTCAAATCATCCGTGAAAGTAACAAAATAACGATATCCACCTCACGCCGACACACTCATTGGTCCACACACATCAGTATGTATGATTTCCAATAAATCTATCGCCCGTTCCATTGAACCGGAAAACGGCGTTCTAGTCATCTTGCCCATAAGGCATGTCTCACATGTATCAAATGATTCAAAATCAAGTGATTCCAAAAGTCCATCGGAATGGAGTTTCTTCATGCGTTTAACGCCAATATGACCTAGACGGCAGTGCCACATATATGCAGATATATCATTATCAAGTTTAATCCTTTTAGCATCAACATTATGAATATGTGTAATACTACTATCAAGATCCAACAGAAATAAACCATTCAACACAGGTGCATGACCATAAAAGATATTATTCATATAAATCGAACAACCATTGTTTTCAGACTTAAACGAATAACCACTTTGCATCAAACACGATCGGGATACAATGTTCATGCTCAGTGCAGGCACCAAATAACAATTATTCAGGTTTATAACTAATCCCGACGACATATGGAGAGGCAGCGTTCCGACGGCGATCGCATCAACTCTTGATCCATTGCCGACCCGCATCGTGACCTCATCCCTTGCTAGTTGTCGCTTGTTCCGCCGCCCCTGAACCGAGTTACATATATTAGGAACCGATCCCGTATCAAATACCGAGGTGCTACTGCGAGTACTAGTCAAGTACACATCAATAACATGTATATCACATATACCATTGTTTGCCTTGCCGGCCTTCTTGTCTGCCAAATACTTGGGGCAGTTGCGCTTCCAATGGCCAGTCCCCTTGCAATAGTAGCACTCGGTGTCAGACTTAGGGCCAGCTCGGGGTTTCTTTTCAGGCGCGGCAATAGATTTGCCGCCCTTCTTTCCCTTCTGCTTGCCTTTCTTGTCCTTCTTGAAACCAGTGGTCTTATTGATCATCAACACTTGATGTTCTTTCCTAATTTCCACTTCTGCAGTCTTAAGCATTGACAGAAGCTCGGGAAGAGACTTCTTCATGCCCTGCATACTATAGTTCATCACGAAGCTCTTGTAGCTAGGTGGCAGAGATTGGACAACACGATGTATGCCTAAGTCAATGGGAAACGTTATTCCCAAGGACACAAGCTTATCGGCGTACCCAGACATTTTGAGTTCGTGCTCACTAAAGGAGCTGTTCTCTTCCATCATGCAGCTAAAGAACTTTTCAGAAGCATTATAACTCTCTACGGCAGCATGGGTATCTAAAATCATTTTCAATTCTCCCATGGTATCAAAGGCATTGCCATTTTCGAAACGTTTTCGAAGTTCTGGCTCTAGCCCATACAGTATGCCGCAATGAACTAAGTTGTGGTCCTCCTGACGAGTTATATAGACGTTCTTTTCCTCGTCAGGGGTATCAGGAGCTGGTGGGGGGCCTAGCGGCGCCTCTAGCACAGTTGGTGAAGTTGCTACCATTCGCAGCAGGCTTCTCTTTCTCCATGAACACATTGAAATTAAAAGCAGGTGGTGCCATCTACAACAGAATTTGTAAAATATATTTAGACTAAGTTTATGATAGATTGAGTTCAACTAATCCAAATTACTAATGAACTCGCACTCAAAAACGACATCCCTCGTTTCCTTTTGGTGATTACATGAACCAAATCTACTACACCAAGTCCGATCATCACGTGATTCGGTGTAGCTTCAAAGGCGAGCATCTATATGGGCATCATATCAACTATATGACTCATGCTTAACCTTTCGGTCCGTGTTTTGAGGCCATGTCTATACATGCTAGGCTCGTCAAGTAAGAACCTTAGTATTTGCGTGTGTAAAACTGTCTTACACCCGTTGTATGAAAGCGTAGAGTCGTGAACGCCCGATCATCATGTGATGCCTCAAAATACGATCCACAAAATGGTGCATACTTAAGGAAGAACACATTTTATCTTGATATCTAAATGAGGGATCATCTTATAATGCTACCAAACGCGCCAAACTAGCAGTATAAGATGCTAACATCTAATTTGTAAAGTGAGATGATATGGTCCATGCATTTGATCTCTATCACTTTCATCGTTGTATGATCTCTATCATTCCTTTGTGTGTAAGGCCAAGGTCTATGGAACTTACACGTTGACTGTGTTGTAAGAGTATCTACCATACATCTACTTACAACAATACCATATCAATACACTAGCCTAGCAACGATCTAAACTAGACGCCTCTAATTTATCAATTGCAAGTTTTACGTGGCTTGGGGCTTTCGGAGATAGAACTGGTCTTACCTACGAACATGAACCACAACGAGGATAACCAAGTTATTAGCAACTCATTGTAAATCAGATATTGACTATAGTAGGAGAGACAGACACCCCCTAGCCACTTATGCAAAACTAGTTGCATGTCAGTCGTGGAACCGGTCTCATGTACGATGACATGTAAGGTTGGTTCGGGCCGCTTCATCCCACTATGCCACCAATATCCAAAGTACATAGAAGATGCAATAACATGATCATCATCGCCCACATATAAACATATGTGTACTACCGTGCAAAGCATCTACACATAGATCAGGCTCTGATACCACTGTTGGGTCCGCAGCATAGAAAATAAAAAATTTCCTACGATGAGAACTATACGCCAAGATCTATCTACTAGATACAGAGCAACGGGTGGACATACATCCATGGAGAACTTACCCTTGAAGACAACGAGTTTTGTTAACGAGTAGGAACTCGTGGTTGATGTAGTCGTACGCTTGCCGATCTCAAGTTCGTGTGGAAGTCCGAGGCCGCAAATCAGCAGCGCATCCGTCCTCGCACACACGTTCAATCCACCAGACAATCTCCACCTCCTCGATCCAGCGAATCAGCGGAAGCAGCAACTCCTTCCAGATGCAAGGCCACCGGGAACATGTATCTCGCTAATCCGAGACCATGGGGGAATATCTAGAGGGGGAGAGAGATCCTTCACGAGGAGGTGTGGTTTGTGAGAGGGGAGAGGGGGGCTTTATATAGGAGGGAGGGAGACCCCTCCCCTACCATAGCCGGCGCATGAGGGGGGACCCTTAAGTGTGTCACCCTATGGTTCGCGAATAATGCAGACATGATTGAGACTCCTCTCAGATCAATAATCAGAAGCGGGGCCTGGAGATCCATACTGACTACTGCATATTCAACAATGACTTATGTGATCGTGAGAACCTTTAACGTCAGCAATTTAATCCCTTTGTCTCATGATATAATACATGTCCGATATTCGATCATCGGTATCCAAATACCTAGTTTGATCTCGTTACCGACATGCACTCTTTTCTCGTTCCCGTGATATAACATTCTAGTGATCACATCACTTGCTTGCAAGCTGTCTTGATGTGATATCACCGAGAGGGCCCAGAGTATATCTATCCGTCATCGGGATTGACAAATTCCACTCTTGATCCATGAGCCTCAACATAACACCTTCATAGCACTGAACCCACCTTTATGGTCACCCTGTTACGGTGTGACCTTTGATATTATCAAGATACTCTTCCAGTGTTAGCAATTAACATGATCTCATGGTCTAAGGACTAAGACTACTTTGTATGATGTTATAGCAATATAAACATAATGACTTGATCTTAATGCTATACTTCAGATGAATGTTCATCACATCATTTCACAAATGTTGTGACCTTGGTATTAACAACATCCAATGTCCATGATCAGGAAACTTTGATCATCTTGTTAATCAACAAGCTAGTCTATAAGAGAGGCATAACTAGGAACCCTTTTTGTTTATTAAACACACATGTATTGATGTTTCCTATCAATACAATTATAGCATGCAAAATAAATATCTATCATATACAAGGAATACATAATAACAACTTTATTATTGCCTCTCAGGGCATATTTCCTTCAGTCTCCCACTTGCTCTAGAGACAATAATCTAGTTTATATAGTGATAAATCTAACACCCATGGAGTTCTGGTGTTGATCATGTTTTGCCCTAGGGAGTACTTTAGTCAATGGATCTGCTACATTCAGGTCCGTGTGCACTTTACAAATCTTTATATCTCCATCCTTGACATGCTCGTGGATGGAGTGAAACCGGCGCATAATATGCTTGGAATTCTTGTGAGACCTTGGTTCCTTGGCGTTGGCTATGGCTCCATTATTATCACAGTAGATCACCATTGGGTCCAACGCACTAGGAACCACACCTAGTTCCGTTATGAACTCCTTCATCCAAACCGCTTCCTGCACTGCTTCTGAAGCAGCAACATATTCCGCCTCCGTCGTTGATCCAGCCACCACAGGTTGTTTGGAGCTCCTCCAACTAACTGCTGCTCCGTTCAAGAGAAATACGTATCCGGATTGAGACTTAGAGTCATCCGGATCAGTGTCAAAACTAGCATCGACATAACACTTAGCGACTAGCTCTTCTTCACCTCCGTATACAAGAAACATATCCTTAGTTCTTCTCAAGTACTTAAGGATATTCTTGACAGCTATCCAGTGTTCCGAACCTGGATCAGATTGGTACCTACTAGTCAAACTAATAGCATGTCCCACATCCGGTCTTGTACATAGCATGGCATACATTATAGAGCCTATGGATGAGGCGTAGGGGATCTTATCCATTATCTCTCTTTCTTCCGCTGTAGCCAGACTTTGAGTCTTACTCAATTTCTTGCCTTGCAACATAGGTAAGTACCCCTTCTTACTTCCGTCCGTATTAAACTTCTTTAATACCTTATCAAGGTATGTAATCTGCGATAGTCCAATTAGGCGTCTTGATCTATCTCTATAGATTTTAATGCCTAATATATATGAAGCTTCACCAAGGTCCTTCATCGAAAATTTGTTGTTTAGATAACTTTTAACACTGTTTAAAAGATCTATATCATTTCCAATCAATAATATGTCATCCACATATAAAATCAGAAATGCCACATTGCTCCCACTCACTTTCTTGTAAATACAAGCCTCTCCATAAGTTTGGACAAATCCGAACTCTTTAATCACCTCATCAAAGCGGAGATTCCAACCCTGGGATGCTTGCTTCAGTCCATAGATGGATTGCTAAAGTTTGCACACCTTATCAACATCCTTAGGATCGACAAAACCCTTAGGTTGTATCATATACAACTCTTCTTCAATATTACCATTGAGGAACGCAGTTTTGACATCCATCTGCCATATTTCATAATCGAAATATGCAGCAATTGCTAACATAATCCTAACTGACTTAAGCATCGCTACGGGAGAGAATGTCTCATCGTAGTAAACTCTTGAATTTGTCGAAACCCCTTTGCGACAAGTCGAGCCTTATAGATGGTTACATTACCATCAGCATCAGTTTTTCTTTTGAAAATCCATTTATTCTCAACGGCCTTTCGATCGTGAGGTAAGTCCACCAAGGTCCAAACCTGGTTTTCGTACATGGATTCCATCTCGGATTTCATGGCTTCTAGCCATTTGTTCGAATCAGGGCTCATCGTCGCTTGTTCATACGTCGCAGGGTCATCTATTTCATCAATCATGAAATTCATAACAGGATTGCTGTACAGTTTAGGAGCTGCACGTGTCCTGCTTGACCTGCGAGGTTCGATAGTGTCCTCTTTCAGAGTTTCATGATCAATATCATTAGCTCTCTCTTCATTAGGTGAAGTCAACTCCGAAACAACTTCCGGTGCTGCGCTACTCGCCATTTCATGAAGAGAAGGTTCAATAACCTCTTCGAGTTCTACCTTCTAACTACTCACACCTTTCGCGAGAAACTCCTTCTCAAGAAAGGATCCATTCTTGGCAACAAAGACCTTGCCCTCGGATCTGTGATAGAAGGTATACCCAATCGTTTCCTTAGGGTATCCTACGAAGACGCATTTTTCCGCTTTGGGTTCGTGTTTATTCGGTTGAAGTTTCTTCACATAAACATCGCATCCCCAAACTTTAAGAAATGACAGCTTAGGTTTGATTCCAAACCATAATTCATACGGTGTCTTTTCAACGGATTTAGATGGTGCCCTATTTAAAGTGAATGCAGCGGTTTCCAGTGCATAACCCCAAAATGACAGTCGCAAGTCAGTTAGAGACATCATAGATCGAACCATATCCAATAAAGTACGATTACGACGTTCTGACACACCATTACGTTGTGGTGTTCCGACAGGCGTGAGTTGTGAAACTATTCCACAGTCTTTCATATGTGTTCTAAACTCGTAAATAAGATACTCTCCTCCACGGTCGGACCGCAGAAATTTGATCTTTCTGTTACGATGATTTTCCACTTCATTTTGAAATTCTTTGAACTTTTCAAAGGTTTCAGACTTATGTTTCATCAAATAGATATACCCGTATCTACTCAAATCATCCGTGAAAGTAACAAAATAACGATATCCACCTCACGCCGACACACTCATTGGTCCACACACATCAGTATGTATGATTTCCAATAAATCTATCGCCCGTTCCATTGAACCGAAAAACGGCGTTCTAGTCATCTTGCCCATAAGGCATGTCTCACATGTATCAAATGATTCAAAATCAAGTGATTCCAAAAGTCCATCGGAATGGAGTTTCTTCATGCGTTTAACGCCAATATGACCTAGACGGCAGTGCCACATATATGCAGATATATCATTATCAAGTTTAATCCTTTTAGCATCAACATTATGAATATGTGTAATACTACTATCAAGATCCAACAGAAATAAACCATTCAACACAGGTGCATGACCATAAAAGATATTATTCATATAAATCGAACAACCATTGTTTTCAGACTTAAACGAATAACCACTTTGCATCAAACACGATCGGGAAACAATGTTCATGCTCAGTGCAGGCACCAAATAACAATTATTCAGGTTTATAACTAATCCCGACGACATATGGAGAGGCAGCGTTCCGACGGCGATCGCATCAACTCTTGATCCATTGCCGACCCGCATCGTGACCTCATCCCTTGCTAGTTGTCGCTTGTTCCGCCGCCCCTGAACCGAGTTACATATATTAGGAACCGATCCCGTATCAAATACCGAGGTGCTACTGCGAGTACTAGTCAAGTACACATCAATAACATGTATATCACATATACCATTGTTTGCCTTGCCGGCCTTCTTGTCTGCCAAATACTTGGGGCAGTTGCGCTTCCAATGGCCAGTCCCCTTGCAATAGTAGCACTCGGTGTCAGACTTAGGGCCAGCTCGGGGTTTCTTTTCAGGCGCGGCAATAGATTTGCCGCCCTTCTTTCCCTTCTGCTTGCCTTTCTTGTCCTTCTTGAAACCAGTGGTCTTATTGATCATCAACACTTGATGTTCTTTCCTAATTTCCACTTCTGCAGTCTTAAGCATTGACAGAAGCTCGGGAAGAGACTTCTTCATGCCCTGCATACTATAGTTCATCACGAAGCTCTTGTAGCTAGGTGGCAGAGATTGGACAACACGATGTATGCCTAAGTCAATGGGAAACGTTATTCCCAAGGACACAAGCTTATCGGCGTACCCAGACATTTTGAGTTCGTGCTCACTAAAGGAGCTGTTCTCTTCCATCATGCAGCTAAAGAACTTTTCAGAAGCATTATAACTCTCTACGGCAGCATGGGTATCTAAAATCATTTTCAATTCTCCCATGGTATCAAAGGCATTGCCATTTTCGAAACGTTTTCGAAGTTCTGGCTCTAGCCCATACAGTATGCCGCAATGAACTAAGTTGTGGTCCTCCTGACGAGTTATATAGACGTTCTTTTCCTCGTCAGGGGTATCAGGAGCTGGTGGGGGGCCTAGCGGCGCCTCTAGCACAGTTGGTGAAGTTGCTACCATTCGCAGCAGGCTTCTCTTTCTCCATGAACACATTGAAATTAAAAGCAGGTGGTGCCATCTACAACAGAATTTGTAAAATATATTTAGACTAAGTTTATGATAGATTGAGTTCAACTAATCCAAATTACTAATGAACTCGCACTCAAAAACGACATCCCTCGTTTCCTTTTGGTGATTACATGAACCAAATCTACTACACCAAGTCCGATCATCACGTGATTCGGTGTAGCTTCAAAGGCGAGCATCTATATGGGCATCATATCAACTATATGACTCATGCTTAACCTTTCGGTCCGTGTTTTGAGGCCATGTCTATACATGCTAGGCTCGTCAAGTAAGAACCTTAGTATTTGCGTGTGTAAAACTGTCTTACACCCGTTGTATGAAAGCGTAGAGTCGTGAACGCCCGATCATCATGTGATGCCTCAAAATACGATCCACAAAATGGTGCATACTTAAGGAAGAACACATTTTATCTTGATATCTAAATGAGGGATCATCTTATAATGCTACCAAACGCGCCAAACTAGCAGTATAAGATGCTAACATCTAATTTGTAAAGTGAGATGATATGGTCCATGCATTTGATCTCTATCACTTTCATCGTTGTATGATCTCTATCATTCCTTTGTGTGTAAGGCCAAGGTCTATGGAACTTACACGTTGACTGTGTTGTAAGAGTATCTACCATACATCTACTTACAACAATACCATATCAATACACTAGCCTAGCAACGATCTAAACTAGACGCCTCTAATTTATCAATTGCAAGTTTTACGTGGCTTGGGGCTTTCGGAGATAGAACTGGTCTTACCTACGAACATGAACCACAACGAGGATAACCAAGTTATTAGCAACTCATTGTAAATCAGATATTGACTATAGTAGGAGAGACAGACACCCCCTAGCCACTTATGCAAAACTAGTTGCATGTCAGTCGTGGAACCGGTCTCATGTACGATGACATGTAAGGTTGGTTCGGGCCGCTTCATCCCACTATGCCACCAATATCCAAAGTACATAGAAGATGCAATAACATGATCATCATCGCCCACATATAAACATATGTGTACTACCGTGCAAAGCATCTACGCATAGATCAGGCTCTGATACCACTGTTGGGTCCGCAGCATAGAAAATAAAAAATTTCCTACGATGAGAACTATACGCCAAGATCTATCTACTAGATACAGAGCAACGGGTGGACATACATCCATGGAGAACTTACCCTTGAAGACAACGAGTTTTGTTAACGAGTAGGAACTCGTGGTTGATGTAGTCGTACGCTTGCCGATCTCAAGTTCGTGTGGAAGTCCGAGGCCGCAAATCAGCAGCGCATCCGTCCTCGCACACACGTTCAATCCACCAGACAATCTCCACCTCCTCGATCCAGCGAATCAGCGGAAGCAACAACTCCTTCCAGATGCAAGGCCACCGGGAACATGTATCTCGCTAATCCGAGACCATGGGGGAATATCTAGAGGGGGAGAGAGATCCTTCACGAGGAGGTGTGGTTTGTGAGAGGGGAGAGGGGGGCTTTATATAGGAGGGAGGGAGACCCCTCCCCTACCATAGCCGGCGCATGAGGGGGGGACCCTTAAGTGTGTCACCCTATGGTTCGCGAATAATGCAGACATGATTGAGACTCCTCTCAGATCAATAATCAGAAGCGGGGCCTGGAGATCCATACTGACTACTGCATATTCAACAATGACTTATGTGATCGTGAGAACCTTTAACGTCAGCAATTTAATCCCTTTGTCTCATGATATAATACATGTCCGATATTCGATCATCGGTATCCAAATACCTAGTTTGATCTCGTTACCGACATGCACTCTTTTCTCGTTCCCGTGATATAACATTCTAGTGATCACATCACTTGCTTGCAAGCTGTCTTGATGTGATATCACCGAGAGGGCCCAGAGTATATCTATCCGTCATCGGGATTGACAAATTCCACTCTTGATCCATGAGCCTCAACATAACACCTTCATAGCACTGAACCCACCTTTATGGTCACCCTGTTACGGTGTGACCTTTGATATTATCAAGATACTCTTCCAGTGTTAGCAATTAACATGATCTCATGGTCTAAGGACTAAGACTACTTTGTATGATGTTATAGCAATATAAACATAATGACTTGATCTTAATGCTATACTTCAGATGAATGTTCATCACATCATTTCACAAATGTTGTGACCTTGTTATTAACAACATCCAATGTCCATGATCAGGAAACTTTGATCATCTTGTTAATCAACAAGCTAGTCTACAAGAGAGGCATAACTAGGAACCCTTTTTGTTTATTAAACACACATGTATTGATGTTTCCTATCAATACAATTATAGCATGCAAAATAAACATCTATCATATACAAGGAATACATAATAACAACTTTATTATTGCCTCTCAGGGCATATTTCCTTCACTAGTTACTATTACCCCGTGGGCCTCCTTCATGTGGGAAAGGAGCCCTGTGGGCGAGGCAGTGAAATTACAGGCGGAATCCATGCAAGAGCATGGGCCGTGCGAGCACACGATCTTGTGCTTGTTTAGCTTGTCAAAGGAGACCAATCTAAAGCAGCCGTCATAGGGGCACTCAATCATTGCCTCAGACTGGACGGTGTCCATAGCAGTTGGCTCACGGTCGAACCTGCCGACGCGGTACACGAACTATTGGGAGTGGTTACAAAGGGAAGATCGGCTCGCCGACGTAGTGCCCGCCGGCCAGAAACAGGGGTTAGGTGGGTATACTGAAGAGTATATTGATTGAGATTCGTACTGTATTGGTACGATTGTATAGGAATCGTACTGAAGAGTATATTCTTGTTTACTATATGTACTAGTAGTAAGAGCTAGAATGTAGATTATTTCAGAACAAATTTTGGCTCTACAATATCTAGAATACGCACAAACCTCAAAATACACTTCATTGCTTAGTTTTAGGGATCTTGTGCTAAATGCATGTACTTAGATGTAATTTTTATTTTTAAGAGTTCTGTGATGTAACTTGTACTTCCACCAACCGCATGTTAACTAAAGCACCTCGCTCCTATGAGACCTACCACAATTAAAAAATAATTACACTGCCCCGATTATTAAACAAAGTGGAAAATGGTTTCTTATAATTCCAAAGTTTTTAGAAATAGGATGTTTCAAGCTTCCTAGCTAACTTCACACACTTTAGTGACTTTTTGCCGATTTAACAAAACTAGGTCAAACATTTGCTACACAAGTAAGGGCAATTGATTTCTATTGAATTAAATGTATTTTAGAAATAGGATGGGTGCATCTTCATGTAGTAAACAATGTCGTCGGTGTTAGTTTCCAACTATCACGAAAGAACATTTAATTCTCAATTTTTCGAGTGATGATGAGATTGTTCTTTTACGTAAAGAATCTCTGAGTACCACAAGACAAGTTTTCAGACATAAATAATGGACCAACATGTTGTACTGACGATACCCATGTTTTACGAGCTTTCAAAGTTCCAAGCTAACTCTGCCAACTTGAATGACTTTATGCCAATTATTTATCGAATTTAGGTCAAATTTGAACAATAAGTAAATTGTAGGTTGCTTTCAATTTTTTATGAAAAATCTTCTGGAGGTACCTATTCAGGGGTCAATTAAAATATCATAAACCACCGAGAGTTTTGACGAGACGTTCAACTTCTTGCTAAGATTTTCATCTTGACAGTCTAACAAAATTAGGTCAAACTTGAGCTACAAGTAAGCACGAAAGGTCACTCTTGAATTAAATGTCTGTCGATATTTGAATTACTTCCTAGCTAACTCTTCCCATTGGAATGACTTTAGGTCGATTTAGCGAAATTAGGTCAAACTTGAAACTACAAGTAAATTTTAGGTTGCTTGGAAAGTTCTACGAAAAAGCTTTTGGGGGTACCCATCGAGGGGTCACAATCAATATGTTAGAAACCACCGAGAGTTTTTACGATAGTTTCAACTTCTTGCTAAGATTTTGCATCCTGACAATTTAACGAAATTAGGTCAAACTTGAGCTACAACCAAGTAAGCGCGATATATTTCTCTTGAATTAAATGTATTTTCAAGGGTAGATGGGTGCATATCTTTTTATTAAACAATGCTATCAGTGTGAGTTTCCAACTATCCGGAAAGAACATTTTCAATTTTTTGTGTGATGTGGAGATTATTTTCTCCTATAAAGGAAGTCCGAAGAATATGGATCTGAATTCCACAAGCCAAGTTTTCACACATATATAGTGGACCAACATATTGCACTTACGATTTCCTGTGTTCTATGAGTTCACAAACTTCCTAGCTTATCGCTCTGCCCACTTGAATGACTTTATGTCAATTAATCAAAATTAGGTCAAATTTGAACTATATACTACAAGTAAATTGTAGGTTGCTCTGAATGTTTTATGGAAAAGCTTTTGGAGGCACCCATCGGGCGGTCACAATCATTATATGAGAAAGAACCGAGAGTTTTGACAACAGGTTGACTTTATGCTAAGATTTTGCATCATGACACTATTTAACGAAATTGGATAAAATTTGAACTACAAATTAAGAGCGATAGATTGCTCTTGAAATATATGACTTTTTAGAGGTAGATGGGTGCATTTTCTTGTAACAGTGTCATCGGTGTGATTTTCCAACTATCAGGAATGAACATTCCATTCTCAATTTTCCGAGTGATGACGAGCGAGGTTGTTCTTTTCCGTAAAGAAATGTCCAAATAATATTGGATCTGAATGAAAGAAGCCAAGTTTACCGACATATATAGTGGACCAACATGTTCTACCAAGGACTTCCATGTTTACGAGTTTTCAAACTTCCTAGCTAACACTGCCCATTTGACCGAGTGACTATGTCGATTTATCGAAATTAGGTCAAATTTGAAACTACAAGTACATTGTAGGTTGCTTTGAAACTTTTACGAAAAATCTTTTGGAGGTTCCCATCGACGAGTCACAATTAATATATCATAAAATATCGAATGTTTTGACGATAGTTACAACTTCTTGCTAAGATTTTGCATCTTGACAATTTAAGGAGCTACAAGTATAATGGACCAACTTGAGCTACAAGTAATTAAATGTGATAAATTGCTCTTGAATTAAATGTATTTTCAGAGGTAGATTGGTGCATCTTGTTGTAGTAAACAATGGCGTCAGTGTGAGTTTCCAACTATTAGAAAAGAACATTTAATTCTACATTTTCCGAGGGCAGATGAGCGAGGTTTTTCTTTTTCGTAAGAAGTCCGGAGAATATTGGATGTGAATGCCACGCCTAGTTTACATACATATATAATGGACCAACATGTTGTACCAACGATTCCCATGTTTTAGTTATGAGTTTTCAAACTTCCTAGCTAACTCTGCCCATTTGACCAAATGACTTTATGTCGATTTATTGAAATTAGGTCAAATTTGAAACTACAAGTAAATTGTAGGTTGCTTTGAAAGTTTTACAAAATCCTTTTGGAGGTACCCATCGAGGGGTCACAATTAATATATCATAAAACACTGAGAGTTTTGATGATAGGTTCAACTTCTTGCTAATATTTTGCATCTTGACGATTGGACGAAATTAGGTCAAACTTGAGCTACAAGTAAGCGCGATAGATTTCTCTTGAATTAAATGTATTTTTAGATGTAGATTGGTGCATCTTGTTGTAGTAAAGAATGGTGTCGGTGTGAGTTTCCAACTATTAGGAAAGAACATTCAATTCTACATTTTCTAAGTGAAGACGAGCGAGGTTGTTCTTTGTGTAAGAAGTCCGGAGAATATTAGATGTGAATGCCATGCCAAGTTTACACACATATATAGTGTACCAACATGTTGTACCAATGATCTCCATGTTTTATGAGCTTTCAAACTTTCTAGCTAACTCTGCCCATTTTAATGACTTTAAGTAGATTTATCGAAATTAGGTAAAATTGGAAACTACAAATAAATTGTAGGTTTTGTTTGAAAGTTTTACGAAAAAGTATTTAATTTGGAGGTACCCATCGAGGGGTCACAATTAATATATCAAAAAACAACGAGAGTTTTGACGATAGGTTCAACTTCTTAGTAAGATTTTGCATCTTTACAATTTAACGAAATTAGGCCAAACACGAGCTGCATGTAAGCGCGATAGATAACTCTTGAATTAAATGTCATTTTTGAGGTAGATGGGTGCATTTTCTAGTAGTAAGTAGTGCTGTGGGTGTGAGTGTCCACCTACCAGGAAAGAACATTCAATTCTACATTTTCTGAGTGAAGCTGAGCGAGGTTAGTTGTTCTTTTCCATAAAGACAAGTCCAAAGAATATTGGATGTGGATACCACAAGCCAAGTTGACAGACATATATAGTGGATCGAAAACATGTTGTACTTGTGATTCCCATATTTTATGAGTTTTCAAGCTTCCTAGCTAACCCCACCCATTTGAATGACTTTATATTGATATCTCAGAATTAGGTCAAATTTGAAACTACAAGTAAATTGTAGGGTTTGCTTTGATAGTTTTACGAAAAAGCTTTTGGAGGTACCCATCGAGAGGACAAATTTAATATATCAGAAACCAGCGAGAGTTTCGATGATAGGTTCAACTTCTTGCCAAGACTTTGCATCTTGACAATTTAACGAAATTAGGTCAAACTTGGTCTAGCTACAAGTAAATGCCATAGATTGCTCTTGAATTAAATGTCTTTTCAGAGGTAGAGCATCAGTCCATCTTCTTGTAGTAAACAATGTCGTCAGTATGAGTTTCCAACTAAGAAGAAAGAACATTCAGTTCTACATTTTCCGAGTGAATACGAGCGAGGTTGTTCTTTTTACTAAAGAAACTCTAAAGAATATTGGATCTGAATGCCACAAGCCAAGTTTAAATACATATATATAATACATATATATTGGACCAACATGTTGTACCAACGATTCCCATGTTTTATTTATGAGTTTTCAAACTTCCTAGCTAACTCTGCCCATTAGAATGACTTTATGTCGACTTATCGAAATTAGGTCAAATTTGAAACTACAAGTACTAATAAATTGTACATGCCCTGCACATGAGACTCGGATAATAGACATCTGGCATATCATCACTATATAAAATTATAATAGGTAAAGCAGAAAAAATATAATAGATAAAATTTGAACTACTACAAGAAAACTGTGTAGGTTGCTTTGAAAGTTTTACAAAAAGCTCTTAGAGGTACCCATCAGAGGTTGCGGGGGATCAATTAATATATCAGAAACCACAGAGAGTTCTAATGACAGGTTCATCTTCTTGGTAAAATTTTGCATCTTGACAGTTTAATGAAATTAGCTCAAACTTGAGCTACAAGTAAGCGCGATATATTGCTCTTGAATTTAGTGAAATTAGGTCAAATGTAACACCCCCGGGGTTAGGGTTAAACAAACCTCAGATTATCCTCCGAGATAAACTTAACTCCAACCTCAGCGACTCACAGTATATGATTCGGTAGCATTACAGAACACAGGGATTCAACAGCATAAGTTTAAACTCTTAATAGAGTATGATATTAGATTATTACAAACCAGGGGTCATAGACCCATCATTACACCAACAAGCGAAAGAAAAATATGTTGTTCTACACAACAAACTTAACAAAGGGCCTAAAAGGCTATAAACATAAGTGATGTCCAACCCATAGTCCTCAGGCTGCTACCTGGGACTCCCAACTACTCATCGATGTCAACGTAGAAGCCGCCTTCAGTTACGAATAGATCATTTGGAGAAAAACAACAATAGCGCAAGGCTGAGTACGAGAATGTACTCCGCAAGACTTAGATAACCTAGTATCTACATGCTCTGGCTAGAAAAGCTTTCTCTAGATTTTATTTGCGTAAAGCCAAGTTCGTTTATAGACAAGAGAGAGAAGAGGCTCATCTACAGAGAATACTTTCAAAACAGGGTAAGAGAGCGACGACTCCATCTTGAACATCCGAACTCCTCGTCTAGGATCACCCCGTCGAACCCTCGAGGAAGCATCCTTAAGCACACGTGGATCAACAAGGTTTACTTTTAGTTAATATTATCTATGATCATCACGTCCGTTCCCAAGTCGTTCATAACCGTGAACACGGCTTTCAAAAAGATTTAACCCTGCAGGGGTGTACAACTTTACCCACACATACAAACCGACTCTTAGTGCCAAATATTATTATCCCTCTACCTTGGAGGGCTGGCAGAGGGTCGTTGACCACGACCTTTACCTTGCTATCGCCGAGACCATGAGTCACGCCCTAATGAGGGTTTCGTCGTAACGGGTCAAATCCCAAAGCCGGTCCCTAAAGATATGAGGTGAGGTTGGTTTATTAGGGGCGCTATTTACCCCAAGCAACCTCGTCCACGCATACCTACCTGATATGATGCACCTCCTTCACCTCCTCTTTCGAAAACATTTTCAATGCTTATGACAAATGGAAAGCCCGAACTATGTGACTCATGGAATGTACTAGGCAAGTTAGTCAGTCGAGGGGTTTTCCAGGCCCCGTGTGGTTGTACGCTCATCTTGGTTCAAGAGGCAAGAATTCGGGTCCTAATGGTGGCGAGTATAGGACTACAAAAACCACACCCAATGTGGCCTCCCATGCAAGCCTTAGCATAATTATCAGTCACCTTCGATCATGTCTCCATCTCCTACCTTTCTAGAATCTTTGGCATCTCCGATTCATCATCATCGGGATGGATCAGGTGTAATTACTAAGCATGGCTAAGCTCGACCATCGAAGAAGCTCTAGCAACGCTCACATGCCAGACCTAGGTATGCTAGGAGCTGTGGATCAGGTGTATAAGGCTTCAACAGGGAAACTATGCAGCATATAGGTAACTCTAGCTACTGACAAAAGACTACATTGGAATCGTATGCAACATAGCGAGAAAGTAGATACTTTGTAAAGCATAGGTTCAGAATGAGAGGCTACACTTGCCGTGTCCTTCAGTAGACAGATATGGATCTTCGGTATCGTGGACTTCGGTCTCGTGCTCGGATCCTATCTCAAACAAGCAATATCGAAAAGAAAGGCAGCAATCAATATCTCGAACCATGCAATGTGCAAGCACATGAATGATATGGCAGATTAAAGTTATCATGGAAACCCTAGGATTAACATCTCATTTAAATCGGTGTTAATCCTAGGGTTTCCATGATAACTTTAATCTGCCATATCATTCATGTGCTTGCACATTGCATGGTTCGAGATATTGATTGCTGCCTTTCTTTTCGGTATTGCTTGTTTGCGATCGGATCCGAGCACGAGACCGAAGTGCACGATACCGAAGATCCATATCTGTCTACTGAAGGACACGGCAAGTGTAGCCTCTCATTCTGAACCTATGCTTTACAAAGTATCTACTTTCTCGCTATGTTGCATACGATTCCAATGTAGTATTTTGTCAGTAGCTAGAGTTACCTATATGCTGCATAGTTTCCCTGTTGAAGCCTTATACACCTGATCCACAGCTCCTAGCATACCTAGGTCTGGCATGTGAGCGTTGCTAGAGCTTCTTCGATGGTCGAGCTTAGCCATGCTTAGTAATTACACCTGATCCATCCTGATGATGATGAATCGGAGATGCCAAAGATTCTAGAAAGGTAGGAGATGGAGACATGATCGAAGGTGACTGATAATTATGCTAAGGCTTGCATGGGAGGCCACATTGGGTGTGGTTTTTGTAGTCCTATACTCGCCACCATTAGGACCCGAATTCTTGCCTCTTGAACCAAGATGAGCGTACAGCCACACGGGGCCTGGAAAACCCCTCGACTGACTAACTTGCCTAGTACATTCCATGAGTCACATAGTTCGGGCTTTCCATTTGGCATAAGCATTGAAAATGTTTTCAAAAGAGGAGGTGAAGGAGGTGCATCATATCAGGTAGGTATGCATGGACGAGGTTGCTTGGGGTAAATAGCACCCCTAATAAACCAACCTCACCTCATATCTCTAGGGACCGGCTTTGGGATTTGACCCGTTACGACGAAATCCTCATTAGGGCGTGACTCATGGTCTCGGCAATAGCAAGGTAAAGGTCGTGGTAAACGACCCTCTGCCAGCCCTCCAAGGTAGAGGGATAATAATATTTGGCACTAAGAGTCAGTTTGTACGTGTGGGTAAAGTTGTACACCCCTGCAGGGTTAAATCTTTTCGAAAGCCGTGTTCACGGTTATGAACGACTTGGGAACGGACGTGATGATCATAGATAATATTAACTAAAAGTAAACCTTGTTGATCCACGTGTGGTTAAGGATGCTTCCTCGGGGGTTCGACGGGGTGATCCTAGATGAGGAGTTCGGATGTTCAAGATGGAGTCGTCGCTCTCTTACCCTGTTTTGAAAGTATTCTCTGTAGATGAGCCTCTTCTCTCTCTTGTCTATAAACGAACTTGGCTTTACACAAATAAAATCCAGAGAAAGATTTTCTAGCCAGAGCATGTAGATACTAGGTTATCTAAGTCTTGCGGAGTACATTCTCGTACTCAGCCTTGCGCTATTGTTGTTTTTCTCCAAATGATCTATTCGTAACTGAAGGCGGCTTCTACGTTGACATCGATGAGTAGTTGGGAGTCCCAGGTAGCAGCCTGAGGACTATGGGTTGGACGTCACTTATGTTTATAGCCTTTTAGGCCCTTTGTTAAGTTTGTTGTGTAGAACAACATATTTTTCTTTCGCTTGTTGGTGTAATGATGGGTCTATGACCCCTGGTTTGTAATAATCTAATATCATACTCTATTAAGAGTTTAAACTTATGCTGTTGAATCCCTGTGTTCTGTAATGCTACCGAATCATATACTGTGAGTCGCTGAGGTTGGAGTTAAGTTTATCTCGGAGGATAATCTGAGGTTTGTTTAACCCTAACCCCGGGGTTGTTACATTTGACCTAATTTCACTAAATTCAAGAGCAATATATCGCGCTTACTTGTAGCTCAAGTTTGAGCTAATTTCATTAAACTGTCAAGATGCAAAATTTTACCAAGAAGATGAACCTGTCATTAGAACTCTCTGTAGTTTCTGATATATTAATTGATCCCCCGCCCCCTCTGATGGGTACCTCTAAGAGCTTTTTGTAAAACTTTCAAAGCAACCTACACAGTTTTCTTGTAGTAGTTCAAATTTTATCTATTATATTTTTTCTGCTTTACCTATTATAATTTTATATAGTGATGATATGCCAGATGTCTATTATCCGAGTCTCATGTGCAGGGCATGTACAATTTACTAGTACTTGTAGTTTCAAATTTGACCTAATTTCGATAAGTCGACATAAAGTCATTCTAATGGGCAGAGTTAGCTAGGAAGTTTGAAAACTCATAAATAAAACATGGGAATCGTTGGTACAACATGTTGGTCCAATATATATGTATTATATATATGTATTTAAACTTGGCTTGTGGCATTCAGATCCAATATTCTTTAGAGTTTCTTTAGTAAAAAGAACAACCTCGCTCGTATTCACTCGGAAAATGTAGAACTGAATGTTCTTTCTTCTTAGTTGGAAACTCATACTGACGACATTGTTTACTACAAGAAGATGGACTGATGCTCTACCTCTGAAAAGACATTTAATTCAAGAGCAATCTATGGCATTTACTTGTAGCTAGACCAAGTTTGACCTAATTTCGTTAAATTGTCAAGATGCAAAGTCTTGGCAAGAAGTTGAACCTATCATCGAAACTCTCGCTGGTTTCTGATATATTAAATTTGTCCTCTCGATGGGTACCTCCAAAAGCTTTTTCGTAAAACTATCAAAGCAAACCCTACAATTTACTTGTAGTTTCAAATTTGACCTAATTCTGAGATATCAATATAAAGTCATTCAAATGGGTGGGGTTAGCTAGGAAGCTTGAAAACTCATAAAATATGGGAATCACAAGTACAACATGTTTTCGATCCACTATATATGTCTGTCAACTTGGCTTGTGGTATCCACATCCAATATTCTTTGGACTTGTCTTTACGGAAAAGAACAACTAACCTCGCTCAGCTTCACTCAGAAAATGTAGAATTGAATGTTCTTTCCTGGTAGGTGGACACTCACACCCACAGCACTACTTACTACTAGAAAATGCACCCATCTACCTCAAAAATGACATTTAATTCAAGAGTTATCTATCGCGCTTACATGTAGCTCATGTTTGGCCTAATTTCGTTAAATTGTAAAGATGCAAAATCTTAGCAAGAAGTTAAACCTATCGTCAAAACTCTCGTTGTTTTTTGATATATTAATTGTGACCCCTCGATGGGTACCTCCAAATTAAATACTTTTTCGTAAAACTTTCAAAGCAAAACCTACAATTTATTTGTAGTTTCAAATTTTACCTAATTTCGATAAATCTACTTAAAGTCATTAAAATGGGCAGAGTTAGCTAGAAAGTTTGAAAGATCATAAAACATGGAGATCATTGGTACAACATGTTGGTACACTATATATGTGTGTAAACTTGGCATGGCATTCACATCTAATATTCTCCGGACTTCTTACAGAAAGAACAACCTCGCTCGTCTTCACTTAGAAAATGTAGAATTGAATGTTCTTTCCTAATAGTTGGAAACTCACACCGACACCATTCTTTACTACAACAAGATGCACCAATCTACATCTAAAAATACATTTAATTCAAGAGAAATCTATCGCGCTTACTTGTAGCTCAAGTTTGACCTAATTTCGTCCAATCGTCAAGATGCAAAATATTAGCAAGAAGTTGAACCTATCATCAAAACTCTCAGTGTTTTATGATATATTAATTGTGACCCCTCGATGGGTACCTCCAAAAGGATTTTGTAAAACTTTCAAAGCAACCTACAATTTACTTGTAGTTTCAAATTTGACCTAATTTCAATAAATCGACATAAAGTCATTTGGTCAAATGGGCAGAGTTAGCTAGGAAGTTTGAAAACTCATAACTAAAACATGGGAATCGTTGGTACAACATGTTGGTCCATTATATATGTATGTAAACTAGGCGTGGCATTCACATCCAATATTCTCCGGACTTCTTACGAAAAAGAAAAACCTCGCTCATCTGCACTCGGAAAATGTAGAATTAAATGTTCTTTTCTAATAGTTGGAAACTCACACTGACGCCATTGTTTACTACAACAAGATGCACCAATCTACCTCTGAAAATACATTTAATTCAAGAGCAATTTATCACGTTTAATTACTTGTAGCTCAAGTTGGTCCATTATACTTGTAGCTCCTTAAATTGTCAAGATGCAAAATCTTAGCAAGAAGTTGTAACTATCGTCAAAACATTCGATATTTTATGATATATTAATTGTGACCCGTCGATGGGAACCTCCAAAAGATTTTTCATAAAAGTTTCAAAGCAACCTACAATGTACTTGTAGTTTCAAATTTGACCTAATTTCGATAAATCGACATAGTCACTCGGTCAAATGGGCAGTGTTAGCTAGGAAGTTTGAAAACTCGTAAACATGGAAGTCCTTGGTAGAACATGTTGGTCCACTATATATGTCGGTAAACTTGGCTTCTTTCATTCAGATCCAATATTATTTGGACATTTCTTTACGGAAAAGAACAACCTCGCTCGTCATCACTCGGAAAATTGAGAATGGAATGTTCATTCCTGATAGTTGGAAAATCACACCGATGACACTGTTACAAGAAAATGCACCCATCTACCTCTAAAAAGTCATATATTTCAAGAGCAAACTATCGCTCTTAATTTGTAGTTCAAATTTTATCCAATTTCGTTAAATAGTGTCATGATGCAAAATCTTAGCATAAAGTCAACCTGTTGTCAAAACTCTCGGTTCTTTCTCATATAATGATTGTGACCACCCGATGGGTGCCTCCAAAAGCTTTTCCGTAAAACATTCAGAGCAACCTACAATTTACTTGTAGTATATAGTTCAAATTTGACCTAATTTTGATTAATCGACATAAAGTCATTCAAGTGGGCAGAGCGATAAGCTAGGAAGTTTGTGAACTCATAGAACACGAGAAATCGTAAGTGCAATATGTTGGTCCACTATATATGTGTGAAAACTTGGCTTGTGGAATTCAGATCCATATTCTTCGGACTTCCTTTATAGGAGAAAATAATCTCCACATCACACAAAAAATTGAAAATGTTCTTTCCGGATAGTTGGAAACTCACACTGATAGCATTGTTTACTAAAAAGATATGCACCCATCTACCCTTGAAAATACATTTAATTCAAGAGAAATATATCGCGCTTACTTGGTTGTAGCTCAAGTTTGACCTAATTTCGTTAAATTGTCAGGATGCAAAATCTTAGCAAGAAGTTGAAACTATCGTAAAAACTCTCGGTGGTTTCTGACATATTGATTGTGACCCCTCGATGGGTACCCCCAAAATCTTTTTCGTAGAACTTTCCAAGCAACCTAAAATTTACTTGTAGTTTCAAATTTGACCTAATTTCGCTAAATCGACCTAAAGTCATTCCAATGGGAAGAGTTAGCTAGGAAGTAATTCAAATATCGACAGACATTTAATTCAAGAGTGACCTTTCGCGCTTACTTGTAGCTCAAGTTTGACCTAATTTTGTTAGACTATCAAGATGAAAAATCTTAGCAAGAAGTTGAACGTCTCGTCAAAACTCTCGGTGGTTTATGATATTTTAATTGACCCCTGAATAGGTACCTCCAGAAGATTTTTCATAAAAAATTGAAAGTAACCTACAATTTACTTATTGTTCAAATTTGACCTAAATTCGATAAATAATTGGCATAAAGTCATTCAAGTTGGCGGAGTTAGCTTGGAAGTTTGAAAGCTCGTAAAACATGGGTATCGTCAGTACAACATCTTGGTCCATTATTTATGTCTGAAAACTTGTCTTGTGGTACTCAGAGATTCTTTACGTAAAAGAACAATCTCGTCATCACTCGAAAAATTGAGAATTAAATGTTCTTTCGTGATAGTTGTAAACTAACACCGACGACATTGTTTACTACATGAAGATGCACCCATCCTATTTCTAAAATACATTTAATTCAATAGAAATCAATTGCCCTTACTTGTGTAGCAAATGTTTGACCTAGTTTTGTTAAATCGGCAAAAAGTCACTAAAGTATGTGAAGTTAGCTAGGAAGCTTGAAACATCCTATTTCTAAAAACTTTGGAATTATAAGAAACCATTTTCCACTTTGTTTAATAATCGGGGCAGTGTAATTATTTTTTAATTGTGGTAGGTCTCATAGGAGCGAGGTGCTTTAGTTAACATGCGGTTGGTGGAAGTACAAGTTACATCACAGAACTCTTGAAAATAAAAATTACATCTAAGTACATGCATTTAGCACAAGATCCCTAAAACTAAGCAATGAAGTGTATTTTGAGGTTTGTGCGTATTCTAGATATTGTAGAGCCAAAATTTGTTCTGAAATAATCTACATTCTAGCTCTTACTACTAGTACATATAGTAAACAAGAATCCATGAAACAAAATGATCGTACTCTCTATTGGAGTAGTAACTTGGATTGGTTGTTCACGTATCTAGGTACTACTACTAATTATAATTTTTCAAAAAAAAATACCACTAATAAATGTAGTACTAGTTTGTCTGATTTGTTCTAAGATGTACTACTACTAGTACTAGTACTACCTCTGTCTAGGATTATTAAGGCCATTTAAATTTGATAAGACCAAAAAAGACAATTATAGGTTGGTGTCGAATACATGCATGCAGTCCTCGCTCTCTCCCCTAAAGAACTGTACACCCTGCACCAGGCCGCATGATTTCCATCTCTCTCCAGAAGTATATCTTCTCACCTCTCACTCACCTGGATCTTCATGACTCGCTCTCTCTCTCTATATGTAATGTACTGTCTGATACAGTACAGTGTGACACCTGCTTTACTCACCTGTCAACTTTCTACAGACGTTTCGTTTGACGAACCATGTAGAATGTGTGGATACTGTCTAAGAAAAAAGTGGCCAAGTGCAGCAGCGACCAGTGCGCCGATCCCTTGCGTATTCCTATACAATCGTACCAATACAGTACGAAACTCAATCAATATACTCTTCAGTATACCCACCTAACCCCGGTTTCTGGCCGGCGGGCACTACGTCGGCGAGCCGATCTTCCCTTTGTAACCACTCCCAATAGTTCGTGTACCGCGTCGGCAGGTTCGACCGTGAGCCAACTGCTATGGACACCGTCCAGTCTGAGGCAATGATTGAGTGCCCCTACGACGGCTGCTTTAGATTGGTCTCCTTTGACAAGCTCAACAAGCACAAGATCGTGTGCTCGCACGGCCCATGCTCTTGCATGGATTCCGCCTGTAATTTCACTGCCTCGCCCACAGGGCTCCTTTCCCACATGAAGGAGGCCCACGGGGTAATAGTAACTAGTGAAGGAAATATGCCCTGAGAGGCAATAATAAAGTTGTTATTATGTATTCCTTGTATATGATAGATGTTTATTTTGCATGCTATAATTGTATTGATAGGAAACATCAATACATGTGTGTTTAATAAACAAAAAGGGTTCCTAGTTATGCCTCTCTTGTAGACTAGCTTGTTGATTAACAAGATGATCAAAGTTTCCTGATCATGGACATTGGATGTTGTTAATAACAAGGTCACAACATTTGTGAAATGATGTGATGAACATTCATCTGAAGTATAGCATTAAGATCAAGTCATTATGTTTATATTGCTATAACATCATACAAAGTAGTCTTAGTCCTTAGACCATGAGATCATGTTAATTGCTAACACTGGAAGAGTATCTTGATAATATCAAAGGTCACACCGTAACAGGGTGACCATAAAGGTGGGTTCAGTGCTATGAAGGTGTTATGTTGAGGCTCATGGATCAAGAGTGGAATTTGTCAATCCCGATGACGGATAGATATACTCTGGGCCCTCTCGGTGATATCACATTAAGACAGCTTGCAAGCAAGTGATGTGATCACTAGAATGTTATATCACGGGAACGAGAAAAGAGTGCATGTCGGTAACGAGATCAAACTAGGTATTTGGATACCGATGATCGAATATCGGACATGTATTATATCATGAGACAAAGGGATTAAATTGCTGACGTTAAAGGTTCTCACGATCACATAAGTCATTGTTGAATATGCAGTAGTCAGTATGGATCTCCAGGCCCCGCTTCTGATTATTGATCTGAGAGGAGTCTCAATCATGTCTGCATTATTCGCGAACCATAGGGTGACACACTTAAGGGTCCCCCCCTCATGCGCCGGCTATGGTAGGGGAGGGGTCTCCCTCCCTCCTATATAAAGCCCCCCTCTCCCCTCTCACAAACCACACCTCCTCGTGAAGGATCTCTCTCCCCCTCTAGATATTCCCCCATGGTCTCGGATTAGCGAGATACATGTTCCCGGTGGCCTTGCATCTGGAAGGAGTTGCTGCTTCCGCTGATTCGCTGGATCGAGGAGGTGGAGATTGTCTGGTGGATTGAACGTGTGTGCGAGGACGGATGCGCTGCTGATTTGCGGCCTCGGACTTCCACACGAACTTGAGATCGGCAAGCGTACGACTACATCAACCACGAGTTCCTACTCGTTAACAAAACTCGTTGTCTTCAAGGGTAAGTTCTCCATGGATGTATGTCCACCCGTTGCTCTGTATCTAGTAGATAGATCTTGGCGTATAGTTCTCATCGTAGGAAATTTTTTATTTTCTATGCTGCGGACCCAACAGTGGTATCAGAGCCTGATCTATGCGTAGATGCTTTGCACGGTAGTACACATATGTTTATATGTGGGCGATGATGATCATGTTATTGCATCTTCTATGTACTTTGGATATTGGTGGCATAGTGGGATGAAGCGGCCCGAACCAACCTTACATGTCATCGTACATGAGACCGGTTCCACGACTGACATGCAACTAGTTTTGCATAAGTGGCTAGGGGGTGTCTGTCTCTCCTACTATAGTCAATATCTGATTTACAATGAGTTGCTAATAACTTGGTTATCCTCGTTGTGGTTCATGTTCGTAGGTAAGACCAGTTCTATCTCCGAAAGCCCCAAGCCACGTAAAACTTGCAATTGATAAATTAGAGGCGTCTAGTTTAGATCGTTGCTAGGCTAGTGTATTGATATGGTATTGTTGTAAGTAGATGTATGGTAGATACTCTTACAACACAGTCAACGTGTAAGTTCCATAGACCTTGGCCTTACACACAAAGGAATGATAGAGATCATACAACGATGAAAGTGATAGAGATCAAATGCATGGACCATATCATCTCACTTTACACATTAGATGTTAGCATCTTATACTGCTAGTTTGGCGCGTTTGGTAGCATTATAAGATGATCCCTCATTTAGATATCAAGATAAAATGTGTTCTTCCTTAAGTATGCACCATTTTGTGGATCGTGTTTTGAGGCATCACGTGATGATCGGGTGTTCTCGACTCTACGCTTTCATACAACGGGTGTAAGACAGTTTTACACACGCAAATACTAAGGTTCTTACTTGACGAGCCTAGCATGTATAGACATGGCCTCAAAACACGGACCGAAAGGTTAAGCATGAGTCATATAGTTGATATGATGCCCATATAGATGCTCGCCTTTGAAGCTACACCGAATCACGTGATGATCGGACTTGGTGTAGTAGATTTGGTTCATGTAATCACCAAAAGGACACGAGGGATGTCGTTTTTGAGTGCGAGTTCATTAGTAATTTGGATTAGTTGAACTCAATCTATCATAAACTTAGTCTAAATATATTTTACAAATTCTGTTGTAGATGGCACCACCTGATTTTAATTTCAATGTGTTCATGGAGAAAGAGAAGCCTGCTGAGAATGGTAGCAACTTCACCAACTGTGCTAGAGGCGCTTCTAGGCCCCCCACCATCTCCTGATACCCCTGACGAGGAAAAGAACATCTATATAACTCGTCAGGAGGACCACAACTTAGTTCATTGCGGCATACTGTATGGGCTAGAGCCAGAACTTCGAAAACGTTTCGAAAATGGCAATGCCTTTGATACCATGGGAGAATTGAAAATGATTTTAGATACCCATGCTGCCTTAGAGAGTTATAATGCTTCTGAAAAGTTCTTTAGCTGCATGATGGAAGAGAACAGCTCCTTTAATGAGCACGAACTCAAAATGTCTGGGTACGCCGATAAGCTTGTGTCCTTGGGAATAACGTTTCCCATTGACTTAGGCATACATCGTGTTGTCCAATCTCTGCCACCTAGCTACAAGAGCTTCGTGATGAACTATAGTATGCAGGGCATGAAGAAGTCTCTTCCCGAGCTTCTGTCAATGCTTAAGACTGCAGAAGTGGAAATTAGGAAAGAACATCAAGTGTTGATGATCAATAAGACCACTGGTTTCAAGAAGGACAAGAAAGGCAAGCAGAAGGGAAAGAAGGGCGGAAAATCTATTGCCGCGCCTGAAAAGAAACCCCGAGCTGGCCCTAAGTCTGACACCGAGTGCTACTATTGCAAGGGGACTGGCCATTGGAAGCGCAACTGCCCCAAGTATTTGGCGGACAAGAAGGCCGGCAAGGCAAACAATGGTATATGTGATATACATGTTATTGATGTGTACTTGACTAGTACTCGCAGTAGCACCTGGGTATTTGATACGGGATCGGTTCCTAATATATGTAACTCGGTTCAGGGGCTGCGGAACAAGCGACAACTAGCAAGGGATGAGGTCACGATGCGGGTCGGCAATGGATCAAGAGTTGATGCGATCGCCGTCGGAACGCTTCCTCTCCATATGTCGTCGGGATTAGTTATAAACCTGAATAATTGTCATTTGGTGCCTGCACTGAGCATGAACATTGTATCCCGATCGTGTTTGATGCAAAGTGGTTATTCGTTTAAGTCTGAAAACAATGGTTGTTCGATTTATATGAATAATATCTTTTATGGTCATGCACCTGTGTTGAAGGGTTTATTTCTGTTGGATCTTGATAGTAGTATTACACATATTCATAATGTTGATGCTAAAAGGATTAAACTTGATAATGATATATCTGCATATATGTGGCACTGCCGTCTAGGTCATATTGGCGTTAAACGCATGAAGAAACTCCATTCCGACGGACTTTTGGAATCACTTGATTTTGAATAATTTGATACATGTGAGACATGCCTTATGGGCAAGATGACTAGAACGCCGTTTTCCGGTTCAATGGAACGGGCGATAGATTTATTGGAAATCATACATACTGATGTGTGTGGACCAATGAGTGTGTCGGCGTGAGGTGGATATCGTTATTTTGTTACTTTCACGGATGATTTCAGTAGATAAGGGTATATCTATTTGATGAAACATAAGTCTGAAACCTTTGAAAAGTTCAAATAATTTCAAAATGAAGTGGAAAATCATCGTAACAGAAAGATCAAATTTCTGCGGTCCGACCGTGGAGGAGAGTATCTTATTTACGAGTTTAGCACACATATGAAAGACTGTGGAATAGTTTCACAACTCACGCCTGCCGGAACACCACAACGTAATGGTGTGTCAGAACGTCGTAATCGTACTTTATTGGATATGGTTCGATCTATGATGTCTCTAACTGACTTGCGACTGTCATTTTGGGGTTATGCACTGGAAACCGCTGCATTCACTCTAAATAGGGCACCATCTAAATCCGTTGAAAAGACACCGTATGAATTATGGTTTGGAAACAAACCTAAGCTCATTTCTTAAAGTTTGCGGATGCGATGTTTATGTGAAGAAACTTCAACCGAATAAACTCGAACCCAAAGTGGAAAAATGCGTCTTCGTAGGATACCCTAAGGAAACGATTGGGTATACCTTCTTGAGAAGGAGTTTCTCGCGAAAGGTGTGAGTAGTCAGAAGGTAGAACTCGAAGAGGTTATTGAACCTTCTCTTCATGAAATGGCGAGTAGCGCAGCACCGGAAGTTGTTTCGGAGTTGACTTCACCTAATGAAGAGAGAGCTAATGATATTGATCACGAAACTCTGAAAGAGGACACTATCAAACCTCGCAGGTCAAGCAGGACACGTACAACTCCTAAACTGTACAGCAATCCTGTTATGAATTTCATGATTGATGAAATAGATGACCCTGCAACGCATGAACAAGCGACGATGAGCCCTGATTCCAACAAATGGCTAGAAGCCATGAAATCCGAGATGGAATCCATGTACGAAAACCAGGTTTGGACCTTGGTGGACTTACCTCACGATCGAAAGGCCGTTGAGAATAAATGGATTTTCAAAAGAAAAACTGATGCTGATGGTAATGTAACCATCTATAAGGCTCGACTTGTCGCAAAGGGGTTTCGACAAATTCAAGAGTTTACTACGATGAGACATTCTCTCCCGTAGCGATGCTTAAGTCAGTTAGGATTATGTTAGCAATTGCTGCATATTTCGATTATGAAATATGGCAGATGGATGTCAAAACTGCGTTCCTCAATGGTAATATTGAAGAAGAGTTGTATATGATACAACCTAAGGGTTTTGTCGATCCTAAGGATGCTGATAAGGTGTGCAAACTTCAGCAATCCATCTATGGACTGAAGCAAGCATCCCAGGGTTGGAATCTCCGCTTTGATGAGGTGATCAAAGAGTTTGGATTTGTCCAAACTTATGGAGAGGCTTGTATTTACAAGAAAGTGAGTGGGAGCAATGTGGCATTTCTGATTTTATATGTGGATGACATATTATTGATTGGAAATGATATAGATCTTTTAAACAGTGTTAAAAGTTATCTAAACAACAAATTTTCGATGAAGGACCTTGGTGAAGCTTCATATATATTAGGCATTAAAATCTATAGAGATAGAGCAAGACGCCTAATTGGGAAATCGCAAATTACATACCTTGATAAGATATTAAAGAAGTTTAATACGGACGGAAGTAAGAAGGGGTACTTACCTATGTTGCAAGGCAAGACATTGAGTAAGACTCAAAGTCTGGCTACGGCGGAAGAAAGAGAGATAATGGATAAGATCCCCTACGCCTCATCCATAGGCTCTATAATGTATGCCATGCTATGTACAAGACCGGATGTGGGACATGCTATTAGTTTGACTAGTAGGTACCAATCTGATCCAGGTTCGGAACACTGGATAGCTGTCAAGAATATCCTTAAGTACTTGAGAAGAACTAAGGATATGTTTCTTGTATACGGAGGTGAAGAAGAGCTAGTCGCTAAGTGTTATGTCGATGCTAGTTTTGACACTGATCCGGATGACTCTAAGTCTCAATCCGGATACGTATTTCTCTTGAACGGAGTAGCAGTTAGTTGGAGGAGCTCCAAACAACCTGTGGTGGCTGGATCAACGACGGAGGCGGAATATGTTGCTGCTTCAGAAGCAGTGCAGGAAGCGGTTTGGATGAAGGAGTTCATAACGGAACTAGGTGTGGTTCCTAGTGCGTTGGACCCAATGGTGATCTATTGTGACAATAATGGAGCCATAGCCAACACCAAGGAACCAAGGTCTCACAAGAATTCCAAGCATATTAAGCGCCGGTTTCACTCCATCCACGAGCATGTCAAGGATGGAGATATAAAGATTTGTAAAGTGCACACGGACCTGAATGTAGCAGATCCATTGACTAAAGTAATCCCTAGGGCAAAACATGATCAACACCATAACTCCATGGGTGTTAGATTTATCACTATATAAACTAGATTATTGTCTCTAGAGCAAGTGGGAGACTGAAGGAAATATGCCCTGAGAGGCAATAATAAAGTTGTTATTATGTATTCCTTGTATATGATAGATATTTATTTTGCATGCTATAATTGTATTGATAGGAAACATCAATACATGTGTGTTTAATAAACAAAAAGGGTTCCTAGTTATGCCTCTCTTATAGACTAGCTTGTTGATTAACAAGATGATCAAAGTTTCCTGATCATGGACATTGGATGTTGTTAATACCAAGGTCACAACATTTGTGAAATGATGTGATGAACATTCATCCGAAGTATAGCATTACGATCAAGTCATTATGTTTATATTGCTATAACATCGTACAAAGTAGTCTTAGTCCTTAGACCATGAGATCATGTTAATTGCTAACACCGAAAATGTATCTTGAGAACATCAAACGTCACACTATAACAGGGTGACCATAAAGGTGGGTTCAGTGCTATGAAGGTGTTATGTTGAGGCTCATGGATCAAGATTGGAATTTTTCAATCCCGATGACGGATAGATATACTCTGGTCCCTCTCGGTGATATCACATTAAGATAGCTTGCAAGAAAGTGATGTGATCACTAGAATGCTATATCACGGGAACGAGAAAAGAGTGCATGTCGGTAAAGAGATCAAACTAGGTATTTGGATACCGATGATCGAATCTCGGACATGTATTATATCATGAGACAAAGGGATTAAATTGCTGACATTAAAGGTTCTCACGATCACAAAAGTCATCGTTGAATATGCAGGAGTTAGTATGGATCTCCAGGTCCCGCTTCTGATTATTGATCTGAGAGGAGTCTCAATCATGTCTGCATTATTCGCGAACCGTAGGGTGACACACTTAAGGGTTGCCGGACACCATTTAGGAGCACATATGTTCCAGACAAAAGGTTTGCAAAGCGCAGGAAATGTTTCGATAGAAACTGGAATTGTTTCGGGTGAAATTGCAGAAAGTTGTTCTGCATGTCATATTGAAATGTTGCAAGGGGTTTTATGTGAATGTTTGTTAATTAAAGTAATTAACAAAATTCTGAATAAAACAAATAAAAGAGTTTTGTTAATTGAGAGATGCATTTTATTTGGTGGAAATTAAATACATGTGAGTGGGATTTTGGGTGGAGGCCATGTTTATGTGAGTGGAGGTTCACCATATGAATGAAGGAGGGGAGGAGTCCCCCCCCCTCATGCGCCGGCTATGGGAGGGGAGGGGTCTCCCTCCCTCCTATATAAAGCCCCCTGTCCCCTCTCACAAACCACACCTCCTTGTGAAGGATCTCTCTCCCCCTCTAGATATTTCCCCATGGTCTCAGATTAGCGAGATACATGTTCCCGGTGGCCTTGCGTCTGGAAGGAGTTGCTGCTTCCGCTGATTCGCTGGAGCGAGGAGGTCGAGGTTGTCCGGTGGCTTGAACGTGTGTGCGAGGACGGATGCGGTGCTGATTTGCGGCGCTCGGGCTTCCACACGATCTTGAGATCGGCAAGCGTACGACTACATCAACCACGAGTTCCTACCCGTTAACAAAACTCGTTGTCTCCGAGGGTAAGTTCTCCATGGATGTATGTCCACCCGTTGCTCTGTATCTAGTAGATAGATCTTGGCGTATAGTTCTCATCGTAGGAAAATTTTTGTTTTCTATGCTGCGGACCCAATAACTAGAGCCATCTACGGCAACACCTTCTTTTGCCTCATCCTAACTCCGCCACCAACAAGCATGAGGGGATTCATGCGCTTCCTCTGAGGGTCTGACGGTGCCGTGTTCGGCCTGACCATCAGCGCGCTCGGCCTGGCCGCTGTCGTGTCCTTGGTGTGCATCAGCCAGGACAGGTGCTTATGGCTGCGGTACACGGTAAAACTGTGTGCGCCTAGCCCGCCGGGGTCAGCGGACTTCTCGATGGTCGAGATCCTCAATACGGTAATCGAGCTGACGAGCACGTCATCGCCGGCCAACTTCGCGTCCGACAAGCTCAGGATGTACCTCGGGGTGCCTCTGCGGTTCCTGATGAATGTTGGACAGTCCACCCATCTATCTTTCTAGATTTGCATCGACATGAAAAATGATCTTAAACTACGGCTGATGATAAAGACTGTAATGGTATATTAGCAGATGAATAGTACTACTAGTAGTACTATTTAACTACTCTAGTTTACTAGTAGTAGTCGCATGTAGGTTCTCTTTTGGTTCTCGGAAGGATGCATTTTGGATGTAAACTAAGTTTGTTGCTAATGTTATTACGGAGTATTTAGGGGTTTATTATGAATTTTTGTAATTGTTCACTTCTACGATATGGACCAGAGATAAACACACTAATTATTCTTATGGTGCTTCGATTTTAATCATCTAACTTAGTGATTACGGAATTTTATGCCCAAACTTGTTAATTCGACTTGATTTAAGTTTTGAACCAGGATTGCCGTTGAAATTGTATTGGTGTGGATGACACATCGACGTGGGTCCAGCGTGCAGGATAGGCTGTCCTAGAATTTTGTCTAAGTATCTAGAAAATAATATGGATATATATGACATCAACTCAATGTTATGAGAATCATCATGAAGCATGTTTTCATATTATATGCATTTGACATTATGTAAGTTAGTATGTTTGTACATATAGTTGGAAATGAGGGAGGATCTAACTACTAAAGTGCATTGAAATACATGTGTATCTAGAGAAAACCAAGTCAGTAACTACTATTTTAGGATGGAGGGAGTAATTATTTATGAGTAATCTATTTTTCATAATTTTTCCTGCTACGGCACGTGCCACGACTAGAGCATCGACCAATGCATAATAATCACGCGACCATGCGGTGGCGATCTACTCTGTGGAGCACACGCTCGTGCCGTTCCTGAGTACGTAGTACTACTAGTATACGCAAATAGGAGTACAACAATAGATAGATCTTATTGCTCATTGTACTATTTTTTCCCTTGTAAAGCAACCTGGACATGACTACTACAATACTATATTGGCCCAACTTCTGCTTTTGGCACTACAAGATGAATGTGGAACTCTCTATGTAACATTACTCTGCTAGTACTTCTTGTACTCCATAGTTTTTTGGATGCGCAGTAAAGTAGTGCAGTAAGTCTTTTTGGTCAAGCTGCATGCAATGAGCATTGGTTTGACAGGACAATTCAGGTTTTTAGATATCCAAATTTCTAATCTAGCTCGATGGCTCAAGACACGAAGCAGCTAGTACTCCTCTATCCTCCGGTTGTCGCCCAGATCAAAATGAACAAGCAAAAGATTGTGTATCTTGGAAATTGTCATGGCCATTTATTACCTGCAGAGCTTTATTTTGTTTCCTTCGAGGCACCTGCTAAGACTAATACGTACTAATACTAGTAATAACATGCTACGATTGGGCTCTACTGCTAGTACTATACATAGACTCTAGTAGCTACTCTCGTCACACTGAATTATCCAAGAGGTGGAGTTCCTTTTTTTCTCCAAGAGGTGTAGTTCCTTTTTTTCCTGAGAGAGGAAACCTTTTTTATTCCTTCTTTGATTCATAGAAAATTGAAAGGTTTTATGAATGATTTCGTCCCTTAGGAAATAATCCTACACTATTTTTTGATTCATAGGATTCCAATATATAGGAATTATGTCCCGTTTGGAACGCAGGATAGGAAAAATATAGGAATAAGAAAAACACGGAAATTGAGATTCCTTCAAAGTATTCCTTTGCCCTCTATTATTTAGGAAATTTTCCACCCACTCCAATCTCATGGTATACTTGCTTTGCTTTCCCTGTGAGTCAAACACATACTTGATCCAAATTCCTGTAGTTTCCTCTTTCTATGTTTCGAGAATCCTGCAAATCAAACGAGCCCTGAGGGATGGTCTTCCTTTTTTGTTTGTATTTGATCATTTTTTTGTTTGAACATAAGGTCATAGAGCTTCCTCGAAACACGAGGAGGGTGGAGATTGCACAAACCTCAAACAATTGGATTCGAAATTGCATTGAACTCCAGATAATCAGGATAGTATAATTGCAAGAAACTACTACAATTACTTTTGGGTACAAATGCTGCACATAGCACAAAATTTTCGATTAGACCTCATAACATTATTTGTTACATACATGGGGCTCAACAGTTGGAGCTCTTTGCAACTATGGCTCTAATTGTTGGAGGTTTGTGCAACTAGCCTCAATTGGAGCTCCAACACCCACTCGCCCAACTTCTGCAGTACTACTAGTAGTACTAGTACGCAACATCAGCCTTTGTCTTCTCCATCTCAGCCGGGCCGCCAGCTCCCGCCATTGATATTCCCTCCCTCCCCACCCCACCCCAACCCAAAGAAAGCCCCCAAAACACCATCCGCGGCCTCCTTCCTTGGTGAGATCGAGCAAGGTCTATAAAGATCCTGATCAGTTTCAGAAGGTGTTCACCGAAGGCCGTCTTTAAGTACTCATCAATCATTACGACACCACAACCACCGTGAGCCTCGTCGATTCGTCCAAACATATTCTTCAATTAGCAAAAGAGAGCGGAACTACACCTTCTTCTCATCTGTTTGGCCTCCCATGTGTTCTTCATTCTCACCCAACGGTGAGACCGTAGGAATCCAAAGACTGCTTCAAAGTGGCGAGCAGCCCGTGCAAGCTGACGCTGCTGGTGTTGGGGGGATACCCCCGGGTAGGGTCACTCTGGGGTATAAGGGCCGAATTAGCCGAGGTTCGGCAGGGTCAAAGCGTATGCTGGCCGGGTCACCTCAAGGCAGGCCGGATCACGGAGTAACCCGGACCAGGGGGGGTCGCCTAACATTGTCTCATCCGACTTAATGAGTAGGTCGGAAGTGCTTGTCTAACTTGTATGCAGGAACATGTGTGGCCGGATCTACTATGATCCGGGTCCCCGCTTAGCTTCTAGGAGAAGGAAGGAATCTCTCTGGTCAAAAAGAAGGTCCGGTACGCACTGCATGAGCGAAGAAAGCAAGGGCAGGACCACCGGGTCAATGGCCGACAAGGGTGACAACGCCCATGTTGGCTAACGCAGGCGCCGTAGAGGCTTACGTAGATAAAGCATGTATGACGCGGGGGAAAAGCACCCCGGTCGGGTTACCACTCTGGGAGGAGGCATATTCTTAGGAATATGCCTCCACGTATGCCCTAGGCAGGGACCGAGCCTCCTCTATATAAGGGGGGGCTAGGATTCCCAGCGGGAGAGAGTTTTCTTGGATACTGGTTGAGTTCTTTCGGGCCATAGGGTTCTGGTTAAGGTTCTAGGGGTGTACTGTAGGCAAGAGTAAGGGAGCTCCTTCTTCCTCCTCTCGCCAATATAGCTCCAGGAGCACTTGTAATCTTGAAAGGAAATCAATACAAACTTCTGTGTGGAGAATCACTCCACTATCCCTCCCTGGATTCCCCTAGCGTGTATTAGTTCCCACCTTTAGCCTATCCATGGCATCTGCCGTGACACCACCACGACAGTTGGCGCCCACCGTGGGGCTAGCGGCACTAGCAGGGTGAAGATCCGGACAGGAAACCTCATCGGCACCGGCGAACGCATCGTCTCCAGGCTCGTTCAGCGCTTTGGAGCGCTGGATTTCGTTAGCGACAACGCGCCCACTTTCGTGCAACGGCCTCTTCGTCAAGTTGGGTGCACACAAGGTCTATGTTGTTGTGGACGTATCGTGCGTTCATCCGCGCCGCATCGTCGATGCGGGGGAACCACCCCTCACTGTGGCTCGCGGGGCGCGTATAGCTAGCTCCCCGAACCATGCGGAGGTGATGATGACTGCGCCAGGTGCGGGCACAAGCAAGGATCCAGCACCGGACCCGGAGGTAACACCTAAGGAACCGAGGAAAGGTAGAGGACCTCCACTAGAGAGGCCTGAGAACGTACTGTGAGAAGCTATGGATAGCTTGGCTAACCCGGTAGCGGCAGTGATAGATCCGGCTCAGGCATAGGCCGAGCTAGAGGAAACTAGGCAAAAGATACTAGAGGGCGCAAAGAAAATAGCCGCGACTCAGCAGTCGCTGAACATGACGCTGCGTGAGTATGCAAAGGCAAACAAAGTTGATACGGTAAAAGTAAAAGGGAGAAATCTCATGAGCGAGATGAACAGAGAAGGTGATGATGGGGCCGAAGGGTCGGAGAACTATTTATCCGTGGGGTTACCGAGGTATAGTACCCCGGCGAAGAACCTCAGAGCAGCGGATGTGGCTGCATCCGAGATGGAGGGTCTGACGGGTGAGGCCCGTCAAAGACATCAAGGTAGGGTTAACGAGCTGGTTCGGATCGCGAACAGACAGAATGAAGAGCTGCTCAGAGGTAACCCGGAGAGAGTTGGAGCTTCCAAAATCATCCATTCGGCGATGGGTAACCCGGAGAAATCCGCTGGAGCCGCATCGTCGCCTCATGGTGGTCCAAGGAGAGAAGAGGTAGTAACCTCGGCTAGACGGAACAAACAGATCGTCCCGTACGACCCGACGCATGCGGGAAAAGAAAAAGAAACGCGGAAAAATGATGATCGACGGAGTGTGAGCCGAGGTGAAGCTGGCCGAGGTAACCACGACCAAGGCAATGTCGGTTAAGGGAACGCTGCCAACGGCAATGCCGGACAGCGAAACTCCACAGGAGCAGGTCAACCGCAGCAGCGGAATATACCAAGGCAAGAGCAAAGTGTCGGCCAAGGTATGCAACAGAATGGTGCACCCCGAGAGCAAAACCGATACAATGACGGTGATTCGGAGATGATGAACGCACGATACCCGAGACCGGACTATCATGTGATAGGGTCAAGATTGGGAAGCAGGGACTTGATGCCGGATGACGCCAGGTTAAAGCTGGATCGCCTGTATAGGTCGGAACAGATCGAATGTCAAGGTCCCTCGGGTCCAGCATGCTTTGGACCCCGGATCATGAAGGAGCCGCCGGTACCCAACTTCCAGTTGCCCAGAGGCACGAAGACGTATGACGGCAGTACCAAGCCGTAGGATTGGCTGATAAATTATGCTACAACTATGAAAATTGCCACTGGCAACTTGAGATGGGTTGTACGTTACGTACCCTAGATGTTGGAAGGCCCGGCCAGAGTATGGCTGAATAATTTACCACCCGGAAGCATCAACTGCTGGATAGATTTTGAAGAAATATTTATCAGCAACTTCTCAAGTACATATCAGAGGCCGAATAGACTGCAGACCCTAGCAATGTGCAAGCAGAGATCTAACGAGACGAACCGTGAATTCTTGACCCGGTGGTGTACCGTGAGAAACTCGTGTGCGGGTGTCATAGAGTCACAGGCCATAGCGTGGTTTGCACAAGGGTGCAGATATGGCAGCGAGTTGTGGATGAAATTGCAAAGGAAAATGAAGGGTTTCGCAGCATAGTAAATCAAAATTTTCTACGGAGCGAACAGAGGGAAAGCCAAGATCTAATCTAGGAGATGCAAACAACGAGAGAGATTGGATTAGATCTTCATACCCTTGAAGATTCGCACAGCGGAACGTTCGTCGGAACGTGGGTGATGTAGTCGTACTCGCTTCTCCTCCTCACGATCCGATCCGATATAGCACCACAAGTGGCGGTGCCTCCGTGAGATGCACACGTGCGGCACCTCGACGTCTCCTCCTTCCTCGGACCAGCAAGTATGGTGGATAGATGGATTGGATCTACAACGCGACGGCGCGGTGTATATGGTGGAGAATTTCTGCCGCAGGGCTTCGCCTACAAACAGTCGGGAGGGAGAGAGGAGGGCAGCAGGGCAACTAGGGTTTGGAGGAAGGTGTGGATGTGGGGGAGGGGGCGCACCAGCCCTCTATATATAGAGGGGGGGTGCGGACAGCCCTTGCCCATCCTCCAAGCCAATCTCTAGTTTAAACGATTTAAACTTATCCCTTATCTAGAAACCCTATCTCTAGTTTAAACGAGTTTAAACTTATCTAGGATCGGCTGGGCCCTATGGGGCCCTGTGCCCCTGGCCCAATGTGGCCAGGACACTCCCTCATAGGCCCATGCCCCCTCCCGGAAGGTGGGACCACGTTGGCCCCTTCCGGAAGGTTCTAGAAGCTTCCGGTACAATACCGATTAATCCGGAACAATTCCGAACTCCAAAAACTGCACTGCCTTATATGAATCTTATTCTCCGGACCATTCCGGAACCTCTCGTGATATCCCGGATCCCATCCGAGACTCTGAACAAAAATTCATAAACCAAGTATCCAATCTATCCTAGCGTCGAGACACGTTAAGTGTGTGACCCTGCGGGTTCGAGAATATGCAGACATGATCTTCTATCAATAATCAACAGCGGGGTCTGGGCACCCATATTGATTCCCACACATTCATCGATGATCATATCGGATGAACCACGATGCCAGGATTCAATCAATCCCATATATATATTTCCTTCGTCTCGCGATATTTTACTTGCCCGAGATTCGATCGTCGGTATCATCATACCTAGTTCAATCTCGTTCACAGCAAGTACTTTACTCGTTCCGTAATCCGATATCACTTTGTGATTAACTCCTTAACCACACGCTTGCAAGTGGTGTTGATATCGATTACCGAGTGGGCCCGAAGTATATCTCTCCGACTTGGGAGGGACAAATCCCATCTCGATACATACAACCCAACAGATACTTTCCGATCACCTGAGAGACACCTTTATGATCACCCTCTCATAGGATGATGTTTGATGACCTCAAAGCTTTCTTCCGATACCAGGGAGTTGTATTATCTCATGGTCTAAGGAATACAATATTTGACATAGGAAAAGCTTCGCAAAGATGAACACAATGACATGATCTAATTGCTTCGCTTAGTTTGGGTCTGTCCACCATATCATTCTCCCAATGATATGATCTCATTATCAATTGACAACTCATGTCTATGGTTAGGAAACCTTAACCATCATTGATCAATGAGCTAGTCCATAGAGGCGTACTAGGGACACGGTGTTGTTCACAAACCACACAAGTATTAATGTTTCCGCTTAATACAATTATAGCATGGAATATAAACTTTATCATGAACAAGAATTATAATAATAACATCTTTATTATTGCCTCTAGGGCATAATTCCAACAGAAAATGCCAATTACGTTGGCAGAGATGATCCGGATTGCTGATTGATATGCTTTGGGTGATCCGACTCAACCTAGGATCACGTCAAACGAGTCAAACGAGGAATACTATCAGAGGGACGGAGCCGGGTCATCTCGGAGGAACGATTACAGAGGAAAAAGGAGAGATGATAGACCGGATTATCGTTACGGTTCGCAACAAGTTGCAGCTATGAATCAAGATCAACCTGGAGCAGGGAGCACCCAACGCCAGAAAACAGGAGGGCAATGGACTCCCAGAAACGATGGCAAGAGAACATGGACTCCGGAGCAGAAGAAACAGTGGCAATAAAAGAAAGACCGTTCGAGGTATACCTACGAGTCAATGTTGGACCAGCCGTGTAAGTTTCACATGCCAAATCCGAATATCCCCGCGGGTCACACAACGAGGCAATGTGAGTGGATGCGTAAGATAGAACAAGGTGGTTCAGGGAATGCTCCGGCACCCCGGAATGATCAACCTCGGCAGGAGTTACCCCGGCAGCAATTGCTCTCCGGAGCGAACAGGCAACAGCTAATGTTGCCTCCCCCTCCGCCGAGGTATGACAACAATGGGAGAAGGGATGCAGTGCATCAGGTGGAAAACCAGCAACATCCGGATCAGAGGTACCCCGGAAATGAGGGAAGGAATGAGTACCGAGAACATCACCAGAGCTATTGTGTGTTCACAACTGAGGAAACAGATAGGAAAAGCTTGCAGCGCCGACATATGGAGTTCAATGCGGTAATGCCTGCAGTGACGAGGTACATGCCTTGGTCGGACCAGGAAATCACCTGGAACATCAAAGATCATCCTAAGCTTATGCCGAGTACAGGTTCGTATGTGCTGGTGCTGGATCCAACATTCATTGGACCGAACATCAATGTGAGGTTCTCCAAGGTTCTGATTGATAATGGCAGTAGCATTAACATCATGTATGCGGATACAATGCGCAAGTTGGGCATCTCGGAGAACATGCTCCAGGCTACGAGAACAACTTTCCATGGCATTGTACCAGGCATCTCTTGTGAGCCCATAGGCAAAGTCCGGGTCGACGTGCTATTCGGCACAAGGGATAACTGCCAAACTGAGAATCCGGAGTTTGAGGTGGTGAACTTGGAAAGTGCATATCACGCGTTACTCGGAAGACCAGCGCTGAACAAGTTCATGGCTAGATGTCACATTAGTTATCTGAAGATGAAGTTGCCCGGGCCAAATGGGGTGATTACCATTGCTGGAGATTTCCGACGTTCCATTGAGTGCTCTTCAGCCGGGTCTAACCTAGCCGAGTCACTCGTGATTGCGCAAGAGAAAAGAAAAATCCAAGAGGTGGCGGCATTAGCTCAGTACGCACAGCAGTATACCCGCATGGCAGCGTTTCATTTCAAGCCGCAAAAGACACCAAGAAGGTTCCAGTTGATGACATGTTCCCGGAGCGCACCATAACAGTTGGTGCCGGGTTAACTGACAAATAGGAAAGCGAGCTCGTCAACTTCCTCCGTGAGAATCGGGACATTTTTGGTTGGTCCACACATGATTTGCAAGGTGTACCGAGGGAGTTGGCCGAGCACTCTTTGAACGTAAGACCCGGAGCAAGGCCGGTGAAGCAACCACTCCGCCGCTTCGCCGAGGATAGGAGAAAAGTCATTGGTGATGAGATAGCTCGGTTGCTAGCAGCAGGATTTATCATGGAGGTGTTGTATCTGGATTGGCTCTCTAATCCGGTGCTGGTAGAAAAGAAGAAGGACGACCCGAACGTGGCAGTGGTTTGGCGTATGTGTATCGATTACACGAACCTGAACAAGGCGTGTCCAAAAGATCCATTTCCACTGCCGAGGATAGATCAGGTCATAGACTCAACCGCGGGATGTGAATTGCTATCATTGATTGACGCGTATTCTGGTTTCCACCAGATACCTCTGAACCCGGATGATCAGATAAAAACTGCATTTATTACCCCGTATGGGGCCTATTGCTATCGCACTATGTCATTCGGTTTACGTAATGCAGGCGCAACGTACCAAAGATGTATGCAAAAATGTTTGCACGACCAAATAGGTCAAAACGTACAAGTATACGTGGATGATGTGGTTATCAAGACCAAGGAAAGCAAAACGCTCCTTGACGACATAAGGCAAACATTCGCGAACTTGAGAAGGTTCCGGATGAAGCTTAACCCGGAAAAATGTACCTTCGGTGTCCCGACTGGAAAATTACTCGGATTTCTCGTTTCCAGCTAAGATCCGAGCCATCGAACGAATGGAGCTGCCGAAGTGTCTTAACAATGTCCAGAAGTTCACTGGGTGCCTGGCATCGTTGAGTCAGTTTGTATGTCGGTCGGGAGAAAAGGCACTGCCTCTCTACCAGCTCATGAAAAAGTCGGATAAGTTCGTTTGGACGCCACAGGCCGATGAAGCCTTTGCCCACTTAAAAAAGATGTTGGCCACTGCACCAGTGTTAGCTTCTCCACTATCAAAGGAGCCAATGTTGCTCTACATAGCCGCAACCAACTGAGTTGTAAGTGCAATAATTGTAGTGGAGCGCAATGAAGAGGGTAAGTCGGTGCAGGGGCCAGTATATTAATTGAGCGAGGTATTGTCTTCCTCAAAACAGAACTACCCGCACTTTCAAAAGGTGGCATACGGTGTCTGTATGGCGGAAAAGAAGTTAAAGCATTACTTTGAGGAGCACCCCATCAAAGTGATATGTGAAGCCCCCATATCCGAGATAATGATAAACAAGGATGCGAGTGGCAGAATTGCAAAATGGGCAATTGAACTAGCCCCTTATGCGCCCCAATATGACAGAAGAGAAGCAATCAAGTCTCAGGCTGTGGTGGACTTTTTTGTGGATTGGGCCGAGGTACATTACGAACCACCGCCACCAGATCCGAACTACTGGAGGATGCACTTTGACGGGTCGAAAACCAAAACCGGATTAGGCGCCGGGGTTGTGCTTACCTCACCAAAGAAGGACCAGCTAAAATACTTCTTGCAAATCCATTTCGCGGCATCGAACAATGTCGCTGAGTACGAGGCTCTTGTGCATGGGCTCAAAGTGGCAAAGGAGATTGGAATACGTCGGATAATATGCTTTGGCGACTCGGATATGGTGGTGCAGCAAGTGTCCGGAGTGTGGGACGCCCTGGACCTAAACATGGCACTATACAAATTTGATGTGCAGAAGATGTCTGGTTACTTTGAGGGGTGTGAATTTCACCATGTACCCCGAGTGGAAAACGAGGCTGCCGACATGCTATCAAAGCTCGGATCGACCCGACAAGCAATTCCACCGGGTGTAGCATTGGAGCACCTCTGAAAACCATCTATCAGGCCGTCCCCAGGAACCGACTCGATCTATGTCCCGGAAAATACGGAATCCGGAGCTGAGCCCATGGACACTGACACGGGAGGTAGTACGCGAGACCTGGGGACTGCATCAGCAAACCCGGGGACTGCCTCAGTAGACCCAGGGACTACCTCTCTAGACCCGGGGACTGCTCAGCGTGATCCGGCTGAAGTTATGCCGGTGGATCAGATGGAAGTCGGTGAGGACATATTCCCTCCACGAGCGATACCAGCTTGGGCACTGCCTATATTCCAATTTCTGAGAGACGGAACGTTACCTGCTGAGGAGGTGTTAGCCAGGCAAACTCAGAGGAGAGCAAAGGCATACACGATCATCAATTCCGAGTTGTACAAACGGAGTGTAACCAACGTCCTCCAGCGATGTGTTGACCCAGAAGAAGGACTTGACATCCTCTGAGATATACACCAAGGAGAATGCGGGCATCATGCCTCATCCCGAGCCTTAGTGGCAAAAGCATTCCGGCATGGTTTCTACTGGCCAAGTGCCTTAGGACAAGCGGAAGATCTGGTGAGAAAATGTAATGGTTGTCAAAGGTACGCCAGCAGGACGCATATGCCTATGTCGGAACTCAAGACCATACCAATTACGTGGCCATTTGCCGTGTGGTGCTTGGATATGGTTGGCCCGTTCAAACCAGCAAGGGGAAACATGACACACATTTTGGTTATGGTGGACAAGTTTACAAAATGGATTGAAGTGAAACCTATAAGAAAATGTGACGGAGCTACGGCCATGACATTTATCAAAGACATCATCTTGACATACGGTTATCCACACAATATTATAAATGATAATGGAACAAATTTTGCTGAAGGAGCATTTGCACGATTCTGCCGGGATAAGAAGATCCGGCTGGACGTAGCCTCAGTAGCCCACCCCGCATCGAACGGACAAGTGGAAAGATCCAACGGATTAGTATTATCCGGGATAAAACCCCGGCTCATTAAGCCGCTGAAAAGATCAGCGGGGTGCTAGATAGAAGAACTACCAGCGGTACTATGGAGTTTAAGAACAACTCCGTATCGATCAACAGGCTATACGCCATTTTTTCTGGTATATGGGGCAGAAGCTGTATTACCAGCCGACATAGAGCACGATTCGCTTAGAGTCACCCAATACACAGAAGCCGAAGTGCAAGAAGCCCGGCAGAATGATGTTGATCTGCTGGAAGAAGCGAGAGAACTGGCACTGTCCAGATCCGCCATATATCAGCAAAATCTCCGACGCTATCATAGCCGGAAAGTGTGCCCCCGGGTCTTCCGGGAAGGCGATCTGGTGCTCCAGTTGGTACAACGTACTACTGGCATGCATAAATTATCCCTCCCAAGGGAAGGGCCATTCATTGTGAGCAAAGCATTGCACAATGATTCTTACTATCTTATAGATGCAAAGCTACAGGAAAAGAACAAGGCGGACAGGTCCGGAGAGGAATCTAAGCGACCGTGGAATGTAGCACTACTTCGTCCCTTCTACACTTAGCTAAGAAGTGTATGTATCCGAGTCGTCTCATATGTCGGCATGTATGTCGGCAATGAGCTTATCAATGAAATAGCAGACTGCCTTAATAATTATTGTTATTGTTCTACTTAACCCGGATTAGTAATGTGTGAGCACCAAAAACCCAACTCTTCGACTTGCTGTTGTCCAACAAGAATTGGCTTCATGGCAAGCAAGAGAACAAGTTTGGAGTTCGTAGCACATGAAAAAACGACTAAGGAAACGAATTTATTCGAGCTAACGTTTGTTTTTCGGACTAACCCTGTATTTATTTTCAAGTTATTATGCTGAATTATTTTGAGCTAAACCTAAAAGTTTCTAAGTATTGTTAAAACAGTTTTTGAAGCTCGGATTCGTAAGTCGTAAAACTGAATCAAGGTAGACACGGACCGAGCCAGAGAATTGGACGAACAAGAAAATGAAACTCGGGGACTATGCCCAAGTTAATCCGGCATACAAACATAGTAGCAAAATATCACATATCCATCATACAATTGCACCCGGCATACCGGGGATCTGATAAATTTTCAAGTTTTTTGAACTAAGGAGCAGCAGGAGGAGGAAGTTTGGCGTCGTTGTCGCTGTCTTCAATATCTGAAGCAGCATCTTCTCCGTCCTCATCCGACCCATCTTCAACGTTCTCAATGTGCTCGTCCCCAACAGATTCCAGGAAGCTCGGTCCTTCAACCCAGTCATGGATAGGAGAATATTCGACGAGGCTGTAGGCGCAAGCCAGGCGCCGACCTACCCACTCCGGATCATCGGTCCATTTGGATCTGGTGCGCCGGCGTGTAAGGAGGCTGAGGTCGATCTTCTCGTACCATGTGAGAATATGGTGAAGGAGGGTATCTGCTGCGGCACGCCCAGCGGACTCTCTCCAGAGGTCAAGCTAGGTCTCGATGTCCAACAGCTTTTCGGCAAGGAGTGTGATCCTCTTCGGAGCGCTCTCACTGGGCCAGAACGTGTTGAAGATCCGGACCGAAACGTCGAGGAGATCTTTGCCGTAGTTCTTGATGGTTTCCACGCGAGCTGACAGGCTGACCAATAGGTCCTCCATGTCTAAGGGAATGCTCTCACCGTCAGGAGAGATGGGAGTACCCCTCTCTCGGCGAAATTTGGCAACAGCAGTGCTCGCAATGGGAGTACCCTCTGGAAAGTGGTCTAGAAACAAGGCAAAGGAAGAAGCTGAAGCAAAGATATACGAACTAACTCGGAGAATTATGTCGGATAAGGAAAAGGAATTTACGTGAAATATGGCTATGGATCCGGGTCAACTCCTTGATTCAATCGTCGCGTCTCTTGCGAAGTTGTTCAAGCTTAGCGATCGCCGACCCAAGATGGACGTCGGATTCTTTAAGTAGGTCCTGGTCCTTGGAGATCTGGAGAGTAATGCGCTCACGCTCTTTTGTGAAGTTCTGGCCAACCTTTTGGAGTTCGGTTTGGTGCTGGGCCTTCATCTTCTCCATCTCAGCCTTGAGCTTGGAAATCTCGTTGTCCTTAGTCTAGAGAAGAGCAAGCTCGTCATCTTTCTTCTTCAGCTCGGCTTGATGTTGTCCTGCTTGTTCGAGAAAATGCAGCATCATATTAGGCACGGGCACACTATCCTCAAGCGATGCTGAAATAGTATGTTGACCCGGCAAAGCCGAGGAATGAATGTTTGCCAAGCCAAGGAGAAGAGGAAATCGAAAACACTACGAGGTCGGACAAAAGAGGACATACCCCTGATTTCCTCCAAGTTCTTATGCATGATCTTGTTCTTAGCCTCCACCCCAGCTGCAGAAACCGAATAAGGAGATTAGTTCGGCAGAAGAAGGCGAAGAAAAACGGAGAAGTCCCAAGGGAGAAATTTACCCTTCTTTTCATGTTCTGCAATAAGTACAACATGTTTTGCGCGTAGCATCTTGTGGGTATCCAGCAGGCGTTGGAATTCAGCGCTCCGGCGATTGGCGATTACCTGAAAAAAGTACAGAAGTGTAAAATTAGCTTGGTACATATTCGAAGTGTACAAGATCCGGGCCAAGTGGAACTTAACCCGGCTCGAGGTGTGTGCATATTCGAAGTGTACAAGATCCGGGCCAAGTGGAACTTAACCCGGCTCTAGGTGTGTGCATATTCGAAGTGTACAAGATCCGAGCCAAGTGGAACTTAACCCGGCTCTAGGTGTGTGCATATTCGAAGTTTGCATAGAGCTATGTTAGTTTTCTAATGAGCATCCGGCCGAGTAACAAGCTACTCCACCGGAGGCTCGGGGACTAATGGTTATTATCTACAGCATGTAAAGGAGAAACAACATACCTCCATCATTCGCCCCGCGAGGTTAATTGCCTTAGCGGCGGTATTCATCTGGGCGGAAAATTCTGCGGGGCCGAACTTTTCCGGGAGATCGTCGTTGTGGACGAACTCCGCCTTATTCCAGTTCATGACGAACTCGATAAGACTCGGAGGATACCGCTCACCGGTGTTCATATGGGGTGCCACCAAGCCCTTCGCATGTGCTTCTTTCCTCTCAACCAAGGCAAGAGCTGGGCTGGTATGCAGAACCATCTGCTGCGCATCAGTTGGCTCGGCAGGAACATCCTTCGATGCTGGTGATTTCTTCGGAAGCATCGACGATAGGGTTCGCTGCCCGGCCTCGACGGATGCAGACTTGGTAGTATCCGGAGCCTTTTTGCCCTTAGCTTGCTGGGAAGAAGTAACTGCGGTGGATTTCCCTTTAGAAGCTGCTGGAGTAGTTCCTCGCCGAGGTTGAGATGACTCGGATGAGGCAGAAGAACTTGGCACTAGAGCTCTCGTAGCTGGACTTGGAGCTGTTGTTGGTTTCCTTGGTGCCAGGACAGGTGCTGGTGCTGGCTCGGTCGCTGGTACTGGAGCTGCTGCTGGTTCTGGTGTTGAGATAGACTCGGTGGCTGCTGGTTGTGGCGATGCCGAAGTGGTGGACGCCGTCGCCTCGGCTGGACCGACCCCTCCTGCTCCAAGGTCGCGTTCCTCTCGATGAGGTAGTGCGGAATCCGGAGCAGCCGCAGAACCCTCCGGAATAGGGCTCAGCAGACGTGACTCGTCGTCACGAGAGGGAGAAGGGCCGGACCGAAGTGGTGAAGAGATGCTTGATCCGCTCTGAGGGACCTCCACCAGAGCCCTGAAGAAGAGAATAATGTCAAAAGAGAAATCACCACGATGCAAGGAAAAGTGAGTTACGCAACGAAAAATGACTTACGCATCCGAGGTTTCAGCCTCCTTGGGTTTCCGAGCCCTTCGTGCCGAGGCTTTGCCTGCTCGCTTGGAGGCAGTCTTGTCTCCGGCCTTCTTTTGCCTTTTTGTGGGCTGCGAAGGTTCGGGGGAAGAACTTGATGCGGCTCCGCGCTTCTTCTTCGACGCCACCGGAACCGGCTCGCCCGTAGCAAGTGGGGGATCCTCGTGGATATGCCCACCGGGGTTAGATGATGCCAGAAAGGCAAAAGAAAGAGGGACAGCCTCAACAGGTTCAATCAAGTCGACATCCAAGTCATCCTCATCATCTGGCCAATCTCTAAGAGAAGAGAATTTACCGCTGGGTCGTTTGGTAGCGTCGGTCATAGGGAGAAACATCTCCTGGTCTGGCTCCTCCATCCGGAATTTCTCGGTCCGGCGCCCACTTAAGGGTTGGATCCGTACCATCCTCGAGAGTTTGCTGAAGGAACAGCTGAGAAAAAGCATGAAGAACAGAGTCAAAAATACGACAGAAACCGACACATATTTGATCCAAAATAAGTTTGCCCCGTGAAGCTTACCACGGGAGGGAGCCTGCCACGATAGAAGTGCTCAATCCCCCACGTCCATTCGGCGGAGAAGCCCCGGTGGGTGGTGAAGAGAGCCTTGACCCGGCGAAAAATCTCCGTGTTGCTCAGCTCGAAGGAGGAGGTCCGGTTGGGGTCGCGGCTGAAACTCGTGTGGCACAACTTGTGGGTGCGCTTCTGGAGGGGAGAGATTCGGTTGCGCACGAACGTGATCATAGCATCCTTGTTGCGCAATATGAGTTTCTTCAGCTCCACGAACCTCTTGTTAACTTGGTTGGCAGCGTTCGGTAGGCTTCTTGGGGACCTCCTCCCAGAATTCCGTGTCAGGTGGACCCGGAGCGTAGGGCAGCAACCGAATCAAGTCTTCAGTGCCCGCGTTCCTGATGGGTTCGTAGCAAGTAAAACAAAAAAATTCTACCACAAGAACGAACAAAACCTAGATCTAATCTAGATAAAAGCCAAGATCTAATCTATTAGACATGTGCAACGAGATAGATCTGTACTAACCCTCGTAGTTTCCAAAGCCTTGTTCAAGATCGGATCTCGTGGTTGATGTAGTCGATCACTTGCCGATCTGAAGATCGAGTGGACGATCCTTCCGGCGCCACGTTCCGGCAGCGCTTCCGCAGTCGGTCACACGTGCGGAGTCGAAGTAGACCTTCCTCTCCCTGTTCTAGCGAGCAGCGGAGGTAGTAGATCTTCTCCACAGAAACCCAGCAGCATGACGGTGTGGTGGTGGTGGTGGAGTAGAGAATTCTGCAGGGCTTCGCCTAAGCCGGAGCAGAGCGAAGGAGGAGGAGAGAGGCGGTGGCTAGGGTTTTTTATGGAGGGATCCAGGGGGTGGCGCCCCCACCCCTCTATTTAAAGGAGGTAGGCGCCATGGGAGGGGGAGTCCTAGTAGGACTCCCCTCCCTTCCTTGGCCGGCGGATTGGGAGGGGGGAGGAATCCACCTCCCCCACGAATCTGTGTCTTGCCCCACAAGGACTCCTTGATCCTTTCTTTGTTTTCAAGCAAACTCCAAGAAATCTCCTAGAACCTTCTGGAACATTCCGAAACCTTCTAGAATCCACATACAAATACTCCGGAACATTTCCTAACTTAGAAAATGATCCCCAATATATGAATCTTATTCTCTGGACAATTTCGGATCTCCTCGTGATGTCCCGGATCCAATCCGAGACTCCGAACAACATTCGGTCTCCAACGCACATTCCATATGTACTTAAAACAACTTTGAACCTTAAGTGTGTCACCCTACGGTTCATGAACATGTAGACATGATAGAGACACATCTCCGATCAATAACCATTAGCGGGATCTGGAGATCCATAACGGCTCCCACATACTCAACGATAACTTTGTGATCGATAGAACCATTTACATACGAAACCAATTCCCTTTGTCACGCGATATTCTACTTATCTGAGGTTTGATCGTCGGTATCTCCATACCTAGTTCTACCTCGTTACTGATAAGTACTCTTTACTCGTTCCGTGATATGTCATCCCTTGTGACCTAGTCACATGCTTGCAAGCTAACTAGATGACATTTCACCGAGAGGGCCCAGAGTATATCTATCCGTCATATGGATGAACAAATCCCAATCTTGGTCCATGCGCTTCAACACATACTTTCAGAATACCCAATGACACCTTTATAACCACCTAGTTATGAAGCGGTGTTTGATGTCATCAAAGTATCCATCCGGTGATGGTGATTAACATAACCTCATGGTCGAAGGATTAGGTTACTATGGATTTGAAAGCTTGTAGCAAAACGAACTTAATGACTTGATCTTATGCTATGCTTACTATGGGTGTGTGTCCATCACATCATTCTCCAAATGATATGATCTTGTTATTAACGACATCCAATGTCCATGATCAGGAAACCATGATCATCCATTAATCAACAAGCTAGTTTAACAAGAGGCTTACTAGGGACTCTTTTATGTTTACAAAACACATAGGTATTAATGTTTCCGGTTAATACAATTATAGCATGGGATGTAAACATTTATCATAAACATAAAGATATAATAATAACCACTTTATTATTGCCTCTTGGGCATATCTCCAACAGTCTCCCACTTGCACTAGAGTCAATAATCTAGTTTAAAATTTGTGCATTCAACACCTATGGCTTTCTGGTGTTATATAGACACTATTGCTAGTGGTAAACATAATCTTCAGATCTGACACTTCCAGGTCCGCGTGTATTTGCATGTCCTTGCGTCTCTACGCATTACTCATTCTCCAATGAGATGGCATTGTATAAATTGGGTCCTTTGGTGAGACCTTTAGTTCCTTGGGATTAAATCATGTTGATACAATTGTCATACAATGTATCTTCATAGTATTATCCCGCTATGAACCACACCTAGTTCGATAACAAACTACTTGACGCAAATGCCCTCATTCGTTGCTACAATAACAGTCATATACTCAGCCTTTTGTTGTAGTATCTGTCACAATGTTTTAACTTTGGTACTCAACCAAATCCTTTATGGAACTTCCTTTCCATTACATTGTGCCACCCATAGTTTAAATTGAGATAAACTTAATTTGTGACAAAACTAGTCTTTTAGCATCCTTTGAATTAACAAAACCCTTTGGATCGTGTCATGTACATGTCCTAGGTAACCATTCTATTAGAAGAACTTGTTTTGTTTGTTCAACTACCATATACCAAAATATATGTAGTGGTTGCTACATTAATCCGTCCAGACTAAATATCGCTATGAAAGATTAAATCTTATCATAGTCAATTCCTTGAACATTGTCGTAAACTCTTTCCGACATGTCGACTATTTCATAGATGTGAAACATCCATGTCTATTTTTTTATAGATCCATATACGACTGTAAGGTCTTGCACCTTTCCAGAGGGTCTTTCAAATTCAAAGCTTGATTTCTCGTGTATGGAATTATCACGGATTTTATGGCTTCAAGCCACTTAACGAAGTAAGGGCCCATCATTGATTATTTGCATGTAGTCGGTTCATCATTGTCAAACTACAATGATTTAACTCTCAAATCTTGCCATTTGATTACTTACCCGACCTACTTGGTTCAATAGTAACTTAGATCTTCGTGACCACAACCTTTGAGGCACGTGAGCCATGAGCACTGTTGTTGCCTCCGGGACACTTGCCGATGCTGCACAACTCAGCACATATTAGCCAAGGTTCAACAACCTTGTCAAAGTTCTATTGTCCTCCCACTTAACTTTTCACCAAAAATTCCTTCTCAAGAAACTCGACATTCTAAGCGACAAAAACTTTTGTCTTCGGTATTATGGAGGAATACCCAATGGTTATTCGAAATAACCTACAAAGACATGCTCATCTGTCTTTGGTTGTAAACACTTTACTTATGCCTAGCATACCAAAAATTTAAGAAAGGACAACCTGGGTTTTATCCCAAACCATGACTTATATGGTGTCATTTCAACGGATCACGATGGAGCTCTTTTCAGTGTAAAAGCGGTAGTCACTAAAGCTTTAATCTTTAAAATATAATGGCAGTTTTATAAATGACACCTTTGATCTTACCATGTCAAACAAGGTTTCATTACATATCTTGAACACTCCATACTCCTATGGTGTTTTGGGAAATGCAAATCCATGGAACGATTCCTCAAATCTTAGGTGTTTTGCTAAACTTGTAACTCAAACAACTTTCTTTATGATCCAATCATAAACTTTTATTTTCTTGTTACAATGATTTTCCACTTCATCTTGAAAGTCTTTGAACATTTTCAAATGTTTCATACTTCTTCCTTATTGAGTAAGTATATTTATATACTTACTCAAATCTTCGGAGAAAGCATATGAAGTTGAAATCCATCGCCCACGACTACACATAATGGACTATATACTTCAATATGTACAAATTCCAATCAGTTAGTCGCCCGTTCCTCTTTTGGCCTACGAACGGAGTTTTAATTATCTCCAGGAAAGTATCACAAGCGTCATTTGATCAAAATCAAAGACTCCAAAAATCCATCAACATGGAGTTTCTTCATGTATCCCTAATATAATTTAAACGGTGATGTCACTTCGCAAGTGATCTTTCAATCATTTGTCTTGCGACATTTTAGAATTAGTTTTATGGTCGTTATTTCTCCAACCAGACTTGTATATCATCCATCTATTATGGAATACGGTAATTATTTGAACAACCTTTTGTCGTCATAATACCTGATCAAAATAACAATTATTGAAACAAATTTTGAAGGTAAGCTTTGATGTTAACGAGCAACACAACAACCCTTTGTTTGTTTTCGACGAACATCATCACATATTCTCTTGCTAGTTACTTAGGCCATTGTAGTTCATGAATTGTGTTGTCCTGTATGACACTTCATACCAACCAATTCGGTATCCAATACCGCAGAACTACATTGTTTAACAAGCAAGGAATACAGCCATAACATGTATCTTCTATATACCTAAGTTGGACATCTCCAATCTTTTCTTTTCTGCCAAATATTTTATAGATTATCTTTCAACAATTCCTTTTCTTTTAAAAGAATCTATCAACATCAATAGTGGTGTCATTCACATGACACTTAGTACAAAGTGTGTATAGTCAAATACTAATACCTTTGGAGTTGCACTTTGAAGTGGATCACCTTCATCAAATGTTTGGCATTCTTTCAAAGTTCCATTCTTTAGTAATCTTTTAGTGTAGTAAACATTTTACTTACATCTTCTATTCATCCTTATCATGACAATTTTCATGATCAAGCTGCTATAGCTTATAAAGGTGAACTGCGAGTATAATGTTTCTTTTCCAAAACCTTTTGGAGGATTAGGACGACTAGCGTCTCCAACCTTCAAAAATTCTCATCAAATATGAGGACATATACTCTATCATGTTGTAACCAACATATTGTTTTAGATATCGCAATACCTTTCACATATGATGGTTTCCGAAACATTGCTTTCAGCTCTTACATAAACTTGATATTAAAAACAATCTTTTAAGTATCAAGAATCATGGAGGCAAACATGATACATTAAATACTAACACTAGAATTGTTACTCTTGATTTAATACTGTTTATTAAACTTCACAGAGTAAACGGAGTTTGCTGAAAGTTTGCAACAGGACTTTTAAACTTTAGATTGACACTCAAAACAATACGATACCAGTTCGTAAAGCAAATATCCAGAATTTCTATAGTTCCACTATCTCAACTATAACTAAGCGTAAGGTGGTGAACGGATGCCAATGACTACAACAAACTATGCAAATTCACTTTGATTGTTTTTATGATAAATTGAGTTCGACTAATCCAAATTACAAATGAACTCCCACTCAAAACAACATCCCTCGAGTTGTTTTAGTGATTACATGAACCAAATCCACTACACCAAGTCCGTTCATCACGTGAGATGATGTAGTTTCAATGGCGAACAATCATCATGTTCATCATATCATATATATGACTCATGATCTACCTTTCGGTATTCCGTGTTCCGATACCATGTTTGTACATGCTAGGCTCGTCAAGATTAACCTTAGTATCCGCATGTGCAAATCTGGCTTGCACCCGTCGTATGCACACGTAGAATCTATCACACCCGATCATCACGAGATGCTTCGAAACGACGAGTCTTAGAAATGGTGCCTACTAAGGACGAACACTTTATTACTTGATATTTAGTGAGAGGGATCATCTTATAATGCTACCGTTGCGATCTAAGCAATACAAGATGCATAAAGGATTAACATCACAGGCAATTCATAATTAGTGTGATATGATATGGCCCTTTCTTCTTATGCCTTTGATCTCCATCTCCAAAGCACGGACATGATCTCCATCATCACCAGCATTGCGTCAAGGTTAGTGGCGCCGCTTCATGGTTGTCCATCATCACTAGCAACTATTACAACTACTTGGAATAAAGCTATTACAAGATGAATAGACACGCAGGTCTTAACAGAATTAAAGACAACCATTAGGCTCCTGCCGGTTGCCATATTACAACAAGGATCATTGCATACATCAAATATAATCACAATCACATGATGGCCATATCACATCACAAAACCCCTGCAAAAACAAGTTAGACGCCTCTAATTTTCTTTGCATGTTTTACGTGGCTTGGGGTTTTCGAACAGATCTTACCTACAAAACTGAACCACAACGTTGATACAAGTGCTATCAAGTGCAAAGTGTAGACTGGATCTATACTATGGTGAGAGAGACAGACACCCGCAAAGCCACTTGTGCAAATCAAGTTACACGTCAAGCATGGAGCATGTCTCATGTACGATGACATGTAATGTTAGCCCGAGCCGCTTCATCCCACCATACCGCAAGATGTAAAGTACACACATAGCAAAAGACGGCATGAGCACCAACGCCCAGAACAACATTGTGTTATACTCGTGCAACAGATCTACGCATAGACACGGCTCTGATACCACTGATGGGTTCGTAGCAAGTAAAACAAAAAATTCTACCGCAAGAACGAACAAAACCTAGATCTAATCTAGATAAAAGCCAAGATCTAATATATTAGACATGTGCAACGAGATAGATCTGTACTAACCCTCGTAGTTTCCAAAGCCTTGTTCGAGATCGGATCTCGTGGTTGATGTAGTCGATCACTTGCCGATCTCAAGATCGAGTGGACGATCCTTCCGGCGCCACGTTCCGGCAGCGCTTCCGCAGTCGGTCACACGTGCGGAGTCGAAGCAGACCTTCCTCTCCCCGTTCCAGCGAGCAGCAGAGGTAGTAGATCTTCTCCACAGAATCCCAGCAGCACGGCGGTGTGGTGGTGGTGGAGTAGAGAATTCTGCAGGGCTTGGCCTAAGTCGGAGCAGAGCGAAGGAGGAGGAGAGAGGCGGCGGCTAGGGTTTGTTATGGAGGGATCCAGGGGGTGGCGCCCCCACCCCTCTATTTAAAGGAGGGAGGCGCCATGGGAGGGGGAATCCTCCTCCCCCACGAATCCGTGTCTTGCCCCACAAGGACTCCTTGATCCTTTCTTGGTTTTCAAGCAAACTCCAAGAAATCTCCTAGAACCTTCCGAAACATTCCGAAACCTTCTAGAATCCCCATACAAATACTCCGGAACATTTCCTAACTTAGAAAATGATCCCCAATATATGAATATTATTCTCCGGACAATTCCGGATCTCCTCGTGATGTCCCGGATCCAATCCGAGACTCCGAACAACATTAGGTCTCCAACGCACATTCCATATCTACTTAAAACAACTTCGAACCTTAAGTGTGTCACCCTACGGTTTGTGAACATGTAGACATGATGGAGACACATCTCCGATCAATAACCATTAGCGGGATCTGGAGATCCATAACGGCTCCCACATACTCAATGATGACTTCGTGATCGATAGAACCATTAACATACGAAACCAATTCCGTTTGTCACGCGATATTCTACTTATCCGAGGTTTGATCGTCGGTATCTCCATACCTAGTTCTACCTCGTTACTGATAAGTACTCTTTACTCGTTCCGTGATATGTCATCCCTTGTGACCTAGTCACATGCTTGCAAGCTAACTAGATGACATTCCACCGAGAGGGCCCAGAGTATATCTATCCGTCATATGGATGGACAAATCCCAATCTTGGTCCATGCGCTTCAACACATACTTTCAGAATACCCAATGACACCTTTATAACCACCCAGTTATGAAGTGGTGTTTGATGTCATCAAAGTATCCATCCGGTGATGGTGATTAACATAACCTCATGGTCGAAGGATTAGGTTACTATGCATTTGAAAGCTTGTAGCAAAATGAACTTAATGACTTGATCTTATGCTATGCTTACTATGGGTGTGTGTCCATCACATCATTCTCCTAATGATATGATCTTGTTATTAACGACATCCAATGTCCATGATCAGGAAACCATGATCATCCATTAATCAAAAAGCTAGTTTAACAAGAGGCTTACTAGGGACTCTTTTATGTTTACAAAACACAAAGGTATTAATGTTTCTGGTTAATACAATTACAGAATGGGATGTAAACATTTATCATAAACATAAAGATATAATAATAACCACTTTATTATTTCCTCTTGGGCATATCTCCAACAGTTCCGGACATAGAAGAAGGTCCGGGCCCATCCTTTGCAGGAGTCAAGCCCGGTAACCCGTTGGGAAACGGAAAGTCTCCGGGGTGAGATGGAGGCAGCTCCGAATTGGGTGAGCTGCATATCCTCCGACTCTACTTGGATGTTGGGGATGATGTTGCGACGAAGGCCGAAAAACCGGATCCACAGCTCCTTCGTGGGCCATAGTCCGGTATAGCCTTCGATCGTAGAGGCAAAGGCAGAAAGAGAGGTGATAGCGTTGGCTGGGAGATGGTGCGGCTGCAAGTGGTAGGTACTGAGCCAATCCCGGAAGAAATCGCTCACCGGCAAACCGAATCCCCGTTGGAAGTGGGATAGGAACACGACGAACTCACCCGGATTGGGTGAGGGGGGCAGTTCGGCAGAGGGGAGACGGGCGTCAACTCCGACGGGAATGCGACGGGTCCGGTAGAGCCAGTCGATGTCATCCTGACAGACTCACGACCCGCCCCACGCACCGTGGCGGTGTCCTCCTCCATTTCCTGCTCGGCGACGACGAGCTCCTCCTCCGTCATCTCGTATTCACTGCCCTCACTAGCGCTAGCGGCGGCGGGGATCTGAGGCTTGGATTGGCGAGGACCTGTGGCTAAGAAGTTGCACAGCGGTGGCTGCGAAGCAGAAGCACGGGAAAAGTGCAGCGGTGGCGCTGCTGCTAGAAGCACTGGCGGCGGCGCGGTCGCAAGGAAGACGAAGGAGAAGAGGAATGGGCAGAGGGGCGCAGAAGTGGAAAAATGCTAAGGGGTGCGCCCCTCCGCTACTTAACCACCCCCTGAGATGGGTGAGTGGGATCGCGCTGTGCCAACAAGCCACATGGTGTGACTGTGTATCGCACGCCTCAGCCAATCGCAGAAGAGCCACACGGAAGGCCACAGAGCAGAAGCAATCCCATGACGTGACGCGCTGATGCGGTAAACGAGGAGGCAGGCATGACGTGACCCTCGCACAGTGTTAACTGACAATTACTACGGCGGTTACTGTGCAGGCCCTTAAAATAAGACAACGTAATGATTATCATCCACATGGGTTGGCGTATGAAAGAAGGAAACGAGGCCCGGATCGATCCAAAGTGGTAACCCGGATCGCAAGTAAAAACTTAGAATGTGCAGAGGGAAAGTGAAACCATGGGATCCGAGCCAAAGTGGTAACCCGGCCGGCAAGTGAAAACTTGGAACACGCGAAGGGAACGTAAATCCATATATTCCGAGATAAATAGCTAACCCGGAAATAACGTCCAAGGCTCGAACATAAATGAACCTGATGTGGCCTTAGCGGCCAAGGCCGCTAAGACCGCACTAGCTTCGGGGACTAATGTTAGGGGGATACCCCCGGGTAGGGTCACTCCGGGGTATAAGGGCCGAATTAGCCGAGGTTCGGCAGGGTCAAAGCGTATGCTGGCCGGGTCACCTCAAGGCAGGCCGGATCACGGAGTAACCCGGACCAGGGGGGTCGCCTAACATTGTCTCATCCGACTTAAGGAGTAAGTCAGAAGTGCTTGTCTAACTTGTATGCAGGAACATGTGTGGCCAGATCTACTATGATCCGGGTCCCCGCTTAGCTTCTGGGAGAAGTAAGGAATCTCTCTGGTCAAAAAGAATGTCCGGTACGCACTGCATGAGCGAAGAAAGCAAGGGCAGGACCACCGGGTCATGGCCGACAAGGGCGACGACGCCCATGTCGGCTGACGCAGGCGCCGCAGAGGCTTACGTAGCTAAAGCATGTATGACGCGGGGGAAAAGCACCCCGGTTGGGTTACCACTCTGGGAGGAGGCATATTCTTAGGAATATGCCTCCACGTATTCCATAGGCAGGGACCGAGCCTCCTCTATATAAGGGGGGGCTAGGGTTCCTGGAGGGAGAGAGTTTTCTTGGATACTGGTTGAGTTCTTTGGGGCCATAGGGTTCTGGTTAAGGTTCTAGGGGTGTACTGTAGGCAAGAGTAAGAGAGCTCCTTCTTCCTCCTCTCGCCAATACAGCTACAGGAGCACTTGTAATCTTGAAAGGAAATCAATACAAACTTCTGTGTGGAGAATCACTCCACTATCCCTCCCTGGATTCCCCTAGCGTCTATTAGTCCGCACCTTTAGCCTATCCATGGCATCTGCCGTGACACCACCACGACAGCTGGACAGGTTCTCCTCCAATGCTATGATGCCAAATGGTTTTGATGAGCAGCGAGCAGTCGGCAATGGAGATTGGATCATCACAGTTGGGCCCGATTTCACATGGGACCTTGTCAACGTGTACACTCGTTGCAAGATTGTTATTCCGCAAGTGTCGGGGTTTGAACCGACCAAAGGTTCTGCACTTAAATTTCAGTATGATGCTGATGAAGGTCGACGTACTAAACTGCATAAGATAGTCATTTGCCCAGTTCCGATAGCTGCTGGGGGATACAAAGATTTCTCCCTTGTCACCATTTTCGAATTCAAGATTGCTTCCATTAACGGGAATGATAGTTATGGATGGTCAGTTTGTTTGAATGAGTTCCAGGGCTACTTCAGATACTATGATGCTATTATCCAACACGATTGTGTGTTCGCCGTGACCAAGAACGGTTGTGTTTATGCATGGAAGTCTCTGGAACTTGGTAAATTATCCTCCCTACGTATTTTATTAGCTTTATTCCTAAATCGTGCAAGCTAATTTTTTGAACTTTCATTGGTTTGTAGGAATTCCATAAAACATTTAGTTTCTTTGATTCGAAGGAATTCCCTAGGAATTTCAGAGGAATGCAATCTTTAGGAAGTTTACTTACATATAAGTAGTTTGTTTCATATGATTGAGTTCTGTTGATAGTATTGCTTTGTCTCCTAGTATATCCCATCGAAAATATGGTATCTATTCGTAGTAAGTACTTATGTGAGACTCAGATATTATTCTTGAATCGATGTAAGCTATTTTTTCTAAAGTTTTGTTGGTTAGTAGGAATTTCATAGGAATTTTAGCCTCTTTGATTCGTACGCATTCCCTAGAAATTTCAGAGGAATGCAATCCTTAATTAGTTTTCTTACATATAAGTAATTTGATTCATAGAATTTAATTCTGATGATAGTATTGCCTTGTCTCCTAGTACTAGTAAATCCATGGAAAATTACTTCATTGTGCTAAAGACTATCAATAGAATCTTCAAGTAGATGCTAGAATGGAAAAAAAGATCCAATGGCTGGCAATGTTGGGATTCGCAAAAAAAGATCCAATGATAGAGGAATGCAATCTCGCTGCAACGTAATCGGGTGTATGGTATCCATCATTGGTTCGTCGTCTCCGGTCGTTGTTACGGCAGCCTATGTTGTCGGGTGAACGAGCCCTTCTGTTGAGTACTGCATCCTCTCCGTCGGTCCAACGATTGGCTATTTCCATCAGCTATGAAGTTGTCATTGGCTTTGTTCGTCCTAGTTCTTCAATGAACTCCTGTCGACGGAGACCATCATTGAAGGCGTCGATCGCTCTTTCGTCGGATATTGCTTCAGTTAGATTTTTGGTAATGTTCCATCGTTGGATGACGGCTCGTATTAATTCTCCTGGCTTTTGCTTGCAGGCACGCAATTCCTCTAAAGACGTGGGTCGCTTGAATGTAGATTGAAAGTTTCTGATAAATTTGTCTTCAAGATCATTCCAACTGCTGATAGAATCTTCTGCTAGTTGCTTCAGCCAGGAGCATGCCGCACCGGTTAGGTGGAGCTGCAGGCTTTGCATCGTGGTGGCTTTGGATCCGCCTTGTAATCTGACAGTCGCCAGATAATCTGTCAGCCAAGCTTCAGGTTCTTGGAGGCCATTGTATTTTTGTCGATCTTGGGGTAGCTTAAAATCTTTCAGGGTCAGAGTTTTGCGAACCCGTCGGGTAAAGCAGCTGGCTCCGTATAATTCTTGTTCGTCCTCGCTTTCGCCATCATGGTACCCTCGGGTGCTGCGATCTTCTCGTGATTGATCGATCCTTCGCTGGGTGATGTCGTTTCTTGCGTCGTTGCATGGTTCTTGTTTGGAAAAGTGGACCTGATGTGGCGACCGCGATCATCAGGTGTGACCTCCTTGTCGAGGGCTATTGTGATGGCGTGGGGACTGGTCATGTTGCCTCGCGGTTCCTTTGTCTACTTGCGCAAGAGTTTCTCCCACCAAGCCGAGGTTCATCAAGGCAGATTAGTGGAGTGTTGCACGAGGATCGTCGGGTGCAGGTTGTGTTGTGATTAGGTATGTTTGTGCAGCCACAATAGCTGCCTGAGCTATTTTTTCCTTGATATTTCCATCTTGGTCTATCGATATAAACGAGATATCAAGGTCTCAGATTAATCCGCTTCTCTCTTCTTCGGGTATACCTCGTAATATAGACTTTCCTCTTCTTGGCGATGCTCCTCCTATTATGCTTCTTGATCCTCGGGTGGGGCTTAGCTGTGCCCACCGTAAGCTAGATTCATCGGCTACCCTTTTCCTTTCGTCGAGCTACCTTTTCATCCTGAGGATGTCTCTCTTTTTGCGGTGTAGCAGATACTGGTATGCCAATAGATCTTCGTGGGTGGCGTCCCTTGTCATTGGGACCGCACCCTTGATTGTTGGTAGGCTAAGGGTTTGCCTCTCATCTTCACATGGTTTCTCTTCTTCCCGATTTTCCTGGTTGACTGTTGGGTCTGTCCCGTTTCCTCGACTTCCTTCGTTGTCATTACTCCCTGCACTATTGCTTGAAAGAATATCACCGGGGTTAAGAATTGGGTTACCGTTGGAGTCTTGCTGGGTCGTGGCGTCTCCGATGATTACGCACACTTGGTGTTGAGTGGCGTATGTACTGGTAACGTCGTCGTTTTCACTGATGGAAACACTATCAGATGAGCTAGTGAAGTTCATCAGTTTTTGCTCTAGATAGATTTCTGTCATCCGAATTCCAAAGTCGATGCTTTCGCTACTTTCTTCAGGTTCTGCATTGGCTGGGCTTACTTCGCGTGGTGGTGTGAATGGTGGGTCTGATCCGAAGGAGAGATTGTCATAGAGACCATCAAGATCCCCCAGATTTGTATCGATTTGCCCGCTTTCGTTGCCTTCTTCGATATGTGCTTTGACTTCCATTGAGGATCCGATGTAACGTTCCTGTACTTCGGTACCCTCGCTTGGGCTTCTTCTGTCCTATATATAATAGGCCGGGTCTCAAAGCTGTATGCGGATAGGTTTCATACACGCGTGATTTACAATACCAACACAATGTCGGTTCGCGGTTTCTTTCCTAATATAATTAAAGTCTTTGTCGGTTGCTTCCTTGGGCTGTTATTTGGAATCTTCATGCGCCGTAGGCCTTTTTACCCAATGTAGGGTAGCTAATTATAAGCATGTGAATAGTCATACCCATGTCACTTCTTCTGTCCTTCTCCTCCCCTTCTTCTCCTCTCCTTCTTCTCTCCTTCTTCTCCCTCCCCTTTTTACTTCTCCTTCTCCTCCACCACTTGTCCTCTCTCCTGCTGCCGCGCCTACCTTAAGCCCCTCCACCACCGTTCCAGCCAGCACTCTATCATCGAGCCCCTCCCCCACCGCTCTAGCCACCACGCCAGCTTCGATCCCCTCCCCACCTCAAGCTCTGCCTTGGCCCCGAGTGCCACGGCGGCCACATCTGCTACGAGGTGACCAAATCGATAGGCGACAACGGCGACACCGACGCGCCAGATCCCACTTTTTTTGGAATTTTCAAAAATTTATCTGTGGCGCATCATGCCCCCACGTACCACAGATAAGCTTTTAGATCCCGCCTTTTTTTGAATTTTGAAAAACTTATCTGTGGCACGCCATACCCCATGCGCCACAGATAACTGGACTTATCCGAGGGGCATCTCCACATGCGCCACTGATAAAAAATATCAGTGGCATGATGACAGTGGCGAACGGCATGCGCCACAGATAGCAAAAATGGTGCTCCACTGATAAGCAAATATGTAGTAGCGAGGCGCCAGTAGGAGGCAGTAGAGGCAACACGATCTAGAAGTGAGGGCCACAGAGCAATGTGACCGAGGTTGTCATACTTGCTCAGGTAAACCATGAAGGCAACATGCTTGGCCTTCGAATGATTCACACGCCGCTGTCCTCCACGGGCAATGCCCCCGGCATGCTACACAACGTTGTTCATGTCGTCCGCAATGCTTCTTATGCAGAAGGGGCACCTGTACTTGTTTGGACTTCGGTGGAAGGGGAACCTCCCATTCCTCATCTGCTTCAGGATGTGGTGGCTTTTTGCGTACCTGGACCACATACTATCACCGACATTGCTATCTCGTTCCCGCGAATTAGCAAGTAGAGAGAAGAAGTAAGTGAATGAAAAAAAATTAGTCTCCCAAAATCATGAGAGATCAAACAAGGAAAGGGCTGCGTTGAGAGATTAATTTTAGCACGTGCGCACAAGTTGAACCAGCTTTTGAACAAACTAGTCCATCAAACATATATTTGTTTGCATACATATATGATAATCTAAGTGCTACATAAAATTATACTGTTCTTCCAAATAATTTGAATGAATCTATACAAGTTTTCTTTACTTCTAAACTCAGTTTAGATAAATCTGGCTTTTTTGCAAATAAACCTAGAGCTTAAGATTCCTACTAGAACTACCTTACTTGTTAGTGATAGTTTGCGAGTACTTAAAGAGTACTCATGACTTTGTTCCTGGCTATTCCTGTGGCCAGACTATGAGGAGGTCTATCAGGAGGATAGACAGCAAGACGTCTACGACAACTAGGATCATGTCCCATAGTCAGCATTGCCTGTGACCCTGAAGATGGAGCCCACTACTACGCTTATTATTCCGCTGCTTGTTTGTATTAAGACTGGATCATGAGATCCTTTATTTGTGTAAGACCTTATTATGGTTTGTAATGGATGATGTACGGTGATATCCAATCTGTTATGTCTCGCAAAAATGGTAATCCTGGGATTGCGATGTATGGCATAATAGGCATCTGGGATTAAAAATCCAGGTGTTGACAGTCTTTGAACAATTTGCAAATGTTTCATACTTCTTCCTTATTAAGTAAATATACATATATATATCCACTGAAATTTCTACAGAAAGTGTATGAAGTTGAAAGATCCACCCCACACGGTTACACATAATGGACAATATACATCAACATGCAAAATGTCCAATAATCTAGTCATCCATTCCACATTGGCCTATGAGCATATTTTCAATTATCTCAAGCAAATTCTCACAAGTGTTAACTGATCAAAATCAAAGACTCCAAAATTCCGTCAACATGGAGTTTCTTCGTGTTTTCTTTCCAATATAATTTAAATAACGATGTCACGTCGTAAGTGATATTTCAATCATTTGTCTTGGGACATCTTAGCATTAATATTTATGGACATGATTTCTCCAACTAGAATTGTAAGAGTTTATCCATATTCTATGAAATAAGTTAATTATTTAACAACCATTATTCTCATAATACATGTACAAAATAACAATTATAAAAACAAATCTTGAATGCAAGCTTTGATTAAAACAAAATAACAATTCTATGAATTGTATTGTTCTGTATGACATTTGGCACCAACCAATTCGGTACCCAATACCCAAGAACCAAATTGTTTAAAAAGAAAATAATGCACCCATAACATGTATATTATCTATATACCTACTTAGATGGACCTTTCTAGTCTTTTCTTTTTTACCAAGTATTTTTTAGATTCTCTTTCAGCATTTTCTTTTCTTTTTAAAAGAATCTATCAACATCAATAGTGGTGTCGTACACAGGACACATAGTCCAAAGCATGTTAGTCACATACTAATACCCTTGGATTTGCACGTTGAATTGGATCACCATCATAAAATGTTTGGCGTTCTTTCAAAATCCATTCTTTAGTAATCTTTAACTGTAGTAAAAAAATTACCTACATACATTATTCATACATATCATGATCTTTCATGATCAAGCTACTATAGCCTATAAAGGAGAATCCCGAGTATAGTTTCAGTTCCCAAAACCTTTTGGGATATTAGGACACCAAGCATCTCAAACCTTCGCAAATTCTCATACAATATGAGAATATGTATTTTACTAAATTATACTCTATCATATTGCAAACAAAAATGTTGTATTAGCTGCCAGATAACCTTGATACTGAAACAACTTTTGAATATAAATGATCATGGAGGCAAGCATGATACATATATACTAATAGTGGAATTGTTACTCTTGATTTAATACTACTTATTAAGCTTCATGCAGTGAATGGAGTTTTCTGAAAGTTTGCAATATTATTTTTAAAATTTAGATTGACATTCAAAACAATATGATACCAGTTCGTAAAGTAAATATACATAATTCTATAGTTTTATTATCTCAATTATAACTAAGTACAAAGGTAGTAAATGGATGCCAATGACTACAACAAACTATGCAAATTCACTTTTATCTAGCTTATGATAAATTGATTTCAACTATAATCACTACGTGAACTCACACTCAAAACCAACATCCCTCAAGTCGTTTTGGTGACTACTTGAAACAAATTCACTACGCTCAAAACAAATCATCACGTGAATTGGTGCACATGCAAAGGCGAGCATCTCTATGGTCATCATATCAACTATATGACTGAGACTTTACTTTTAGGTTCGTGTTATGAGGCCATATCTGTATATTCTAGGCTCGCCAAGTAAGAACCTTAGTACTCGTATATGTAAAATTGTCTTAGATCCGTTGTATGCGAATGTAGAGTCTATCACACCCGATCATCACGTGGTGTCTCAAAATGACGAACTTTATTAACGGTACATACTAAAGGAAGAACACATTTTTATCTTGATATTTAAAAGAGGGATGATATTATAATTCTACTAAGTGCTATCAAAGAATAATAAGATGCAAAAACAATTATCTGAAAAAAATGATATGATATAGTTCTTGCACTTGATCACTATCTTGTGCATCATGGTATGGTCTCCATCATTTCATTTGTGTAATTCCATGTTCTATGGTGCTTACACTTTGGTTTTTCATAATTTTCCAAGAGTATCCAACCATACTTAAAATTATAACATTACCATATCCTAACACTTGCCCAACAAAAACAAAACTAGATGCTTCGAATTTATCTTTTGCATATTTTTACGTGGTTTAGTTCTTTTAGAGATAGATCCACAACAATGAAAATCAAATTATTAGCAACCTGTTATAAATTAGATATCAACTATAGTGGGAGAGACAGACACCCGCTAGCCACTTATGCAAAACAAGTTGCATGTCAAGCGCAGAACAGGTCTCATGTGCGAGGACATGTAAAGTTAGTCCGGGATGCTTCATCCCACTATGCCACCAATATCCAAAATACATAAGAGAATGCAACAATATGATCATCAATGCGCACATACTCATATGTGTTCTATCTGTACAAAGCATCTACGCATAGATCAGGCTCTGACACCACAGTTGGATTCGCAACATAGAAAACAAAATATTCCTACGATACGAACAACTATGTTCCAAGATCTATCTACTAGATGCAAGCAACGGGTGAATATACATCCATAGAGATCTTACCTTCAAAGACCGAAAAGATTTTTAAACAAATATGATTTCATGGATGATGTAGTCGTACACTTTCCGATATCAAGATCGAGTTGAAGTCCAGTGCCGCAAAGTAGCAGCACATCTGTGATCGCACACACGTTTAGCACCCCGACAACCTCCGAGTCCTCGCTCCAGCAAAGTAGTGGAAACAGCAGATCCTTTCCACGTAAACACCGAGAACATGTACTTCGCTAATCCGAAGCCATGGGGAATTTCTAGAGGGGAAAGAGAACCTTCAGGAGAAGGTGGTGCAAGAGGAGAGGATGTATCCACCTCCTTTTATAGGAGAGGGGGCACAACACCATGCCCATGGCTGGCCTGCCGTTGTGGGTGAGCCCATCTCTTCCTCATTCATGTGGGTGGAGCTTCCACTAAGCCTTCTCACATCAATTCCAACTCTACTCACTTTGCATTTAATGTCCACTAAATTAAATGCATTCTCTTACAAATAAAACACTTTTTATTTTTTATTCAGAATTTTGTTAATTACTTTAATTAACAAACATTTGTATAAATCCTTGCATTACTTCGATATTACATCTCAAAACCAATTTCAGCAATTTGACCCAAAACAATTCCGGAGATTATCGAAATATTCATGTGCTTTTAAATCCTTTCTCTGATATTATATCTTATCCATTTGGTGTCGGTATACCTTAAGTGTGTCACCCTAAGGTTCGCGTATGATTCAAACATGATCGATACCCTCTCCGATTAATTATCAGCAGCGGGACCTGGATATCCGTACTGACTCCCACATATTCAACGATGACTTCTTTTGATTGTGAGAACCTTTTACTATATAACTAAATTCGTTTGTCTCACGATATATTACATGTACTATATAACTATATGGCTGAGACTTTACTTTTGATTGTGATAACCTTTTACCTAATTTGATGTCGTTACCGACAAGTACTCTTTTCTTGTTCCCGTAATATAAAATTCTTTGTGATCTAATCACATGCTTGCAAGTTGTGTCAATGTGATATCATTGAGAGGACCCTGATTATATCTCTCCATCACCGGGACGAACAAATCCCACTCTTCATCCATGAGCCTCAACATAACACTTCCGGAGTACCCAAACCCAACTTTATAGTCACCCTCTTACAGTGTGACGTTTGATGTTATCAAAGGACTCTTCCAGTGTTAGAAATTAACAAAATCTCATGGTCTAAAGATTAGGGTTACTTCGTATGATGTATTATAGCAATGTAAACATAATGGTTTGACCGTATTAATATACTTCGGATGAGTGTTCATCACATCATGCCACCAATATTGTGATCTTGTTATTAACAACATCCAATGTTCATGATCAGAAAAGTTGATCATCTGTTATTCAACGAGCTAGTTTGTATGAGAGACCCAACTAGCAGCTCTTATTGTTTATTAAACACACATGTATTATTATTTCCGATTAACACAATTATAGCATGAGAAATAAATATTTATCAAAAACATAAAATAAGATAATAACCACTTTATTATTGCCTCGCGAGAATATTCCCATCTGGCACCCGATCCGCTGACTAACTGCCCCCGCACGAGGCTACCGTCTCCCACTCCCTTCCCTAGCAGTCGTCAATAATAACATACAGAGGGAGGAGGCGGAGCAACGACTGGCCAACCACGTCGTGGAGCACCGGAGGTGAAGACGACGGTGAATGGGGAGTTTTATTGACACCGCTCACATGATTTATCGTATGCAATACACTCGTCAAACAAATTACAATTTTCCGTCACTCTTCAAAATCTACACGGCGAAGAAATTAAAACTTTGCCTTGTATTAGAAACTACACATGGCAAATATCGGTGTCACGTTGCATCTCTGTTGTTAGCCTTCGAACGACGTCTTTTTGCTGTGGATACCAAATTGCACGACGACACGTGCCATCTCCCTTTATGTGACCGGCCGTAAAATGATTTGTTTTTGCCGTGTATCCCAAATTGTGCACATCATGCATAAAGTATAGTCAATATCAAGCACAATTGATGCCCTATCATGTTTGGGTTTGCCAATTCAATGTCCACTCGACTACAAACCTAACCGAGGAGGTTGTACGTCATATAGCTATCGAGCTATCCGTCTGTACACCATGACATTGACCTCACATTAGTAAAGGGAAATCGTGAAGATCTTGAGTAAAGGACAGACGTACGAAGGAAAATTGATGCACTAGACTTCCTAGCCTGTTAGGTTGTTGGTTGTTCTTTTTGTACATATCAACTAATCGTGATGGGTACCCGAAAAAAAACTAATCGTGATGACCACACTGTTGAACTGTACACCGACGAGTGCAACAGTTTTGCCGACCCATATATACATAGTTGTGAGCCTCGTTTTATTTTCTTGGTTGGGAGTCTCATCTATCTATTAATTTTAAATAACTAAAACATGAGGCAAGCAAGGTTCCGCATTAATCTACATAGGTTAAAAATGTATGCTAAATTTATTTAGATCACAATTTTTCAGCATTAGTAGAAAACGGACCTAGTCCCGGTTTGGGACGGCCTCTAATCCCGGTTGCCCATCCAGGACAGCGAAATCGGGACTAGAGTCCCTGTTATTTACGGTTGTATTACAAACCGGGACTAAAGGCACTCCTTGTGGCCGTGGTCGAGAGCGGGGGATGGAGGCACCAACCGGGACTAAAAGAGTTCTGACGCGGCAGTGTTTTTGGGGATTCTGCTGCCGCGGCAGCAGATTGCGGTGCGGCAGAGATTTGGGGGATTGGCTATCGCGGCAGCGTTTTGAGACGGATTTCCACCGCGGCAGGAGGATCAGTAGAGGAGCGAGAGGTTTGGCGTAAGTGTCATGCCGATAGATGATATATATATTTTTTATTACAAGTATACATATATATCCTATTTAAGTACATGGAGACCATTACACGGAGAACATTACATGCAGATCATTACACGGAGATCATTAAAATACGGGGAGTGGGAATAGTGTTCTCTCTTTTTATCTATGACCTATGTAAGCAAAAATCCTACCAATTCCTGTTGAATTGTTTGTAGGCGGACCTTTGGTAGGCGCTTCTCCCGCATATCGTGGATAGTTATATTTATGCGCCGCTAACTGACCGACTCAATTAGTATTCACATAAATTTGTCACCGGTGGATGCCTCAGGCACTTTACGAGAAATATAATTCAATCAAATAATAAAATAGCATGATAATGTTATTGAAACTAGAATTAAAGAGATGCGTGAATCTAGATAGTACTACTTACCTTGAGCCGATTAAAACCAAGCTCCTCTTCCCATTGACCCCTTTCAGTCTTGATGAACCGTTTCCAAACCCTGCCCGACAAAGAAAATGAATAAAGGAGTTATTAATTACTTGATATCAGGAAATGAACTAAAGGGGCCGGTATAGTGTGAAAATGATTGTACTTACATCTCGAGCATTGTAATCAGGCTCACATACTCCTTAGGGCCTTTATCTAATGATTCCATGATATCAACTTTTTCAGTGTCAACTTCAATGATTAGAAGAATCCACTGAAACCTACACACGTTTGTATACGCAGTTATGCATAACTCATTAATTGCACTTAACATCGGGTAAGAAAAATAGAATATGCACAAGACATTAACACTTAGTCGAAGTTGTAAGGAATTTTTTTAAATGTTGTCTCTTTAAAAACAATAGCAAGTTAGCCTCTATGTCCTTGGCAAAGAATTTTACCATACGAAAATTAATGACATATAAACAAACCCAACTCCAAAGATTCCATGTGTTTTACATTCGATAATATTCATTCTGCATAATACCGTATAAAAGAATATAGTGAGGATAATTACAAACAATGAACAAGGTGAGTTAAAAGACTTAATTATAGAAATAAATTAATCACTTATAGACAATAGGAAGTGATGAGAGATTTGTCAAGGGCATCTTGATTATAGAGTTGAATTTTTTTTGTCAAAATCAATAAATAGCTCATCTACACGAAAGTAATGCTCGTCCGTAACTGCCACCATGAGACTTTCTCAATCTTCGTCCTTAGCGACTTTCAAGTACTAGTCATGCAATTTTGACATCTGTGTTGGTAGATGCCGGAGCTGTTCAGGACTGACCAGAGGATTCCCGCAGACATATTTCTTTTCTACATCGGCCTTAGGGATATTATCATTTCCTAGCATTTCTTCAACACTCTTACCACATTTCTTTGAAAAGATCTCAACTTCCATATCTATTGGCTCTTCAGATAACACCTTGAGCGGGGGATCGATTGTAATTCCTGTTCTCCCAGCTGGGGAAGTTTTCCCCATCCGCTTCTTTTGGCCATATGAATTCGCAATACATCGGTCATAGTAATTTTGCATATTTAACACATATTGAGGTTGTTGCGCAAGAAAATCCTTAGAGTGTTGCTTGCCTTTAGGATCTATTGGTTCCTTTGGCTCAGGTCGTTTCAATGCTAACTGGCATTTCACATCAGCATCCACGACCACGTAGATTTCTGCATCAGTCAATTCGTAAGGTAACTTGGGAGGAGCCTCCTTGACTTTCCTTGTTGTTGCACCTTTCGTCTGAGTAATCGATGGAGTGGTGGTACTCTTTCGCTTTTGCCTTGGGAGTTAGTGGGCTGAGTTGGCTGAGGCGCCAGAGATCGATATGGACTCACATTGGGGTGGTCCCTCTCGGGGAGGGGTGGACTTGGAGGTGGGGGGTTGTTACTCAAAGGAGTCAGTAGCCTTGGAGGTGCTGAATTGCTACTCGGAGGATATGGTGGCCTTGGTGGTGGTGGAATATTGGTACTCAGAGGAGACGGTGGCCTTGGCGCCGAGCCTGGAACCATGATTGTTTCTTGTTCCATAGAATGAAGCCACTCGTGACTTCTCCTAGTGTTGTCTCCCCTTCACCTCTAGGGATGCCAAGCTCCAGTGACTGAAATCCCGGTTGAACTTCATCCACACCGACATAAGCATAGCCAGCTAGAATCTGACGGCCATGGTAGGTCACTCTAGGTGCACAAGGTAAAGCAAAGTCGACCACCACCTTCATGGATATGTTCTTCAGTGAAACATGTGGCTCAAATTTTTTCTTATCCTCAACTTCATCCATGGGGTAGCATTCCATCGGTGCCCCATATATGATCAATGCACCATCCATCATCGGAGCATCCGTGGAAGCCATGTTGTTTTTCTGCTAAGATCGACCAGTAGTATCGAATGAAGGATCTTGCTGTTAGCCATGTTGTTTTTCTGCTAAGGTCACTCTAATTTCGACAATCTTATCCTTCTTTCACTCCAATCTAGCTTGTAATTCCTTGTTATTTCTATCTACCTTCACCAACCGGTCTGCCTCCTCCTCCTACTGCTTCTTCCTTACTCTCGATCGGCTTCCATAAATGTCAATTTCATTGGGAAACCCAGTCCTCCACTAATAAGAAGGTCCAAGGCCTCGTGTTTGGCCTTCGTGTTCATGATTCTCGAGGGACTTTTTTATTTCGTCGTTCTCTCCCTCAGGGTGAAATTTTCCCTCTTGAACCTCTTTCATCACTTTAATAAGGGCTTCCTTGGGTTAGACAATCTTTTTCTTTCTAATGATGTCCTCTTTTTGTGGGTCATACGATGCCCCATGCCCAAGAATCAAATTTCTTGACCTCAAGGGTCAACCATGTGTAGCTGAAGTGATCCCTTTAGCAAGCAGGTTGTCCTCATCTTGATCCCACTTAGGCATGACACTATTGTAGCCACCTGTCCCAATATGATGGTGATATTTCTTTTTCACAACATTTTCCTTATTTTTTGTCGACCTTTACGTAGCTTCTTCCGATTTCTTGTACTTCAAAAATGCGTCCTTGTGATCCCCTTGCTTCTCTAGTGGGCTAGTAAATTCTGGAGCTTTTTATCCTTGAGATATTTTTGGTATAATCCTTTCTTGTAGTTCTGGAATTGTGTGGCCATATTCTTAAGAGTCCAATCCTTGACTTTAAACATCATTTCATCTGTAAGCTTAGAAGTCTGGTACGGTGAAATGTCACATTTCATGTGTAAGACTGGTAGGGTGAAATGTGACATGAGCTCTTCCCAAAGACGATTTTTTGATCTTTCATCGACAAAACTAACTCCAACTGCCTTTGCTTTTGTTAGATTATTCCATTGTTGAGTGGTGATCAGGATATTGTCCCTAACAATTACTTTGGCTAGATGTACAAATGCACTTGTGTGCGCTTTGGGCTCAAACAGTTCGCCATCATTAGCGATTAAATCAATTGTGATATGCGCACCATCAACCATCTTTCTGGTCGGGCCTCGTTTCTTTTTAGAAGATTGGCACGTCTAAGAGAAGGAACATTCGTTAATATATATATAAATCAATTAATGCATCTACTAGTGATCACCAGAGGCTTAATATACCTGGCCGGACTCTGTTAAGGATCAAACATTTTGTGAGCCGTCATCGCAATCTTCGTCTTTACGTTCTACCTCTATTCTCTCACCGGACTCATCCAGATATTGTGAGTCATTATCTGGTCCATCGTTGTCTGATCCACCGTAATGTTCTCCACCCTCATTTCTAATGTCAAACAATTGTTGTTGATCGTCTATACCATCCATAGCTTAACTAATACAGAAGAAAGATAAAACAATGTTTGCATTAACATAACATTTCAAAGCAATAATCCTAAATAATCCTAAGTAGTCCATAGCTTAACTAATCCAGAAGAAAGATAATACATTTTTTCATTAACATATTATTTCTATAAACCGTATTTCTATTTCTATTTTCTATCCTAAACCCTAAAGAATCCTATTTTTGTAAGTCATAATTCTAACCAAAATACCTAAGCAATAATTCTAACTAAGCAATAATCCTAACTAATCCTAATTAAGCAATAATCCTAAATAATTCTAACTAAGCAATAACCCTAACCAATCCTAACTAGGGAGAATACAAATACATAAATAATGAAAAGTCATCATATTTACATCATAGAATATTACAATGTCTTTACACTTTTGAATTCAAGAAATTACAAGTATAATTAAATACAAGTCCCAAACACAATAATAAGTAAAAGATTAAACCATGTTTCCTATCACAGTAATTCTAACTAAGCAATAATCCTAACTAATCATAACATTTCAATAATCGTAAATAGTTCTAACTAAGAAATAATTCTAACTAAGCATTAATCCTAACTAATCCAAACTAGGGAGAGGGGACTCACCTTCGGTGTGGGGTGTTTCCTCCATGGGGCGGCCGCGGGGGCCGCGCGGACGGCCTGGGGGCTCCTCCTTGTCCCTCAATGAATGGCAGGGTAGCATGGGCGCTCGCGGATCCTCTATGAACCGCACGGGTGAAGCATGGGGCAGCCGGCGGGGCGGAGGTGCTCCTCCTTCTCCACGAATAATAGCGGCGACAATCCTCCTTCTCGTCGTGGCGACCCTATAGAGTCACCCTTCGTGTCTCGGATCGGGGCGCATGCGCGATATTTATATACCCGCACACCTTTAGACCCGGTTGGTGGCTGCAACCGGGACTAAAGGTCTTTTAGCCCCGGTTGCAGCCACCAACTGAGACTAAAGGTCTGGCCTTTAGTATGCGTTGATGGCTGCAACCGGGACTAAAGGTCTTTTAGCCCCAGTTGCAGCCACCAACTGAGACTAAAGGTCTGGCCTTCGGTACGGGATATTTATATACCCGCACACCTTTAGTCCCGGTTGGTGGCTGCAACCGGGACTAAAGATCTTTTAGCCCCGGTTGCAGCCACCAACTGAGACTAAAGGTCTGGCCTTTAGTACGGGTTGATGGCTGCAATAGGGCTAAAGGGAATTTCGGCCGCCACAAAAAATGCACGTGCGAGGCCCACCTTTAGTCTGGGTTGGTGGGTCCAACCGGCAATAAAGGTTCTTTCTTGCGCCAACACAATTTTATTTTTTCTAATCTGCCATCTTTTGGATATTTGAAAAGTGTTTGAATATGAATTTGAATAACTGATGCATATTTTCTATTCTGACAAGACTTTCAACATGAAAAGTGTTTGAATTTGAATAAATAATCCAAAACCATTTTTTTTGTAAAATAATTATTTAGACTATTCAAACTGTTAACCATCTTGCTATTTTCAATTAAAAATGCATTCACTCATATCTTTTGCATATTTTCGAATCTGACAAAACGTTCAACATGAAAAGTGTTTGAATTTGAATAAGGAATCCAAAACCATTTTATGTTTCCTAAAATAATTATTATAAGTATTCAAACTATTAACCATTTTTCCATTTTCAATTAAGAATGCACTAACTCATATATTTTGCATATTTTCGAATCTGACAGAACTTTCAGCTTGAAAAGTGTTTGAATTTGAATAATTAATCCAAAACCATTTTATGTTTTCTAGAATAATTATTCTAACTATTCAAACTATTAACCATTTTGCTAGTTTCAATTAAAAATGCATTAACTCATATCTTTTGCATATTTTCGAATCTGACAAAACTTTCAACATGAAAAGTTTTTAATATATACATTACATAAAAGATTTAATACATTATTACACATCACCAAAATCCCCATATAGTGTTGAGGTTTTCTTCCGTGCCATAGCCATGGAGCATATTCATTATTTAACAGGATGATTGGCTTATTGTTCACTCTGAAGGGTGGAATTTTATTCGTTTGCTTATCTTTTCTTTTCCTCAGTTTTTTAGACATGTTCTTCACTTGGAAAACCTGAGCCACATCATTGGATAGGAAGAATGGTTCGTCTCTGGACACATGATTGTTGAGATCCACTGTTGTCATTCCGTATTGTTGGTCTACCTTTATCCTGCATCTTGTCATTTTAAAACAAGGTACATAGTCAAGTTCCCATATATCCTCTATGTAACCATAATATGTGTCCTTTTGCCCATTGTTGTCTGTTGCATCAAAGAAGACACCACTGTTTTGGTTGGTCCTCTTTTTATTTTGAGCGATCATGTACAATGTATTCCCATTTGTCTTGCACCCTTGGAAAGTTAATATAGTCGAAGATGGTGACCTTGCCAACAAGTATAGCTGATCTCCAACAGTGGTGCTATTCATGAGATGTGTTTGCAACCAACTGTCGAAAGTCGACGTGTGTTCAAGTTTAATCCAGGAGTCAGACTGCCTCAGGTTTTTGGAGAGTCCAATATTATTGTGTTTCTCGATATACGGAGCCACCAAGGTGGGATTTTGTAGAAGTGTATAGTGTGCTTGAGTGAAAGAATTCCGTCCATACTTTATTTGAGGTAGAATAGTAGGGAAAAACTGCAATTTTTTCTCTCTCTATATATATTGTAATATTTATAGAGTTGTAGAGAGATCTAAAGAAAAGATAGTCCACCTCTAGGAGGGAGTGCCAAACTTAAGTAATTATCTCTAATCTAATTGATGGTACAGCCATGCTTGAAATCTCTCTTGGTGCTTTGTTTTAATTCTGTATTGCACCCATCTCATTTCTTGGCAAAAAATTGTCTTCCATCCTTCCCATCCATACTTATCGTTGCTTTCTTTCCTAGCGTGCCTTTTCCACACAGTCTCCCCTCATGCCGCAATTCAGGAACACCAGTCGGCTTAAGGTCAGGAATAAAGTCAACGCAAAACTCAATGACCTCCTCTGTTCCATAGCACTTGGAGATGCTTCCTTATGACCTAGCATGGTTATGAACATATTTATTTTAAGACTCCCATGAACCTCTCAAAGGAGAACATATTGTGTAGAAATACAGGACCGATAATGATAATCTCTTCGACTAAGTGAACTAAGAGGTACGTCATAATATTGAAGAAGGATGGTGGGAATAACAACTCGAAGATGACAAGAAATTGGACCACATCATTATGAAACTTTGGTAGACTTTCTAGATTGATTAACTTCTGAGAAATTTCATTGAGGAACACACATAGCTTCACAATGGGTATTCGAACATTTTCTGTTAGAAGCCCCCTTAATGCAACTGGAAGCAATTGCATCATAAGAATGTGGTAGTCATCAGACTTCAGGTTTTGGAATTTTTTTCTCTGTCATATTTATTAATCCATTTATATTCTACGAGAAGCCAGACGGGACCTTGATACTGCTCTGGATGCATGTCGTCTCGATGTTTCATAAGTTGCTGGTCCTGTTGTCCTTCCAGTGTTTTTTATTCTTCCCATACACACCCAAGAAGAGTAGGAGGATCACACAAAGAATCTTTGTCAGGTGCATCACATCGATTGCACATCGTACTTAGAGGACATTCCAATAGGGTAGCTCCCAAAATATAGATTTCTTCTTCCACATGGGTGCGTGTGCGATAGCGTCATTCAGAATATATTGTCTACCAGGACCCTTTCCAAAGATTACTTTTAAATCCTTCACCATGTCAAATATATCATCACAAGTACGGTGGATAGGCTTACTCCGGTGATCTGCCTCACCATTGAAATGCTTTCGTTTCTTTCTTAAGGGATGCCTAGGTGGAAGAAATTCACGATTCCCTAGGTACACATTCTTCTTACATTTATCCAAATATATACTTTTAGTCTGACTTAAATAGTGTGTGCATGCATTGTATTCCTTTGTCTTTATTGAAATTTTACTTACAGAAGGCCAATCATTAATGGTTACGAATAACAACGCTCATAGGTCAAATTCCTCCTATTTGTGCTCATCCAACACAAGTACACTTGTTCGTCCCACAACTGTAAAAGTTCTTCAACTAATGGCCTTAGGTACACATCAATGTCATTGCCAGGTTGTTTCAGGCATTGGATGAGCACTGGCATCATAATGAACTTCCGCTTGATCCACAACCAAGGAGAAAGGTTATAGATACATTGAGCACATGCCAGGTGCTATGACTGTAGCTCTGCTCCCCAAAAGGATTCATGCTATATGTACTTATACCAAACCATAAGTTCCTCGCGACACCTGCAAATCGCGAGAACTCTCTCTCTCTCTTAATTTTTCTCTACTGCGACCCATCAGCGTGGTCTCTCAACATCGTGTGTTTCTCACGATCTTCCATGTGCCTGATGGGTTCGTAGCATGTAAAACCAAAATTTTCTACCGCAAGAACGAACAAAACCCAGATCTAATCTAGATAAAAGCCAAGATCTAATCTATTAGACATGTGCAACGAGATAGATCTGTACTAACCCTCGTAGTTTCCAAAGCCTTCTTCGAGATCGGATCTCGTGCTTGATGTAGTCGATCACTTGCCGATCTCAAGATCGAGTGGACGATCCTTCCGGCGCCGCATTCCGGCAGCGCTTCCGCAGACGGTCACACGTGCGGAGTCGAAGCAGACCTTCCTCTCCCCGTTCCAGCGAGCAGCGGAGGTAGTAGATCTTCTCCACGGAATCCCAGCAGCACGACGGTGTGGTGGTGGTGGTGGAGTAGAGAATTCTGCAGGGCTTCGCCTAAGCCGGAGCAGAGGGAAGGAGGAGGAGAGAGGCGGCGGCTAGGGCTTGTTATTGGAGAGCGGGCCAAGAGGGGGCGCCCCCTCCCTTCTATTTAAGGGAGGAAGGCGCGCCTGGGGAGGGGGAGTCCTAGTAGGACTCCCATCCTAGGGCCGGCGGTGGGAAGGGGGGAGGAGTCCTCTTCCCCCACGAATCCGTGTTTTGCCCCACTTGGACTCCTTGATCCCTTCCTTGGTTTTCAAGTAAACTCCAAGAAATCCTCTAGAACCTTCCAGAACATTCCGAAACCTTCTAGAATCTCCATACAAACACTCCGGAACATTTCCTAACTTAGGAAATGATCCCCAATATATGAATCTTATTCTCCAGACCATTCCGGATCTCCTCGTGATGTCCCGGATCCATTCCGAGACTCCGAACATCATTCGGTCTCCAACGCATATTCCATATCTACTTAAAACAACTTCGAACCTTAAGTGTGTCACCCTACGGTTCGTGAATATGCAGACATGATGAAGACACCTCTCCGATCAATAACCATCAGCGGGATCTGGAGATCCATAACGGCTCCCACATACTCAACGATGACTTTGTGATCGATAGAATCATTAACATACGAAACCAACTCCCTTTGTCACACGATATTCTACTTATCCGAGGTTTGATCGTCGGTATCTCCATACCTAGTTCTAACTCGTTACTGATAAGTACTCTTTACTCGTTCCATGTTATGTCATCCCTCGTGACCCAGTCGCATGCTTGCAAGCTATCTAGATGACATTCCACCAAGAGGGCCTAGAGTATATATATATCCATCATATGGATGGACAAATCCCAATCTTGTTCTATGCGCTTCAACACCAACAGGGACCAAATGTTTAGATTTATTTAATCATGGGTGTCATCTCTATTCGGTGGGTGCTGGCACTTGTCATGGGTGAGTGGAGACACTATGTTGTGAGTGGTGGCACTATGCCATGAATGGCGATTCGGTGGGTGGCAATACAATTCGGTGGGTGGCAATACTATGCCGTGGGTGGTGACACTATTTCACCGTTTGTGGTAGCACTATGCTTTCGGGGTGGCAACACAAATTTCGTGGCTCTTAATCTATAAATAGGCAATATGCATCCTTATGAACCTATAAATTGCAAGATGGTGCAAGAGGGACACCACTACGGCGGAGCTTCTCGAATATGTCTTAGGATCTCGTCCTCAGACATATTCGAGGAGCTCGCCATAGAGGCACACCCATATATGTGAAATTTGTTAGCTCCCATGCATATTGATCTAGCTAGAGAAGTTATAAACTGTAAGATGGTGCGAGAGGGACACCACTACGGCGGATCTTCTCGAAGATGTGACATCTTTGACGAGCTCGCCATATGTCTTAGGATCTCGTCCTCAGACATCTTTGACGAGCTCGCCATAGAGGCACTCCCATATATGTGAAATTTGTTAGCTCCCAGGCGTATTGATCAAATTAGAAAGATTATATTTTTTGCTAGTGTGTCTTCTTATGAAGCTTTTTTGAATTAACCCTATTTTTTTACAATTTTGGAGATGCAGTGGTTACAAATCTCTCTACTTATAGAGCATGCAATGACATAAACTAGAAATAACAAATGAAAGGATGGAGTTGCTAATCTTTTAGAACCCTTGGATAGATGGTCGCCACCAAATCTTGATAAATCGTGTGAAAAAGAGGATGAACTCGAGTTCATGGAGGAGTGGCCAAATCTTCTATATATATAACCATTACACAACATCATTCAAACCAATGTAAAGTAGTTACCAAATGTTATTATTGCAAAAAATTACTCACAAACTAAACCCACAAATTTCTTTACTCCTATAGCACTAAATGATCTAAACTAGTAATAAAAGATTAAAGGATTAAGTTGCTAACCCTTTAAAACCCTTGGATAGATGGGGAGCCGCCAAATTTTGACAAGTCTTTGAAAAAATAGGGATGAAATCTAGCTCAGAGAGAAAACAGAGAGGAGAAAGCAGCTTGAAAATTGAGTACGGCTCGGGGTAGGGAGGAAGATGACATAGACAAGAAATTAGTCCCGGTTGATTTTTCCAACCGGAACAAAAGGTCAGGCGCCAGCTCCATCCCGCCGAAAACGGGCCCTAGCCTGCCACACACCCTTAGTCCCGATTGGTCTCTCCAACCGGAAGTAAAGTTCCTGTTTGTCCCGGGAATAGAGGTGGCCGTACCTGCGATGGTTTTTCGCCATTAGGACTGGTACATTAGTCCCGTGTCCAAATACAAATGGGACTAATGGTCCGGAAGAAATCTCTATTTTCTATTTAGTGTAGATTAAAAAATCAAATCGTTACGTAACACATATCAATATTTATCAATTGACAGGTAAAAACATATAACAAAAAACCACACATATTTGTTCGTGTCTTGTTAAGAGGTACAATCATAAAACACATATATGTATCTATGCCTGACATCGACGCATCAGACCAATCTAACCCAGGTGCGTGTGTGGTGTGTCCGTGAAATAGGGAAGATGTTGGGGATATGCCAAATGGGTACCCTCATAGCATGTTACCAATCCGCCTAACCCGGGTGGCCCATAGTAGGTAGCATGGCCTATGGCCTGCTGGGTGGCCTAGTTAGACGGATCTAGAAGGGAGGCCCATGCCAGATAAAGGAAGGCTATGTAGGAGTCACTGATATACTCGGAGCCTTGGAGTACAAGACACATAAGATTAGTTCGTATTAGTGTAGGACTCGCAAGGACCTTTCCCTGTAAACCTTAGGTCTTGGCGCCTTTATAAGCCGGCCTATGGGAACCTTTAGGGCACAACCTCTTAGATTGCTACGTACAACGTGCAACACCTTGCACAGTGAACCTAAATCTGTAACTCGGCGTATTGCCTTTATAGTGATTTATAGCAGGAGTAGAGTCTTGCCACCGTTGTGGGACTTAAACTTGGGTAAGTTGTGTTACCTCGTACCCGCCAACTCTCCGCCTTACCCCACGTCTCTAAACACGCACGGTGAGGACCCCTCCATGGCATACTCATCAGCAATACCACGACAGTTGGCGCCCACTGTGGGGAAAGAGGCGCTTCGAGCTCTACACAGGGCGAGGTCCAATCTCTTCGCAGGAATCGGCGACACTGTAGCCATCGAACGTGTTCTCTTATCCGGCAACGTCCCAATCGTCCCTCCATATGCGTTTTGGGTGCCGGCAAAGACAAACCCTACGCGCTGCTCCGTCATCCCCTTCGGAGACATCCACATCTTCATCGGCGAATCGACTTGGGTCCTAGATACCAGGAAGTCGGAAACTCGTCAAGCCCCGCACGAACCGCCTATGAGCAGGACACGTTCGCGGAAGGATCTGAGCCATACCTCTCTTTGGAGTATGGTGGCTCGGATCAGCAAAATTCAAGGCCCACCCAAACGGCCCCTGTGGAGGATATAATGGCGGAAGGATCCCCCAAATCCACTTGGCTTCCCCGACCATTAGAGATGCGGAGGTCACACTTTGTAGGCGTAGTCACCATCTTCAATCTGGACAGATGCGTTCAAAGGGATGGAGAACCTCCCCACGAATACCTCGCCAGATGGATGAGGGTGAGGGAAACCCTAGAGGTCAACCGCGCCAACAAGCTCGTGTACCACTTCGTGGTAGGGCTCACACCTGGAACACTCCTCCGGCATACCCTCCAAAGGCGGTTGGCCGTAGGTCCTCTCGCCCTTGGTGAGATGGTTTCCATCGTCAACGAATATGTGGAGGCCAGTGAAGAGGCCAAAACGGCAATCGCTGTTGTAGCCAGAGGAGGAAACAACAACAACGTCCCGCCTCCATCACTAAAGCACCGAAGCCAACTCCGGCTCCGTCCTTGACGCGCTTTACGCCGACATAAATATGGATGGCGATGGATCAGACGCTAACTCGGAGGAATACGATGCTGTAATGAGGGAGATCGAGCAGGAGATCGAGAAGGAGGAGCGCGCTGAGAAGGCCAACACTTCCCACCAGGTGCTAGTCGCCACTAGGAGCGTGATGGAAAAAGACGGATAGGAACTGGAAGGTGAGAGATCTCCACCCATGCCAGCGGTTACCAGAGCAGCAGCCAAGAAGGCTGCCGAGCCCCTGGCTCCGGCCAAGGCTATGCCTCCTCCGTTTATCCGCCCACAACTGGTGCAGGAACTCACCACATCACCCAGTACTGCCCGGCAATCAAATCCGCCGCCAATGCCACCATCCACGTCTAAAGTTGGCAACCCATTGGCTACTCCCGCCAACAAGGCAATTTACGACGCACTCCTTCTTGAGCCCATCACCGCGGCCCATATCCGGAGCATTACGGAGCTTGACAGGAAGCGCGCGGCAATTTTGGCGGATGCCAAGTGCATTGCGGAGCAGGGTGCTAAGCTGGACGAAGACATGGCTAAGGCGCAGCAATCCATGAAGGTGGCAAGAGCTATGGAGGCCGAGTACAAGCAACTATTGTTAAAGCAGAAGGCAAAGAAAGTTCCATCTCACGTCATCGAAGATCCCGGCGTTCGGCGGAGGTTGGGATATGATGGGTCTAAGCCGACAAAAGCCACCCCGTAGATTGAGTCAGAGGGGAGGCAAGTCATGCCAACTCCCGCCCTCAACATCGTTGTCGCCAAGACCCACTTGGAACATGACAGGTCACCAGAAGCAGTTGCTCAGGTGAATGACCTCGTCGCTAAGGCATGCAAGAAGGCTGCCTCGCAGAGGCTTGAGTCCAACCCGGAGCTTTGCCAGTCAACCTTGAACAGCCACAGAAGGCCCAAATCTCCCCATGACGAGGGATCGCGTACAGGCTCCACAGAGCGAAGACGGAGGGAGGCACGCAACAGGACTGACGCCATCCCCATATCCTCCGATCACGGAGAAAATGCTCGTCCCTGCCGGTCACCACCTCCACCACCATCTCGGTGTCACGAGGAACTAGAGTCACGCCACCGTACAAGCATGCCACCTCCAAGGCATCCCTAGGCTGGCATCGTTATACGCGACCAGGGTGAGAAGTGCCGGCAGGCCGAAGAGCGCAGCAGCGTTGAAGGACATAGGAGTAGGTCCGACAAGGAAACGCCACATCCGACAAATAACCACGACAGGCGTGAGGAGTCGCAGGAGGGGCACAACAATAAAGCTGACCCACCGCCTCCACCACCACCATCGCCACCTAACAGTCATCATGGCGGAGGGCATGGTGGATCTCATAGGTTGCGCCACAACTCCCCTTCCCATGACGAGAAAGGGAGGCAACTAGAGCCGTATGATGCGCGCACACGGCTGGACATGATCCAAGAAGCTCGGGAGCTCCCTTACCTAGGGCCATGTTGCTTTGGACCAGTCATACGGGCCATAGCCTACCCCAAGGGACTCCGGATAGACAAGACCCTCAAGCCTTACAACGGCACAACCAGACGAACAACATGGTTCCAGGAGTACAGCAAAGCGATTCACATCGCAGGGGGAAACCCCAATGTCATCGTAAAGTACCTCCCACTAATGCTGACCGGCACCACCCGACAATGGATCGATGACTTACGGGAGAAATCAATATGCAATTGGTTGGACATGCATGAAGCGTTCACCAAGAATTTCGAGGGTACGTACAAACGTCCATGCATTGTCGGAGACCTGCAGCGGTGTGTGCAAGAAAAGATGAAACCTCTCGTGCCTACCTCTCTCGCTGGCTGGATATGAAAAATTCCTGAGCAGGGGTGCACGAACAGACCGTTATGGCCACCTTCATCGATAGTCTAGAAAAGGGAACTTTGCTCCGCCACAAGTTGAAGGGCAAGCAAGACAACAATGAGCTCACCCTCAACGCAATGATCGCCATGGCCAGCGAATTTGCCGCTATTGATGACGACGCACGCGGATCACTGCCGACAATAGCAATCCCTACCCAGGCCAGAAAAAACAACAATAACAAGCGGAAAAATCCGCCCAAAGAAAAGTAAGTAGCCGACATGGTCGCCGCAACGTTCACTTTAAGAGGCGGAGGCGGACAGCGTGGACGTGGCCGGGGGGCTAGCAATGGCCAGCAGAGGAGTGATACTACACCCTCAGCGCCCCGTGTTCCCCAAACGTACGAAGAGTACCATGATATGCCGGGTTTTGTCCATCTCGACGCAAACGGTAAGGCCACCCATACTAATCGCCAATGCAAATTTGTCAACGACCTACAAGCGAAGTCGGAAGAACAGACCCCGCAGAAAGGGGAATGGGAAGAAGAAGGAGGAAGAGCCCAAGAATCAAGCGATATCGATGAATACGTGGAACCCAAAGCCTCCGGCAAGGGAGAGGATAAAGGGAAAAATCCCTTCAAAAAGAAGGCTCCGTGTTACCATACCTTCCTTGGCACCCCCACCATCCGGGCCCAGAAAACCTCTCTGAGGATACTAATGGCTACCCTCCCTCCGGTTCCCCAGTACGTCAGGTAGTCGGAATTTCCAATTACTTCGGATAGGAAGGATCACCCAGATCTTATCCCAATAGAGAACTAGTATTCCATGGTCATCAACCCTTTGATTGACGGCACAAAGTTCACCAAGTGTCTCGTGGACAGTGGAAGCAACATCAACATCATGTACCTGGATACACTGCACAAGATGAACTTGACGGAGACCCATCTAAGGAAGAGCAACACCGTGTTCCATGGGGTTGTCCACGGCCGACAACCTAACTCCCTGGGCTGCATCACCCTTCCGGTCGCTTTTCGTGATCTTAACAATTACCGCCAAGAACGCATTACCTTTGAAGTGGTGCCTTTCAAGAGCGTGTACCACGTCATCTTTGGGGTCGACATGTTCCACTCCTTCCTCGCAAGGCCATGCTTTGTCTACAACAAGCTGAAGATTCTCGGACCAAATGGCGTCATCACCGTTAATGGAGGCTTCACCAAGGCACGGGAGTGCGAGCTCAGTGAGGCCGCCTTCGCCGAAGCAGTCCTCTATGGTGAGGAGTTCAAGGAGATCCAGAACCAGGTCGATGGCTCGGAGATGACGGCTTCAAAGAAGTAGATCACTGCTGCCGAACCCGCATTCAAGGCCACCATCAAGACCAAGCCGGTGGAGCTTGTTGAAGGAGATTCCTCCAAGACCACCGCCATTGGCACAGACCTGGAACCCAAAAAGGGAACCAATGAATTAAGAATGTGCGTTGATTACACCAGCTTGAACAAAGTGTGTCTCAAGGATCCGTTTGCTTTGCGACACATTGACCAAGTCATTGAATCGACGGCTGGCTCAGAACTTCTGTGTTTTCTCGATGCCTTCTTAGGTTACCACCAAATCCGGATGCAAAAGTCAGACCAACTAGCCACTACGTTCACCACACCCTACGACATGTATTGCTACGTCATGATGCCCTTTGGGTTGAAAAACACTGGTGCTACTTACCTGCGGACAATGCAACCTTGCCTACACGACCAAATAGGTCACAACGTACACGCTTACATGGACAACATTGCGGTAATGTCAAAGAAATCAAATGATCTTATCGCTGACATGCAGGAAACCTTCGACAATCTCCGGTAATACAACATGATGCTAAACCCCAAGAAATGCATTTTCGGGGTACCCTCTGTGTCATTGTATTGAGAACGGCAGTACATGAAGAAGGTTAGATAGAGGTGTGGGGACTAGTAGGGAAGCTATCGACGGCGTCCGCAGGCGGGATTAGGCATAAGCCAGTGTAGCGGGACATAGGAAGTACTCAGGTTCGGAGCCCTCGTGGTGAGGTAAAACTCCTACTCCTACATGTCTATCAGTATATGTGAGTATAATCGGGCTACAAGGGTGCTCCTTGAGCTGTATCTGAGCTAGCTAGCAGAGAGTCCGTGAGGTGATCGTTTGGAGTACTACTTGTGCGTGTGAGTGAGGGAGTGATCGATGGGTGTCTTTCCTGTGAGAAGGAGGCCCTCCCTTGGCTTATAAAGATGGCCCAAGGGACATAGTAGGACCCACTTGCCTAAATATACTATTGCATGTGTCATGCATGATGTAGTGCATAGTGGCACACTAGTGCATACATCATCTGATAAAGTAGTATGGGTTGTGTCTTCTCAGTTGTCTTCTTGTTGGGGGGATAACCCCGGGTAGGGTCACTCCGGGGTATAAAGGCCGAGTTAGCCGAGGTTCGGCAAGGCCAAAGAGGATGCTGGCCAGGTCACCTCCAGGCAGGCCGGATCACGGAGTAACCCGGACCAGGAGGGGGTCGCCTAACATTGTCTCGGCTGACTGAAGAGGTAAGTTGGAAGTGCTTGTCTAACTTATATGCAGGAACATGTATTGCCGGATCTACTATGATCCGGGTTCTGTTTAGCTTCTGGGAGAAGGAAGGAATCTCTCTGGTCGAAAAGAAGGCCCGGTACGCACTGCATGAGCGAAGCAAGCAAGGGCAGGACCACCGGGTCATGGCCGACAAGGGTGACGATGCCCACGTCGGCTGACGCAGGCGCCGCAGAGGCTCACATAGCTAAAGCATGTATGACGCGGGGGAAAAGCACCCCGGTCGGGTTACCACTTTGAGATGAGGTATATTCTTAGGAATATGCTTCCCCGTATGCCCTAGGCAGAGACCGAGTCCCCTCTATATAAGGGGGGCTGGGGTTTCAGTAGAGGGGGGCTGGGTTTTCTTCGATACTGGTTGAGCTAAGGTTCTAGGGAAGAACTATGGGCAAGAGTAAGAGAGCTCCTTCTTCCTCCTGTCGCCAATACAGCTCTAGGGGCACTTGTAATCTTGAAACGAAAGCAATACAAACTTCTGCATGGAGAATCACTCCACTATCCCTCCCTGGATTCCCCTAGCATGTATTAGTCCCCACCTTTAGCCTATTCATGGCATCTGCCGTGACACCACCACGACAGTTGGCGGCCACCGTGGGGCTAGCGGTGCTAGCAGGGGTCAAGATCCGGACGGGAAACATCATCGCCATCGGCGAACGCGTTGTCTCCGGGCTCGTTCAGCGCTTTGGAGCGCTGGACTTCGTCAGCGACAAAGCAGGCTGTTTTGGCACGCGCCCACTTCCGCGCAATGGCCTCTTCGTCAAGTTGGGTGCGCACAAGGTTTAAGTTGTTGTGGATGTATCATGCGTTCATCCGCGCCGCGTCGTCGATGCGGGGGAACCACCCCTCACTGTGGCTCGCGGGGCCCGTATCGCAAGCTCCCCAGACCATCCGGAGATGATGATGACTGCGCCAGGTGCAGGCGCGAGTAAGGATCCAGCACCGGACCCAGAGGTAACGCCTAAGGCACCAAGGAAAGCTAGAGGTCTTCCACTAGAGAGGCCTGAGAACGTACTGAGAGAAGCTATAGATAGCTTGGCAAACCCGGTAGCACCTGTGGTAGATCCGACTCGGGCACAGGCCGAGTTGGAGGAAACTAGGCAAAATATATTAGAAGGTGCAAAGAAAATAGCCGTGGCTCAGCAGTCGTTGAACATGACGCTGCGTGAGTATGCAAAGGCGAACAAAGTTGACACGGTGAAAGTAAAGGGAGAAATCTCATGAGTGAGATGAATAGAGAAGGTGATACTAGGATTGAGGAATCAGAGAACTGTCTGTCTGTTGGGCTGCCGAGGTACAGCACCCAGCAAATAACCTCAGAGCAGCGGACGCGGCTGCATCCGAGTTGGAGGGTCTGACGGGTGAGGCCCGTCAAAGACAACAATATAGGGTTAACGAGCTGGTTCGGATCGTCAACAGACAGAATGAAGAGCTACTGAGAGCTAACCCAGAGAGAGCTGGAGATTCCAAAGTCGTCCATTCGGTGATGGGTAACCCGTAGAAATCCGCTGGAGCCGCATCATCTCCTCATGGCGGTCCAAGGAGAGAAGAGGTAGTAACCTCGGCCAGACGGAACAAACAGATCATCCCGTACGACCCAACGAGGACAGGAAAGGGAAAAGAGGCACCGAAAATTGATGATCGACGAAGTGTGAGCCGAGGTAACCACGACCAAGGCAATGCCGGTCAAGGGAACGCTGCCAACGGCAATGCCGGACAGCGAAACTCGGCAGGGGCAGGACAACCGTAGCAGCGGAATATACCATGGCAAGAGCAAAGTGCTGGCCGAGGTATGCAACAGAGAGATGCGCAACGAGAGCAAAACCGATACAACGACGGTGATTCGGAGATGGTGAACGCGGGGTACCCCAGACCGGACTATCATGTGATAGGGTCCAGGTTGGGAAGCAGGGACTTGATGCCGGATGACGCCAGGTTAAAACTGGATCGCCTGTATAGGTCGGAACAGATCGAATCTCAAGGTCCACCGGGTCCAGCGTGCTTTGGACCCCGGATCATGAAGGAGCCACCGGTACCCAATTTCCAGCTGCCCAGGGGGACGAAGACGTATGACGGTAGTACCAAGCCAGAAGATTGGCTGATAAACTATGCTACAACTGTGAAAATTGACACTGGCAATTTGAGATGGGCTGTACGATACGTACCCCAGATGTTAGAAGATCCGGCCAGAGTATTGGTGAACAATATACCACGAGGAAGCATCAATTGCTGGATAGATTTTGAGGAAATTTTTATCAGCAACTTCTCAAGTACATATCAGAGGCCGAATAGGCCGCAGACCCTAGCAATGTGCAAGCAAAGACCTAATGAGACAGACCGAGAATTCTTGACCCGGTGGTGTATCGTGAGAAACTCGTGTGAGGGTCTCATAGAGTCACAGGCCATAGCGTGGTTTGCGCAAGGATGCAGATACGGCAGCGAGCTGTGGATGAAGTTGCAAAGGAAAATGCCAATTACGTTGGCAGAGATGATCCGGATTGCCGATTCGTACGCTTTGGGTGATCCGACTCAACCTAGGCTCGCGTCAAACGAGTCAAACAAGGAGTACTATCAGAGGGATGGAGCCGGGTCATCTCGGAGGAACGACTACAGAGGAAAAAGAAGATATGATAGGCCAGATCATCGCTACAGTTCACAACAAGTTGTAGCTGTGAATCAAGATCAACCCGGAGCTGGGAGCAATCAGCGCCAAAAAACTGGAGGGCAATGGAGTCCGATAAATGATGGCAAGAAAACATGGACGCCTGAGCAAAAGAGACAGTGGCAAGAGAAGAAAGACCGTCCGAGGTATACCTATGAGTCGATGTTGGACCAGCCATGTAAGTTTCACACGCCAAATCCGAATAGCCCGGCGGGTCACACAACGAGGCAATGTGAGTGGATGCATAAGATAGAACAAGGTGGTTCGGGGAATACTCAGGCACCCCGGAATGATCAACCTCGGCAGGAGTTACTCCGGCAGCAATTGCTCTACGGAGCGAACACGCAACAACTAATGTTGCCTCCCCCTCCGCCGAGGTATAACAACAATGAGAGAAGGGATGCGGTGCATCAGGTGGAAAATCAGCACCAGCCGGATCAGAGGTATCCCGGAAATGAGGGAAGGAATGAGTACAGAGAACATCACCAGAGCTATTGTGTATTCACAACTAAGGAAACAGATAGGAAGAGCTTGCAGCGCCGTCATATGGAAGTGAATGCAGTAATGCCGGCAGTGACGAGGTACATGCCTTGGTTGGACCAAGAAATCACTTGGAACATCAAAGATCATCCAAAACTTATGCCGAGTCCAGGTTCGTATGCGCTAGTGCTGGACCCGACATTCATTGGGCCGAACATCAATGTGAGGTTCTCCAAGGTACTGATTGACAATGGCAGTAGCATTAACATCATGTATGCGGATACAATGCGCAAGTTGGGCATCTCGGAGAACATGCTCCAGGCTACAAGGACAACCTTCCATGGCATTGTACCAGGCATTTCTTGTGAGCCCATAGACAAAGTCCGGGTCGACGTGCTATTCGGCCCAAGGGATAATTGCCGAACTGAGAATCTGGAGTTTGAGGTGGTGAACTTGGAAAGTGTATATCACGCGTTACTCGGAAGACCAACATTGAACAAGTTCATGGCAAGCTGCCACATCAGTTATCTGAAGATGAAATTGCCCGGGCCGAACAGAGTGATTACCATTGCTGGAGATTTCCGATGATCCATTGAGTGTGCCTTAGCCGGGTCTAACCTAGCCGAGTCACTCGTGATTGTGCAAGAGAAAAGAAAAATCCAAGAGGTGGCGGCATTAGCTCAGTCCGCGCAGCAGTATATGCCGGCATTAAGTAACCCGCATGGTAGCGTTTCATTCCAAGCCGCAAAGGATACCAAGAAAGTTCTAGTTGATGACATGTTCCCGGAGCGCAGGGTAACAATTGGTGCCGGGTTAACTGATAAATAGGAAAGCGAGCTCGTGAACTTCCTCCGTGAGAATCGGGACATTTTTGCTTGGTCCACACAGGATTTGCAAGGTGTTCCGAGGGAGTTGGCCGAGCACTCTTTGAACGTAAGACCCGGAGCAAGGCTGGTGAAGCAACCTCTCCGCCGCTTCGCCGAGGATAGGAGAAAATTCATTAGAGACGAGATAGCTTGGTTGCTAGCAGCAAGATTTATCATGGAGGTACTGTATCCGGATTGGCTCTCTAACCCGGTGCTGATAGAGAAGAAGAAGGACGATCCGAACGTGGCGGTGGTTTGGCGTATGTGTATCGATTAACGAACCTGAATAAGGCGTGTCCAAAAGATCCATTTCCACTACCGAGGATAGATCAAGTCATAGACTCAACCGCGGGATGTGAACTGTTGTCATTCATTGATGCATATTCTGGCTTCCACCAGATACCTCTGAATCTGGATGATCAAATAAAGGCCGCGTTTATCACCCCATACGGGGCTTATTGCTATCGCACTATGCCGTTTGGTTTACGTAATGCAGGTGCAACGTACCAAAGATGTATGCAAAAATGTTTGCACGACCAAATAGGTCAGAACATGCAAGTATACGTGGATGATGTGGTTATCAAGACCAAGGAAAGCAAAACGCTCCTTGACGACATCAGGCAGACGTTCGCGAACTTAAGAAGGTTCCGGATGAAGCTTAACCCGGAAAAATGTACATTCGGTGTCCCGGCTGGAAAATTACTCGGATTCCTCGTCTCCAGCCGAGGTATCGAAGTTAATCCAACCAAGATCCGAGCCATCGAACGAATGGAGCTGCCGAAGTGTCTTAACGATGTCCAGAAGTTCAATGGGTGCCTGGCATCGTTGAGTCGGTTTGTATGTCGGTTGGCAGAAAAGGCACTGCCTCTCTACCAACTCATGAAAAAGTCGGATAAGTTCGTTTGGACACCACAGGCCGATGAAGCCTTTTCCCACATAAAAAAGATGTTGGCCACTGCTCTAGTGTTAGCCTCTCCACTATCAAAGGAGCCAATGTTTCTCTACATAGCCGCAACCAACCGAGTTGTAAATGCAGTGATTGTAGTAGAGCGCAATGAAGAGGGTAAGTCGGTGCAGAGGCCAGTGTACTACTTGAGTGAGGTATTGTCTGCCTCAAAACAGAACTACCCGCACTTTCAAAAGGTGGCATATGGTGTCTATATGGCGGCAAAGAAGTTAAAACATTACTTTGAGGAGCACCCCATCAAAGTAATATGTGAAGCTCCCATATCCGAGATAATGGGTAACAAGGATGCGAGTGACAGAATTGCAAAATGGGCAATTGAGCTAGCCCCTTATGCGCCCCAATATGACAGAAGAGAAGCAATCAAGTCTTAGGCTGTGGCGGACTTTTTTGTGGATTGGGCCGAGGTACAATACGAACCACCGCCACCAGATCCGAACTACTGGAGGATGCACTTTGACGGGTCGAAAACCAAGACCGGGTTAGGCGCCGGAGTTGTGCTTACGTCACCAAAGAAGGACCAGCTAAAATACGTATTATAGATCCATTTCGCGGCATCAAATAATGTCGCCGAGTACGAGGCTCTTGTGCATGGACTCAAAGTGGCAAAGGAGATTGGCATACGTCGGATAATATGCTTTGGCGACTCGGATTTGGTGGTGCAGCAAGTGTCCAGAGTGTGGGACTCCCTGGATCCAAACATGGCACTGTACAAGTTTCATGTGCAGAAGATATCTGGTTACTTTGAGGGGTGTGAATTTCACCATGTACCCCGAGTGGAAAACGAAGCTGCCGACATGCTATCGAAGCTCGGATCAACCCAAAAGCGATTCCACCGGGTGTAGCATTGGAACACCTCAGAAAACCATCTATCAGGCCGTCCCCAGGAACCGACTCGATCTATGTCCCGGAAGATACGGAATCCGGAGCTGAGCCCATGGACATGGACATGGGAGGTAGTGCGCGAAACCCGAGGACTGCATCGGCAAACCCGGGGACTACCTCAGCAAACCTGGGGACTACCTCGCTGAACCCGGGGACTGCTCAGCGCGATCCGGCTGAAGTTATGCCGGTGGATCAGATGGAAATTGATGAGGACGTGTTCCCTGCACGAGCAATACCAGCTTGGGAACGGCCTATATTCCGATTCCTGAAAGATGGAACGTTACCCACTGAGGAGGTGTTATCCAGGCAAACTCAGAGGAGAGCAAAGCATACACAATCATCAATTCCAAGTTGTACAAACAGAGTGTAACCAATGTCCTCCAGCGATGCGTTGACCCGGAAGAAGGGCTTGACATCCTCCGAGATATACTCCAAGGAGAATGCGGGGATCATGCCTCATCCAGAGCCTTGGTGGCCAAAGCGTTCCGGCATGGATTCTACTGGCCAAGTGCCTTAGAACAAGCAGAAGATCTGGTGACAAAATGCAATGGTTGTCAGAGGTACGCTACCAAGACACATATGCCTATGTCGGAACTCAAGACCATACCAATTACGTGGCCATTTGCTGTATGGTGCTTGGATATGGTTGGCCCGTTCAAACCAGCAAGAGGAAACATGACACACATTTTGGTCATGGTGGACAAGTTTACAAAATGGATTGAAGTGAAACCTATAAGAAAATGTGATGGAGCTACAGCCGTGACATTTCTCAAAGACATCATCTTGAGATACGGTTATCCACACAGTATTATAACTGATAATGGAACAAATTTTGCGGAAGGTGCATTTGCGCGCTTCTGCCGTGACAAGAAGATCCGACTCGATGTAGCCTCGGTAGCCCACCCCGCATCGAACGGACAAGTGGAAAGATCCAACGGATTAGTATTATCCGGGATAAAACCCAGGCTCATTGAGCCGCTGCAAAGATCAGCGGGGTGCTGGATAGAAGAATTACCAGCGGTACTATGGAGTTTAAGAACAACTCCGAATCGATCAACACGCTATACGCCGTTTTTTCTGGTATATGGGGCAGAAGCTGTATTACCAGCCGACATAGAGCATGATTCGCCTAGGGTCACCCGATACACAGAAGCCGAAGTGCAAGAAGCCCGGCAAAATGATGTTGATCTGCTGGAAGAAGCGAGAGAACTGGCACTGTCCAGATCCGCCATATATCAGCAAAATCTCCGACGCTATCATAGCCAGAAAGTGTGCCCCCGAGTGTTTCGGGAAGGCGATTTGGTGCTCCGGTTGGTACAACGTACTACTGGCATGCATAAATCATCCCCCCCATGGGAAGGGCCGTTCATCGTGAGCAAAGCATTGCACAATGATTCTTACTATCTTATAGATGCAAAGCCACAGGAAAAGAACAAGGCAGACAGGTCCGGAGAGGAATCTAAGCGACCATGGAATGTAGCACTACTTCGTCCTTTCTACACTTAGCTAAGAAGTGTATGTATCTGAGTCGTCTCATATGTCGGTATGTATGTCAGCAATGAGCTTATCAATGAAATGTTAGCATCTCGAGCAGTAACTCGGGGACTACCTTAATAATTTTTGTTGTTACTTCTTATGCGTTAGCTGGAATAAGTTGTTCTACTTAACGCGGATTAGTAATCTGTGAGCACCAAAAACCCAACTCTTCGACTTGCTGCTGTCCAACAAGAATTGGCTTCATGGCAAGCAAGAGAACAAGTTTGGAATTGCGTAGCACATGAAAAGCGACTAAGGAAACAAATTTATTCGAGCTAGCGTTTGTTTTTCGGACTAACCCCGTATTTATTTTCAAGTTATTATGCAGCTCTATTTTTTGAGCTAAGTCTAAAAGTTTCTTAGTATTGTTAAAACAATTTTTGAAGCTCGGATTCGTAAGTCATAAAACCGAATCAAGGTAGACACGATTCGAGCCAAAAGATTGGACGAACAAGAAAAAGAAACTCGGCGACTACGCCCAAGTTAACCCGGCATAAGAACTTAGTAGCAAAATATCACATGTACACAGCATACAGTTGCACCCGGCATACCGGGGATCTGATAAATTTTCAAGTTTTTTGACCTAAGGAGCAGCAGGAGGAGGAAGTTCGGCGTCGTCTTTGCTGTCTTCAATATCTGAGGCATCACCTTCTTCGTCCTCAACCGACCCGTCTTCAGCGTTCTCAGCGTTCTCGTCCCCAGTGGGTTCCAGGAAGCTCGGTCCTTCAACCCAGTCATGAATAGGAGAATACTCAACGAGGCTGTAGGCGCAATCCTGGCGCCGAGCTACCCACTCCGGATCATCGGTCCATCTGGATCCGGTGCGCCGGCGTGTAAGGAGGCTGAGGTCGATCTTCTCGTACCATGTGAGTATATGGTGAAGGATAGTATCAGCTGTGGCACGCCCAGCGGACTCCCTCCAGAGGTTGAGCTGGGTCTCGATATCCGACAGCTTTTCAGCAAGAAGTGTGATCCTCTTCGGAGCGCTCTCACTGGGCCAGAACGTGTTGAAAATCCAGACTGAAACGTCGAGGAGATCTTTGTCATAGTTCTTGATGATTTCCATGCGAGATGACAGGCTGACCAATAGGTCCTCCATGTCCAAGGGAATGCTCTCACCATCAAGAGCGACGGGAGTACCCCTCTCTCGGCGGAAATTGGCAACAGTAGCGCTTGCAATAGGACTACCCTCTGGAAAGTGGCCTCGAAACAAGGCAAAGGAAGAAGCTGAAGAAAAGACATATGAAGTAACCCGGAGAATTATGTCGGATAAGGGAAAGGAGCTTACGTGAAATGTGGTTGTGGATCCGGGTCAACTCCTTGATGCAATCGTCGCGTCTCTTGCGAAGTTGTTCAAGCTCGGCGATCGCCGATCCAAGCTGGATGTCAGATTCTTTGAGCAGGTCCTGGTCATTGCAGATCTGGAGAGTAAGGCGCTCGCGCTCTTCTGTGATGTTCTGGCCAACCTTTTGGAGCTCGGTTTGGTGCTACGCCTTCATCTTCTTCATTTCTGCCTTTAGCTGGGCAATCTCATCGTCCTTGGTCCGGAGGAGAGCGAGCTCATCGTTTTTTTTCTTCAGCTCGGCTTGATGCTGCCCTGCTTGTTCGAGAAAATGCAGCATTATATCAGGCACGGGCACACTATCCTCAAGCGATGCTGAAATAGTATGTTGACCCGGCAGAACAGAGGAATGAATGATTGCCGAACCAAGAAGCAAAGAAGATGGAAAGCAAAGCAGGGTCGGACAAAAAGGACTTACCCTTGATCTACTCCAGGTTCTTTCGCATGATCTTGTTCTCAGCCTCCACCCTAGCTGCAGAAACCGAATGATGAGATTAGTTCGGCAGAGGAAGATGAAGAAAAACGGAAAAGCCCTAAGGAAGAAACTTGCCCCTTTTTTCGTGTTCTGCTACAAGTGCAACGTGCTTTGCGCGTAGCATCTTGTGGGTATCCAACAGGCGTTGAAATTCAGCACTCCGGCGATTGGTTGTTACCTAAAGAAAATACAGAAGCGTAAAATTGGGTGTGTGCATATTCGAAGTGTGCAAGATCCAGGCCAAGTGGAACTTAACCCGGCTCTAGGTGTGTGCATATTCGAAGTATGCAAGATCCGGGCCAAGTGGAACTTAACCCGGCTCTAGGTGTGTGCATATTCGAAGTGTGCAAGATCCAGGCCAAGTGGAACTTAACCCGGGTCTAGGTGTGTGCATTCGAAGTGTACAAGATCCGGGCCAAGTGGAACTTAACCCGGCTCTAGGTGTGTGCATATTCGAAGTGTGCAAAATCCGGGACAAGTGGAACTTAACCCGGCTCTAGGTGTGTGCATATTCGAAGTGTACAAGATCCGGGCCAAGTGGAACTTAACCCGGCTCTAGGTATGTGCATATTCGAAGTTCACATGGAGCTACGTTAGTTTTCTAATGAGCATCCGGCCGAGTAACAAGTTACTCCACCGGAGGCTCGGGGACTAATGGTTATTATCTACAGCATGTAAAGGAGAAGCAACATACCTCCATCATCCGCCCCGCGAGGTTGATTGCCTTAGCGGCTGTGTTCATTTGAGCGGAAAATTCTGTGGGGCCAAACTTTTCCGGGAGATCGTCGTTGTGGACGAACTCCGCCTTGTTCTAGTTCATGACAAACTCGATCAGGCTCGGAGGGTACCGCTCACCGGTGGGCATATGGGGTGCCACCAAGCCCTTAGCATGCGCTTCTTTCCTCTCAACCAAGGCAAGAGCTGGGCTGGTATGCAGAACCATTTGCTGTGCATCTGTTGGCTCGGCAGGAACATCCTTTGCTGCTGGAGCTTTCTTGGGAAGCATCGACGATAGGGTTCGCTGCCCAGCCTCGACGAATGCTGACTTGGTAGCATCCAGAGCCTTTTTGCCTTTGGCTTGCTGGGAAGAAGTAACTGCAGCCGATTTCCCCTTAGGAGCTGCTGGAGTAGTTCCTCGCCGAGGTTGAGATGACTCGGACGAGGCGGAAGAACTTGGCGCTGGGGCTCTTGTAGCTGGACTTGGAGCGGTGGTTGATTTTCTTGGTGCCGGAACAGGTGCTGGTGCTGGTGCGGTCACTGGTACTGGAACTGCTGCTGGTGCTGGGGCCGGTGCTGATGTCGAGGTAGTCTCGATGGCTACTGGTTGCGGCGATGCCGAAGTTGTGGACGTCGTCACCTCGGCTGGGCCGGCCTCTCCCGCTCCAAGGTTGCATTCCTCTCGACGAGGTAGTGCGGGACCCGGAGCAGCCGCAGAACCCTCTGGAATAGGGCTCAGCGGTCGTGACTCGTCGTCACGAGGAGGAGAAGGGCTAGATCGGAGTGGTGAAGAGATGCTAGATCCGCTCTAAGGGACCTCCACCGGAGCCCTGCAGAAGAGAATAATGTCAGAAGAGAAATTACAACGATGCAAGGAAAAATGATTTACGCAGGGAAAATGACTTACGCATCCGAGGTTTAGGCCTCCTTGGGTTTCCGAACCCTTCGTGCCGGGGCTTTGCCTGCCGGCTAGGAGGCAGTCTTGTCTCTGGCCTTCATTCGCCTTTTTGTGGGCTGAGAAGGTTCGGAGGAGGAACTTAGTGCGGCTCCACGCCTCTTCTTCGACGCCACCGGAACCGGCTCGCCCGTAGCAAGCGGAGGATCCTCGTGGATATGCCCACCGGGGTTAGCTGATGCCGGAAAGGCAAAATAAAGAGGGACAGCCTCAACATGTTCAATCACGTCGACATCCGAGTCATCCTCATCATCGGGCCAGTCTCTAAGAGGAGAGAATTTACCGCTGGGTCATTTTGTAGCGTTAGTCATAGGGAGAAACATCTCCTGGTCCGGCTCCTCCTCATCCGGGGTTTCTCGGTCCGGCGCCCACTTGAGGGTCGGATCTGTGCCGTCCTCAAGGGTTTGCTAGAGGAATAGCTGAGAAATGGAATGAAGAACAGAGTCAAAATACAGCGAAAAACAGACATACATCTAATCCGAAGTAAGTTTGCCCCGCGAAGCTTACCACGGGATGGATCCTGTCACGACAGAAGTGCTCGATTCCCCACGTCCATTCAGCGGAGAAATCCTTGTGGGTGGTGAAGAGAGCCTTAACCCGGCGAAAAATCTCCGTGTTGCTCAACTCGAAGGAGGAGGTTCGGTTGGGGTCACGGCTGAAACTCATGTGGCACACCTTGTGGGTGCGCTTCTGGATGAGAGAGATTCGGTTGTGCACGAACGTGATCATAGCATCCTCGTTGCGCAACCCGAGTTTCTTCAGCTCCGCGAACCTCTTATTAACTTGGTTGGCCAGAGTTGTGGTCTTCTTGGAGACCTCCTCCCAAAATTCTGCGTCAGATGGACCCGGAGTGTAGGGCAGCAACCGAATAAATCTTCAGTGCCCGTATTCCGGACATAGAAGAAGGTCCGGGCCCATCCTTTGCAGGAGTCAAGCCCGGTGACCAGGGGGAAAACGGAAGTTCTCCGGGGTGAGATGGAGGCAGCTCCGAATTAGGTGAGCTGCTTATCCTCCAACTCTACTTGGATGTTGGGGATGACATTGCGACGAAGGCCGAAAAACTGGATCCACAGCTCCTTCGTGGGCCATAGTCCGGTGTAGCCTTCGATCGTTGAGGCAAAAGCAGAGAGGGAGGTGATAGCGTTGGCTGGAAGATGGGGAGGCTGCAAGTGGTAGGTGCTAAGCCAATCCCGGAAGAAATCACTCACCGGCAGACCAAATCCCCGTTGGAAATGGGACAGGAACACGACGAACTCACCCGGATTGGGTGAGGGGGCCAGTTCGGCGGAGGGGAGACGAGCGTCGATGCTGGCGAGAATGCGCCTGGTTCGGTAAAGCCAGTCAAGGTCATCTTGACAGACCCATGACCCGCCCCACGCGCCGCGGTCCGCCGCAGCGGCGTCCTCCTCCATTTCCTGCTCGGCGACGACGAGCTCCTCCTCCGTCATCTCGTATTCACTGCCCGCGCTGGAGCTAGCGGTGGCGGGGATCTGAGGCCTGGATTGGCGAGGACCCGTGGCGAGGAAGTCACGCAGCGGTGGCTGCGACGCAGAAGCACGGGGAGAAGCGCGGCGGCGGCGCTGCTGCTAGAAGCATTGGCGGCGGTGCGGTCGCTAGGAAGATGAAGGAGAAGAGCAACGAGAAGAGGGGCGCAGATGTAACTACCTCGGTGAATTACGCTCTTAGTTACAAGCCTGGATGAGCGGAAATGGTTAAAATAGTACGGTGGGGCCAAATGCCACTCACAGGTAGACCTTTCGGCCGTCCTAACCATTTCCAAACATCGGGACAAGAACGAGCGGCGTAATCGGCAGGCGAAGGGATCAACTACATACACAAATGAGTATGTATGCAAGCCACCATACAACAGTCCTCAGAGCCATTCCATCTAAAAGAAATAGAAATATTGCAACGCCATACGGCAAGATCCAAATATCCTAGATAGATATAATAGTTTAGGATATCTCCTCATACATCAAACATCAGACTAGCAGGCGGAAGCGGAAAACAAGATCCGAGTACGGATAAGAAGCAAATCGGCATAAGATGCCCCATAAATAAACACATCCCGCCCACAGATCTCATGGATCCCCGTTCCCGGAATCTCTACACCGAGTGGTCATTGCCAACATCGTTCGTCTGCTCCACCCAGTATCCATCTTGCGAGTATACCGGTTCATCTGAATCAAACAATTTATCGTGTGAGACCCTAGGGGTACTCAGCAAGTCTTTATGCCTCTAAAGGGGACACAACCTGGGGTGACGCAATTGCGGCAAAAAATAATACCTAACAATTCTATAGATACTCGCTAACCATCCGCCTAACCAAAGATAGACGGATGTCCGTGAAGTAGTAACAACAGTTATAACAGTAATAATAACAGATCCATCCTCCTCCTCGCTTACCAACGAGGAAGCGGACGAACAACCCCCCATCCGTTGGAAGTTTTATTATCCATTCCATGGGAGTTGCACTATTTACTAGTCAGGTACTTAGTCAGTTTAAAAGCGGTACTTTAGTTATACTTGTCTATGATCGAGAAACTGTGCTCCAAGTCGTCCATAACCGCGGACACGGCTTTCAGAAAGATTTACCCTGCAGGGGTGCACAAATAGCAACACACACTCGATCAACCTCGGAAAAACCAAATCAAAACCCAATGAGGCAGTCACGACAAAGCGATCACAGGATTTAGAAATATTTCAGGGGGCCACCCCATTAAGCTACCCGCAACGAAGTTGGCTGGCTCTGAGACAGACTGAAGGTTTGTGTGGACGGCTGTAAATGACTGGGAACCCGAAAGTGTGACTGGGCTTGTTGATACAGCGAAAACGTGTCACGGTCCTAAACAGTACAGGTGCTCCACGCACAATCTTAAATAAAGCAGTAAAGCATGGCATAAGTACAGGATAGTAATAAAGCCCCAAACTACTTTGTGGCCCCAAGAAATAAGAATGAATCAAGCTCTGGCTCAGGGGGGTTCATAAGCCTCCCGGATGTGGATAGCGCGAATGTTCAAGGAACAGGAATCAAGTACTCGGGGTCCTACGGGACACAAGTGAGCATGAAAAACCAAATAGCAGATATTGCTCACCGGTGCCACTTTCATTAGTTATCCCATTACTACTCAGGTTAAGTTGTATAGGTACCTCGTTATCCATCAGACACTCACATACCCTACACATGCTGTTCTACGACTCGCATGGCTCACACAACTCCTGTAGTAATGGCTCATGGGATGGAGGAACAAGCTTCGGTGGGGTTTAAAAGTAAAGGCTATGCAATAGTTGGGATTCAGTTTAATGCAATCGCGACTCAATGATGCAAGAATAAGATAGAGGCAATAGGTACTGTATGTATGCAAGCATGTGGTAGTGCTTGCCTGGCAGCTCAGTTGAAGCGAGAGAAGGATCTGGGTAGTGCTCCTGGGTCTCTTGATATATCCCCTGCTCAGCGTCTATTCGAAGAAGAACCAAACAAACAAGGGCCAACATAAATAAAGAGCGCAAGCATATGAATTAAAATGCGACAAGCAAACAATCATGCCATGATGAATGATGCACAATTTGCATGGCAATAAAGTAGCATGGCATGGGTGAGGTGTGGAATACAAGATTAAAGCCTTTTATTGAGTTTTAGTCATATTTTATACTCAAATAAGTTGCTGTATACTTTATATTTATATGATGCATGCTGCAATTCAGAACATGGAAAGCATAGATAGAACGGTCTCGTCGCGCTGATCATTTTAGACATATTATTTGTCAAATTTGGAGTTATAAAACAAAAGTTATTAATTAATTAAGGGAAAAGGGGCATTTTATTTGTAATTTTAATCAACTCGAAAATTAAAGTGTTCAAAATATATTTTGGGTGGCATATTTGAAATCCTCACATTTTTCTGATTTCAAAACATATATTATTTGTATTATTTGGAATTATATTTTAAAAGATATTTAAAATAGATTCAAATTTGAATTTAAACAATTTCTGAAAAGGTTTATTTTAAAACAGAAAACAGAAACGTTTTGTACTCAGACAAACCCAGCCCCAGTCGCTGACGGGTGGGACTTGCGCTGACTCAGCAGCAGGTGGGGCGTAGCGGCTGCGCGGGGCTTTTCCTACCGCAGGTGTGGCTAGCCCGCGAGACCGACAGATGGGGCAGGCTGTCTCGCGGGTCCACGCGCGCGCGCGGCCAGCAGGGAAGCGACACGTGGGTGATCCTAGGGAGTGCGCTGTGAAAACCCGACACTCCTGGTCCCTTTTTGTAAAACAGCTAGAGAGGGTGACAGGTGGGCCACTTGGGATGGCGGGTTGAGGCGGGAAAAAGGGCAGGGGTCTTTCTGCAAAAACGTCGGTGTCGCCGGACTGCTGCTGCGCGCCATAAGCAGAGAACAGGGGGTCGGCCGGAGTTCTGATGACGATGGCGACTAAACGGCGGCGAATCTCGCCAAGCCGCAAAAAGGAAAAACGCAGAGGGTTGTTCGAGCTACAACTTTCATTCAGAGAACATCATCGGAGAAGGGCTACAGCGCGCGGGGCACGGCGGAGAACAGGGCGGACGGATGCTGCGGTTGCTGCTGCTGTCTGCCAGAGCGCGGCGCGCGGCGGTGCACGAAGGCTGCTCGACGGAGCGCGGCAGTGCTACGGCGCAGGAGGAAGAAGGGGGCCGTGTCTGGGAGGCGCAGGGGCTCACCGTGGCGTCACCGGCGTGGTAGTTCGTGCGGAGGTGGAGGGGATCTGGCGCCGGGCTCGTGGACGGCTTCCTCGGCTCCCTCTCGGCATGGTGGCGACGACGACGCTCCAGCGAGGTCCAGGCACGGCTGCAGGTCCAGGGCGACGGTGAAGTGGCAGGGGAAGGTACTGGTACTCCTAGATCGGCTTGACGTCCACCAGAACAGCGAAGGACAGAGGGAGTCGTGGCTAGGGTTTAGGAGGAGGAGATGGCCATGGCGGCTTGGGAGGAAGAAGGAGAAGGGGTGAGGGGCTTGGGCGCCTCCTGCATGGGATCTGGGTGGGGTGAGGTGTGGGGTAGATGAGGGAGGAGGGTAGGGCACAAGGGAAGGGTGGAAGCTTTTGCAAAAAGTGAGGAGGGGGTGATCGGGTCTCCCTCCTTCTTCTCTTTGTCTTGAAGCCAAAAAAAGGAGTGGGGAGGCAGATGAGGGGTGAGACGTGGTGGGGCCTGCCTGGTAGGGAGAGAGGGAAGCCAAGAGAGAGGGAGAGGAGCTCGAGTGTAACTAGGGTTAGGTTATAGAGGGTCGGTTTAGGGTGGTTAGGGTTGGGGTAGGTATCTGGGGTGGTTAGGCTGGTGTAGGGAGGGTGGCCAGGTGGGTCCAGCAAGGGGAGGCTCGGCATGGTGAGAGGAGAGGGTGAGGTGAGAGGGGGAGATGGTGTAACTAGGGTTAGATTAGAGAGGGGTGGCTTGGTTAAGGTTTAGGTTTAGAGGGGAGGGATTCGAGAGAGGGTGTGGTAGAGTGTTTTTGACAAAATCAAGCAAGATCAAGCAAAGATCAAACAAGATCTAGTCAAAGGAGTAGAAGAGATAAAAAGGTGGTGAGGGTTGTTGGAGTAGATCATGGTGGTGGTAGGGTTTAGAGATAGAATAGAGAGAGGGGGTTTGGGGTTTAGATGAGGTGTGGTTAGGTTTTAGGAGAGAGGATTAGAGAGAGAGGTTGATGTGTGGTGGTTTTTTAGCAAGATCAAACAAGATCAAGCATGAAGAGGGGTAGAGAGAGAGATGGGAGATGATCCACTTGAAAATTCAAATAAAATCCAAATGACTAGAATGTGGTGGTACTTGCATGGCCCATGCAAAATAATTAATGCCATGTTTATTCTTGTGAAAACAATAATATTAACATGGCATTATTCTTATGCATTCCCAAAAGTGGAATAAAGTCAAGCAAAAGAATTTATAGAATTAGATCCATCCTATCTCCCATGAGCTAGATTAAATACCAAAAGAAAATAAAATACAAGCTCATGGATAATGGGATGGTAGAATTATAAGGTGGTGAAAGAAAGGGTGGTGGAGTGGAATAAAAGATATGCCCCCAACTCAACTTGGGCATTTAAACAATATATATCAATAACCAAATACAATATCAAGTGGCAAATACAATTAATGATGCATATGAGAGAAGAACCAAAACAAAAAGGGTTTTATATGATGCTCAAATGCAAGGTGGCATGATGACATGAGCATGGTATAATTATGATGCAACAATTCTATATAGGAAGTAGCATTTATATAGACTAGGCTAGTAGCATTGCAATTGCTAGACAATTGGGATGCTACAACTCTCCCCCACTAAACAAGAATCTCGCCCCGAGATTCCTAGGAAAAAGTGAACAACACAAGGAGAGGCGGGTGTTCGAACGAAGGTGACCCTCACGTTCCCAAGGTGATTAACAACAGAGCGGTGCAACCATTACACCTTGCGAAACTTGCTAGACTTGTTGCGAGTCTTGCGTTTGCTTGTGAAACAACGGTTAGAAGAGTTGAAGGATTGTCGTGAGACAAGAAGGATAGGCTGGACATAGCTCCGGTTTTCTCAAGAAACATGATAAAAGAATATAACCACTTGTGGAAGAAAAAGACAAGATGATGTATCATGAATAAAGAAAGACACACCGTTAAGATTAAAGATTTATCGATACCAGAGAGGATGAAAACTTTGTCTCGCCGGAAGAAAGAGCTAGGTTGGAGAGGTTTGAACCACTATGACAATAGCATCGTATCTTCTCTCGGATTTGAGAAATGAAGTACGGAAACAATATTGCCTTCAAACAATAGAGTCCCTTGATATCAACAGAAAGATTTGGTTATGCATCATCGGATTAGATTCTTCTTGCAACGGTAAGACCCCAAAGGATCACGCAATTGAGGTGCGCGGATATAACTTCCAGAGACGGATGTGAAGCCCGATCATGGTGGAATCCCGAGACGCAAAGAATATGGAGGATCTGGAGTTTATTGTAGAGATACTTATTGCTTTCTTTAGCCTTGAGGCTACTGCAATAGATTTGCGGCTGATGGCCTCAACCATAACTGGCTTTACCACAGAAAAAGAATTGATGAAACAAAGAGAGAGATATCTTCCTTTCATCTTGTTTGGGGATGTCGAGCATCGGTAGAAAGACGAGGAACGAAAGGAGTTTGCGTTTGTTTCCACCAGATAATTGAAGATTTTGCTCCATCTAGAATAGACAGACCACCAACAAGAGATTATTGATTACTTTCTTCGAGAGAGCACTCCGGAAAAACAAGGACGGAAGTAAAAGTATCAAGGGATAAAGGCCACTTCTAACTTCCGTGGAATGAGTGAAATCACATTAATTCACCAATTCAATGTACAAGAGCGAATGATAAGAGTAGTGGTATGGTAGCTACTCCATCCCGCACTAAAAGCATTACTCCGCACATGAATAAGAAAACCATGCAACCCAACTACCGAAACAGACTGAAGGTATTGACAAAAACTCATGGGACTACGCTAGAAAACAAGGATAGATGCAAACAATTTGCCGGGTTCAGAGATAGATAAAGATGATGATGTTGTCGTCATGTCTGAAGTACCAAGCCACCAGAAAGATATGAAGGAAGATTACGGAGAAAAACTGCAAGATTCAACAGCTACAGAAAAGATAGCACCAACTTGAATAGAAGGAATACAAGATCTGGAAGGTCTTCATGGCCTCCGATGGATTGAGCATAGACGATAGAGCGAGAGGGTTTCAAGAGATTACTTAACGAGATAGAGGTGAAAAGAACTCCGTGTTCTTCTTGAAATGATTGAGAGAGATTTAGCAGTTTTGAGGAAATCTACGGCGGAACGACGATGATAACTTGCCAACAAGGAAAACTCCGGGTTTGATTGAAGATGGAAGATGGAATTAACAATGAACTTGCTGATTCCAGAATTGAAGCGATCTATTTAGCAGAAGGACGTGGCCGAGATAGGTGACTTCAAAAAGTCAGAATTCTCACTTTGAGACTTTGCACACAGGCAGTGCTCACGAAGCTTGAGAGAAAGAGACACAGATGATCTTCCATGTCCTTCCATTGATATCGAATAGGCAAGCATATTATCAACATATACCACCATGGATTAACAGGATATTCCCAGGATATCAAGTTCAAGAGGCGGAAGAAACGAACACATGGTCGAAACACTTTTTAATCTCAACGCTCTTTGAAAGATCAACGTTAAGAGCACGGGTTCGTGTTGAAAGAGATGCACTGGCAGAATAGACTATCTGGTCCTTCGGAAGAGAACAGGAAATGCCACCTGGTTCACATTGTCGATTGGATCGCCAGTTACAAAGATAAATAGATCTTGGAGAAGAAACGATGATAGCTCATACCTTAAGCAAAGCTATCAGAGACGAAAAAGATGCAGTTCCCTCGTCTCAAAGAGAATTTTGCAGATATGGAGTTCAAAAAGATGTGCAGCATGATGGACAGATGATAGACCGCCGTAGTGCTTTGAGAAACTCCAGATTTCCAAAGATGCTTGAATATGCATAGATATGATCGCGGTGTACTCAAAATCACAGGAGATAACCGTCACCATTTGGAGGATAGTGGTGATTGCATTTTCCATATTCCACTCATGATAAGTGTCATATAGCTATGCCGAGAACCAAATTACAATCACCAGCATCGGATCGACACATGTTATGTAATTAGCCCAAGAGAATTGGAGATGAAAAGGAACTCCAGGATTAAGCGCCGGTGACAAAAGAATGAGTTAGCATGGACATGCTGATAAGAGGGAGATAGATAATGTTTCACACACGACTGAAAAGGAGTGTGGAAGCACAAATGTATCAAAGAAAATTTTTCCGCACTTTTCGGCATTAAAATACCAATAGATGCGCAAAATGACTTATCAGGTAGAGATTAGCAACTGATGCTTGTACAGAATGTGGAGTTGCTAGAAGGAAGGACACCCTTAAGAAGATGGCACCGGTTAACAAGGAGTCGGATAGATCGCGTCGGTTTTCAAAAGCCTATCAGTATGGAATGTACCAACAGTTGATAACCAAAGGCATATTGCGATAACAATGGATGCAATAGATAGACAAGGAATTACACACACACACACACACACTTTCTATGGTACTACGGAAACCCAGAACACGTGAATCCTAGTTTGAATTTTAAGAAGAGGATTAAAAATGTTACACTTCCTTACCAGAAAAGGGTGGGTGGGTGGGTAAGAAGAAAAGTGGAAGCAGTCCTACTCTCACGTTTTGTTTTTCCCTAGTATACATAGCTACCAAAAATATTTGCTAGACTGACAACGACCATTTGGCTGAGACCCTGAAGGGCGGGATGGCTCTGATACCAATTGTAACTACCTCGGTGAATTACGCTCTTAGTTACAAGCCTAGATGAGCGGAAATGATTAAAATAGTACGGTGGGGCCAAATGCCACTCACAGGTAGACCTTTTGGCCGTCCTAACCATTTCCAAACATCGGGACAAGAACGAGCGGCGTAATCGGCAGGCGAAGGGATCAACTACATACACAAATGAGTATGTATGCAAGCCACCATACAACAGTCCTCAGAGCCATTCCATCTAAAAGAAATAGAAATATTGCAACGCCATACGGCAAGATCCAAATATCCTAGATAGATATAATAGTTTAGGATATCTCCTCATACATCAAACATCAGAGTATCAGGCGGAAGCGGAAAACAAGATCCGAGTACGGATAAGAAGCAAATCGGCATAAGATGCCCCATAAATAAACACATCCCGCCCACAGATCTCACGGATCCCCGTTCCCGGAATCTCTACACCGAGTGGTCGTTGCCAACATCGTTCGTCTCCTCCACCCAGTATCCATCTTGCGAGTATACCGGTTCATCTGAATCAAACAATTTATCGTGTGAGACCCTAGGGGTACTCAGCAAGTCTTTATGCCTCTAAAGGGGACACAACCTGGGGTGACGCAATTGCGGCAAAAGATAATACCTAACAATTCTATAGATACTCGCTAACCATCCGCCTAACCAAAGATAGACGGATGTCCGTGAATTAGTAACAAGAGTTATAACAGTAATAATAACAGATCCATCCTCCTCCTCGCTTACCAACGAGGAAGCGGACGTACAACCCCCCATCCGTTGGCAGTTTTATTATCCATTCCATGGGAGTTGCACTATTTACTAGTTAGGTACTTAGTCAGTTTAAAAGCGGTACTTTAGTTATACTTGTCTATGATCGAGAAACTGTGCTCCAAGTCGTCCATAACCGCGGACACGGCTTTCAGAAAGATTTACCCTGCAGGGGTGCACAAATAGCAACACACACTCGATCAACCTCGGAAAAACCAAATCAAAACCCAACGAGGCAGTCACGACAAAGCGATCACAGGATTCAGAAATATTTCAGGGGGCCACCCCATTAAGCTACCCGCAACGAAGTTGGCCGGCTCCGAGATGGACTCAAGGTTTGTGTGGACGGCTGTAAACGACTGGGAACCCGAAAGTGTGACTGGGCTTGTTGATACAGCGAAAACGTGTCACGGTCCTAAACAGTACAGGTGCTCCACGCACAATCTTAAATAAAGCAGTAAAGCATGGCATAAGTACAGGATAGTAATAAAGCCCCAAACTACTTTGTGGCCCCAAGAAATAAGAATGAATCAAGCTCTGGCTCAGGGGGGTTCATAAGCCTCCCGGATGTGGATAGCGCGAATGTTCAAGGAACAGGAATCAAGTACTCGGGGTCCTACGGGACACAAGTGAGCATGAAAAACCAAATAGCAGATATTGCTCACCGGTGCCACTTTCATTAGTTATCCCATTACTACTCAGGTTAAGTTGTATAGGTACCTCGTTATCCATCAGACACTCACATACCCTACACATGCTGTTCTACGACTCGCATGGCTCACACAACTCCTGTAGTAATGGCTCATGGGATGGAGGAACAAGCTTCGGTGGGGTTTAAAAGTAAAGGCTATGCAATAGTTGGGATTCAGTTTAATGCAATCGCGACTCAATGATGCAAGAATAAGATAGAGGCAATAGGTACTGTATGTATGCAAGCATGTGGTAGTGCTTGCCTGGCAGCTCAGTTGAAGCGAGAGAAGGATCTGGGTAGTGCTCCTGGGTCTCTTGATATATCCCCTGCTCAGCGTCTATTCGAAGAAGAACCAAACAAACAAGGGCCAACATAAATAAAGTGCGCAAGCATATGAATTAAAATGCGACAAGCAAACAATCATGCCATGATGAATGATGCACAATTTGCATGGCAATAAAGTAGCATGGCATGGGTGAGGTGTGGAATACAAGAATAAAGCCTTTTATTGAGTTTTAGTCATATTTTATACTCAAATAAGTTGCTGTGTACTTTATATTTATATGATGCATGCTGCAATTCAGAACATGGAATGCATAGATAGAACGGGCGCGTCGCGCTGATCATTTTAGACATATTATTTGTCAAATTTGGAGTTATAAAACAAAAGTTATTAATTAATTAAGGGAAAAGGGGCATTTTATTTGTAATTTTAATCAACTCGAAAATTAAAGTGTTCAAAATATATTTTGGGTGGCATATTTGAAATCCTCACATTTTTCTGATTTCAAAACATATATTATTTGTATTATTTGGAATTATATTTTAAAAGATATTTAAAATAGATTCAAATTTGAATTTAAACGATTTCTAAAAAGGTTTATTTTAAAACAGAAAACAGAAACGTTTTGTACTCAGACAAACCCAGCCCCAGTCGCTGACGGGTGGGTCTTGCGCTGACTCAGCAGTAGGTGGGGCGTAGCGGCTCCGCGGGGCTTTTCCGACCGCAGGTGTGGCTAGCCCGCGAGACCGATAGATGGGGCCGGCTGTCTCGCGGGTCCACGCGCGCGCGGCCAGCAGGGAAGCGACACGTGGGTGATCCTAGGGAGTGCGCTGTGAAAACCCGACACTCCTGGTCCCTTTTTGTAAAACAGCTAGAGAGGGTGACAGGTGGGCCACTTGGGACGGCGGGTTGAGGCGGGAAAAAGGGCAGGGGTCTTTCTACAAAAACGTCAGCGTCGCCGGACTGCTGCTGCGCGCCATCAGCAGAGAACAGGGGGGTCGGCCAGAGTTCTGATGACGATGGCGACTAAACGGCGGCGAATCTCGCCAAGCCGCAAAAAGGAAAAACGCAGAGGGTTGTTCGGGCTACAACTTTCATTCAGAGAACATCATCGGAGAAGGGCTACAGCGCGCGGGGCACGGCGGAGAACAGGGCGGACGGATGCTGCGGTTGCTGCTGCTGTCTGCCAGAGCGCGGCGCGCGGCGGTGCACGAAGGCTGCTCGACGGAGCGCGGCGGCGCTACGGCGCAGGAGGAAGAAGGGGGCCGTGTCTGGGAGGCGCAGGGGCTCACCGTGGCGTCGCCGGCGTGGTAGTTCGTGCGGAGGTGGAGGGGATCTGGCGTCGGGCTCGTGGACGGCTTCCTCGGCTCCCTCTCGGCATGGTGGCGACGACGATGCTCCGGCGAGGTCCAGGCACGGCTGCAGGTCCAGGGCGACGGTGAAGTGGCAGGGGAAGGTACTGGTACTCCTAGATCGGCTTGACGTCCACCGGAACAGCGAAGGACAGAGGGAGTCGTGGCTAGGGTTTAGGAGGAGGAGATGGCCATGGCGGCTTGGGAGGAAGAAGGAGAAGGGGTGAGGGGCTTGGGCGCCTCTTGGATGGGATCTGGGTGGGGTGAGGTGTGGGGTAGATGAGGGAGGAGGGTAGGGCACAAGGGAAGGGTGGAAGCTTTTGCAAAAAGTGAGGAGGGGGTGATCGGGTCTCCCTCCTTCTTCTCTTTGTCTTGAAGCCAAAAAAAGGAGTGGGGAGGCAGATGAGGGGTGAGACGTGGTGGGGCCTGCCTGGTAGGGAGAGAGGGGGAAGCCAAGAGAGAGGGAGAGGAGCTCGGGTGTAACTAGGGTTAGGTTAGAGAGGGTCGGTTTAGGGTGGTTAGGGTTGGGGTAGGTAGCTGGGGTGGTTAGGCTGGTGTAGGGAGGGTGGCCAGGTGGGGCCAGCAAGGGGAGGCTCGGCATGGTGAGAGGAGAGGGTGAGGTGAGAGGGGGAGATGGTGTAACTAGGGTTAGATTAGAGAGGGGTGGCTTGGTTAAGGTTTAGGTTTAGAGGGGAGGGATTCGAGAGAGGGTGTGGTAGAGTGTTTTTGACAAAATCAAGCAAGATCAAGCAAAGATCAAACAAGATCTAGTCAAAGGAGTAGAAGAGATAAAAAGGTGGTGAGGGTTGTTGGAGTAGATCATGGTGGTGGTAGGGTTTAGAGATAGAATAGAGAGAGGGGGTTTGGGGTTTAGATGAGGTGTGGTTAGGTTTTAGGAGAGAGGATTAGAGAGAGAGGTTGATGTGTGGTGGCTTTTTAGCAAGATCAAACAAGATCAAGCATGAAGAGGGGTAGAGAGAGAGATGGGAGATGATCCACTTGAAAATTCAAATAAAATCCAAATGACTAGAATGTGGTGGTACTTGCATGGATGCAAAATAATTAATGCCATGTTTATTCTTGTGAAAACAATAATATTAACATGGCATTATTCTTATGCATTCCCAAAAGTGTAATAAAGCCAAGCAAAAGAATTTATAGAATTAGATCCATCCTATCTCTCATGAGCTAGATTAAATACCAAAAGAAAATAAAATACAAGCTCATGGATAATGGGATGGTGGAATTATAAGGTGGTGAAAGAAAGGGTGGTGGAGTGGAATAAAAGATATGCCCCCAACTCAACTTGGGCATTTAAACAATATATATCAATAACCAAATACAATATCAAGAGGCAAATACAATTAATGATGCATATGAGAGAAGAACCAAAACAAAAAGGGTTTTATATGATGCTCAAATGCAAGGTGGCATGATGACATGAGCATGGTATAATTATGATGCAACAATTCTATATAGGAAGTAGCATTTATATAGACTAGGCTAGTAGCATTGCAATTGTTAGACAATTGGGATGCTACAGCAGAAGAGGGAAAAATGCTAAGGGGTGGGCCCCTCCGCTACTTAACCACCCCCTGTGAGGGTGAGTGGGATCGCGCCCTGCCAGAGAGCCACTTGGTGTGGCCGTGTATCACCTGCCTCAGCCAATCGGTGAGGATCCACACAGAGGGCCATAGAGCAGAGGCGATCCCATGACGTGACGCACTGATGCGGTAAAGGAGGAGGCAGGCATGATGTGACCCTCACACAGTGATAACTGACAATTACTACGGCGGTTGTTGTGCAGGCCCTTAAAATAAGACGAGGTAATGATTAGCTTCCACGTGGGTTGGCGTATGAAAGAAGGAAAGAAGGCCCGGATCAAACCATGGTAACCATGGGATCCGAGCCAAAGTGGTAACCCGGCGGGTAAGTGAAAACTTGGAACGTGCGAAGGGAACGTAAATCCATATACTCTGAGATAAAGAGCTAACTCGGAAATAACATCCAGGGCTCGAACATAAATGAACCTGATGTGGCCTTAGCAGCCAAGGCAGCTAAGACCGCACCAGCTTCGGGGACTAATGTTGGGGGGATAACCCCGGGTAGGGTCACTCCGGGTTATAAAGGCCGAGTTAGTCGAGGTTCGGCAAGGCCAAAGCGGATGCTGGCCGGGTCACCTCCAGGCAGGCCGGATCACGGAGTAACCCGGACCAGGAGGGGGTCGCCTAACATTGTCTCGGCCGACTTAAGAAGTAAGTCGGAAGTGCTTGTCTAACTTATATGCAGGAACAGGTATTGCCGGATCTACTATGATCCGGGTTCCGTTTAGCTTCTGGGAGAAGGAAGGAATCTCTCTGGTCAAAAAGAAGGCCCGGTACGCACTGCATGAGCGAAGCAAGCAAGGGCAGGACCACCGGGTCATGGCCGACAAGGGTGACGATGCCCACATCGGCTGACGCAGGCGCCGCAGAGGCTCACGTATCTAAAGCATGTATGACGCGGGGGAAAAGCACCCCGGTCGGGTTACCACTTTGAGAGGAGGTATATTCTTAGGAATATGCTTCCACGTATGCCCTAGGCAGAGACCGAGCCCCCTCTGTATAAGGGGGGCTAGGGTTTCAGTAGAGGGGGTTGGTTTTTCTTCGATACTAGTTGAGCTAAGGTTCTAGGGAAAATTTGTGGGCAAGAGTAAGAGAGCTCCTTCTTCCTCCTCTCGCCAATACAGCTCTAGGGGCACTTGTAATCTTGAAAGGAAAGCAATACAAACTTCTGCGTGGAGAATCACTCCACTATCCCTCCCTGGATTCCCCTAGCGTGTATTAGTCCCCACCTTTAGCCTATCCATGGCATATGCCGTGACACCACCACTACACTTCTTGTTGTCTGGTCCTTGTCCCTTCGATGTACGTTTGGGGATCCAATGTGTAGTTGTTACTGATCGGTAGAGAAATAGCAGCTGGGCTGCTACCGACTAGAGGAGGGAGCCGGTCTGCGCTCCACCGATCCGTCATGGTAAACAGCAGCTGCTGGCGATCGTTACTGCCATAGCGAGCCAGGGCGAGGCGCTGGTCGAGCTAGTAAACCAGCCCAGCAGGGACTGGCGGTGCGAGGCGAGGGGGAGCGGCCGGGAGTCCGGCTAGCGGCCCAGTCGGGATGTCACATCCCAAAATTCTTCTAATTTTGGAGTGTGAAATAAATAAATAAGTTTGATTGATTGTTTGACTATGTTGAAAATTCTCAAAGAGAAGAAACTTTTTGAATAGAAAATCCTCTCAACCTTGAATTCAAAATCTTATATTCTTTTGTTATGACCTAAGTAGCCATATGGGCAAAAGGGCATGGATTGATTATGGATTGTAGAATTGGAGTGCAAGATTTCAAAAATTCAAAATCATTAAGCATGCATGACCATCATTGCATGTAAACCCTAAGAAAAATTTAGTATTGCCTAAAAGAAAAATCAAAACCCTAAATGGGATTTCCCAATTCTTAAGTACTACATGACCTATTATTTGGGTACATATTAAAACTGATGAAAAGTATTCCCTGTATGTCCTGAAATAAATTTGGGATATTTTCCAAAAAAATTCTAAACCCAAATTCCCTATTAATGCAACTAGCCTTGTAATGCCTTGTAAGCAAATGGCATTATGAATATTTTCAACTTTGGTAAAACCATATTCTATACATCCTTAAAGGTGTGTTTTGAATTTATAAATTTCTAGAAATTGATTTGGTTCAATTTGGAGCCCTAAAACAAAAGTTATAAAGGAAAAACAGAAAAGAATAAAAGAAAAAGACTACAGAAAAAAAAAGGGAAACAACTAACCTAACCGGCCAGGCCCAGCCCGAGCCGCCCCTCCTCTCTCTATCTGCCGCGCGCAGCGCAGCACAGAGGCCCATCGCAGCCCAGCCATAGCCCGCGTTCCCCTCCCTCCTCTCTCCCGCTGGCAGGTGGGACCCCACCCCATCTTCTTCCACCTCGCAACAGGAGACCGCGATGAGCACGATGCCGCCCCTTTTTTTTCAAATCCGATCGAATCCGGTTGATTTCTTGCCCCTTCTGCACGAATCCGCCCCCATATAAATCCTCTAACCCCCGCGTTCTTTTCCCCGTTTCGAAACACCCCGAAAACCCTAGCCCTTAGCCGATTCGGATCTCGCCGATGCCGCGCCATTGTTTCCCACGAGAGCTCGAGGTAGAGCACGGTCTGGTCCACCCCGTGACCTCTCCTCTCCCTAGATCCCTTCTCCTTGGAGAACCGCTTCACCCTGTTCTGTTTTCCCTCTCGCAGGAACTCCGTAGGCTACAGAATTCGTCGCCGGAGTACCACATGCGCCGCGGAGCTCCATCCAACCGTATCTGTCGCTGCAGGAAGCAAGGGAGGTCACTGAGGGTACCCGCGAGATCATGTTAACGCGACACACCCCGTCATCCACTCCGACGTCCTGGGAACTCGCCGGAGCACTGCCTAACGTCGCCATCTGAGCCGCTCGCCGCCGCTCGCCGTCGACCGGGCCGGTGAGCCAGCATGGTTGGTTCCCATCCATCGGATCTGAGACGGACGCTCCAGATTAGATCGAGGCCCAACCGGTACCCTCCAATCAGGGTGTGACGTGTGTCGCCCAGTCAGCAAGTCCCGTCACCGCCCCGTCATCGCTGCGTCATCCGCCAGGTCAGCACCCAGTCACTGTCCACGTAGCAAAGCATATTCCCTGGAATATTCCCTGCATATTTGAAATTGATTTAAATAGACAGAATTTTGTCCAATCTTGTAAAATTCATATAAAATTGAATACATGTCCAAAAATTATAAATAATATATGGTTGGATTCATAAAATTGTGTAAAACAATAATACAAGATTAGATATAACTTTTACAGTACATATTTACTGTAATAAATTAAATGGTTTAATGAGCCTTTTAGACATAATAAATCATAGTAAATTATCTGTATATCCTAAAAATACAAATAAAGTGTCTATGGATTCATAATTTTATATAAAACATTAATATGCTGTTAGATCCAAATTTTGCAGTGTAAAAATTGCTGTAGTGATTTAAATAGTTTTAATGGACTTTTAGAGTATTAAATTCATAGTAAATAATTTATAATTCAGAAAAATATGAATAATATATCTCTGGAATCACATTATCATGTAGATTACAGATATGTATTTAGTTTGAATTTTAGACAACAGAAATTGTTTAAATGATTTAAACTCCATTAAACACTATTTAAATCATAAGAAAAGATTTATAACTCCGATTAAGTTGAATCCAATTGCTAATGGTTCGTATTAATGCCCTCTATCCAGTACACTTTAGATACAAATTTAATACGGCAATTAGTACAGAAGTTCAACAGAACTATTAAAACCCCATTACAGAAATCAACATTTAATGATAAAATACCCTATTACATTAAATGAACTCATACATGCATCATATAATATATTAATGTTCATAAAACTAATTATAACCATTGTGTCATGTTAAATCATCATGCATGTTTACGATCATCCTTGTTGTGTTTGCTATGTTTGCAATCATTTTGATTGGAACTACCTTGTCCTCGTATTAGATTGTTCGGAGAGTGCGATTGCTGCGGAGAAATACAATCAACACCCATATTATCAACATAAGGCAAGTTACACCACTTGTTCATATTATCGTCCCAGTTTTGATTCTATGCATGTGATCTTCATAATTCTGTAGTATGCATGTGTAGGATATTCTAGTAGAATTTTTCCTTAGTATTATTTTGCAAGTGCGATGATTTTGTAGTTTGCCATGAGTAGCTCTATACTTAGGATTTCCATCCCAATAGGTTACCCCTGTTTTTGCTAAGTGTTGCTTGCTATGCTATATATATACAAAGTACCGTTGGGGGGTTCGAAAGACAAAGAATTTTCTAAGTATAAAGGCTCTCTAGAGCAAACTTTTCCTCTCAAATCCACTTCAAAATAAAACTAAGTTTTCTTCTGGGCGGAATGGTTGTCGGGTCAACGAGTGTGATTTTGGTGGAGGACGGCCGCCCAGGAATCAAAGAAGTCTGCCATGTTTCAGAATTCAGAAGCTTCCAGTGCAACCACAATACATTATGGGCTCTGTCCTGGCCTAGTACTTAGTGGGAAACCTCACCTGGGTACCAACATTTGGAGGATTCTGGGCACGGTTGGATCCGGAAGGTAGAGGGGCTACTAAGGGAAAGCCTCGCCATGGTCTTGTTTGTAAAAGGACTTGATCGTGGATTGTGGGTAAAGTGCACAAACTCTCGAGAGTATTGCAATCTGATCGATCAGCCGTGTTCACGGTAACAGAACAACAATGAGCGTCTGAAGGATGGAGCCTCTGAAGGATCTTCCTCTCTCTTTTCTAAAACAAAGTTTTAAAACCCCATGGCGTGTGTAATATCGCTAATGGGTGGGGTTTTGGGAAACTTGGTGTGTAATATCCAAGTGACGCTTGGTGCATAATATCCAAGTGTCTGGTTGTTTGGACACTTGGTGCGTAATATCCTCGTGTGCCACTCGACCTTATTTTATCAAAGCAAATGTTTATAAAGTAGGACAATCCTCTCTTCTTCTCTCTACTTAAGAAAACTAGCTTTATGCAAATGAACTCCAAAGCCTAAACTAGCCTTGCATGTAGAGTTAGTCTTTCCTTCCTTGGTGTAATTTGCCAATACATTCAAAGTATTGACCCAACTTGTTGGCTGCACGTTTCATGTGCAGAATTTCGGAGATCGTTGCAAGGTGCGCTAGGATCGCGGGTCTTCACTCAACCTGCCTGTGGCATTGATGGGACTCCAAGTTGTATTTATATCGCTTCTGTTGTAATAATGTAAACTCTAGATTATTCGATTCATGTAATAAAGACTTGTGTTTTACATGATATTTCATCGACTGTGAGTGCTAGCTATTGATCCAGGGACTGGCATGTTAATCACAGGGACTTAGGATCTTACTTGATCCGAGGTTGCTACAGATGGTATCAGAGCATAAGTTGACTGTAGATCGTGACCCTAGACATGGAAAACCTTAGGACAATATTTTCTAAGTTATTTCAGAAAACTCTCATACTTCTCATCATCTACCTTTGGGGTTTTAAAATTTCTTAAGTCTCTTCTTTTCAACATTAGAAAATGACCACTACACACTTCAAGAAGAAACTTTCTCAAGATTACTTTTTCAAAGAAGATCATCTCAATGTTTCGATTAAGTCAGGACTTGAAGCCCTCCATGAAAGATGTTCCAAGACTGAAGCTATGAGATTAAAGACTTAAAAGGCCTTAAGTCAATGTTATTAACTAAAGAACTCGATAGATTGAAGATTATGAAGAACATGAAGACTATCAAGAGCACGAAGACTTTTGGAGACTCGAAGCCTTGAAGATTCCAAGTGACCTATTAGGAACCAAACCCGAATAAGATTTCGCTAAATATAGATGCGACGAATTGTTTGCTATCTTGTATGGTTTCTTACCTTAGCTAATGAAACCTGTTTTCTAAATAAAATTTCTTGTATGGGTTATTCTTCTTCTTCCATACTCCATTCGTTCCTACTCTAAACCTTGGTCAACTCAACGGATGGACCATATCAATAAGGAGGACAAGGAACTCAACTCCACCAAGCGTAAGAGCCACGCCGATGCAAAGAAGTGGATGCTCCAGGTTGAAGAAAGAATGAAGGATGCCAACATTGAAGTCAACAGAATGCTTCATTATGCCACCCAATTCCTAAAGGACGACGCTCCAACTTGGTGGGAGATGCAACACACCATTGATGATCATCAAGGGGTGATATCTTAGGAAGAATTTAAAGTGGTTCTACTTCAATATCGTCTCGTATACCAAAAATCCAAGAAGTTGAAGTCCCGAAACATTTAGCTTGCACGATCTATGGAGAAATAGGGCATATCACCAAGGAGCATCATGATCAGCGCCCCTACTGTGAAGGAAGGCACCCATCAGAAGAATGTCCCACCTCTCAAGTTACATTCTTCCTATGCGAAGGGACCAATCACAACCCCGCTCAATGCACCTCCACCCGGTGGAACATCAACTGAATCAACAAGTCAGAGATGGAATGCGCCAAGACCTCATGAAGCTCCGCGAGGACACGACAAATATAAGAGATGGATTCAAGACTCTAGAAACCGTACCCAAAGACATCACTTCGCAATATTTGACATATGAAAGGAATGCCCATTTTCCCCAAACTGGCCCATGGAAACATTCTTCAAGGCAAGTAAGAATGCCCGAGTGATAGAAAAACGTGATTCACCTATCCTCATACATGGTAATTATTTGGGTGCAGGATGGATTGATCACCATTCCTACTACTCTTATTATTCGCTCTTGTACTATTGGCTTTGCGAATCTTGAGTGCCCTTTTCAACCTTAGCAGAGAGTCGACGTTGAGCCTAAACCCTAGAATGGTATATTGTTACACCCTTCTAAAAGCATCCATTGCTAAGCGTAGGAATATACGGTAAGGATGAATCCCAACCGTGAATTATGGGAACCGTGAAGTAAACGTTCCCTATTTTCCCACCATGAGAGTTTTCCTAGTTTAAGAAGTGCCTTCTCGGAAACTATCAATCATGATGTTTAGAATGTGCTAGAGACATTGTGCCAATAAAAGTCTAAAGGAGAACCAATCTAAGCTAAGTGAATCCTCGAGAAGTGACCTAGTCAATTTCTTTTAAGGGTGGTAGCATCCTAAAGGACCCCGAACCTTTCTTTCTTTCTAGCCTTCCCAAATCTCGGGACGAGATTTCTTTTAAGGGTGGTAGTCTGTCACATCCCAAAATTCTTCTAATTTTGGAGTGTGAAATAAATAAATAAGTTTGATTGATTGTTTGACTATGTTGAAAATTCTCAAAGAGAAGAAACTTTTTGAATAGAAAATCCTCTCAACCTTGAATTCAAAATCTTATATTCTTTTGTTATGACCTAAGTAGCCATATGGGCAAAAGGGCATGGATTAATTATGGATTGTAGAATTGGAGTGCAAGATTTCAAAAATTCAAAATCATTAAGCATGCATGACCATCATTGCATATAAACCCTAAGAAAAATTTAGTATTGCCTAAAAGAAAAATCAAAACCCTAAATGGGATTTCCCAATTCTTAAGTACTACATGACCTATTGTTTGGGTACATATTAAAACTGATGAAAAGTATTCCCTGTATGTCCTGAAATAAATTTGGGATATTTTCCAAAAAAATTCTAAACCCAAATTCCCTATTAATGAAACTAGCCTTGTAATGCCTTGTAAGCAAATGGCATTATGAATATTTTCAACTTTGGTAAAACCATATTCTATACATCCTTAAAGGTGTGTTTTGAATTTATAAATTTCTAGAAATTGATTTGGTTCAATTTGGAGCCCTAAAACAAAAGTTATAAAGGAAAAACAGAAAAGAATAAAAGAAAAAGACTACAGAAAAAAAAAGGGAAACAACTAACCTAACCGGCCAGGCCCAGCCCGAGCCGCCCCTCCTCTCTCTATCTGCCGCGCGCAGCGCAGCACAGAGGCCCATCGCAGCCCAGCCACAGCCCGCGTTCCCCTCCCTCCTCTCTCCCGCTGGCAGGTGGGACCCCACCCCATCTTCTTCCACCTCGCGACAGGAGACCGCGATGAGCACGATGCCGCCCCTTTTTTTCAAATCCGATCGAATCCGGTTGATTTCTTGCCCCTTCTGCACGAATCCGCCCCCATATAAATCCTCTAACCCCCGCGTTCATTTCCCCGTTTCAAAACACCCCGAAAACCCTAGCCCTTAGCCGATTCGGATCTCGCTGACGCCGCGCCATTGTTTCCCACGAGAGCTCGAGGTAGAGCACGGTCTGGTCCACCCCGTGACCTCTCCTCTCCCTAGATCCCTTCTCCTTGGAGAACCGCTTCACCCTGTTCCGTTTTCCCTCTCGCAGGAACTCCGTAGGCTGCAGAATTCGTCGCCGGAGTACCACATGCGCCACGGAGCTCCATCCAACCGTATCTGTCGCTGCAGGAAGCAAGGGAGGTCACTGAGGGTACCCGCGAGATCGTGTTAACGCGACACACCCCGTCATCCACTCCGACGTCCTGGGAACTCGCCGGAGCACTTCCTAACGTCGCCATCTGAGCCGCTCGCCGCCGCTCGCCGTCGACCGGGCCGGTGAGCCAGCAGGGCTGGTTCCCATCCATCGGATCTGAGACGGACGCTCCAGATTAGATCGAGGCCCAACCGGTACCCTCCAATCAGGGTGTGACGTGTGTCGCCCAGTCAGCAAGTCCCGTCACCGCCCCGTCATCGCTGCATCATCCGCCAGGTCAGCGCCCAGTCACTGTCCACGTAGCAAAGCATATTCCCTGGAATATTCCCTGCATAATTGAAATTGATTTAAATAGACAGAATTTTGTCCAATCTTGTAAAATTCATATAAAATTGAATACATGTCCAAAAATTATAAATAATATATGGTTGGATTCATAAAATTGTGTAAAACAATAATACAAGATTAGATATAACTTTTACAGTACATATTTACTGTAATAAATTAAATGGTTTAATGAGCCTTTTAGACATAATAAATCATAGTAAATTATCTGTATATCCTAAAAATACAAATAACGTGTCTATGGATTCATAATTTCATATAAAACATTAATATGCTGTTAGATCCAAATTTTGCAGTGTAAAAATTGCTGTAGTGATTTAAATAGTTTTAATGGACTTTTAGAGTATTAAATTCATAGTAAATAATTTATAACTCAGAAAAATATGAATAATATGTCTCTGGAATCACATTATCATGTAGATTACAGATATGAATTTAGTTTGAATTTTAGACAAGAGAAATTGTTTAAATGATTTAAACTCCATTAAACACTATTTAAATCATAAGAAAAGATTTATAACTCCGATTAAGTTGAATCCAATTGCTACTGGTTCGTATGAATGCCCTCTATCCAGTACACTTTAGATACAAATTTAATATGGCAATTAGTACAGAAGTTCAACAGAACTATTAAAACCCCATTACAGAAATCAACATTTAATGATAAAATACCCTATTACATTAAATGAACTCATACATGCATCATATGATATATTAATGTTCATAAAACTAATTATAACCATTGTGTCATGTTAAATCATCATGCATGTTTACGATCATCCTTGTTGTGTTTGCTATGTTTGCAATCGTTTTGATTGGAACTACCTTGTCCTCGTATTAGATTGTTCGGAGAGTGCGATTGCTGCGGAGAAATACAATCAACACCCATATTATCAACATAAGGCAAGTTACACCACTTGTTCATATTATCTTCCCAGTTTTGATTCTATGCATGTGATCTTCAAAATTCTGTAGTATGCATGTGTAGGATATTCTAGTAGAATTTTTCCTTAGTATTATTTTGCAAGTGCGATGATTTTGTAGTTTGCCATGAGTAGCTCTATACTTAGGATTTCCATCCCAATAGGTTACCCCTTTTTTTGCTAAGTGTTGCTTGCTATGCTATATATATACAAAGTACCATTGGGGGGTTCGAAAGACAAAGAATTTTCTAAGTATAAAGGCTCTCTAGAGCAAACTTTTCCTCTCAAATCCACTTCAAAATAAAACTAAGTTTTCTTCTGGGCGGAATGGTTGTCGGGTCAACGAGTGTGATTTTGGTGGAGGACGGCCGCCCAGGAATCAAAGAAGTCTGCCATGTTTCAGAATTCAGAAGCTTCCAGTGCAACCACAATACATTATGGGCTCTGTCTTGGCCTAGTACTTAGTGGGAAACCTCACCTGGGTACCAACATTTAGAGGATTCTGGGCACGGTTGGATCCGGAAGGTAGAGGGGCTACTAAGGGAAAGCCTCGCCATGGTCTTGTTTGTAAAAGGACTTGATCGTGGATTGTGGGTAAAGTGCACAAACTCTCGAGAGTATTGCAATCTGATCGATCAGCCGTGTTCACGGTAACAGAACAACAATGAGCGTCTGAAGGATGGAGCCTCTGAAGGATCTTCCTCTCTCTTTTCTAAAACAAAGTTTTAAAACCCCATGGCATGTGTAATATCGCTAATGGGTGGGGTTTTGGGAAACTTGGTGTGTAATATCCAAGTGACGCTTGGTGCGTAATATCCAAGTGTCTGGTTGTTTGGACACTTGGTGCGTAATATCCTCGTGTGCCACGCGACCTTATTTTATCAAAGCAAATGTTTACAAAGTAGGACAATCCTCTCTTCTTCTCTCTACTTAAGAAAACTAGCTTTATGCAAATGAACTCCAAAGCCTAAACTAGCCTTGCATGTAGAATTAGTCTTTCCTTCCTTGGTGTAATTTGCCAATACATTCAAAGTATTGACCCAACTTGTTGGCTGCATGTTTCATGTGGAGAATTTCGGAGATCGTTGCAAGGTGCGCTAGGATCGCGGGTCTTCACTCAACCTGCCTGTGGCATTGATGGGACTCCAAGTTGTATTTATATCGCTTCTGTTGTAATAATGTAAACTCTGGATTATTCGATTCATGTAATAAAGACTTGTGTTTTACATGATATTTCATCGACTGTGAGTGCTAGCTATTGATCCAGGGACTGGCATGTTAATCACAGGGACTTAGGATCTTACTTGATCCGAGGTCGCTACACGGGAGGAGCTGGAGCCGGATGGGCCACAATGGCCGGCCTGGCCGGGCGAGGGAGTAGCTGGGGGCGACGGAGTGGGTCGACTGGCGCGGCCCAGCCGGGAGGACGCTAGGCGGACCGGGGCGCGGGAGCCGGATGGGCCACAACGGCCGGCCCAGCCGGGCGAGGGAGTAGCTGGGGGCGCCCCAGTCGGACGGGGACGGGGCCGGAAGTAGAAGGTGGCACGGCGGTGGGCCGGCTGGGAGGCTCCAGCCGGCCCAGGTTGACTCCGGTTCAGTTTTTCTTTTATCTCTCGCCTGTTTTTGCCTTTTTCACCTGTCTTAGAGCGTCCTTTGGGGTACCCGGGGATAATCCCCCCCGACACTAGCCCCCGAGCGCGCGCTGATTTCACCCGGAGGGGGAAATTCGCACGAGCTCCACAAAACTTGTCGTTGTCGTTGTAGATGAAGTGCTTGAATGACGTCCGGATGGACACCTCCATCCCGGAAGCAACACAACCACCGCGGGGGCGCGCGAGCGCACCCGCGGGGTGTAGCCCCCGAGATTCGGAGTAGCTGATGGAGACAGGTGCTTCGAATCTTTTATCTCTTGCCATTTTTGACACCTCGAACTTGCTATCCGGCTGAACGGCTTCAGCCGGACTGAAGAACTTGATTACACCGGGGGCACACGAGCGCACCCGGTGGCTGTATCCCCCGAGATTCGAAGTAACTGGCGAAGACAGGTGCTTCGAATCTTCATCTGTACTTGAATTCCGACTCAGTGCAGTCGTGCAAAACAAACAAACAGAAGTGAACTTGTTGTCAGTACATCAACATATAGTACACATGCTATCAACCGGATAACGGTTTTATTTTTCAAAAACTAGCTCGTGCTTCTCTGAACACTTAGTCACTTTCCCGTGCGCTCTGCTGTTTACGTTGTGTCCTTGCCGGCCAGCCGGGTTGCAGTCTGGAGCCGGAACCGAAGGGGGAGCTGACAGTACATTGCACACGGTACTAGGGGCTCAGCAGCCAGAAAATACCAACTAGACACAAGGTCGGAATGTCCGATCTGTCGCACCCTTCGCCGTTTTTCATGTGGGATGCCTCGGGCTTTTGCTCTTGCTAGTCGGACAGCCGGGTTGCGGTCTGTAGCTGAGACGAAGAGTGGGCCTCTGACACCGTCGCACACTACTCAGTCGGTTTACGGGTTTAGCAGGCCGGGCCAACCGGCGAGCCCCGGGTAGGGGTTGCCGGCGCCGAAAAACTGAAAGCAGGAAGGAAAACAACATCTGGCGAGCTCTCGAGGGTTGCTCGAGGTCGGAAAAACACTCACATTGTAGCTGTCGGTGTAGCAGGGTCGAAGGCGCGATTCCGTAGGCGTTGCGGCTGCTGAAACTGTCCGACTAGCGTTCCAGCCGGATAGCCTGGCCCAGCCGAACAGGCAACCAAACGCGGCGTAGCCGGATTCGGTTCCCAGCCGGCCGGGCAACCAAACGCGCCAGGATGCGCCGAGACGGCCTGGCCCAGTCGGAACGGGTCCAGCCGGCCGAACCGGAACCAAACGGGGCGAAGTCGCGCGGAGTCGGCCTGACTCAGCCGGAACGGGTCCGAACCATCCGAATCAAACAGACAAACGGATAGTCGGACGGATATAGCCGGATCTGAAATTTTTCTCTGTTTCCTTCTCCGGCCGGATTTTTCATTGCTTTTTTTCTCTCTAACCGACTCTTTCTAGTCGGTTTTCTTTCCTCAAATTTTTTTTCCTTTTCTAATCGGGTTGCCCAACCGGATAGCAATCAACCGGCCTGTACCACTTCTCCTTCTCATTTTTATTTTTCCCACCGACTACCACTAGCAGCCGGTTCACTTTTTTTTCTTTTTCTTAACCAGCCGGATCTCTACCTCCCTTTTTTCTTGATTTTTTCTGACCGGCCGTTCCATCTCTTTTTTCTTTCTCTCACTTTTTTTTTCTTCTAATTTTCTCTCAACCGGCTATCCGCAGCCGGCCTCTTCTTCCTTTCTCTCTGGACACCGACGCGAGGAGGTGGCAACTGGCCGGTGCGAGCACACGCGCGAGGCGTAGCCGGCTGCGGCGTGCCAGGCACAAACCGGATGCGGCGGAGTCGGTCGAGCGGGCGATGGACGCGCGGACGCTCGAGGTGCAGCCGGCCGTGCGCGAGCGGTCAGAGCGGCGGTTGGAGGTGCGGGGAGCCGGCGCGGCGGTGGGCCTGCAGCAGCCGGTCAGGCAGCAGCCGGACAGCGGCCATACCGAGCAGTGGCAGGCGAAAGTTTGGCTTTGAAGAGCTCGCTACGCATGCAACGTACGTAGGAAATGAGTAGGAGGGCATCAGCATAATGTCAAGGGCACGTCACCCGCATGGTATTTGTGGCAGTATAGCGCACGTATGTACGTATTCTTAGATGTATTTTGACTGGAGTGCGGTAGCGGGCGTGCTCTGCTCGGCAAGCGCATCCGCGCGCTCTAGCTTGGCTGCTTACCTCTTTGCTGCAGCTAGCTCGAGACGGCGTACTGCCGGCCTGCCGCATGCGAGGAGGCGTAGAGAGGGAGGTTCGCGCGCGGGTGCCGGCATGCACGGAGCGGCTCTGCCATGGGCGAGGGAGGTGCACGCGCTCGAGCGGCGCGGCAGCAGACGGGCGTCTGCCGGAGCGTGGGCCTGTGAAGCTTGGCGGCGCGGAGGCGTGGTCTGCGGCTTGGGGAAGTCGACCGCGGGCGGGCTCTGGGATGAGCGACGCACAGGCGCGGCCGGCGCGGGCGCAGAGGTTGTGGACGAGCGCGGCGGCGCAGACGGCGCGAAGATGGTGAGGGCGGCCGCGGCGCGGCTCGCAAGGGACAGCTTCCGCATGCGCGGGAGTCGCTGCGGGACCGCTGTAGGCGAAGGAGGTGCACGGCCGCGGCCGGGCGGTCGCGCTGCCGGTGCGGACGACACGCGCGCTGGCGCGTACATATGCGCGGAACGGCAGCTCGCGGGAGGGGGCGAGGACGCTGGTGGGCTGGTGGGCACGGAGACGCTGCCACGGGCGCGGGCGGACCTGCCACGGTCGCGGGGGCAGTGAGGCCAACGGCAGCGCGGACGGCGACGGCGCGAGCGGCGAGGGGCGCGAATGGTGACGACTCGAACGGCGAGGCTGCTGGCGGTGGCGTCACGGACGGCGAGGCCGGCAGCGGCGCGAACGGCGAGCCCCCGGGAATCTTCTGGAACGGAGTTGGAGTTGGCGACCACGGCCTGGCGGAGACGGCAAGCTCCCGGACAACTTGAAACGGCATCTGTGCCGATGATGATGAAGAGGTCCCGTGCAGACGGAACTCCGGCCGAAGCTATAGTTTTGCCCCACGGTGGGCGCCAACTGTCGTTGTATTGGGAACGACAGTACCTGAAGAAGGTTAGATAGAGGTGTGGGGACTAGCAGGGAAGCTATCGACGGCGTCCGCAGGCGGGATTGGGCAGAAGCCAGTGTAGCGGGACACAGAAAGTACCCAGGTTCGGAGCCCTCGTGGTAAAACCCCTACTCCTGCATGTCTAACAGTATATGTGAGTATAATCGGATTACAAGGGTGCTCCTCGAGCTGTTTCTGAGCTAGCTAGCAGAGAGTCCGTGAGCTGATCGTTTGGAGTACTACTTGTGCGTGTGAGTGAGGGAGTGATCGATGGGTGACTTTCCTGTGAGAAGGAGGCCCTCCTTTGGCTTATAAAGATGGCCCAAGGAACATAGTGGGACTCACTTGCCTAACTATACTATTGCATGTGTCATGCATGATGTAGTGCATAGTGGCACACTAGTGCATACATCATCTGATAAAGTAGTATGGGTTGTGTCTTCTCAGTTGTCTTCTCGTTGTCAGGTCCTTGTCCCTTCGATGTACGTCCGGGGATCCAATGTGTAGCTGGTACTGATCGGTAGAGAAATAGCAGCTGGGCTGCTACCGACTAGAGGAGGGAGCCGGTCAGCTCTCCACGATCCGTCCTGGGGAACAGCAGCTGCTGGCGATCGCTGCTGCCATAGCGAGCCAGGGCGAGGCGCTGGTCGAGCTAGCAAACCAGCCCAGCAGGGACTGGTGGTGCGAGACGGCCCAACTGGGCGAGGCGAGGGGGAGCGGCCGGGAGTCCGGCTAGCGGCCCAGCCGGGAGGAGCTGGAGCCGGATGGGCCACAATGGTCGGCCTGGCCGGGCGAGGGAGTAGCTGGGGCCGACGGAGTGGGCCGACTGGCGCGGACCAGCCGGGAGGACGCTAGGCGGAGCGGGGCGCGGGAGCCGGATGGGCCACGACGGCCGGCCCAGCCGGGCGAGGGAGTAGCTGGGGGCGCACCAGTCGGATGGGGACGGGGCCGGAAGTAGAAGGTGGCACGGCGGTGGGCCGGCTGGGAGGCTCCAGCCGGCCCAGGTTGTCTCCGGTTCAGTTTTTCTTTTATCTCTCGCCTGTTTTTGCCTTTTTCACCTGTCTTGGAGCGTCCTTTGGGGTACCTGGGGATAACCCCCCGACACTCCGGCAAACTGTTGGGCTTCATCGTTTCGCATCATGGAATCGAGGTGAACCCGGGGAAAATCTAGGCCATCCTCGACATTAAACGTTCGACTTGCCTGAAGGACATACAAAGGCGCACAGGCTGCATCGCAACAGTAAGCCGGTTCATCAGCCGACTTGGTGAGAAGTCTATGCCGCTCTATAATTTGCTCAGTAAGGCGGACAAATTCACATGGACGAACGAGGCTGACGCAGCACTTCAGGAGTTGAAAACAATACTCTCCTCCCCACCAATACTTGCACCACCGGTGTCAAGGGAGCCTATGTTTGTTTACATGGCAGCAACCAACAAGGTAATCAGCATCGTCATCGTGGTGGAGCGCAAGGAACCAACCCACGAATACGGAGTCCAGCAGCCTGTTTACTATGTAAGCAAGGTCTTGACGAAATCCAAACAGCGTTACCCGCACTACCAAAGATAGCTTATGGAGCTTTCCTTGCTTCACGCAAGCTAAGGCATTATTTCCAGGACCACCCTATCACAGTGGTGAGCAAAGCTCCACTATCCGACATAATCAACAACAGCAACGCTATAGGGAGAGTGGGAAATTGGGGAATTGAACTTGCCGCCTTTGAAATCACCTACAAGAGACGCGACGCTATCAAATCACAAGCATTGGCAGATTTTCTCGTAGATTGGATAGAACTGCCAGAAGACACTCAACGGCTTGGGGGATGGTGTATTATTACAATCACCAACAGGAGAGAAGTTGCAATACGTCCTGCAGATTCACTTCAATGCTACCAACAACATGGTGGAGTACGAGACCCTCATTCACGGACTTCGTGTAGCCAAAGATATTGGCATCAAGCACATAGTTTGTTGTGGAGATTCCGACTTGGTTGCCCAGCAAGTAGCTGGCACCTAGAACGCGCGAAACCCTATGATGGCGTCATATCGAGGCGAAGTAGATGAAATAGCCAAGTGCTTCGACGACTACGAAGTCAAGTATGTCAAAAGGGAGGAGAATGAGGCGGTAGATCTGCTGTCAGAGCTTGAATCAGTTTGTTGACCAATTCCGCCAGGCATTTTCCTGGAACATTTACAGACCCCATCCGTGAAGGGAGCGTGTAGCATCCCAATTGTCTAACAATTGCAATGCTACTAGCCTAGTCTAGATATATGCTAATTCCTATATATAATTGTTGCATCATAATTATATCATGCTCATGTCATCATGCCACCTTGCATTTGAGCATCATATAAAACCCTTTTGTTTTGGTTCTTATCTCATATGCATCATTAATTGTATTTGCCTCTTGATATTGTATTTGGTTATTGATATATTGTTTAATGCCCAAGTTGAGTTGGGGGCATATCTTTTATTTAACTCCACCACCTTTCTTGTTATCATCCCATCATTCCACCATTCCACCATATATGAGCATTGCAATTTATTTGGTTTTACCTCTAGCTCATGTGGGTTGGGATGGATCCCATTCTTTTTCCACATGCTCTCATCTTAGCATCATGTTGTTTTCACATTATTGATATGTGGAGCCACCTTTGCATGCATTATGAGTAGTGCTCCTTTTTCCTAGCTTCCATATGGATTATTATGGATTTATGCTTATGTTGGGATATTTTTGGGACTATTAAGCATCTAGTGGAATATACACACCAGCAAGTCCCAATTATAATCAAATATGGTCATCTCCATCTACTCCACATGGGGCATCCTTTTAATTCTTTTTGCTTGGCTTTTATTCCAATTTTGGGAATGCATAATAATAATGCCATGTAATATTATTGTTCTCACAAGAATACACATGGCATTAAATATTTTGCATGGGCCATGCAAGAACCACCACATTCTAGTCTTTTGGTTTTTATTTGAATTTTGAGTGGATCTTCCCCATATCTCTCTCTACCCCTCTTATGCTTGATCTTGCTTGATGCATGCAAGCATCTAAACCCTAAAACCATCTCCATCCACCCCATCACCACCTTTTATCTCTGCTTCCCTTTGGACTAGCTCTTGTTCGATCTTGGTTTGTTCTTGCTTGAGCTTGCCAAAAAGGAAGCACATCAACCAATCCTCTATCTAAGATCCTATCCTAATCACCTACACCTCTACCACCATCTTACACCTAAGCTAAACCCTAAACCTACCTCACCCTCTCCTCTTCATCTAACCCGAACCCCTCTCTCTAGCTAACCCTAGTTTCCCCCTCTCTCTCGGCCTCTCTCCTCTCTCACCTAGCTGGCCCCACCTAGCTACCCCCTCCCCTAGTACAAACCCTAACCGAGCCTAGCTCCAACCCGAGCTCCAAGCCTCCCTCCTACCCTAGCTCTCTCTCTCTCCCTCTCTTTTCTCTCCCTGACGTGAGGACCCCCAGCCCGAGCCTTCCCACTGCACCAGCCCGAGCCCTACCTGCCCATCTCCTACCCTGCCCCTGCCCCGACCCGAGCACGTGAAGAGGGGAGGAAAAGTGACCGAAGCCACCTTTTCTCTACCCCACTCCCCACGGCACCTTCCCCTCCCTCTGCTATCTGCCACCACCTTCCACGCCTCTGTCCCGCCAGATCTCCCCAGGCCGCCCTTCCCTCCCCGTCTACCCCTGCCACCATCCACCACTGATCACCACCTTCCCGTTGGCCTCCTCTCGACTACACCGTACCAGGCGGCGGCGCGGCGTCCAGGTGTCGAGGAAGAACGGGTCGGCCTCTGCAACGCCCCTATACCGCAGACGTGGAGGAGGAGGAGCCCCAGGCCGAGCTGCACACCGTCGCCTCGACGCAAAACCCTAGCCCGTGTTCGTCTGCCTCGCCGACGATCGATCGCTCTGTTGCCCGCACCACCAACGTCAACAGCCCCGCGGTGAGCCCCTGTACCTCCTAGACACGCTCCTCTTCGCTGCTGTTGTCTGGCCGCCCCGGACCTTACGCCGAACACTCTCTGCGCGCCGGCGGTCACTGCGCTCACGCGGCGTAGCGCCTCGCAGACGGCATGTCCAGCCCCCACCCACCTTGCGGTCACCAAACCTCACCTAGCCGCACTGGTCCCGGCCCTCCGCGCGCACGCCCGCGACCAGGGATCGATTCCCCGCCCGCGCCGCACACCGATCTCTAGCCAGATCGCGGAGAAGAACAACAGTACGGGCCATGGTCGTTTTTGCTTAACCCCCTGCATCTTTTTCGGCTAAACCCGCGGTACACCGAGCCCACCGTCAGCCTCTCTGTTAGTTTTGCGAAAACACCCCCGCAGATTTATGTACTCAACCCGCACTCCCTCACAGCGCCACGTGGTCAGTTCTCCACCTCTCTCTCTCAAGTGGGCCTGCGAGCCAGCGGGTCCCATCTGTCAGTGTCACGGGCTGGGCACTTCCGCGGTGAAAAACCTCTCTGCGCGCTGTGTCGCCCAGTCAGCAGCTGGCCCACCTGTCGGTGGCTCTGGCTCACACTGGACTGGGTGACAAAAGTATTTCTGAATTTCTGTTTTAATTCAAACTTTTTCAAATTAATTTAAATTCAAATTTCAAATCTGTTTTCAAATATCTTTTAAAATATAAACCCAAATTAAACATGTAATATATGTTTTGAGATCAGAAAAATGTGAGGAATTCAATTATGCCATTCAAAATATATTTTGGACACTTTAATTTCCAAGTTAATTAAAATTACAATAAAATGCCCTTTTACCTTAATTAATTAATAACTTTTGTTTTATAACTCCAAATTTAACAAATAATATGTCTAAAATGATTAGCTCGACGAGACCTTTCTGTTTATGCATTCCATTACCTGTTTTGCAGCATGAATCATATAAATATAAAGTCTACAACAACTTATTTGGGGTTGAAATGTGGCCAAAACTCAATAAAATGATTTATTCTTGTATTCCACACCTCACCCATGCCATGCTACTTTATTGCCATGCAAATTGTGCATCATTCATCATGGCATGATTGTTTGCTTGTCGCATTTATTCATATGCTTGTGCACTTTATTTATGTTGGCCCTTGTTTGTTTGGTTCTTCCTCGAATAGACGCTGAGCAAGGGATATATCAAGAAACCCAGGAGCACTACCCAGATCCTTCTCTCGCTTCAACTGAGCTGCCAGGCAAGCACTACCACATGCTTGCATACATATAGTACCTATTGCCTCTATCTTATTCTTGCATCATTGAGTCGCGATTGCATTAATCTGAATCCCAAGTACTGCATAGCCTTTACTTTTAAACCCCACCGAAGCTTGTTCCTCCATCCCATGAGCCATTACTACAGGAGTTGTTTGAGCCATGCGAGTCGTAGAACAGCATGTGTAGGGTATGTGAGTGTCTGTTGGACAACGAGGTACCTAAACAACTTAACCTGAGTAGTAATGGGATAACTAATGAAAGTGGCACCGGTGAGCCATATTTGCAATTTGGTTTTTCAGGCTCACTTGTGTCCCGTAGGACCCCGAGTACTTGATTCCTGTTCCTTGAATATTCGCGCTATCCACATCCGGGAGGCTTATGAACCCCCCTGAGCCAGAGCTTGATTCATTCTTATTTCTTGGGGCCACAATTAGTTTGGGGATTTATTACTATCCTGTACTTATGCCATGCTTTACTGCTTTATTTAAAATTGTGCGAGGTACTGCACCTGTACTGTTTAGTGCCGTGACACGTTTTCGCTGTATCGACAAGCCCAGTGACACTTTCGGGTTCCAAGTCGTTTACAGCCGTCCACACAAACCTTGAGTCCGTCTCGGAGTAGGCCAACTTCGTCGCGGGTAGCTTAATGGGGTGGCCCCCTGAAATATTTCTGAATCCTGTGATCGCTTTGTCGTGACTGCCTCATTGGGTTTTGATTTGGTTTTTCCGAGGTTGATCGAGTGTGTGTTGCTATTTGTGCACCCCTGCAGGGTAAAACTTTCTGAAAGCCGTGTCCGCGGTTATGGACGACTTGGAGCACAGTTTCTCGATCATAGACAAGCATAAATAAAGTACCGCCTTTTAATTTGACTAAGTACCTGACTAGTAAATAGTGCAACACTCACGGAATGGATAATAAAATTGCCAACGGATGGGGGTTGTTCGTCCGCTTCCTCGTCGGTAAGCGAGGAGGAGGATGGATCTGTGGATATTACTGTTATAACTGTTATTATTAATTCACGGACATCCGTCTATCTCTGGTTAGGCCGATGGTTAGCGAGTATCTATAGAATTGTTAGGGTTTATCTTTTGCTGCAATTGCGTCACCCCAGGTTGTGTCCCCTTTAGAGGCATAAAGACTTGCTGAGTACCCCTAGGGTCTCACACGATAAATTGTTTGATTCAGATGAACAGGTAAACTCGCAAGATGGATACTGGGTGGAGGATACGGACGATGTGGGCAACGATCATTCGGTGTAGAGATTCCGGGAACGGAGATCCGTGAGATCTGTGGGCGGGATGTGTTTATTTATGGGGCATCTTATGCCGATTTGCTTCTTATCCGTACTCGGACCTTGTTTTCCGCTTCCGCCTGATACTCTGATGTTTGAGGTATGAGGAGATATCCTAAACTATTATATCTATCTAGGATATTTGGATCTTGCCGTATGGCGTTGCAATATTTCTATTTCTTTTAGATGGAATGACTCTGAGAACCATTGTATGGTGGCTTGCATACATACTCATTTGTGTATGTAGTTGATCCCTTCGCCTGCCGAATACGCCGCCCGTTCTTGTCCCGATGTTTGGAAATGGTTAGGACGGCCGAAAGGTCTACCTGTGAGTGGCATTTGGGCCCCACCGTACTATTTTAACCATTTCCGCTCATCCAGACTTGTAACTAGGAGCGTAATTCACCGAGGTAGTTACAATTGGTATCAGAGCCATCCCGCCCTTCAGGGTCTCAGCCAAATGGTCGTTGTCAGTCTAGCAAATATTTTGGTAGTTATGTATACTAGGGAAAAACAAAACGCGAGAGTAGGACTGCTTCCACTTTTCTTCTTACCCACCCACCACCCTTTTTCTGGTAAGGAAGTGTAACGTTTTCAATCCTCTTCTTAAAAATTCAAACTAGGATTCACGTGTTCTGGGTTTCCGTAGTACCATAGAAAGTGTGTGTGTGTGTGTGTGTGTGTGTAATTCCTTATCTATCTGTTGCATCCAATTTGTTGTCACAATCTGCCTTTGGTTATCAACTGTTGGTACATTCCATACCGACTGGCTTTTGAAAACCGGCGCGATCTATCTGATTCCTTGTTAACCGGTGCCATCTTCTTAAGGGTGTTCTTCCTTCTAGCAACTCCACATCCTGTGCAAGCATCAGTTGCTAATCTCTACCTGATAAGTGTTTTTGCGCATCTATTGGTATTTTAATGCCGAAAAATGCGGAAAATTTTTCTTTGATACATCTGTGTTTCCACACTCCTTTTCAGTCGTGTGTGAAACATTATCCATCTCCCTTTTATCAGCATGTCCATGCTAACTCATTCTTTTGTCACCGGCGCTTAATCCTGGAGTTTTATTTCATCTCCAATTCTCTTGGGCTAATTACATAACATGTGTCGATCCGATGCTGGTGATTGTAATTTGGTTCTCAGCATAGCTATAGGACACTTATCATGAGTGGAATATGGAAAATGCTATCAACACTATCCTCCAAATGGTGACGGTTATCTCCTGTGATTTTGAGTACACCGTGATCATATCTATGCATATTCAAGCATCTTTGGCAATCCGGAGTTTCCCAAAGCACTACGGCGGTCTATCATCTGTCCATCATGTTGCACATCTTTTTGAACTCCATATCTGCCCAATTCTCCTGGATACGAGGGAATTGCATCTTTTCGTCTCTGATAGCTTTGCTTAAGGTATGAGCTATCATCGGTTCTTATCCAAGATCTCTTTATCTTTGTAACCGGTGATCCGATCGACAATGTGAACCAGGTGGCATTTCCTGTACTCTTCCGAAGGACCAGATAATCTATTCTTCCAGTGCATCTTCTTCAACACGAACCCGTGCTCTTAATATTGATCTTTCTAAGAGCGTTGAGCTCAGAAAATGTTTCGAGCATTTGTTCGTTTCTCCCGCCTCTCGAACTTGATATTCTGGGAATATCCTGTTAATCCATGGTGGTATATGTTGATAATATGCTTGCCTTTTCGATATCAATGGAAGGACATGAAAGATCATCTGTGTCTCTTTCTCTCAAGCTTCGTGAGCACTGCCTGTGTGCAAAGTCTCAAAGTGAGAATTCTGACTTTTTGAAGTCACCTATCTCGGCCACGTCCTTCTGCTAAATATATCGCTTCATTTTCTGGAATCAGCAAGTTCATTGTTAATTCCATCCTCCATCTTCAATCAAATCCGGAGTTGTTCCTTGTTGGCAAGTTATCATCGTCGCTCCGCTAAAGTTTTCCTCAAAACTGCTAAATCTCTCGCAATCATTTCAAGAAGAACATGGAGTTCTTTTCACCTCAGTCTCGTCAAGTAACCTTTGAAACCCTCTCGTTCTATCATCTATGCTCAATCCACCGGAGGCCATGAAGATTTTTCAGATCTTTTGTAATCCTTATGTGCAAGTGGTGCTATCTTTTTCTTTATCTGTGGGATCTTGCAGTTGTCTCCGTGATCTTCCTTCATATCTTTCCGGTGGCTGGTTACTTATGATATGACGACAACATCATCACCCTTATCTATCTTGGATCCGTTGAATCGTTTGCATCAATCTTTGTTTTCTTATGGAGTTCCATGAGCTCTTCTTGTCAATACCTTCAGTCTGTTTTGGTAGTTGGGTTGCATGGTTTTCTTATTCATGTGCGGAGTAATGCTTTGAGTGCGGGATGGAGTAGCTACCATACCACTACTCTTATCATTCGCTCTTGTACATTGAATTGGTGAATTAATGTGATTTCACTCATTCCACGGAAGTTAGAAGTGGCCTTTATCCCTCGATACTTTTACTTCCGTCCTTGTTTTCCGGAGTGCTCTCTTGAAGAAAGTAATCAATAATCTCTTGTTGGTGGTCTGTCTATTCTAGGTGCAACAAAATCTTCAATTATCTGGTGGAAACAAACGCAAACTCTTTTCTGTCCTCGTCATTCTACCGATGCTCGACGTCCTCAAACAAGATGAAAGGAAACTATCTCTCTGTGTTTCATCAATTCTTTTTCTGTGGTAAAGCCAATTATGGTTGATGCCATCAGCTGCAAATCTATTGCGTTAGCCTCAAGGCTAAAGAAAGCAATAAGTATCTCTACAATAAACTCCATATCCTCCATATTCTTTGCTTCTCGGGATTCCACCACGATCTAGTTTCACATCCGTCTCTGAAAGTTATATCCGCGCACCTCAATTGCGTGATCCTTTGGGTCTTACCGGCGCAACAAGAATCTAATCCGACGATGTCTAACTAAATCTTTCTGTTCATATCAAGGGACTCTATTGTTTGAAGGCAATATTGTTTCCGTACTTCTTTTCTCATCTAAGAGCAGAAACGATGCTATTGTCATAGTGGTTCAAACCTTTCCAATCTAGCTCTTTCTTCCGGCGAGACAAAGATTCATCCTCTATCGTATCAGTAAATCTTTAATCTTAACGGTGTGTATTTCTTTAGCCTTGATACATCATCTTGTCCTTTCTTTCGCAAGTGGTTCTTTTCTTTTATCATGTTTCTTGAGAAGACCGGAGCTATGTCCATCCTATCCTTCTTGTCTCACGACAATCCTTCAACTCTTCTAACCCGTTGTTTCTCAAGCAAAACGCAAGACTTGCAAAAGGTCTAGCAAGTTTTGCAAGGTGTAGTGGTCGCACCATTCCGCTGTTCATCAACTTGGGAACGCGAGGGTCACCTTCGTTCGAACACCCGTCTCTCCTTGTGTTGTTTTCTTTTTCCTAGGAATCTCGGGGCGAGATTCTTGTTTAGTGGGGGAAAGTTGTAGCATCCCAATTGTCTAACAATTGCAATGCTACTAGCCTAGTCTAGATATATGCTACTTCCTATATATAATTGTTGCATCATAATTATATCATGCTCATGTCATCATGCCACCTTGCATTTGAGCATCATATAAAACCCTTTTGTTTTGGTTCTTATCTCATATGCATCATTAATTGTATTTGCCTCTTGATATTGTATTTGGTTATTGATATATTGTTTAATGCCCAAGTTGAGTTGGGGGCATATCTTTTATTTAACTCCACCACCTTTCTTGTTATCATCCCATCATTCCACCATTCCACCATATATGAGCATTGCAATTTATTTGGTTTTACCTCTAGCTCATGTGGGTTGGGATGGATCCCATTCTTTTTCCACATGCTCTCATCTTAGCATCATGTTGTTTTCACATTATTGATATGTGGAGCCACCTTTGCATGCATTATGAGTAGTGCTCCTTTTTCCTAGCTTCCATATGGATTATTATGGATTTATGCTTATGTTGGGATATTTTTGGGACTATTAAGCATCTAGTGGAATATACACACTAGAAAGTCCCAATTATAATCAAATATGGTCATCTCCATCTACTCCACATGGGGCATCCTTTTAATTCTTTTTGCTTGGCTTTTATTCCAATTTTGGGAATGCATAATAATAATGCCATGTAATATTATTGTTCTCACAAGAATACACATGGCATTAAATATTTTGCATGGGCCATGCAAGAACCACCACATTCTAGTCTTTTGGTTTTTATTTGAATTTTGAGTGGATCTTCCCCATATCTCTCTACCCCTCTTATGCTTGATCTTGCTTGATGCATGCAAGCATCTAAACCCTAAAACCATCTCCATCCACCCCATCACCACCTTTTATCTCTGCTTCCCTTTGGACTAGCTCTTGTTTGATCTTGGTTTGTTCTTGCTTGAGCTTGCCAAAAAGGAAGCACATCAACCAATCCTCTATCTAAGATCCTACCCTAATCACCTACACCTCTACCACCATCTTACACCTAAGCTAAACCCTAAACCTACCTCACCCTCTCCTCTTCATCTAACCCGAACCCCTCTCTCTAGCTAACCCTAGTTCCCCCCTCTCTCTCGGCCTCTCTCCTCTCTCACCTAGCTGGCCCCACCTAGCTACCCCCTCCCCTAGTACAAACCCTAACCGAGCCTAGCTCCAACCCGAGCTCCAAGCCTCCCTCTTACCCTAGCTCTCTCTCTCCCTCTCTTTTATCTCCCTGACGTGAGGACCCCCAGCCCGAGCCTTCCCACTGCACCAGCCCGAGCCCTACCTGCCCATCTCCTACCCTGCCCCTGCCCCGACCCGAGCACGTGAAGAGGGGAGGAAAAGTGGCCGAAGCCACCTTTTCTCTACCCCACTCCCCACGGCACCTTCCCCTCCCTCTGCTATCTGCCACCACCTTCCACGCCTCTGTCCCGCCATATCTCCCCAGGCCACCCTTCCCTCCCCGTCTACCCCTGCCACCATCCACCACCGATCACCACCTTCCCGTCGGCCTCCTCTCGACTACACCGTACCAGGCGGCGGCGCGGCGTCCAGGTGTCGAGGAAGAACGGGTCGGCCTCTGCATCGCCCCTATACCGCAGACGTGGAGGAGGAGGAGCCCCAGGCCGAGCTGCACACCGTCGCCCCGACGCGAAACCCTAGCCCACGTTCGTCTGCCTCGCCGACGATCGATCGCTCCGTTGCCCGCGCCACCAACGTCAATAGCCCCGCGGTGAGCCCCTGTACCTCCTAGACACGCTCCTCTTCGCTGCCGTTGTCTGGCCGCCCCGGACCTTATGCCAAACACTCTCTGCGCGCCGGCGGTCGCTGCACTCACGCGGCGTAGCGCCTCGCAGACGGCATGTCCAGCCCCCACCCACCTTGCGGTCACCAAACCTCACCTAGACGCACTGGTCCCGGCCCTCCGCGCGCACGCCCGCGACCAGGGATCGATTCCCCGCCCGCGCCGCACACCGATCTCTCGCCAGATCGCGGAGAAGAACAACAGTACGGGCCATGGTCGTTTTTCGCTTAACCCCCTGCATCTTTTTCGTCTAAACCCGCGGTACACCGAGCCCACCGTCAGCCTCTCTGTTAGTTTTGCGAAAACACCCCCGCAGATTTATGTACTCAACCCGCACTCCCTCACAGCACCACGTGGTCAGTTCTCCACCTCTCTTTGTCAAGTGGGCCTGCGAGCCAGCGGGTCCCATCTGTCAGTGTCACGGGCTGGGCACTTCCGCGGTGAAAAACCTCTCTGCGCGCTGTGTCGCCAGTCAGCAGCTGGCCCATCTGTCGGTGGCTCTGGCTCACACTGGACTGGGTGACAAAAGTATTTCTGAATTTCTGTTTTAATTCAAACTTTTTCAAATTAATTTAAATTCAAATTTCAAATCTGTTTTCAAATATCTTTTAAAATATAAACCCAAATTAAACATGTAATATATGTTTTGAGATCAGAAAAATGTGAGGAATTCAATTATGCCATTCAAAATATATTTTGGACACTTTAATTTCCAAGTTAATTAAAATTACAATAAAATGCCCTTTTACCTTAATTAATTAATAACTTTTGTTTTATAACTCCAAATTTAACAAATAATATGTCTAAAATGATTAGCTCGATGAGACCTTTCTGTTTATGCATTCCATTACCTGTTTTGCAGCATGCATCATATAAATATAAAGTGTACAGCAACTTATTTGGGGTTGAAATGTGGCCAAAACTCAATAAAATGATTTATTCTTGTATTCCACACCTCACCCATGCCATGCTACTTTATTGCCATGCAAATTGTGCATCATTCATCATGGCATGATTGTTTGCTTGTCGCATTTATTCATATGCTTGTGCACTTTATTTATGTTGGCCCTTGTTTGTTTGGTTCTTCCTCGAATAGACGCTGAGCAGGGGATATATCAAGAAACCTAGGAGCACTACCCAGATCCTTCTCTCGCTTCAACTGAGCTGCCAGGCAAGCACTACCACATGCTTGCATACATATAGTACCTATTGCCTCTATCTTATTCTTGCATCATTGAGTCGCGGTTGCATTAATCTGAATCCCAAGTACTGCATAGCCTTTACTTTTAAACCCCACCGAAGCTTGTTCCTCCATCCCATGAGCCATTACTACAGGAGTTGTTTGAGCCATGCGAGTCGTAGAATAGCATGTATAGGGTATGTGAGTGTCTGTTGGACAACGAGGTACCTAAACAACTTAACCTGAGTAGTAATGGGATAACTAATGAAAGTGGCACCGGTGAGCCATATTTGCTATTTGGTTTTTCAGGCTCACTTGTGTCCCGTAGGACCCCGAGTACTTGTTTCCTGTTCCTTGAATATTCGCGCTATCCACATCCGGGAGGCTTATGAACCCCCCTGAGCCAGAGCTTGATTCATTCTTATTTCTTGGGGCCACAATTAGTTTGGGGCTTTATTACTATCCTGTACTTATGCCATGCTTTACTGCTTTATTTAAAATTGTGCGAGGTACTGCACCTGTACTGTTTAGGGCCGTGACACGTTTTCGCTGTATCAACAAGCCCAGTCACACTTTCGGGTTCCCAGTCGTTTACAGCCGTCCACTCAAACCTGGAGTCCGTCTCGGAGTAGGCCAACTTCGTCGCGGGTAGCTTAATGGGGTGGCCCCCTGAATATTTCTGAATCCTGTGATCGCTTTGTCGTGACTGCCTCGTTGGGTTTTGATTTGGTTTTTCCGAGGTTGATCGAGTGTGTGTTGCTATTTGTGCACCCCTGCAGGGTAAAACTTTCTGAAAGCCGTGTCCGCGGTTATGGACGACTTGGAGCACAGTTTCTCGATCATAGACAAGCATAACTAAAGTACCGCCTTTTAATTTGACTAAGTACCTGACTAGTAAATAGTGCAACACTCACGGAATGGATAATAAAATTGCCAACGGATGGGGGTTGTTCGTCCGCTTCCTCGTCGGTAAGCGAGGAGGAGGATGGATCTGTGGATATTACTGTTATAACTGTTATTATTAATTCACGGACATCCGTCTATCTCTGGTTAGGCGGATGGTTAGCGAGTATCTATAGAATTGTTAGGGTTTATCTTTTGCTGCAATTGCGTCACCCCAGGTTGTGTCCCCTTTAGAGGCATAAAGACTTGCTGAGTACCCCTAGGGTCTCACACGATAAATTGTTTGATTCAGATGAACAGGTAAACTCGCAAGATGGATACTGGGTGGAGGAGACGGACGATGTGGGCAACGATCATTCGGTGTAGAGATTCCGGGAACGGGGATCCGTGAGATCTGTGGGCGGGATGTGTTTATTTATGGGGCATCTTATGCCGATTTGCTTCTTATCCGTACTCGGACCTTGTTTTCCGCTTCCGCCTGATACTCTGATGTTTGAGGTATGAGGAGATATCCTAAACTATTATATCTATCTAGGATATTTGGATCTTGCCGTATGGCGTTGCAATATTTCTATTTCTTTTAGATGGAATGACTCTGAGAACCATTGTATGGTGGCTTGCATACATACTCATTTGTGTATGTAGTTGATCCCTTCGCCTGCCGATTACGCCGCCCGTTCTTGTCCCAATGTTTGGAAATGGTTAGGACGGCCGAAAGGTCTACCTGTGAGTGGAATTTGGGCCCCATCGTACTATTTTAACCATTTCCGCTCATCCAGGCTTGTAACTAGGAGCGTAATTCACCGAGGTAGTTACAGAGCGGACCCCGACAACCCGGATAGAGTGGACTCGTTTGTTAACACGGTAACAGTGACCTCTTCGGCTTGGACAAAACCGTTCATGGACTATCTACAAGAAGGAACTTTGCCAGCCAATTAAGTCGAAAGCTGGCAAATAGTATGAAGAGCAAAAGGCTACGTCATTATTGACGGCCAGCTTTACAAAAGAAGTACCACAGGAGTTTTTCTACGATGCGTCTCCCAGTAGCAAGGTATCGAAATCCTTAGAGAAATACATCTCGGAGATTGTGGGAACCATGCCTCTCCCCGGTCGTTGGTGGCTAAGGCCTTCCGACAAGGATTCTACTGGTTAACTGCCAAGGCGGACACCGACAAGTTGGTACAAACATGCCTTGTGTGTCAGTTCTACGCAAGACAACCAAGTGTTCCAGCTGAAGAATTGTGAACAATACCAATACTTTGCCGTTTGCAGTATGGGGGCTGGACATGGTGGGATCTTTGTAGATAGCACCCTGTGGATTCACACACTTGCTAGTAGCAGTGGACAAATCACAAAATGGATTGAATCTAAACCCATTAGAAAGCTTGATGCGGCAACATCCCTAAACAATTTCTGAGATCTAGTGGTGAGATTTGGTGTCCCACACAGCATCATCACCAATAATGGCAGAAATTTATCTCTCGGAGAAGTTGAGGAGTATTGTCATGAAAAAGGCATCCGCCTTGACCTAGCATCTGTGGCACACCCACAATCAAACGGGAAAGTTGAAAGGGCCAATGGACTAATTCTGCATGGAATCAAGCCAACCTATTGGCACCGCTACATAGAGCAGCTGGAGCCTGGGCGGAGGAATTACCATCTGTCTTGTGGAGTTTACGAATAGCACCCAACAGATCCACCGGCTTGACTCCTTTCTTCATGGTTTATGGAGCAAAAGTTGTCCTCCCATCCGACAACCTCCATGATGCACCAAGAGTTTCCGCCTACAAGGAGGATGACGCTGAAGAATCTAGACGCTTATCTGTGACCTACTTCAAGAAGAGAACATGCTGTCATGCCAAAGATCCGCCATCTACTAGAAGAAGCTGCGTGGCTACCATAGTCGCCGCATAAGGCATTGCTCGTTTAAAGAGGGGGACCTGGTGCTTAGACTCAAGCAGGAGAAATCACACAAACTACCCCGCCTTGGGAAGGACCGTTCATCATAAGCAAAGCATTGCTAAATGGTTCCTATTACCTCGTCGATATTTGCGAGTCAAAGGATAGGCCAAAAAATCGCAAGCGCAAGCAACACGACTCCGATGATGATTACCCGGAGACAGATCGGCCATGGAACATAGCACAGCTGCAAACAGATAAGTAGCAGGAAACCTGAGTACAAGTTTTTCCGCCTTAGCAAAACATAAGTTTTTTCCGCATACACATTGGAGAGATACATTTAATACAAATAATGTTTTTTATGGCTCTTCTGCAGGGGGCTTTGTGGTGTCATCATCAGGAGAGCCAAGCCGGGAGAGCTCGTCAAACTCGGAGGGAGATGGGCTAGACTCAGATGAGGCCATGTCTTCATCAAGGATCTCGGCAGACACAAAGACATCAGCATTGACCATTTTGGCAATCTCTATGGTCGAAGCCGGCGAGGGAATTCTAAATAGCATCGCTATCGATCTCCCACCCTTCCTCATCCATCTTGGGAAAGCCGGAGGTCACCAGGTCGATGTCGGCGTTGTCATAGTGCGGCTTGACCAAAGACAGAGACATCCTAGCACCAGCCTGGACACAAGAGGCCTTCCAGTCCTTGACCTTTTCAGGAGCTCGGCACAGGATCTCCGCGTACTTGGCTGCTGAGTCTGCTGCCTTGATATTAATCCCAGAGGGTGGGCTATCTCACTGGCCTGGGTAATGGCGGTGCTGGCGAATTTGCCGGTAAGAATCATGTGTTCCTTGGGATTTGGAGCACCTTCACCCAAGGTTGCTAAGCCAATGGGAGCTGTGGTTTGCACAAAGAACCAGGACCATGAGTAGAAACAAATCGAATGATTATCCAAAGTATAGAAATTGTTGGAGATATTCCCAAGAGGCAATAATAAAAGTGGTTATTATTATATCTTTGTGTTTATGATGAATGTTTACATCCCATGCTATAATTGTATTATTAGGAAACACTAATACTTATGTGTTTTGTAAACATAAAAGAGTCCCTAGTAAGCCTCTTGTTGAACTAGCTTGTTGATTGATTGATGATCATGGTTTCCTGATCATGGACATTGGATGTGATTAATAACAAGGTTATATCATTAGGAGAATGATGTGATGGACACACACCCATAGTAAGCGTAGCATAAGATCAAGACATTAAGTTCGTATTGCTGTAAGCTTTGAAATACATAGTAACCTAATCCTTCGACCATGAGGTTATGTTAATCACCATCACCGGATGGGTACTTTGATGACATCAAGCGCCGCTTCGTAACTGGGCGGTTATAAAGGTGTCATTAGGTATTCTGAAAGTATGTGTTGAAGCGCATAGACCAAGATTGGGATTTGTCCATCCATATGACGGATAGATATACTCTGGGCCCTCTCGGTGGAATGTCATCTAGATAGCTTGCAAGCATGTTGTTGGAGATATGCCCAAGAGGCAATAATAAAATGGTTATTATCATATCTTCATATTTATGATAAATGTTTACATACCATGCTATAATTGTATTAACAGGAAACATTAATACTTGTGTGATTTGTAAACATAAAATAAGAGTCCCTAATAAATCCTCTTGTTAAACTAGCTTGTTGGTTAATATATGATCATTGTTTCCTGATCATGAACATAGAGATGTTATTAACAACAGGGTCATATCATTAGGAGAATGATGTGATGGACATACTCCTATAGATAAGCGTAGCATAAAGATCAAGTCATTTCAATAGTTCAATTGCTATATGCTTTCTGATACATAGTAACCTAATTCCTTCGACCATGAGATCATGCATATCACCTTTACCGGATGGATGCTTTGATGTCATCAAACACCACACCGTAACAGGGTGGCTATAAAAGTGGCATTGAGTGTTCGGAAAGTATTGGTTGAAACACATGGATCAAGAGTGGGATTTGTCCATCCATATGACGGATAGATATACTCTGGGCCCTCTCGGTGAAATGTCATCCAATTAGCTTGCAAGCATGTGACTGGCTCACAAGGGATCACATATCACGGGAACGAGCAAAGAGTACTTATCAGTAACGAGGTTGAACTAGGTATGCAGAGATACCGACGATCATAACCTCGGATAAGTAACATATCGTGAGACAAAGGGAAATTGGTATCGTATGTAAGTGGTTCATTCGATCGCAAAGTAATCGTAAAAATATGTGGGAGCCATATGAATTTCCAGATTCCTCTATTGGTTATTGATCAGGGAAGTGTCTCGATCATGTCTGCATAATTCACGAACCGTAGGGAGACACACTTAAGGATTCGACGTTGTTTGAGTAGTTATGGTATTATGAGAAAGAGTCCGAATGTTGTTCGGAGTCTCGGATGGGATTCGGGATATCACGAGGAGATCCGGAATGGTCCGGAGAATAAGATTCATATAAGGAAAGTCCCGTTTCGGAGTTGGGGAATGGTTCCGGTGTTTTCATCGGGAACATTCTAGAAGGTCCCGGAATGTCTGGCACTCCGGAGGGGGAGGGGTACATGAATGTGTCATTACATGTTGGAATGATTGCATCATGTACTAGGTGTCTTCGCTGCCCAAAATAAAGGATTTATTTAAATCCTAAATTGAAAAGTCAAACGGCCAGTTTGAAAGTCAAACGGCAATTTTGGGAAGTGGGAGGAGAGGAGGAAACCGAGTTGGGGAGGGAGTCCTCCTCCCCAAGCCGGCGCCCCACCCAAGCCGAGTTGGGGAGGGACTCCCCTCCCTCCCCATGGCGCGGCCAGCCCCTCCACCTATATAAGGAGGGGCAGGGCTCCCTCCTAGCACACACAAGTTCCTATCCTCTAAATCTAAACCCTAGCCCTAGACCCCGGTTTAGAGCAGTTTTGGTTTAGAGCTTCTAATTGCTTTAGCCTGCAGTTTAGAGCCTTCTAATTGGTGTGTCTAATTACTAGACCACTAATAGCCTCTCTCATACTCCACCATACTCGCACCGGCTTAAGGCGAAGCCCTGCGAGATCTCCCCTCTACTTCCGGTACCACGCCGTTGTGCTGCCGGAATCGCGAGGAGAGTGCTACAACCTCCGCTGCCTGCTGGAACAAGGGAGAGGAAGGTCTTCGTCGAGTACCGAACGTGTGACCGACTGCGGGAGCGCTGCTGGAACGTGGCGCTAGAAGGATCGTCTACGCGATCTTGAGATCGGAAAGAGTACGACTACATCACCCACGAGAATCTGCTCTCGTTAACCGCTTTGGAATCTTCGAGGGTGAGTTCCTCTATCGACTCGTTGCTACAATCTAGTAGATAGATCTTGGCTTGTTTGTTTGTATGCGGTAGAAAATTTTTGTTTTCCATGCTACGAACCCCTACAGTGGTATCAGAGCCGTGTCTATATGTAGATCTGTTGCACGAGTAGAACACAATGGTCATTGTGGGCGTTGATGCTTTTATTGTAGATTGCTTTGCGTGTACTTTGTATCTTGCGGTATGTTGGGATGAAGCGGCCCGGGCTAACCTTACATGACATCGTTCATGAGACTTGCTCCACGCCTGACATGCAACTTGTATTGCATAAGTGGCTTTGCGGGTGCCTGTTTCTCCTAGCATAGTAAAGATCCAATTTACAACGGGTAATCAACAATGCTAGTATCAATGTTGTGGTTCTTGTTCGTAAGTTAGAACGACACTTATTGAAAGCCCCAAACCACGTAAAATATGCAAAGAAAGTAGAAGCGTCTAACTTTGTTTTGCAGGGGTGTGCAGTGATGTGATATGGCCATGATTGTGATTATATTTGATGTATGCAATGTTCCTTATTGTAAGTTGGCAACCGGCAGGAGCCATATGGTTGTCTTTAATTTCTGTTAAGACCTGCGTGTCTATTCAAAATAGTTGTAATAGTTGAAGCTGGTGGACGACAACCATGAAGAAGCGTCATTGACCTTGATGCTATGCCGGTGATGATGGAGATCATGTTCGTGCTTGAAGATGGAGATCGGAAGCACAAAGAAGAAAGGCCATATCATATCACATATTATGAATTGCATGTGATGTTAATCCTTTATGCATCTTGTATTGCTTAGTAGACGACGGTAGCATTATAAGATGATCCCTCATACACATAAATTTCAAGTTCTAAAGTGTTCACCCTTAGTATGCACCGTTGCCAAAGCTTGCTGCTTCGAAGCACCACGTGATGATCGGGTGTCTTTGATTCCGCGGGTGAATACAATGTAAGCAAGCCAGATTTGCTTATGCGGTAGCTAAGGTTTGATCTTGACGAGCCTAGCATGTACAGACATGGTCTCAGGAACACGGATCACCGAAAGGTAAAGCATGAGTCATATAGTAGATATGATGAACATGTTGATTGTTCGCCATTGAAGCTACATCAACTCTCGTGATGATCGGTTTTGATGTGGTGGATTTGGTTCGTGTGATCACTAAAACAATGTGAGGGATGTTGTTTTGAGTGGGAGTTCACATAGATTAATTTAATTATTAATTAGAACTCAATTTATCATAAATTAAATCAAAGTGTATTTGCATAGTTGTTGTAGTAATTGGCATCCGTTTACCACCTTGCGCTTAGTTATAATTGAGATGATAGAACTATAGAATTCTGGTTAGTTACTTTACGAACTGGCATCGTATTGTTTTGAAGTGTTAATCTAAAGTTTAAAAGTCCTATTGCAAACTTTCAGTAAATTTTGATTACTCCATGAAGTTTAATAATTGGTATTAAATCAAGAGTAACAATTCCAAGTGTTAGTATCGTGTTTGTCTCCATGATTCTTGATATTCAAAGAATTGTCTTAATATCAAGGTTATCTAGGATCTGAAAGAGTTGTTTCAGAAACCATGATGTGTGGAAGATATTGTAATATCTGAAACAAAGTTTTGGTTGCAACATGATAGAGTATAATATGGCAAAAGTCATGTTCTCATATTTGATGAGAATTTGCAAAAGGTTGGAGACACTAGTTGTCCTAATCCTCCAAAAGGTTTTGGAAAGCAACATTATACTCGTAATTCATCGTTATAAGCTAAAAGTAGCTTGATCATGGACGATTCCATGATAAAGGTGAATATTTGATGTAGGTAAAATGTTTACTACACCAAGAGATTACTAAAGAAAGGAATTTGAAAGAACACCAAACATTTGATAATGGTGATCTACTTCAAAGTGCAAGTCCAAAGACATTGGTATTTAACTATACACGCTTTGGACTATGTGTCATATGTATGACTCCACTATTGATGTTGATAGATTCTTTCAAACAGAAATACTGAAAGAGAATCTTATAAATATATGGCAGAAAAGAAAAGACTAGAATTGTTCAGTTTATGTATATGGATGATATACATGTTATGGCTATATTATTTGCTTATTAAACAATGTGGTTCTTAAGTATTTGATACTGAATTTGTTGGTATGAATCGTCATACGAAACAACACAATTCATGAACTACAATGGCCTAAGTAACTAGCAAAAGAATATGTGATGATGTTCATCGAGAACAAATAAAGGGTTATTGTGTTGCTCGTTAAACATCAAAGCTTGCCTTCAAGATTTGTTTTATCAGGTATTATGAGAACAAAAGGATTGTTCAAATAATTGCTGTAATCCATAAAAGATGGATGATTCACAAATCTCGTTGGAGAAATCACATCCATAAAACTAGTGCTAAAAATGTCGAAAGACAAATTGATTGAAAGATCACTTAGGAAGTGACATCGCAGTTTAAATTATATTGGAAAGAAAACATGAAGAAACTCCATATGTATGGAATTTTGGAGTCTTTTGATTTTGATCAAATGACGCTTGTGAAGCTTTCCTAGAGATAATTAAAACTTCGTTCATAGGCCAAAAGGGAACGAAAGACTAGCTTATTGGAATTTGTACATGTTGTTGTACGAAGTCCGTTGTGTGTAGTCAAGAGCGATGGATTTCAACTTCATATGCTTTCTCCGAAAATTTGAGTGAATATATGAATATTTACTTAATAAGGATGAAGTATGAAACATTTGAAAAGTTCAAAGACTTTCAAGATGAAGTGCAAAATCATTGTAACAAGAATATAAATAATTTATGATAAGATCATAAAGGAAGATATTTGAGTTACAAAGTTTAGCATAATACCTAAGATTTATGGAATTGTTCCGTGGATTTGCATTTCCCGAAACACCATAAATGTATGGAGCGTTCGAGATATGTAATTGAACCTTGTTTGACATGGTAAGATCGAAGGTGTAATTCATAAAACTGTCATTGTATTTTATAGATTAAAAGCTTTAGAGATTACCGTTTTTCCACTAAAAAGAGCTCCATCATAATCCGTTGAAATGACACCATATAAGGTTATGGTTTGGGATAAAACCCAAGTAGTCCTTTCTTAAACATTGGTATGCTATGCATAAGAAAGATGTGTGCAACCAAAGTCGGATGAACCTGTCTTTGTATAAATGTTAAGTATTCCTCCATAAACACCGGAGACAAAAGTGTTTGTCGCTTAGAACGTCAAGTTTCTTTGAGAAGGAATTTTTCGTGAAAAGTTAAGTAGGAGGACAATAGAACTTTGATAAGGTTAAAGGAACCTTAGCTATATGTGCAGAGTTGCGCAGCACCGAAAAGTGTTCCGGAGGCAGCAACAATGCTCATGGCTCACGTGCCTCAAAGGTTGTGGTTACGAAGGTCGAAATTTCTATTGAACCAAGTAGGTCGAGTAAACAATCAAATACCAAGATTTGAGGGATGAATCATTATTTGAGAATAATGAACGGACTACATGCAAAGAAGCGATGATGGGCCCTGACTCCGTCAAATGGCTTGAAGCCATATAATCCGTGATAGTTCCATACACGAGAAATCAAGTTTTGAACTTGAAGGACCCTCGAGAAAGGTGTAAGACCTTGCAGTTGTGTTTGGATCTATAAAGAAGTAGACATGGATGTTTCACATCTATGAAATAGTCGACATGTTGGGAAAGAATTCACAACAGTGTTCAAAGGTTGACTATGACAAGATTTGATCTTTCATAGCAATATTTAGTCTAGACGGATTAATGTAGCAATCACTACATATAATTTTGTTATGTGGTAGTAGAATAAACAAAACAAGTTCTTCTAATAGAATGGTTACCTAGGACGTGTGCATGACACGGTCCAAAGGGTTTTGTTAATTCAATGGATGCTAAAAGCATATGCAAACTTCAATGGTTGAAGTAAGCATAGCGGAGTTGGAATCTTCACTATGATGAAACTGTTAAAAGAGTTTAATTTCATCGGAGACAATGAAGATGCTTGCATTTGCAAGAAATTAAGTGGGAGCGCTAAGAATATTTCTAATACATTATGTGGAGGACATATTGTTGATTAGAAATGATGTATTTTTATTAACACATATTAAGAATTTCATCCTGATGAAAGACTTAGGCAAAACCCAAATATTTGGCATCAATAGATGCTAATATGGTTGTGCCAGAAGTACATAGATGAGATATTGAATGAGTTCAATATAGAAACTACAAGAAAGGTTCTTGTCGCACAGAAAGGATTGAATAAGTTCAATATTGATGATATATTCAAGTGTATTGACATTTGGTAAGTGAAACAAAGATTCAAGTATAGATTGATACTTGATGTATGAAATCACAAAGAGTGTTTATATCAATCATACTGTGATATGTACAAATCCAGATATGTCCTATGCTCTAAATGTTATGAGCATATACCAGAATGATTCATAAGATGATCATTGGACGATAGTAAGGATATTCTTATGATCTTTTGGAAGAACTAAGAGTATATTATTTGTAGAAGTGACAAATAGATGGTTAGTTCATTGTAAAAGTACTACATTGATACTAGTTTTGTCACAAAGTACAAATTAAGTTTATCTCAATCTAAACTAAGGGTGGCACAATATAATGGAAAGTAAGTTCCATAATGGATTTGGATGAGTTCCAAAGTTAAGACATTGTGACAGATACTACAACAAAAGGCTAAGTGTATGACTGCTATATTAGCAGCAAAAGAGGGCATTTGTGTCAAGTAGTTTGTTATCAAACTAGGTGTAGTTCACAGCGGGATAATACTATGAAGATATATTGTACGACAATATTATCAACATGTTTTAACCCCAAAGAACTAAAGGTCACACCAAAGGACCAAATTTGTACGAAGCCATCTCATTAGAGAATGAGTAATGCGTAGAGACGCAAAGACATGCAATTACACACGGACCTGGAAGTGTCAGATCCGGAGATCAGTTGACCACTAGAAATCGTGTACATACAACACCGGAAAGCCATAGGTGTTGAATACACAAAGGTTTGAAACTAGATTATTGACTCTAGTGCAAGTGGGAGACTGTTGGAGATATGCCCAAGAGGCAATAATAAAATGGTTATTATCATATCTTCATATTTATGATAAATGTTTACATACCATGCTATAATTGTATTAACAGGAAACATTAATACTTGTGTGATTTGTAAACATAAAATAAGAGTCCCTAATAAATCCTCTTGTTAAACTAGCTTGTTGGTTAATATATGATCATTGTTTCCTGATCATGAACATAGAGATGTTATTAACAACAGGGTCATATCATTAGGAGAATGATGTGATGGACATACTCCTATAGATAAGCGTAGCATAAAGATCAAGTCATTTCAATAGTTCAATTGCTATATGCTTTCTGATACATAGTAACCTAATTCCTTCGACCATGAGATCATGCATATCACCTTTACCGGATGGATGCTTTGATGTCATCAAACACCACACCGTAACAGGGTGGCTATAAAAGTGGCATTGAGTGTTCGGAAAGTATTGGTTGAAACACATGGATCAAGAGTGGGATTTGTCCATCCATATGACGGATAGATATACTCTGGGCCCTCTCGGTGAAATGTCATCCAATTAGCTTGCAAGCATGTGACTGGCTCACAAGGGATCACATATCACGGGAACGAGAAAAGAGTACTTATCAGTAACGAGGTTGAACTAGGTATGCAGAGATACCGACGATCATAACCTCGGATAAGTAACATATCGTGAGACAAAGGGAAATTGGTATCGTATGTAAGTGGTTCATTCGATCGCAAAGTAATCGTAGAAATATGTGGGAGCCATATGAATTTCCAGATTCCTCTATTGGTTATTGATCAGGGAAGTGTCTCGATCATGTCTGCATAATTCACGAACCGTAGGGAGACACACTTAAGGATTCGACGTTGTTTGAGTAGTTATGGTATTATGAGAAAGAGTCCGAATGTTGTTCGGAGTCTCGGATGGGATTCGGGATATCACGAGGAGATCCGGAATGGTCCGGAGAATAAGATTCATATAAGGAAAGTCCCGTTTCGGAGTTGGGGAATGGTTCCGGTGTTTTCATCGGGAACATTCTAGAAGGTCCCGGAATGTCCGGCACTCCGGAGGGGGAGGGGTACATGAATGTGTCATTACATGTTGGAATGATTGCATCATGTACTAGGTGTCTTCGCTGCCCAAAATAAAGGATTTATTTAAATCCTAAATTGAAAAGTCAAACGGCCAGTTTGAAAGTCAAACGGCAATTTTGGGAAGTGGGAGGAGAGGAGGAAACCGAGTTGGGGAGGGAGTCCTCCTCCCCAAGCCGGCGCCCCACCCAAGCCGAGTTGGGGAGGGACTCCCCTCCCTCCCCATGGCGCGGCCAGCCCCTCCACCTATATAAGGAGGGGCAGGGCTCCCTCCTAGCACACACAAGTTCCTATCCTCTAAATCTAAACCCTAGCCCTAGACCCCGGTTTAGAGCAGTTTTGGTTTAGAGCTTCTAATTGCTTTAGCCTGCAGTTTAGAGCCTTCTAATTGGTGTGTCTAATTACTAGACCACTAATAGCCTCTCTCATACTCCACCATACTCGCACCGGCTTAAGGCGAAGCCCTGCGAGATCTCCCCTCTACTTCCGGTACCACGCCGTTGTGCTGCCGGAATCGCGAGGAGAGTGCTACAACCTCCGCTGCCTGCTGGAACAAGGGAGAGGAAGGTCTTCGTCGAGTACCGAACGTGTGACCGACTGCGGGAGCGCTGCTGGAACGTGGCGCTAGAAGGATCGTCTACGCGATCTTGAGATCGGAAAGAGTACGACTACATCACCCACGAGAATCTGCTCTCGTTAACCGCTTTGGAATCTTCGAGGGTGAGTTCCTCTATCGACTCGTTGCTACAATCTAGTAGATAGATCTTGGCTTGTTTGTTTGTATGCGGTAGAAAATTTTTGTTTTCCATGCTACGAACCCCTACACATGTGACTGGGTCACAAGGGATGACATAACATGGAACGAGTAAAGAGTACTTATCAGTAACAAGGAAGAACTAGGTATGAAGATACTAACGATCAAACCTCGGATAAGTAGAACATCGCGTGACAAAGGGAATTGGTTTCGTATGTTAAATGGTTCAATCGATCACGAAGTAATCGTTGAGTATGTGGGAGCCGTTATGGATCTCCAGATCCCGCTGATGGTTATTGATCGGAGAGGTGTCTTCATCATGTCTGCATATTCACGAACCGTAGGGTGACACACTTAAGGTTCGAAGTTGTTTTAAGTAGATATGGAATTTGCGTTGGAGACCGAATGTTGTTCGGAGTCTCGGAATGGATCCGGGACATCACGAAGAGATCCGGAATGGTCCGGAGAATAAGATTCATATACTGGGGATCATTTTCTAAGTTGGGAAATGTTCCGGAGTGTTTGTATGGAGATTCTAGAAAGTTTCGGAATGTTCTGGAAGGTTCTAGAGGATTTCTTGGAGTTTACTTGAAAACCAAGAAAGGGATCAAGGAGACCAAGTGGGGCAATACACGGATTCGTGGGGGAGGAGGATTCCTTCCCCTTCCCACCACCGGCCCAAGGAGGGGAGTCCTACTAGGACTCCCCCTCCCCAGGCGCGCCTTCCTCCTTTAAATAGAAGGGAGGGGGTGCCCCCTCTTGCCCCTCCTCTCATAACAACCAATCTCTGCCGCCTCTCTCCTCCATCTTTCTTCTGCACAGGCATAGGCGAAGCCCTGCAGAATTCTCACCTCCACCACCACCACCACACCGTCGTGCTGCTGGGATTCTGTGGAGAAGATCTACTACCTCCGCTGCTTGCTGGAACGGGGAGAGGAAGGTCTGCTTCGACTCCGCACGTGTGACTGTCTGTGGAAGCGCTGCCCGAACGCGGCGCCGGAAGGATCGTCCACACGATCTTGAGATCGGCAAGTGATCGACTACACCATCCACGAGATCTAATCTCGTAACGTTTTCGGTTCTACGAGGGTTAGTACCGATCTATCTCGTTGCTCATGTCTAATAGATTAGATCTTGGCTTTTATCTAGATTAGATCTGGGTTTTGTTCGTTCTTGCGGTAGAATTTTTTTGTTTTCCATGCTATGAACCCATCAGTGGTATCAGAGCCTTGTCTATGCGTAGATCTGTTGCACGAGTAGAACACAATGAGGTTGTGGGCGTTGGTGCTCTTGCTGTCTTTTGCTATATGTGTACTTTGCATCTTGCGGTATGGTGGGATGAAGCGGCTCGGGCTAACATTATATGTCATCGTACATGAGACTTGCTCCACGCTTGACGTGCAACTTGCTTTGCACAAGTGGCTTTGCGGGTGTCTGTCTCTCCCATCATAGTATAGATCAAATCTACACTTTGCACTTGATAGCACTTGTATCAACGTTGTGGTTCAGTTTCATAGGTAAGATGCGTTCTTAGTCGAAAGCCCCAAGCCACGTAAAACTTGCAAAGAAAATTAGAGGCGTCTAACTTGTTTTTGCAGGGGTTTTGTGATGTGATATGGCCTACATGTGATTGTGATTGTATTTGATGTATGCAATGATACTTGTTGTAATATGGCAACCGGCAGGAGCCTAATGGTTGTCTTTAATTCTGTTAAGACCTGCGTGTCTATTCATCTTGTAATAGCTTTGTTCCAAGTAGTTGTAATAGTTGCTAGTGAAGATGAACAACCATGAAGCGGCGCCACGGACCTTGACGCAATGCTGGTGATGATGGAGATCATGTCCGTGCTTTGGAGATGGAGATCAAAGGCATAAGAAGAAAGGGCCATATCATATCACACTAATTATGAATTGCCTGTGATGTTAATCCTTTATGCATCTTGTATTGCTTAGATCGCGACGGTAGCATTATAAGATGATCCCTCTCACTAAATATCAAGTAATAAAGTGTTCGTCCTTAGTTGGCACCGTTGCTAATACTCGTCGTTTCGAAGCATCTCGTGATGATCGGATGTGATAGACTCTACGTGTGCATACAACGGGTGCAAGCCAGATTTGCACATGCGTAAACTAAGGTTAATCTTGATGAGCCTAGCTTGTATAAACATGGTCTCGGAACACGGAATACCGAAAGGTAGAGCATGAGTCATATGATTGATATGATGAACATGAAGATTGTTCGCCGATGAAGCTACATCATCTCACGTGATGATCGGACTTGGTGTAGTGGATTTGGTTCGTGTAATCACTAAAACAACTCGAGGGATGTTGTTTTGAGTGGGAGTTCACCTAGTTTATTTAAGAATTAAATTTGAACACTATTTACCATAAACTTAGTCTAAACTACTTGCAAATTTGTTGTAGATTATGGCGAACGTTTCCATCAATTTCAATGCGTTCCTAGAGAAAGAAAATCTTAAGAACAATGGAAGCAATTTCACGGACTGGTTCCGTGGACTGAAGATCGTCCTCAGGGTTGGTCAGTTGACCTATGTGCTCGAAGCACCGCTAGGTGACCCACCTGCAGAAGATGGCACCGATGACGTAAAGAATGTTTATGCCACTCAGAAACATCACTACTCCACAGTTCAGTGTGCCATCCTTTACGGTTTAGAATCGGAGCTTCAAAAGCGTTTTGAGCACCATGACCCGTTTGAGATCATTAAGGAGCTCAAACTCATTTTTGAGACTCCCGCGGCCATGGAAAGCTATGAAGCTTCCGAGAAGTTCTTTACCTGCAAGATGGAAGAGGGTAGATCCGTTAGCGAGCACGTGCTCACCATGTCTGGGCACGCAAACAATGTCCTAGAGTTGGGGATACTAATTCCTAATGAATTGGGGATTCACCGTGTCCTCCAATCACTGCCACCAAGTTACAAGAACTTTGTGATGAACTACAATATGCACTGCATTAAGAAGACGTTGCCTGAACTATCGTCCATGCTGAAAACTGCTGAAGTGGAGATCATGAAGGAGCACCAAGTGTTGATGGTCAATAAGACCACCAATTTCAAGAAACGGGGCAAGCCTAAGAACAAGGGCAACTTCAAGAAGGACGGCAAGAAAGCTGCCGCACCTGCTAAGAAGCCCAAGGCTGGTCCTAAACCTGAAACTGAGTGCTTCTACTGCAAGGGTGCTGGTCACTAGAAGCGTAACTGCCCCAAATACCTGGCAGATCTGAAGAACGACAACATCAAGAAGAAAGGTATATTCGATATACATGTTATAGATGTGTATCTTACTAGTAATCGTAGTAGTGCCTGGGTATTTGATACTGGTTCGGTTGCTCATATTTGTAACTCGAAACAGGAGCTGCAGAATAAACGAAGACTGGCGAGAGACGAGGTGACGACGCGCGTTGGAAATGGCTCCAAGGTTGATGTGATCGCCGTCGGCACGCTCCCTCTGCATCTACCATCGGGATTAGTTTCAAAATTAAATAATTGTTATTTGGTGCCTGCGTTAAGCATGAACATTATATCTGGATCTTGTTTATTGCGAGACGGTTACTCTTTTAAGTCTGAGAATAAAGGTTGTTCGATTTATATGAGTAATATCTTTTATGGTTATGCACCTGAGATGAATGGTTTATTCTTATTGAATCTCGATAGTAGTGACCCACATGTTCACAGCATAGATGCTAAACGAATAAAATTGAATGATAATTCTACATACATGTGGCACTGTCGTCTTGGTCACATTGGAGTGAAGCGTATGAAGAAACTCCATTCTGATGGACTTCTTGAATCACTTGAAAGATGCGAAGCATGTCTAATGGGAAAAATGACTAAGACTCCATTTTCTGGAATAATGGAGCGAGCTACGGATTTATTGAAAATAATACATACCGATGTGTGCGGTCCAATGAGTGTAGCATCGCGTGGTCGATATCGTTATGTTCTCACTTTCACGGATGACTTGAGTAGATATGGGTATGTCTACTTTATGAAACATAAATCCGAAACTTTCGAGAAGTTTAAGGAATTTCAAAGTGAAGTGGAAAATCATCGTAACAAGAAGATTAAGTTTCTGCGTTCTGACCGCGGAGGTGAATATCTGAGTTATGAGTTTGGCATGCATTTAAAGAAATGTGGAATACTTTCACAGTTGACACCGCAGGGAACACCACAGCGTAATGGTGTGTCCGAACGTCGTAATCGAACTCTCTTAGATATGGTTCGGTCTATGATGTCTCTTACAGATTTACCGTTATCATTTTGGGGCTATGCATTAGAGACAGCCGCATTCACTTTAAATAGGGCACCATCTAAATCCGTTGAAACGACACCGTACGAATTGTGGTTTGGAAAGAAACCTAAGTTGTCGTTCCTTAAAGTTGGGGGTTGCGAAGCATATGTAAAGAAGTTACAGCCTGATAAGCTTGAACCCAAAGCGGAAAAATGCGTCTTCATAGGATACCCTAAAGAAATAATTGGGTATACCTTCTATCATAGATCCGAAGGCAAAGTTTTCGTTGCTAAGAATGGATCCTTTCTGGAGAAGGAATTTCTCTCGAAAGAAGTGACTAGGAGGAAAGTAGAACTCGACGAGGTTATTGAACCTTCTTTCGGAGTTGAGAGTAGCGCATCACCGGAAGATGTTTTTGTGCCGCCTGCACCAACTGGAGAGGAAGCTAATGATGATGATGATCATGAAACTTCGAACGAAGTTACTACAGAACCTCGCAGGTCAACGAGAGTCCGTACCACTCCTGAGTGGTATGACTCTGCCTTGAACGTCATGCTAGTGGACAACACTGATGACCCTGCGACGTATGAAGAAGCTATGGTGAGCCCAGATTCCGACAAATGGCTAGAAGCCATGAAATCCGAAATGGGATCCATGTACAAAAACCAAGTATGGACTTTGGTGGACTTACCGGATGGCCGTAAGGCTGTTGAGAACAAATGGATTTTCAAAAGAAAAACAGATGCTGATGGTAATGTTACCGCCTATAAAGCTCGACTTGTCGCGAAAGGGTTCCGACAAATTCAAGGAGTTGACTACGATGAGACTTTCTCATCAGTAGCGAAGCTAAAGTCTGTGAGGATTATGTTAGCAATCGCTACATATTTCGATTATGAAATTTGGCAGATGGATGTCAAAATGGCATTCCTTAATGGTGACATTGAGGAAGAGTTGTATATGGTACAACCCAAGGGTTTTGTCGATCCTAAAGATGCTGACAAGGTATGCAAACTTCAGCGCTCCATTTATGGACTAAAGCAAGCATCCCGGAGTTGGAATCAACGTTTTGATAAAGTAATCAAAAACTTTGGATTTATACAAACTTATGAAGAAGCTTGTATTTACAAGAAAGTGAGTGGGAGCTCTATAGCATTCCTAGTACTATATGTAGATGACATATTGTTGATTGGGAATGATATAGAACTTCTTAATAGCGTCAAAACCTATTTGAATAATAGTTTTTCGATGAAGGATCTTGGCGAAGCGGCATATATTCTAGGCATCAAGATTTATAGAGATAGATCAAGACGCCTAATAGCGCTTTCACAAAGTACATACTTAGACAAAGTTCTAAAGAAGTTTAGAATGGAAGAGAGCAAGAAAGGGTTCCTGCCCATGTTGTCAGGTAAGACCTTGAGTAAAACTCAAAGTCCGGCTACGACAGAAGATAGAGAAAAGATGAATAAAATTCCCTATGCCTCGGCCATAGGTTCTATCCTGTATGCCATGCTGTGTACAAGACCGGATATAGCACATGTTGTTAGTTTGACTAGCAGATATCAAAGTGATCCTGGAATGGCACACTGGACAGCGGTCAAGAATATCCTATAGTACCTGAATAGGACTAAGGATATGGTTCTTTCTTATGGAGGTGATGAACAGCTTGTTGTAAATGGTTACACTGATGCTAGTTGGAACACCGATCCAGATGACTCAAAGTCACAGTCTGGATACGTATTTATTTTGAATGGTGCTGCAGTGAGCTGGAGGAGTGCCAAGCAGAGCGTTGTGGCGAAATCATCAACTGAATTGGAATACATAGCTGCTTCGGAGGCTGCACAAGAAGCCATATGGATGAAGGAGTTCATTACTGAACTTGGCGTGGTTCCCAGTGCGTTGGACCCGATGGCCATCTACTGTGACAACACAGGTGCCATAGCTAATGCATAGGAGCCAAGGTCACATAGCAAGCTGAAGCACATCAAGCTACGGTTCCATGCTATTCGCGAGTATGTCCAAGATGGTGACATAAAGATTTGCAAAGTACACACTGATCTGAATGTAGCAGATCCGTTGACTAAACCTCTCCCTAGAGCAAAGCATGACCAACACCAGAACGCCATGGGTGTTCGGTATATTACCATGTAATCTAGATTATTGACTCTAGTGCAAGTGGGAGACTGTTGGAGATATGCCCAAGAGGCAATAATAAAAGTGGTTATTATTATATCTTTGTGTTTATGATGAATGTTTACATCCCATGCTATAATTGTATTATTAGGAAACACTAATACTTATGTGTTTTGTAAACATAAAAGAGTACCTAGTAAGCCTCTTGTTGAACTAGCTTGTTGATTGATTGATGATCATGGTTTCCTGATCATGGACATTGGATGTGATTAATAACAAGGTTATATCATTAGGAGAATGATGTGATGGACACACACCCATAGTAAGCGTAGCATAATATCAAGTCATTAAGTTCGTGTTGCTGTAAGATTTGAAATACATAGTAACCTAATCCTTTCACCATGTGGTTATGTTAATCACCATCACCGGATGGGTACTTTGATGACATCAAACGCCGCTTCGTAATTGGGCGGTTATAAAGGTGTCATTGGGTATTCTGAAAGTATGTGTTGAAGCGCATAGACCAAGATTGGGATTTGTCCATCCATATGACGGATAGATATACTCTGGGCCCTCTCGGTGGAATGTCATCTAGATAGCTTGCAAGCATGTGACTGGGTCACAAGGGATGACATAACATGGAACGAGTAAAGAGTACTTATCAGTAACAAGGAAGAACTAGGTATGAAGATACTAACGATCAAACCTCGGATAAGTAGAATATCGCGTGACAAAGGGAATTGGTTTCGTATGTTAAATGGTTCAATCGATCACGAAGTAATCGTTGAGTATGTGGGAGCCGTTATGGATCTCCAGATCCCGCTGATGGTTATTGATCGGAGAGGTGTCTTCATCATGTCTGCATATTCACGAACCGTAGGGTGACACACTTAAGGTTCGAAGTTGTTTTAAGTAGATATGGAATTTGCGTTGGAGACCGAATGTTGTTCGGAGTCTCGGAATGGATCCGAGGCATCACGAGGAGATCTAGAATGGTCCGGAGAATAATATTCATATATTGGGGATCATTTTCTAAGTTGGGAAATGTTCCGGAGTGTTTGTATGGAGATTCTAGAAGGTTTCGGAATGTTCTGGAAGGTTCTAGAGGATTTCTTGGAGTTTACTTGAGAACCAAGAAAGGGATCAAGGAGACCAAGTGGGGCAATACACGGATTCGTGGGGAGGAGGATTCCTCCCCCCTTCCCACTGCCGGCCCAAGGAGGGGAATCCTACTAGGACTCCCCCTCCCCAGGCGCGCCTCCCTCCTTTAAATAAAAGGGAGGGGGCGCCCGCTCTTGCCCCTCCTCTCATAACAACCAATCTCTGCCGCCTCTCTCCTCCATCTTTCTTCTGCACAGGCATAGGCGAAGCCCTGCAGAATTCTCACCTCCACCACCACCACCACGCCGTCGTGCTGCTGGGATTCCGTGGAGAAGATCTACTACCTCTGTTGCTCGCTGGAATGGGGAGAGGAAGGTCTGCTTCGACTCCGCATGTGTGACTGTCTGCGGAAGCGCTGCCAGAACGCGGCGCCGGAAGGATCGTCCACACGATCTTGAGATCAGCAAGTGATCGACTACATCATCCACGAGATCTAATCTCGTAACGTTTTCGGTTCTACGAGGGTTAGTACCGATCTATATCGTTGCTCATGTCTAATAGATTAGATCTTGGCTTTTATCTAGATTAGATCTGGGTTTTGTTCGTTCTTGCGGTAGAAATTTTTTGTTTTCCATGCTACGAACCCATCAGAAATGACCAAGATGGAGAATGATTACTGAAGATGCTCGTCTCCGCTTGCTTGCATGTCTCCGCCAAGACATCCCACTCCTTCCGGACTGTCTTGTACACCTCAAGGTTCCTAGCATTCTGCTCTTTGGCAGCTTGGTTCTACTCCTTGAGTTGCACAATTTCGTCCTTCAGGCGCTACATCTTGGTGTTAGCAGACTCTTGCAGCACTTCCATCCCTGCCTCATGGCCCTTGACCACATCGCCCAGGTCCTTGTTCAGGATTTTGTTCTCATCGTCGAGCTCCTGGATATGCTTGGATTGCTCGACGATGCTCTTGGCCTTGGCAATGTATTCTATACACCGGAAATCAAAAAGTGCTATAAGAAGACGGAAGAAATGAATCCATGAGGAAAATAAATGAGCTATTACAAGAAACAGACTCTGGCTATTTTTGATTTGTTGCTTCAGGAAGGTTGTTTTACCCTGTTCAAGGTTCAGTTCCTTCAACAAAGTAGCAAACCTCTCATTGACGGCTATTCTCCATTTATTCTCATTCTGCACAAGAAGTTAAAATGCTTAGTTTCTCTAGAGCATCTAGTCTGAACTATCCAGTTTCAACTAAACTCTCGGGGGCTATAGTATAAGATTTTAAAATCAGCTAGTGTTCTCTCTTGGAGTGTCTAGTCAGAATTTTTATTCTAAACTAGAAACTCGGGGGCTACACGGACAAGTTTTACACTTAGTTCTTTGGAGCACTTGGGCCAAAACTATTGATTTTTTGCCTAAGAGCTCGAGGGCTATAGTGGGATACATTACAAATTAAAAGAATTGAAATTCAAAATACTTACGATGGCAATGACTCTAAGGTTGTTGGCCAGACTAGCATAGGAATCATGGCAGGTCCAGGCATTGTTATAAATTGCATTGGCCTGCATGATGTGGTCATCCAGGCACAACGTCGGGGGAGTCGTAGCCAATGGAGAAGTTGAAGCTGGAGGCATGGATGATGCCCTAGCCGTTTCTTGTGTCCCCAAGACAGATGATGGCTCAGTGGCTCCCGCCTTGATTGTTGCTTCCGCCTCCACCCCTTCTATCACTTGCTTCCCTTTCTCGGTGGCATCCTTAGCAGGAGCTTCAGCCACTTTAGAGGAAACACTCTGCTGCCTCGCCTGGCCGCTGGGAGCAACATCTGCCTCGACAAAGCCTGAGATATCAAGGATTGGATTGACATCTGTCTCCATGGCGGAGATCTCAGGGATGACGGGAGACGAAGGCCCAGCGGGGCTAGCAGAAGGCTTGACGGAAGGAGTTGGGGGAGCAGTAGCGGGAGAGGACTTGGCGTCCATGTCCCTGGTCAGCATGTTACGAACGTTTTTTGACCCTCCAACATCTTTAGAGGATCGCTTAAAACTAACACCGGCTTTCCTCCTGAAACATAGGAAGTATAAGTACAAGAGTTGAAAAAAGGTATGAGCTTAAAAATATAAGTTGGAGAATGAAAACACTTACTCCATGGTAGGAGCCTTGGTGAGGGGATTGCCGGTGGATTTCTTCTTCTTCTCCTCCTCTAAGGTGGCAGTGGATCGTTTGGAGACTCCACTCTCCGATTTCTTATTCTTGGCCTTGGCAACAACGTTAGAGGTGGAGCTCTTTCGCTTTCACGCTGCCAGAGCTGGTTGATCCTTGGGGGCGTCGTCGTCGGACACCACTTGGATATCCTTCAGCTTGGGATCATAGACCTGGGAGGCGATCTGAACCGTCGCCATGGTTGACATCTGGGATATAGAGGAGTGTTAGATCGACAACTTCATGTCGGAAAAGCCTTAGAGTATGTAACGAGAAACAAAGGAAACAAAAGCTACCTTTGGGCACTTGCCGCAATCGAACATGCCGTAGGTGATATTGAAGCCACGCTTCCTGTCCTTCACCTTTAAAATGTCTTTAAGCCAGAGTTTGATGCAGTCAGTAGAGAAGTTATCCCGCGAAGTTCATATGGGATCTCTCCTGTCTTGAGTGTATTTACACATCAACTCGGCGTGATGCTGCAGAGGCTGGATCCGCCTAAAAAACTAGCACATGGCAAGATCCAAGCCCGTTAGACCTCCGTCTACGAGCTATTCAATCCACCTTACGATGCGATTAGCCTCGTCATAGGAGGGAAGGCAGGCTAGAGTCCGCCATGCGGGCACCTCGGTGGCAGCTCCATCGATGAAGTCGAGATAAGTCTCAAGGCTGTCAGGCAGAGGAATATCTAGGCCATAGAAGTACGTGCACTGCCAGTTCTTGCATGACTCATGCCCTACGATGTCGAGGAAGCACCGGCTAGGCCGGATCTTGAAGCTAATGGTTCCACAAATCTGCAATTCGTCCTTGGACTCTACGGACTCTCTCTTGATGATAAAGAAGTACATGAACAGATCTAACCTAGGTTTAATGCCTAGGAATCCTTAGCACAAGGCTATAAAGTTGCTAAGGACTAAGATGTTGTTGGGAGATATATTGTGGGGAGTACCCGGAAGTGCCATAGGACGTCCAAAAAGAAGTTGGAGACTGGCAGGCTTACGCCTCGTACCAGCTGGGCCTTCAGGTAAACCTTCTCTTCGGCTTGGGGAGAACGAACCACGTCGCCGGCCAACTCCTTCGCTGTAGGGAGTTACCCCTCGGTGACCAGCTCCTGCAGATCTTCGACAGAGAGGTCAGAACCCCTCCACACCCCCTTGTGGGAGTCATTATCTTCTTCAGCAGCTTCTGGCGCCGCTCATTCTTGGTCGTTGCCGGTGGTTTCCACCATGGTGTTGATAGGGATGACCATCCCCTCCGGTGGGATGGTCACTTCCTGGGATGGCTCTAGAATAGCCACAGGAGTCACCACCGTCGAAGGGATGGAGTTGCTGGAGGCCATTGCGATGGGGGAATAAGTGGAGGAAAGAAGGGCTCTGGCTAGGGTTTTCATAGAGAAGCTCGAATGGGCGCGCGGCTGGAGGAAGATGACGATCAAGAGGCGAATGCGGGTAAAAAAGAAATAGACTAGTGATGTCTACACACGCTTCTATTCTTGTAGACAGTGTTGGGCCTCCAAGTGCAGAGGTTTGTAGAATAGCAGCAAGTTTCCCTTAACTGGAACACCCAAGGTTTATCGAACTAAGGGAGGAAGTGGTCAAAGGTATCCCTCTCAAGCATCCTGCAATCAAGATACAAGAAGTCTCTTGTGTCCCCAACACACCCAATACACTTGTCATGCGTATAGGTGCACTAGTTCGGCGAAGAGATAGTGAAATACAAGTAATATGGATGATTATAAGTGGTAATTGCAATCTAAAATAATTGTGGCAACAAGCAAACATGTAACAGGACTGATTGTAAATGGTGTTTCAATGCTTAGAAACAAGGCCTAGGGATCATACTTTCACTAGTGGACACTCTCATATAAATATCTTTTCTTTATGATGCTACCTTGAACTACTCTCCGGTTGGACGATGTAGGGCTATAACAACACACCTTAAAGTTCACATTCCCCATCTAGATAACCCCTCACTATCACCTTGAGCGCTAGATGGGTCCAACAAACACCACAATCTCAGAGAGACATCCAACTCAAATTTGTATGCTAAAACAAAGGATGATATTACAAGTCGAAAACTAAATGATCATAGAGGCTATGTTGACTTGGTATAGTCTTAAGATGGTGTGAGCATGTGCCAAGTCAACCCAAATAAAGCATCAAAGGAGAATACCACAATATTATGCTTTTGTATGCTAAAACAACGCATGATTCTTTCAAAGCACACTAAGCAATCTCATTGTTTGGAACAAGTCATGCTATAGCAATAATCACTAAGAATAAAGTCAAAGCAATATCAAACATGACATGATAAAGTCTAGGCCACAGTCAAAACGAGCTCCTTTTGTACCACTTATAAGCATGAAACTTCCTACTCTTTTCCAACACCAATCGAAAACTAAAGCTAAACGTAGTGCTAGCAAAGGAGAATACTCACAGAACAATAAGAGTGAAAACTAGAGTGTTCCAGGCAATGAATAATGAAGTGTGTTGGGATCCAACCAACTTAATTAAGCAAACTAAAAAAATAAAACTAAAAGAAAAACAAAGACACTCCAAGAACAACACAATTGGTGCATGAAACAATAAAAATGAAGTGTTTGGAAGAAAACCTGAGATTTTTATTGATGGAGAAGGGGATGCCTTGGGCATCCCCAAGATTTGACGCTTGTACTTCTTGAAAATTTCTTGGGGTGACAAGGGTGGCATCCCCAAGCTTGAGCTTTTGTCCATACTTCATCTTATCACAATGTTCTTTCCTACACTTTAAAATTTCCTTCATACAAAACTTCACACAATCTTCATTAGCAACATTAGTGTATTCAAGATAATAAGTCTTTAGGTTCAGTTTCAATACAATTAAAGCTTGCATTAAAAAAAAGCTACTGTAGCAATTCCTTTTAAAAGTTCAAGTGATCAAAGAGAACTCAAAGAGAAAGAGATTAAGAGGCAAATGCAAATAATGGCAGAAATATGTCAAAATAGACCAGCAGGTAAAAACTGATTTTTTCGAAGACCTTCTGTTGCTCAAATCGAAATGTGATGATCTACGGAAAGTTATATAACAACCTGGGGCATAAGCACAAAAAATTACAGGTCAATCCGACGTACAAGGATTTTTCACGATTTTTCATAGTGAAGCACAAAAATCTGTTTCGGGGCAGCAACTTTCCCATGTCTTACTTTTCTCTCATTACATGTTATTCTTTGCACAAAAACCACAGAAAAGGATAAGGAGTGGTTATTACTGAGGCAATAACTTCCAAGACTCAACAAAACAAAAATAAACTAAAAGTAAAAATATAATGGGTTGTCTCCCAAAAGCTCTTTATTTATAGCCATTAAGATAGGCATGATAATTCCGATGATGCTCACATAAGAAATATGAATTGAAGTAAAAGAGAGCATCAAGAAGCAAATATGGAAAAAATTTAAGTCTAACCCACTTCCTATGAAAAATAATCTTGTGAAGAAACAAGTCATGAAAGCACAAAGCAACAAGCATAGGAAAGCAAAACAAGTGCAACTTCAAAATTTTCAACATAAAGAGGGGAAACTTAATATTGTGGAGACTCATAAAACCATGTTTCCCTGTCTCATAATAACTTTCAGTAGCATCATGAATAAAATTAACAATATAACTATAACATAAAACATTCTTATCATGAGCCACATGCATAAAAGAATTAATTACTCTCCACATAAACATAGTCATTCTAATCGTAGTGGGAGCAAATTCAACAAAATAGCTATCATTATTATTCTCATCACCATAATCATCAAATATAGGAGGCATATTGTAATCATAATTAATTTTCTCCTCAATAGTAGGTGGATTGAAAATATCATATTCATCATTGTAATCATCATATATTGGAGGTATAGTATCATCAAAATAAATTTTCTCCTCCGTGCTTGGGGGACTAAAAATATCATGCTCATCAAAACCAGCTTCCCTAAGCTTAGAATTTTACATAGCATTAGAAATAATGGTGTTCAAAGAATTCATACTAATAAATTTGCTATTAGCATGCAAATAAAGTTCCATAGGTTTTTTAATTTTCTCTTCAAACACTTCATGTCCTAACTCAAGATAAATACTATAAAGCTCTCTAATTTTGTTGTTGTTTTCCATTAAGCCTAACTAGTGAAAATAAAAACAAGAAACAAAAATATATAATTATAGAATATAAAGGAAATAACTTCGAGCACTCACACACCAGCAACAGTACTAGAAGATAGATTAGTAGCCAGAGGATGTGAGTACCTTTTACCTTACCTCCCCGACAACGGCGCTAGAAAATAGCTTGATGCCTACGCACGCTTCTATTCTTGTAGGCAGTGTTGGACGTCCAAGTGCAGAGGTTTGTAGAACAGCAGCAAGTTTCCCTTAAATGGATCACCCAAGATTTATCAAACTCAGGGAGGAAGGGGTCAAAGGTATCCCTCTCAAGCAACCCAGCAATCAAGATACAAGAAGTCTCTCGTGTCCCCAACACACCCAATACACTTGTCAGGTGTATAGGTGCACTAGTTCGGCGAAGAGATAGTGAAATACAAGTAATATGGATGATTATAAGTGGTAACTGCAATCCGAAATAATAGAGGCAGCAAGCAAACATGTAACAGGACTGATTGTAAATGGTGTTTCAATGCTTAGAAACAAGGCCTAGGGATCATACTTTCACTAGTGCACACTCTCATATAAATATCTTCTCTTTATGATGCTACCCTGGACTACTCTCCGGTTGGACGATGTAGAGCTATAACATCACACCTTAAAGTTCGTATTCCCCATCTAGATAACCCCTCACTATCACCTTGAGCGCTAGATGGTTCCAACAAACACCACAATCTCATAGAGACATCCAACTCAAATTATACTCATGATAAGTATTTATGTAACCTTAGCCAAAGTGCCACACGGTGTGCACACTCTCAACTTCACACACGTGGGGATAAGCAGAGATTAATTAAAGCATTGAGTAGCAGAATATATCTAGATTACAAAGCTCATGATGTCAATAAGATCATGCGTAGAGAGAGAGATGAACACATAGCTACCGGTAGAGCCCTTAGCCTCGAGAGAGAACTACTCCCTCCTCATCGTGGGAATCAGCAATGGCGATGGAGATGGTGGTGGAGTCGATGGAGATGGCTCTAGGGGCACTTCCCCGTCCTGGCGGGGTACCGGAATAGAGACTTCTGTCCCCCGAATCTCCTCTTCGGTGGTGGCAGAACTGCTGTACTTTTCATGGAAATCTGATCTGGTACCTAGGGTTTTTGTCCCGAGAGGAATATATAGGCGAAGGGGCAAGGTCGATGGAGGCTTGAGGGGCCCACACGACCAGGTGGTGTGGCTAGCCCTTGGCCCCTCTCCGTCTCGTCTTCTGGCTCCGTATTCCATCTGGTGAAATATTGACTTGGGCTTTTGTCCGGTCCAATTCGGCGAATATTTCCTTACTAGCTTTTCTGAAAACAAAAACAGCAGAAAATAGGCAACTAGCTCTGTGGCATCTTATTAATAGGCTAGTTCCAGAAAATGTGTAAAAATACTCCAAAGTGTGGACAAAACATAAGAAAGTAGATATAAAACAAGCATGGAACATCAAAAATTATAGATACGTTTATGACGTATCAACTAACCGCGGTGAAAATATATAGACCCCGCATCAAGATTCATGCAAAGGGATCCAATGGATGGAACGTTGCCGACGTGGAAGTGAACATACGCGGTAATTTCGCCACGTCCTCCGTCTTTGCCGCTCCGCCGTTTCAGATTTTGCGCGCGTAAAAATAGCTGATGATTAATTCTCTGTTTCTGTGAGTTTCGAGATAGAATAGGTTGTACCCTACGTCATCTTCCTAACAGTTGCAGTGAAGGGTCACATCCGAAGATTCCATCGAAGACGGAGATCATCCGACTATGGAAACGAATACTCAAGGAATCTTTGGCTACATGTGAAGCCGGAGAGGATTACAGGGTTCTTTGGGAGACCTCTGAGATATTGCTTGACGAATTGTCGGCATCACTGAGACGGGATATTCAAAGATCAGTGGGCAAGACAACACAAGATTTTAAAGTCCTCCGGGGGCTACTGTTGGGGATAAGCCAAATGGGTACCCTCATAGCATGTCACCAATCCGCCTAACCCAGGAGGCCCATAGTTGGTAGCAAGGCCTATGGCTAGCTGGGCGGCCCAGTTAGACGGATACAAAAGGGAGGCCCATGCCGGATAAAAGAAGGCTACGCAGGAGTTACTGACATACTCGGAGCCTTGGAGTACATGACACGGAAGACTAGTTCGTATTAGTGTAGGACTCTTTACCTTGTCCGTCAAGGACCTTTCCATGTAAACCCTAGGTCTTGGAGCCTTTATAAGCCGACCTATGGGAGCCTTTAGAGCACAACCTCTTAGATTGCTACGTACAACATGCAAGACCCCGCACAGCGAACCTATCTCTGTAACTGGGTGTATTGCCATTATAGTGATTTATAGCAGGAGTAGAGTTCCTCCACCGGTGTGGGACTTGAACCTAGGTAAGATGTGTTACCTCGTACCAGCAACTCTCCGCCTTACCCCATGTCTCTAAACATGCACTATGAGGACCCCTCCATGGTGTACTCTTCGGCAATACCACGACAAAAGACCTATCTTACCGCACGATATTTGTAGAGTCTTTGGGTTAATTTATAATACTTTCTAACTTTTTTGAATATAGATGTATCTAAACATGTTTTTTTCAGTAGTGGAGAAACGACCTATAGTCGCAGTTCTAGAGGGCCTCTAGTCCCGGTTCTACAACCTGGACTGCAAAATCGGGACTAGAGGTCTCCATCTATAGTCCTGGTTCTATTACGAACCGAGACTAGAGTCCACTCACAGGGCAGCGACAACGAGAGGGGCGGGGAGGACATCTAGTCCCGGGCCATAACACAACCCGGGCCAAAAGATTATCTGTCATGGCAGAGAATCGTGTGCTTTCACTGTCGCGACACGATTTAGAGGTTTTTCATTTTCATTTATTTTTTTGGTTATATAATATAACTTGTTGATGCATATATAATATACATATGTTGATTCATATATAATGTACATATGTTGATGCATATATAATATAACTTTTGTTACAAGCATACATATATATGTACAATTTGGTTACATGGAGATCACAACCGGGACTAGAGCCCGTCTATTCGATTACATACTTTCATCTATGACATAGAATTTTCCCCTTGGGTCTATGACATGGTCAACCAAAAATCATGTCAATTCATCATGAACTACTACTAGGAGCTCCCTCGGTTGGAGTCCCTCCCGCATTCTTTCCAACTATATATAAAGGAGGAGATCAATATGACTATCAATCGTCATATCAAATATTATGAATGACACTCAACATAATTGATGGTAATAAAATCAAATTGTGAATATATTGTTCACGTCCTTCTAGAAATGTCGCGAGGTTCCACTCGCTGACCTCCGAGCGAATGTACTCGCAAACGAAGTATCCACACAAATTAGTCTCTCGTGGCTGCCTGTTGCATTTTATGACAATAGAATTCAATCAAATAATAAGCAAGCATGATATAATGGTATTTAAATTAGAATCAAAGAGATGTGAGGAACTATCTCGTACTACTTACATCGACCGAATGAAAACTAAGCTTATCGTTAAAAGCACCAACTGTCCTCTTGGTGAATTATTTTCAAATCGTACCCGGCAATAAATAAATAAATAACTTATTAGTTACTTGATATCTCAGGAAATGAACAAAAGAGACCGATATAGTGCGATAATGACTGAGATTACCTCTGGAGCACATCTATAATCATTTTGTACTCTGATATTTCTTTATTTAACGGGTCCTGATTTCAACTCTTCCAGCGTCAACTTCAATTATTAGCAGAATGTAATGAAAGTTGCGCATGTTTATATACGTCAGTAACTCATAAATTACAGTTAACATCGTGTAAGCAAAAGTGAATGTGTACAAGACAGTCTAACAATCTTACCTGAAGTTGTACTGAAACATTATTCTCTTTTTGTAATGTTGCCTCTGTAGGTACCTTAGAAATTTATGCTCCACTTCATGGGGGAATTACTTTAGCACTCGTTCATTAACTCGGCGTGGGTCGACGAACCCAATGTTAAATACTCCCCTTCGCTCACATTCCCCGCTCTTCATTCTGCATAATAGCGTAGTGAGGATAATTACAGTTAATGAACGAGCAGATTTAGAGATTTTATCACATAAATGAATAAATCACTTATAGAAAATAGGAACTAACGAGACTCAAATCGAGGTCGTCTTGTTGGAATAACCTATAGAGTTCCTCAAGATAGATTTGGATCTCATCTACACCATTGAAATGCTCTTTTGTAACTTTCACCGGCAGCAGTATTCGCCCTAGTTCCTTTGTGACACCTATGTACCAATCATGCAGTCTTCGCATTTGTGTTGGTAGATACAGGATCTCTTTAGGTCTGATCAGAGACTTCCCGTATTCATTTTTCCATTGAAGTTCTATTTATAAGGCAAACTCTCTGCCACGCAGTTGATCAACAGTAATACCAGGACTTCTAGCAAAGTCCTCTGCTTGCTGATCAACACTGGATAAAATCTTGAGCGGGGGGGGTCGATTGGTTTGCATGTTCACCGAGTTGGGAAATGTCTCCTTTCCCGCTTGCACTACTACTTGTGTTCTTCTTCCTACTGGAGAGAACGTGCATCAAAAAGCATTTGTAGTCATCTGGCTTATTTATCTCAAATTGCGATGGTTGTTCAAGAAAACTCTTAGCCCACTTTTTGGATTTCTCATCAAATATCTGCTTTGGCTCAGGCACTTTTGGTGGAAAAAATGCTTTCACTTTTGTGTTTCTGAGCACTTTGGTTTCCTCATTAGTCATCTCGTACAGTAACTTTTTAGGAGGCGGCGGGGTTTTCTTCACCCTTCTACCTTTTTACTTAGTAGTAGCACTAGCTGACCAAGCGGGGGCCTTCCGAGTCGCCTAACGCAGCGGCTTAGCCGGCTCATGCAGCGGCGGAGTCGTCTCACACGGCAGGGGAGTGGGCTGACGCGGCGGCAGAGTCAGCTAACGCGGCAGCGAACTCGTGTTGTGGTGGTGGTCATCCTTCTCCTCATCATGTGGACTTGGAGGTGGTGAGTTACGACTCGGAGGAGACGGTGGTGTCCTGGGCGCCGAGCCTACAAACACGATGTATTTCTTGCACCATAGAATGATACCACCCTGACTTCTCCTAGTGTTCTCTCCTCTTCATCTCTAGGGATTTCAAGACCCAATGTTTCATTTTGAGGTATCACTTCATCCACCCCGACACGAGCAAAGCCATCTGGAATCTCTTACCATGCCAGGTTTCTCCAGGTGCACATGAGAAAGCAAAGTTGATAGATACCTTGAAGGGTAAGTTGAGAACTCCCACATGTAGATCACAACTTGTCTTCTCACTGATATTATCCACGGGGTAGTGATCCATCAGAACAGTCACCGTGGAAGCCATGTTGCTTCTTCGTTGAGACGGGCTGCCGTCACTTTCTTGCTGCAGCTGATGAGTTGGACCTTGCTAGAGTAGTTCATCCAGTTGCTTCTGTTGCTCCATTAGCATGGCATATAGTGTTGGGAATATGTCCTAGAGGCAATCATGGTTGATGATATTTCCCAAAGTATTCATAAATTAATGTTGTCCTTGTATGAACATCATATATGTATCACTGAATACGTGATTCAGTTGTGGAACTATATATTCATGCTTGTTCATACTAGATTGTCCATGGTCATTGAGGTCGTGCTGGACACACAGCGTAGACCAGTGTGCAAGTTGGCTGATGACACGGTTCCACTTGTCATGGGTATGGTGATGCTATTCTGACTTACACTGATTTAGCTAAAGAGTTTGGCGAGTCAGACCGACCCACAGTTGAGATGAACCGAGCATGTTGTCATTTGCAGACTCAAGCAATGGAATCCTTTGACCTGAGGTGATTGCATGATCCGAGTTGTGAATCGCCAACTTAGGTTATATCAAACATTGTTCCATAAATGGGCAGTTATAAAGGTAGAGTTCGGGTTGGTTGTGAAGCAAGATGCGTGAAATGGATTACCAAGATGGGATTTTCCCCTCCATAATGGAGAGATATTCTCTGGGCCCTCTCGTGTGATATGATTCAGAAGCATGGACATGCACTACTCAGTTAACTGTTAACTGAGGAGTCAGACTAAGAGTTAGTCAGGTGAATCACATATCATGGTACGAGAAGAGAGTGAATCTATTTAAGGGATGGCAACTACTCTCCTATAGCGTAACAGGCATATCGTGTGGCAAAGGGACTTGGACGAAAGTAACATTGAAGGTTTGTCTTCTGACTTTATGACACTTGGGAGTTGGCACGTGTTGCTAGAGGCAGCTACCATGTATCAACTGAGACCAAGTGTTCAGGGGAGTGAGTTGGACTCAAAGCCATGATGGGATACTTGGAGGTTTAGCTCATGTCGTGTCTAGGTGTACGTGAACCTATAGGGTCACACACTTAAGGGTAAGGAGCCCATGTGGATTAGATCCATATGGAGATTGGAGTACAGCCTAGATGGGCCTCAAGAGTTGATCCCAGCTATGAGTGTATATAAGTGGAGTGACAAGGGATAGTCCCTAACCTAGCCATCACTTTCTCCACTTCCATTTTGAGCTAGATAGGATTTAGCAATCCTCTGTCCGAAGATCCTTCATGTATGTGTGGATACCGGTAGAGGCTTTGCACGTGTGGCGCTAGAGGCAAAGGTGTTCGTGGGGATATGGTGAAGGCCTATGTGTGGGATCGTTAGGCACTGCTTCGACACACTACATCAACTTCTGCATCTGCGCATCTAGCGGTAATCTTGTGGCATATAACCTGAGCTGGATCTTGGGAGTACCGCATTAGGGAAAAAGTTTTGTTTAGCTCTGCGTGGCCCAACAGTGGTATCAGAGCGAAAGCTTCTGGTTTTAGGCGTCTAGATCAATCGCACTCGGGGGTGCATGGAAGATCAGGTGTAGATGATAAATGAGATTGGTCAGATCTGCACAGGGATCAGATTTGGGTAAAAGTGTTTTATTCAATGAAGGAATCCACGGGGCCGCCAGGTTCTCCCTATCATAGCGCATTAGATGTCGTTGCGAGTTTCACAACGCCGGTAGATATCGTATCTATGCATAATTTGTTTTTGCAGGAAGTTGTGAATGGTATGGCTTATGTGCATGTGATGTGTGTAATCCATATGTGATATGCGTATCACGGGTTTGTCAACCGGCAGGAGACAAAGTGATGTCATTGTTATTGTATAACGACCTGCGTGTCGGCAAGAGATGCCATCTTCTTGTATATTCCTTAGTGCTAGTGTAGCATGTTTGGAGGACTTGAAGGACACTTCAGCCAAAGGCAGGACGAACCGGTTCATGGAGATGGAGATCACCATGAAAGGGGCCATACCATTTCACATTATAATTGGATTAGTTTGTTTTATTGTTATGTCTCTAGTTTTACCTCTATGATATAGTGGTTAAACTTTAATCCCTCAAAGAAGATCTCGTCGGTCTCCCCGTCGGTGCTTCACCATCACAAGTCGTACATTCTTGGTTGTGGGCTCATAAAATTGAGGTGCTAGCAATTCTTTTTGACTAGATGCGTTCGAGTCGAACTCTTACAGTGGAAGCACTTGGTATGCTACACAGGTCTATCACAACGCTTGTGGGGCTCGAGGAGAGGTCGCTCGGGAGCCGGGGCATGAGATGCCACCCGACCAACAGGAGTCGCATGAGATGCGATTGGCAAGGAGTTTCCTACCTAGATCACTTGACGGCTAGCGGTGATGCTAAAGCTCACTAGTCGGCTTGCTTATTTAGGATCCTGAATCACTAAGTAACCATCGGAGTGGTGTTGGTTCTAGTGGGAGCATAAGTATTAAAATGTTTATGACGCTTTCCCTTTTCTGAATACTTGTCTTAAGTGTTTTGCATTTTTGTTGTAGATAATGGCACCTAGTAGCAGTCTCCCTCAGTTCTCTAGTTTGCTTTGAGGACCATCATAGAGAGAGATAAACTTAATGGAATAAACTTCACCAACTGGTATCGTAATCTGAGAATAGTGCTCAAACAAGAAAAGAGGGACCATGTTCAAGACAACCCGCTTCCAGTTGTGTCGGGTGATAATTAGAGTGTTGCAACAACCAATCCCTACCATAGAACATGTGATGAGTCTACGAAGATTAGCTGTCTTATGCTTGCTCACATGGAACCAGACTTGCAGCAGCAGTCCGAGAATGTTGAGGCATGTGATATGATCGAAAGCCTCAAAAGTATGTTCCGAGCTCAAGCAAAGACCAAGAGGTATCAAGTATCTCAAGCTTTGCTGAGTTGTAAGCTTAAGGATGGTGGTCCACTGAGTCCACATGTGATCAAGATGGTTGGTTATGTGTAGTCCCTGGAAAGGATTGGCTACCCCATTAGCGTAGAGTTCACTACGGATATAATTTTGAACTCTCTTTCTAGTGTGTATGGCGAGTTCAAATCGAACTACCATATACATTGTATGGATAAGAAGCTCATTGAATTACATGGGATTCTTAAGCAAGTAGAGGTTGATCGCAAGAAAGGAACCAGCCAAGTGTTGGTGGTACAGAATAAGGCTAAGTTTAAGAAGAGTTCTTGGACTAAGAATAAGAAGGCTAAGTCAGGAGGTAGTGCTCAGGATGAGGTCCCAAGTGTTTCCTCAGGGACTAAGTCATCTCCTTCAGCCAGATCCGCTTGCTTCTATTGCAAGGCAGATGGCCACTGGAAGAGGAATTGCAGCAAGTATTTGGCGATAAAGCCAAGAGTGGAGATGTGACTTCCAACTCAGGTACACTTGTTTTCAATGTTATAGACCTTTATCTTGCTGATGCACCTGGTGGTTCTTGGGTACATGATACCGGATCAGTCATTCATATCTGTAACTCGTTGCAGGGACTAGTAGGAACTAGGGGCATAGCAAGAGGCGAGGTTGATATTCCGGTCGGCAACAAAGCGAGAGTCGCTGCATTGGAAGTCGGCACGATGCAACTTCATTTACCTTCAGGATTCTTAAGGGAACTAAATAATTGTTATTATGTTCCAGTGCATAGTCAGAAAATCATTTATGCCTCATGTTTGATGAGACAAGGCTATGAGCCTAATATTAAGAACAATGGTTGTTCTTTATATTTGAATGATATGTTTCATGGCTTTGCACCCGTCCAGGACGAGATATTTATTTTGAATCTTTATGGTGGGTTGGTCTATAACGTAAACGTGAAAAGGTTGAAACTAAATGATCTGAATATTACTTACTTTTAGCACTGTCGACTTGGTCATATAAGTTGGAAACGCATGAAGAAGCTCCATGATGATGGACTCCTAACTTTGTTCAACTTGGATTCGTTCAAGACATGCGAATCCTGCATTCTAGGTAAGATGACCAAGACACCTTTTGCATGGAGTTGTGAAAGGGTGTCTGACTTGTTGGGACTAGTACATAGTGATGTATGTGGTCCAATGAGTGTGACAGTCAGGGGTGGTTATGAGTACTTCTTTACCTTCACTAATGATTTGAGTAGATATGGATATGTCTACTTGATGAAACATAAGTCGGAAGCCTTTGAAAAGTTCAAAGAATTCCAAAATGAAGTATAGAATCAACTCGGCAAAAAAATAAAGTTTCTTCGGTCGGACCGAGGAGGCGAGTACATGAGCCACGAGTTTGATGACCATTTGAAGAGTTGTGGAATAGTTCCTCAGCTCACTCACCGGGTACGCCGCACTAGAACGGTGTGTCGGAACGGCAGAATCAGACCTTGTTGGACATGGTACGATCAATGATGAGTGGGACAGATCTACCTTTATCATTTTGGGGTTATTGTCTATAAATGGCAGCATTCACACTAAACAGAGTACCATCAAAATAGGTAGAGAAGATACCACATGAGATGTGGATGGACAAGAAGCCGATTTTGTCATTTCTTAAGATTTGGCGGTGTGATGCATTTGCCAAGTGACTTTAGTCGGATAAGCTTACAGCTAAGTCAGATAAGTGTATTTTCATTGGGTATCCAAGGGAAAACTTGGGTTACTACTTCTACAGCCGAGAAGAGGGCAAAGTTTTTGTCGCTCAGAATGGTGTCTTCCTTGAGAAAGAGTTTCTTAGTCGGGAAGTTAGTGGGAGTACGGTGTGGCTCGAAGAAGTTCGAGAGGAACCGGTTAGTAGAGATTTGGTGAAATCCTTGAGGGTTGAGCCGGTTGTGGTAGCTGAGCCGGTAGTTGCACCTACACTGTGAAGATCGGCTAGAGTGCAAAGTGTTCGTGATGTATTACTTTGGATAGTGATGAGCCAAAAACTTATACGGAAGCGATGGCGGGTTCTAATTCTGAGTCATGGCTTGGAGCCATGAGATCTGAGTTCAATTCCATGGATGAAAATCTAGTGTGGAACTTGGTTGATCTGCCAGACGAGGCAAGACCCGTCAAGTGCAAATGGGTCTTTAAAAAGAAAACTAAAATGGATGGAATGGTTTCTTTCTATAAAGCACGGCATGTCACAAAGGGGTTTCGGCAGGTTCAAGGATTTTACTATGATGATACTTTCTCACCCGTAGCGATGCTTAAATCAATTCGGATCATGTTAGCTATAGTAGCATATTTTGATTATGAGATATGGCAGATGGATGTCAAAGCGGTTTTCCTTAATGGAAAATTAACTGAGGTCGTGTATATGATATAGCCCGAGGGTTTTGTCAATCTGGCAAATGCTGACAAGGTATGCAAACTTCACAAATCCATTTATGGATTTAAGCAAGTATCTCGCAGTTGGAACATTCGCTTTGATGAGGTAGTCAAAACGTTTTGCTTCATCAAGAGTGATCATGATTCTTGTTTATACAAGTAGTTTAGTGGGAGCAAAGTAAACTTTCTGATCTTATATGTGGATGACATATTATTGATTAGAAATGATGTCCAGATGTTGCAAGAAACCAAGGAGTCATTGGAAAGGAGTTTCTCCATGAAGGACTTGGGTGAGGCAACTTATATACTAGGAATCAAGATCTATAGAGCTAGATCCAAGCAGCTCATTGTATTGAGTCGGAGTACATATTTGGACAAAGTGTTGAAGAAGTTCAACATGGAATCGTCTAAGAAGGGGTTCTTACCGATGTCCCATGGTGTAGAACTTAGCAAGACTCATTCTCCTTCGACAACTGATGAGCGAAGTAGGATGAGTGTGATTCCGTATGCTTTGGCAGTCGGATCCATCATCTATGCCATGATTTGTATCCGGGTACGAAAACGTACCCAGATAGCGAACGAGAATCATAAGTGTCAGTAAGGTATCTCGCATCCGTGTAACCCCTTACACTGAGTTCAATCTCACCTTCGTAAACTAGGAACACATCCTTAGTCCTTCTCAAGTACTTAAGAATGTTCTTAACTGCTCCCCAGTGCATCTCTCCAGGATTAGCCTGGTATCTGCTCGCAACACTTAGAGCATAGGAAACATCTAAAGTTGTCCTTGCATGAACATAAGATATGTATCACTGAATACGTGATTCAGTTGTGGAACTATATATTCATGATTGTTCATACTAGATTGTCCTTGGTACTTGAGGTCGTGCTGGACACACAACTTAGACCAATGTGCAAGTCACTGATGACACGGTTCCACTTGTCATGGGCATGGTGATGCCATTCGGACTTACATTGATTCGGCTAAAGAGTTTAGCGAGTCGGACTGACCCACAGTTGAGATGCAAGAAGCATGTTGTCATTTGTAGTCTCAAGCAATGGAATCCTTTGACCTGAGGTGGTTTCATTATCCGAGTTGTGAATCGCCAACTAAGGTTCTATCAAACATTGTTCCATAAATGGGCAGATATAAAGGTAGAGTTCGGGTTGGTTATGAAGCAATCTGGGCGACGTGGATTACCAAGATGGGATTTGCCCCTCCATAATGGAGAGATATTCTCTGGGCCCTCTGATGTCTCTAAAATATAGCCATCTACGTCCACATTTAAATTGGATATTACTCATAATTTTGATGAAATATCTCTCTAAATCCTGCCACTAATACTAATATTCAGAGGGGTATGCAATCCTTTCTTTTATATTTTTCCTGCGCAGATAATGTCGTTTAAAGGAGGGAATCACTACATTAAGGTCAAAGATACGAGATTTCCAACAACCAGAAGAAACCAGGAGCCGTACAACGGAGGCAGATGCTTTAACGACCAACTATACGACCGGATCAAAAATTACGGTCGTATAGCTCCAGTCGTATAGTTGGCGCCGCCACTATTAGGTTAAACAAAACAACTTTAGTGAAGGGACTCCTATATAAAGAAGCCTCGGGCGACGAGAAAAAAAGCTAGATCTCACCAAAAAGTCTCTACCAGAGATCACCAGCCGCCTCCAGATCTCCAAACCCTTCTCCATCTCCATAGCCATATTCCACCACTTGTAATAGTAGATCTCTTCTCCGATTGGCGACATTGTAAGACTATTGCTATCAATATTATGATTTTCATTACAATGTTTGTGATTGTTGATCTCATCTCTATGTGCGAGTAATTCTCCTTGGTCTAAGGGCTTCGGTATAGCCATGTAGCAATTGTGCATTTTATTTATCATAGATGGGATCGTGTATTAGTTTGTATGACATGATGATTATTGTATCTTTTCTTGCCTCAATCCAAGGACTTGTCAGGTACTCAAGACCCCGAGGGTTGAGCTAGGTATGGGGAGTATGAGTGATGACTGATATGCAGGTTGGGAACCCTATTGACAGAAGGGGTAGTACAGCTATATGTGAGGGATTTTCTTGGGATGAATGGTGACATCACTATGCATATCAGTAGTTGTCTTTCTTCTATGGATGAGACTAGTAGGCATTGCTATAAGCGGTTGCGGAGGCAATAACAATTATGGATGCACTGCCCACATATAATTTATCTTGCTCTAACAAGTACACGCATACTTTATGTCTATCTTTTATTCCCATGAGATGTTTTGCACATCTATAGGTGAAACCGAACGCCCTAGGCCCTCTCTCTCCATCATCGACAACAACAAAAAGACGCAAGCTATTGGTCCGGTAAAAACACAAAAGGCATTCTAAAAACTCCCGAATGTCCGTTTTAGTAACTCCACTACGCATTTGCTTCCCCAGGATTCGATAACCTAGGTCTACTAGGGAAAAAGAAGCTACACTACATCTGTAATCCGGATCGAAGGTATCATGCCTTTTTCTCGCGCCGTTGCCAGGGAAGCAATAGCTACCTTGGTGAGGTTATTAGGAACCTTGCTAATTTTAATTCTTATTTTTAATTTTCTTATTTTGCTTTCAGTATTTATTTGATAAACCAAAAAAATTAGTTAGCCTTTAAATTCTTGCTTTTACTATTATAATTCTTTGTTCAAGAAAACCCAAAAACATAGGAAATATGGCTGAAAAGAAGCTTGGGGAGTTTACTACTCCCAACAATGATTATTTGCGTACTCCTATTACTCAGCCAGCAATCGCTACTGATGACTATTAAATTAAGCCCCATTACTGAAGTTTGGTTCAACAGAATTAATTTGGAGGCTCTGTTGTTAAAGACGCAGGTATGCACTTAAATACTTTCACTGAAATATGTGATATGATGCGTATAAAAGACGTTGACCCTCATGCGGTTAAATTACGTCTATTTCCTTTCTCTCTAAGGGGGAGAGCAAAAGAATGGTTGTTATCTTTGCCTAGAAATACTATTACATTATGGGTGGAATGTACTTATTTATTTATGACTATATTTTTACCACCTGCAAAGACTATGCTACTCTGATATAATATTACTCGCTTTAGACAGGAAGAGCATGAGCCACTAGCACTTGTATGGGAGAGGATGAAACACTGCCTAAGAAATTATCCTAGTCATGGGATGGAAGATTGGTTAATCCTCCATTTATTTTATAATGCTCTTAATCCTGTATCTATGTCTATGCTTGATACTGCAGCTAGAGGAACATTCATGGGTAAACATATTACCGAAGCAGAGTAGCTGTTAGACAATATGCAAGACAACCATGGGTAAACATATTCATGGGTAAACACAAAGAAGGTGAACGTTATTTCACCACAAGAAAACGAAGAACTCAATGCTAAGTTGGATGAGCTCATACTAGCCGTGAAAGGTAAGGAAACCCAGGTAAGAGCCACCCCTGAAACCAATATTGAAGAAATAGACTTCGTAGCTCGAAATGATTATAACCCTGCTTGGAAGAAGAGTTAAAATCCTAACTTTCTGAAACATTATGCTAGTCCTGCAGGTAATTCTAATAATAATATGGCAACTAGTAATGGTAGTCTCCAAGAAACACTTAAGTTTTCATAGACTCACAAAATGAACAAAACAATATTCTTGTTAAAATAACGAAGAACCATGATGCCATGTTTGGTAAATTATCTAACCAAGATGTTAGTTTGAGAAATGATTTGCATGCCCTCCAAGAAAGAACAAGGATCGTTAAGGCACAGCTAGGTAAGGTAACCAAGAGGAAAACTCTAATTATAGCTAAATTTGCAAGTAAAGTTGAGCCCAATCCTTTTGAACAACTCAAGATGATGAGGATCCAAAGGGATGAGCCTGAAGAAATTGATTATAGTAGTGCCCCTTCACCAAGCTACATCGTTGAAGATCTCGTAAAAAGGATCAATGTCAAAATTCCGGTAAGTGAAGGTAACGAGGAAGCTATGTACCAACACTTTTTCAATCAAGTAGCAATTAAGCTACATAAGCTTGAAGAGGAATATAAGAAAATAGCTGAAAATTTACCAGTTAAACTAGATGACATATTTGAGTTTACTATTAAGATAAAGATTGGGACTAATGAGATAGCTGAACTTTGTGATCTAGGTGCAAGCGTCTCAACAATCCCAAAGAGTCTTTTTAACAAGTTGAATCTTGGCTCCTTGGAAATCACTGAATTAAAATTTCATCTAGCAGATTCTACCTACAAACAAGCTGTAGGAATTAAGGAGAACACTTTAGTTTACATTAAAGGTTGTCATGCTTTAATTTACTTTGTTATAGTTGACATGCCTGAAGATACTATTGCTCCTATAATACTAGGTTGTCCTTTCTTGAGAACTATAAAGGATTTAATTAACCTCCATGAAGGGAACGTGAAGTTGCAATTGCCTTTGTGGGATCCTTTTGTTATTCATTTCCCCAGGAAGAAGAAAGCCAAACATGACGAGAAGGAGGCCATCACTTTGAAGGCCAATTACTTTGGAGTGGGTGTTCCACCCATCTGGCCCATGTGAGTATCATTAAGGTCAAGCTATTGACCCTAAAAGAGCACTTCATGGGAGGCAACCCATGTGAAATGAAGGTTTGAGTTAAGTGTTTAGTTTTAGTTTTAAGTTCATGTTTAATAAAGAGTGCTAGAAAACTCCATGTGAGGAGAAGAAGTTCGGTAGAACTTAAAATTCTGCTTTATTCATGCTATTGTTGGTCGACAATATTTACTGTCAATGTTCTATCAAAAACAGGGTATATTACTAAGTTGTAGGAAAAGAAGTAGTTTCTGAAGAAACAGAAATTTTTTGATGCACACAAAGAGTTTAACGACCAACTATACGATTGGAATAAAAAAAATCGGCCGTATAGTTCTGGCCGTATAGTTATCTTTGCGATTGACAATTTTATTTTCATATGTACTAAGAGTTTAATGACCAACTGTATAGCGGGAATAAAAATTTCGGCCGTATAGTTCCGGTCGTATAGATATCTTTGCCATCGAAATTTTTTCTGCAAAATATACTGAGAGTTTAACTACCAACTATACGGCGGGAATAAAAATTCTGTCCAGATAGCTCCGGTCGTATAGATATTAGTGCCTCCGTACAATTACTTTTCTAATGTTCTGAGAGTTTAACGACCAACTATACGGTAGGAATAAAAAATTTGGCCGTATAGTTCTGGTCGTATAGATATCGATGCCTTTGTATATTTTCTTTCGTAGGGACAGACAGTTTAACGACCAACTATAAAGTGGGAACTTTTGTTATGCTCGTATAGTTGCGTCTGTATAGCTGCACTGCAGGAGGAAACCCTAATATTTTGACAGAAAGCCAACTATACGGCAGGAACACATATTCCGCCCATATAGTTGCGCGCGTATAGTTGCGTACGACCATAAAATCGCACGAGAAGGTACCTCCCACTCCAAAATTTCAACCCTCTTTCTCTATTCTACCTCCAAACTCTCTCAAAATCTCAAGAGATCTTCATCTCCACTCAATTTTGTTCGATTTCCTCGCACACAAGCGATCTATCGTATGTTTCTCCTCCGATCCCCCAATTAATTTTTGCTAATTCATCTTAGATCTATTGTCATTATCAATCTAGGGTGATACCTACTATGAACCAATTGCAATGATTTTCTTGCCTATATTATTATCTTGAGGAGATTATTTGGTGTGTTTTGATGAGAAATATATTGTACTTACTGTTGTTGGATCAAAAAGTTTTATTTTTTTCTTTCTTCAATGTTTTAGATGATGAACACAAGGAACCAAACTCGTGCTCGTGCCACCGCTAGCGCTTCTCGGGCTGCCGCTCAGGAACACATCGGGATACTGTTCTGGGATGAGGCCCATCGTGAACGCTTCAACAAGATCAAGAACCGCGAAGTCAAGGCCACCAAGTGGGCTTGCCCCATCATATTGAACCAACTCGGTATTTATGGAGACTTTAATTTACTTTGCAATAGAGCTGGCCTGCAAAACTTTGTGTACAATGATGTACCTACTTATCGCTGCTTAACCATTGAACTTCTAAGTTCATTGCAAAGCACCGTTAAACAATGGCAAGGAGAGGACACTATTTCTTTCTGTCTGATGAACAACAACTACAACTTAACCTTAGATGAATGGTGCCCATGTTTTAATTTGCCAAAAAATGATATTCATGCCTTACGCTCATCCTTTACTGGCTTAGAACCTATCCCCAAACAATACTATAATGGAATGAGTTTCACTAGTAGAGTGAACAAGGGGAAGAATATTCAACATCCTACAATTCGCTATTTGTTTTATGTTATTGCTAACACCTTGCAGGCACGTAATGAGTTCCCGAGATTCAACGAGGAGGACATCCTAGTGTTGACCAAGGCTGCTTACATCAACTGCAACTTGTCATTCAACTTGGACACCATCCTTGTGCGCTACTTGGAGCACCAAGCCTCCCAAAGCCAAGGACCAATCACAAGTGGAGGCGTCATCACCGTGCTTGCCATTGCCCTAGACATCAACCTAGGTGAGTTGCAACCCGTACTAGGTGAGACACGTGTTGGTTTCTCTACTTTGAGAGCCTGTGGACTGCTTACTAGGAGAGGTGGTGCTTATTATCTACATATTGCTGGAGCTGGGCGTCTCTACCCCGCTCCTATGCCTAATGGTCTTTTCTCTATCGAGGAAGGACGTTTGCTATATGATTCGCAGGTTGAGCAACACCAACCCGAGGAAGAAATCCGGAGAAGGATGAGGACCAAGAGGAGGAGCAAGAAGTTCCTTATCAAGAGAAGCAGCCACAAACCCAGTTCGCCACATACCAAGATTTCTAAGGACTTGGAGAGACTGTGGAGAGGATGCATAGCCTCTCTTTGAACCTCCGAGAATCAACTAGTAACCTCTCAACTCAATTCGCGAACTGGAGTAATGACTTTTTCCTGCCACCACAATGATTTGAAGGGCTAACAATAGCCTAAGCTCGGGGAAGTTTCCTCATGTATCTTTATTTGTCATTCATTTTCTTTTATTTAGAGGTTGTGGTTTTATTTGAGTATGTAAGCACTCGTGTTGGTTTCCCCAACACATTATTTTAGTTCTTTCTATTTTTCTTTCAAAATTTTCTAGCCGAGCTTTGCCACCAATTTTCTATTATTTAAAGTTCCTCTCTTAAAAACCACAAAAAGATTTCTCCATTTTTCCTTATTTTCCCTCTTTCTTTTCTTTCCGCCTCAAGGACTTCATATATTTGCAGGAGAGTGATAAACTTCGAGTTTCCAAGAAGCAAATAAAAAATGAAGAGAGAAGTGGAACCAAACATGAGAGGTATGCCTTATGACTCCCCACTTTTGAAGTTTGTGAAACCCATGCTAGTTAGTAGTAAATGTTGAGGTATTATGTTGGTGGAGTGAGTCTTTGTATTCTAGTAAGATTTTCGTTTGCACGGGTATTTAATTGGGTAAATTTTGTTCCAGCTCTCGTAATTAACCAAGTCTTGCCTAAAATTACTAAACAATTGTAATAAGAAAAAGTTTCACAATTGAAGGCTTGGGTGTTGTTGTGCTGACTCATGAAAGTTTATTTCTAGAGACACTCAACACCACTAAAATGTTGATTCACTTAATAGATCTCTTTCAAAGGAATTGTTCGATTGAATTAATGTTTAGAGGTTTTTGTGAGCATGCCAAAGTTGGACTTGTTAATCATAAGAATGATATAGCTTTATGCGTGTCAAACTTCATGGGAAGCCAACAACTCTGCTGGCCTACGAACGATCTTCATGGAGGAAACTCCTATATTTCGGCTATGAGTTGATTAAACACTTGTAGAAGCAATGCTATAGTGGGTAAGATTCTTGGCACTCCCGGGTAGCTGTAATCATGATGGAATCACTCCTCTGGCTGTTATAGAAATCATTATGCAAAAGGAACAAAACCTTAGTGATGCCACAAGTGTCCATCACAGCCCGATAAACTAACAAAAATCTTTCGCATGCTCTCATTTACATAACAACTGGAATTCTTGAAGGACAATGAATAGAAAACTAGTGCTTGCAAAGTCTTTATTCATTGATGTGGGATAATTGAGATACTCTAGTGTATATACTTTTCATGACAACTCTCACACTCTTAATTTACATGATTATACTTTGTTGTTCAAATGCAAGCCTATGAGTTGATTACTTGACATGGAATAAAGTTTACTCATTTGAATCATCCATGTTTACAATAATTTTGCTACACTATAAGGATGCATGAAACCCGTATGATATGCTTGCCATTACTATATCTATGCTAAAGTTTTTCAGATTTATGAAGTGGAAAAACATGAGACTACTAATCATGTGTAAGATCACCATCTCGTTATTTCAGTTTAAATGCTAAGTTCCTTTTTGATTTTGGTTTTCTTGCTTGGGGACGATCAAGTTTAAGCTTGGGGAGGTTGATGGCTCTAAAATATAGCCATCAACATCCACATTTAAACTCGATATTACTCATAATTTTGATGAAATATCTCTCTAAACCCTTCCACTAATGCTAATATTCAGAGGGATATGCAATCCTTTCTTTTGTATTTTTCCTGCACAGATAATGTCGTTTAAAGGAGGGAATCACTACATTAAAGTCAAAGATACAAGATTTTCAACAACCATAAGAAACCAGGAGCCGTACAACGGAGCAAAAATTTTGGTCGTATAGCTCTGGTCGTATAGTTGGTGCCGCTACCGTTAGGTCAAACAAAACAACTTTTGTGAAGGTACCCCTATATAAAGAAGCCTTGGGCGACGAGAAAACAAGCCAGACCTCGCCAAAAAGTCTCTGCCATAGATCACCAGCTGCCTCCAGATCTCCGAACCCTTCTCCATCTCCATAGGCATATTCCACCACTTGTAATAGTAGATCTCTTCTCCGATTGGCGACATTGTAAGACTAATGGTATCAATCTTATCATTTTCATTACAATGTTTGTGATTGTTGATCTCATCTCTATGTGTGAGTAATTCTCCTTGGGCTAAGGGCTTCGGCCTAGCCATGTAGCAATTGTGCATGTTATTTACCATAGATGGGATCATGTATTAGTTTGTATGACATGATGATTATTGTATCCTCTCTTGCCTCAATCCAAGGACTTTCCAGGTACCCAAGACCCCGAAGGTTGAGCCAGGTATAGGGAGTATGAGTTATGGCTGATCTGCAGGTTGGGAACCCTATTGACAAAAGGGGTAGTACGGCTGTATGTGAGGGATTTGCTTGGGATTAACGGTGACATCACTATGCATATCATTAGTTATGTTTCTTCTATGGATTAGACTAGTAGGTTATTGCTATAAGCGGTTGTGGAGGCAATAGAAATCATGGATGCACTGCCCACATATAATTTATCTTGCTCTAAAAAGTACACGTATAATTTATTTTTATCTTTTATTCCCATCAGATGTCTTGCATAGCTATAGGTGAAACCGATCGCCCTAGGCCCTCTCTCTCCCTCATCGACAACAAAAAAAGACGCAAGCTATTGGTCCGGTAAAAACACAAAAGGAATTCTAAAAACTCCCGAAGGTCCGTTAAAGTAACTTCACTACACATTTGCTTCCCGAGGATTCGATAATGATCCGGTCTACTAGGGAAAATAAGCTACACTACATCCGTAATCTGGATCGAAGGTATCACCCTCTCGTGTGATATGATTCGGAAGCATGGCCATGCGCTACTCAGTTAAGTGTTAACTGAGGAGTCGTACTAAGAGATAGTCCAGTGAATCATATATCATGGTATGAGAAGTGAGTTAAGCTATTGAAGGGATGACAACTACTCGCCTATAGCTTAACAGGCATATCGTGTGGCAAAGGGACTTGGAAGAAAGTTAGATTGAAGGTTCGACTTCTCACATTACGACACTTGGGAGTTGGAACGTCTTGCTAGAGGCCGCTACCATCTATCGACATGAGATCAAGTGTTCATGGGAGTGAGTTGGACTCAAAGCCATGACGGGATACTTGGAGGTGTACCTCAGGTCGTGTCCGGGTGTACGTGAACCTACAGGGTCACACACTTAAGGGTAAGGAGCCCATGTGAATTAGATCCATATGGAGATTGCAGTACGGCCTAGATGGGCCACAAGTGTTGAGCCCAGCTAGGAGTGTTTATAAGTGGAGTGACAAGGGATAGTCCCTGACCTAGCCATCACTTTCTCCACTTCCATTTCAGGCTAGATAGGATCTAACAATCCTCTGTCCTAAGCTCCTTCCTGTACGTGTGGATACCAGTAGAGGAGTTACACGTGCGGCGCTAGAGGCGAAGGTGTTTGTGGGGATCTGGTGAAGGGTTGTCCTTGGGATCCGAAGGACTGTACGTGGGATCGTTCGACACTGCTTTGATGCAATACATCAACTTCCACATCTGCGCGTCTAGCGAAAATCTCGTGGCCTATAACCTGATCTAGATCTTGGGAGTATCGCGTTAGGGAAAAAGTTTAGTTTATCTCTGCGTGGCCCAACATATAGTTCCCATGTCGTTCTTTCTACAGCACTCCACTGGTCTGCCTCCTCCTGCTCCTTCCACTTCTTTGATCTCCCTCGGCTTCTATAAGATTCAGTGTCCTCAGGAAACCCAATCTTCGACGACACGAAAGGTCCAAAGCCTCGTGTTCGTCCTAGGTTTTTAGGATTCCCGAGGGCCTTTGTCAGCTTGTCGTTCTCCTTGTCGGGTTTGAACATCCCTTCTCGAACCTCCTTGATTGTTTGAACAATTGCTTCATGGGGTGTAGCAATTTTCGAAGTTTCGTCCATTATCAACTCCCTTATTTTCAAGTCATACTTTGCCCCATGCGCGAGTAACTAATTTCTTACCCTGATGGGCCAGTCATGTGTAGCTGGAGTGATCCCTTGAGCATGCACGACAGACTCATCTTCCTCCCACTTAGGCACTGAAGTATTGTAGCCATTTGTCCCCATCTTATGATGATATTTCTTTTTCGCAGCATTTTCCTTATTCTTTTTCGCCCTTTCTTTAGCTGGCGTTGATTTCTCATACTTCAGAAAGCTGCCCCAGTGATTCTGCTGCTTCTCTAGTGAATTCTGGAACTTTTTATCCTCGAGATATTCATTGTATAATCTTTTCTTGTAGTTTTTGAACTGTTTGGCGATCTTCTTAAGTCCGAAATGCTTTACTTTGGACCTCATAGCCTTCATGCCCTCGTCAAACTCCAAGACCGGTAGAGTGAAATGTGAAATGAGCTTCTCCCATAGTCTGTCTTTGTATATGTCCTCGACAAAACTATTAGGATTTCCATCTCCCTTTGCTAGATTATTCCAATAGGGAATGCTGATTGGGATGTTGTCCCTAACAATAAATCTGCATTGATGCACAAATGTATTTGTGTTACTTAAGGGAAGCAACGGTTTGCCTTCTGAATCAATGACCTCAATTGTGAGATGCGCATCGGCGGCTATCCCTTATGTCGGGCCTCGTTTATTACTTTTACCACAGGTCTAAAATAAGAAACATTCGTTAATACATATATACACAGAGCAATTAATGCATCTATCTAGTGATCACAAGAGGCTTAATATACCTTGTTAGACTTTGTTACGGCCGGTCCATCATTTTGGAAGCCGTCGTCGCAATCAACACTTGTTTGTGCTTAGTCAGTTGGGTCTAACTCCATTTGCTCGACGGACTCATTTAGAAACTGTGAGCCATCTTTTGCTTCATAGCCATCTTCTTCAAAGAGCGCTCTACTAGGAGCGGGTAGCGCTCCACCATTTATCATGTCGAGAAGATGCTCTTCACCTTCTCTTCCGTTGAAGTCCATAGTATAAATTCTATGAGATAATGTGAATATGAGTAACAATGTACCATATCACAACAACGAAGTACTAATCAAACAATATTACATCTCGAATAATATCCAGTTAATGCGACAATAATATCGGATAATATCACTAATACATCTCGAATAATATCCAGTTAATGCAACAATAATATCATATAATATCACTAATACATCTCGAATAATCCATCTAATTCAACAATAATATAGGATAATATCACTAATACATCTCGAATAACATCTAGCTCGATCAAACTAGACGTCGACTCCCGGGTCCTGAGCCTCGGGCGGTGAACACCCAAAGGGAAGAAACCATCACACGAGCATAGATCGGGTGAGATCCTGGAAGAACTTGCCAGGTATTGGAGGACATGGACTCCACCGCAGTCATATAACGACGGGCGGGCTCGTCCTCATTCCTCACACGATGTTGTACCACCTCCTCGGGGGCCAGCTCCCTCTACACCAAAGAAGCTCCGGGTCCATGCGGCCGCCACTGATACATTGCAAATGTATCTATAATTTTTGATTATCCATGCTTGGTTTTATCCACTTTCTTGTGTTTTGTTCCAACTTTGGAGTACTTTTCATATGATTTCTTGGACTAACCTATTAACAAGAGCCACAGTGCCTGCTGCCTGTTTTCTGCTGTTTTTGGTTCCAGGAAAGTCAGAAAATGAATATTATCGGAATTGGACGGGACAAAAGCCAAAGTGCCTATTTTTCAGAAGGGATCAAGTGCCAGAATACGAGACAGAGAGGGTCCAGGGGCCGGCCACACCACCTGGCCACGTGGCCAGGCTTGGCCCGTGCCAAGGGGTGGTATGGCCGACCCCAGCACCCCCTCGGCCTCTCCTTCCGCCTATAAGTTGCCCTCGGGACAAAAACCCTAGGTACCCGATCAAAAATCCATGAAAGAGTCTGTAGCCGCCGTCATCTCCATCCCTAGATCGGGAGGGATCTGAAGATCTTCCCGGCACCCTGCCAGAGAGGGGAATTCACCCTGGAGGCCTTCTTCATCACCATGCAAGCCTCCGGTGTGATGCATGAGTAGGTCATCCTTGGACTACGGATCCATGTAATAGCTAGAAGGCTGGTTTCTCCTCCTTTGTGCTTTCATGTTTAGATCTTGTGAGCTCCGTTCATGATCAAGATCATCTATTTGTAATTCATACATGTTGTGTTTGCGGGGATCTGATGGATATTGAGATGCTATTTCAGATTGATTATTTATTCTATCATGTCTTTGTTATTTGAGATCTTGCATGCTTTCCGTTGTTAGTAGCTATCTTGGCCAAGTAGATGATAGCAACTCCAAGAGTTAGTATTTATGCTCGATAGTGGGTTCATGCCTCTGGTAATCTAGGGAAGTGACAGAAATCTCTAAGGTACTAGATGTGCTGTTGCTACTAGGGAGAAAACAACGATCCTTTGTTCATAGAAAAATTGTATTGTTTACTTTACACGCAGTTCGCAAAGCAATAATTTGTTCCTTGCAACTTAATACTAGAGGGGGTTCGGATGATAACCTGAAGGTGGATTATTAGTCATAGATGCAGTTGGATGGCGGTCTATGTATTATGTTGTAATGCCCAATCAAGTATCAAAGGAGTCAAGACGATTAGTATATGCATGTATTGCTTTCTCGGTGTTTGTCAATTGCCCCGCTGTAATTTGTTCACCCAGCATGTTATCTATCTAAGGAGAGCCACCTCTAGTGAACTAGGGATCCCGGTCCTTTCTCTTTACATACAATCTACAACTGTTTACTTCTTTGTGTTTACTTTCTGCAAACTTTTACTTCTTTCCATTCGATACGTTTAATCCTTTGTTTTCCGCAAAACACGGTGAGATTGAAAACCTCATCGCAAATTGGGGACAAAGTTCTGTGGTTGTGTTGTGCAGGTCTCCACGTTGCTACTAGCACCGGTAGTGCACCTTGCCAAAGCTCAGCTAGTAACACCTTTGGGGTGTTTCCTTGCTCCTACTGGTTCGATTAAACCTTGGTTTCATAACTGAGGGAAAACTTACTGTTGTGCTCATCATACCTTCCTCTTGGGGTTCCCAACGAAGTCTACGTTGAAAGTCGAGTGCATCAAGATCTTTTCTGGCGCCGTTGCCGGGGAGTCAAGGACATCTTCACAAGGGGAGTCCCTCATAACCAATCTCTTTACTTTGTTGTTTTTTTGTTTTGCTTAGTTTTCTTTTTCCTTTGTTTGCTTGTTTTGTTCTTCAAAAACACAAAAAAAATAGTTTTACAAGTTTGCTTTCTTATTTGAAAACCCAAAAAATGACTACTCTTGAAAACACTAAGTTGTGTGACTTCACTAGCACCAACAACAATGATTTTATGAGCACACCTATTGCTCCACCTATGGCTGAAAATACTTTCTTTCATATAAAACCTGCTTTGCTCAATCTTGTTATGAGAGAACAATTTTCTGGTATTGGTAACGAAGATGCTGCTTCCCATCTAAATAACTTTGTTGAACTTTGTGAGATGCAAAAGCATAGGGATATAGATGGTGATATTATTAAACTGAAATTGTTTCCTTTCTCTTTGAGAGGAAAAGCTAAAGAATGGTTGAATTCCATAACTAGGAATAGTATCGATTCTTGGACTAAGTGCAAAGATGCTTTTATTGGAAAATACTATCCTCCTGCTAAGATTATATCCATGAGAAGTGAAATAATGAAGTTTAAACAACTTGATAATGAGCATGTTGCACAAGTTTGGGAAAGAATGAAATCTTTGGTAAAGAATTGTCCCACTCATGGACTGACTGCTTGGATGATCATCCAAACTTTTTATGCAGGATTGAACTATTCTTCAAGGAACCTATTGGATTCAGCTACTGGCGGTACCTTTATGACCATCACTTTGGGTGTTGCAACAAAACTATTGGATAATATGATGGTTAATTATTCTGAATGGCATACTGAGAGAGCTCCACAAGGTAAGAAGGTAAATTCTGTTGAGGAAACCTCCTCCTTGAGTGATAAGATTGATATTATTATGTCTATGCTTGTTAATGGGAAAGCCCATATTGATCCAAATAATGTTCCTTTAGTCTCTTTGGTTGCTCAAGAAGAGCAAGTTGATGTGAACTTCATAAGAAATAACAACTTTGGCAACAATGCTTATGGTAATAATGCTTATAGGAACAATTTTGGTAACAAAAATTATAAACCTTATCCTCCCAACAATGGTAATGCTTATGGAAATTCTTACAACAATAATAAGAGTGCTCCCTCTGAACTTGAAGTTATGCTTAAAGAGTTTATTAGTAAACAAACTGCTTTCAATAAAACTATTGAGGAAAAACTCTCTAATGCTGAAAGAAATATAGCATCTTTGGATGAAGGTCAATCTACTTTGAATAAAATGGATGCTAAACCTGAAACTAATGAGAATCCCTTTGCAGCTACTAATACCATACAAGTAAGAATTGATGAAAATGTTAGACTATTAGCTGAATTACATGCTAAGTGGGAAAGAGAAGATGAAATTGCTAGAAACATTAGTGTTTCTACTATTACCACCACTAGTGTTGAGGCTAGTAATATTCCTACTACTTTAGATGATAAAGATGATTTTGATCTTGATGGTTGCAACATCTCTGAAGTTATTAAGTTCCTACAAAAGCTTGCTAAAAGTCCTAATGCTAGTGCTATGAACATGGCTTTTAGAAAACACATTACTGATGCTCTCATAAAAATTAAAGAAGAAAAGATGAAACATAAAGCTTCTATTCCTATAAAGTAAGAAGATGGTTTGGAACCCATCATTAATATGAAAGTGAATGACTTTGATTTCAAAGCTTTGTGTGATCTTGATAGTAGTGTTTCTATTATGCCTAGAAGGATTTATGATATGCTTGATTTGTCTCCTCTTGAAGATTGCTATTTAAATGTCCCACTTGATGATAATGCTAAAAATAAACTCATGGGGAGTCTTAATGATGTTTTTATTATGGTTAATGATTCCTATGTCCCTGTTGATTTCTATGTTTTGGATGTTGAATACAATGTTTCTTGTCCTATTAATTTGGGAAGACCTTTTCTTAGAACTGTTGGTGCCATCATTGATATGAAAGAAGGCACCATTAAATATCAAATCCCACTCAAGAAAGGTATAGAACACTTCCCTAAAAAGAGATAAAAGATTTCTTTTGCTTCTCCTATGAAAACAAAATTTGGTCTTAATGCTTCTTCATTTGAGAACACTTGATTCTTTCTTTGCTTCTTATGCCTAGCTTAAAGGCGTTAAAGAAAAGTACTTGTTGGGAGATAACCCAAGAGTTTTAGATGAGTCTTGGAAGTTATTACCTCTGTAGTAACCTCTCCTTATCCTTTTTTATTTGCTTTTTGTGCCAAGAGTAACCTCTAATGAGAGTGAAGTAATAATTGGGAAAGTTGCTGTCCCGAAATAGATTTCTGTGCTTCACCGTAAAAATTCCTGAGAGAGTTCTGTACGTCGGATTGAGCTGTAATTGTTTGTGCTTCTTCCCCAGGTTGTTATATAACTTTCGTTAGTTCAACACTTGTTGATTTGAGCAACAGAAGGTCTTCGAAAAAATTCGTCTTTACCTGCTGGTCTATTTTGACAGATTTCTGCCATTTTCTGCATTTGCTTCTTGTTAGTTCCTTCTTGAGTTCCTTTGGGGAATCGGGCTTTTTGAGGGAAGTGCTATAGTATCTAGTGTTCTAATGGAAGTTTATTTGGTGTTAGAACAGAACCTTGAGAATTATTTATCTTGAGTGCACTAATGTTGCTAATAAAGATTGTGTGAAGTTTTGTATGAAGGAAAATTTTCAGGTGTATGGAAGGAATGAGTAATCAGATGAAAAATGGACTAAAGCTCAAGATTGGGGATGCCACGCGTGTCACCCCAAGAAATATCCAAGAATTACAAGCGTCAAAGCTTGGGGATGCCCAAGGCATCCCCTTCTTCATCAATAAAAATCCCAGGTTTCCTCCAAACGCTTCATTTTTATTGTTTCATGCACAGTTGTGTTTTTCTTGGAGCGTCTTCTTTTTCTTTTTCGTTTTGGTTTTTAGTTTGCTTGGTTTGCTTAGTTTTCTGAATAAGTTGGTTGGACCCCCTCTTTCTTACATTGGTTTACAATTAGTTTGGTTTGGTTTGAAAAGAGTAGGAAAGTTCATGCTTATGTGGTAAAAAGAGCTCGTTTTTGACTATGGCTATGCTTTGTCATGCCATGCTTGATATTGTTTTGGCTTTATGCTTAGTATTCTTTGTTGTAGCATGACTTGTTATAAACAATTGAGATTTCTTAATGTGCCTTGGATGAATCAAACAAACGTCTTGCAAAGCATGTTATTCATGAATCTTTTGTTTGTGCCTTTTCATGTTGCATCATAGTTTCTTTGTCTTATTGCTAGAACTTTGTCTTTCATGTTATGATTGAAGTACTATGATCCCAGCCTTGAATGTTTTGCATATACTTTGATCAAGTCTTTGATGGTGCATGTCACCGCAAAAATTATTCTTTCTTTTTATCACTTAACTACTCGAGGACGAGTAGGAGTTAAGCTTGGGGATGTTGATACATTGCAAATGTATCTATAATTATTGATGTTCCATGCTTGGTTTTATCCACTTTCTTATGTTTTGTTCCAACTTTGGAGTACTTTTCATATGATTTTTTGGACTAACCTATTAACAAGAGCCATAGTGCCTGTTGCCTGTTTTCTGCTGTTTTTGGTTCCAGGAAAGTCAGAAAATGAATATTCTCAGAATTGGACGGGACAAAAGCCAAAGTGCCTATTTTTCCGGAAGGGATCAAGTGCCAGAATACGAGACGGAGAGGGGCCAGGGGCCGGCCACACCACCTGGCCGCGCGGCCAGGCTTGGCCCGCGCCAGGGGGTGGTCTGGCCGACCCCATCACCCCCTCGGCCTCTCCTTCCACCTATAAGTTTCCCTCGGGACAAAAACCCTAGGTACCCGATCAAAAATCCACGAAAGTGTCTGTAGCCGCCGTCATGTCCATCCCTAGATCGGGAGGGATCTAAAGATCTTCCCGGCACCCTGCCGGAGAGGGGAATTCACCCTGGAGGCCTTCTTCATCACCATGCAAGCCTCCGGTGTGATGCGTGAGTAGTTCGTCCTTGGACTACGTATCCATGTAGTAGCTAGATGGCTGGTTTCTCCTCCTTTGTTCTTTCATGTTTAGATCATGTGAGATCCGTTCATGATTAAGATCATCTATTTGTAATTCATACATGTTGAGTTTGTGGGGATCCGATGGATATTGAGATGCTATTTGAGATTGATTATTGATTCTATCATGTCTTTGTTATTTGAGATCTTGCATGCTTTCCATTGTTAGTAGCTATCTTGGCCAAGTACATGCTAGCAACTCCAAGAGTTAGTATTTATGCTCGATAGTGGGTTCATGCCTCTGGTAATCTGGGGAAGTGACAGAAATATCTAAGGTACTAGATGTGCTGTTGCTACTAGGGAGAAAACAACGATCCTTTGTTCATAGAACAATTGTATTGTTTACTTTACACGCAGTTCGTAAAGCAATAATCTGTTGCTTGCAACTTAATACTGGAGGGGGTTCGGATGATAACCTAAAGGTGGATTATTAGTCATAGATGCAGTTGGATGGCGGTCTATGTATTATGTTGTAATGCCCAATCAAGTCTCAAAGGAGTCAAGTTGATTAGTATATGCATGTATTGCTTTCTCGGTGTTTGTCAATTGCCCCGCTGTAATTTGTTCACCCAGCATGTTATCTATCTAAGGAGAGCCACCTCTAGTGAACTATGGATCCCGGTCCTTTCTCTTTACATACAATCTAGAACTGTTTACTTCTTTGTGTTTACTTTCTGCAAACTTTTACTTCTTTCCATTCGATACGTTTAATCCTTTTTTTTCCGCAAAACACAGTGAGATTGAAAACCTCATCGCAAGTTGGGGACAAAGTTCTGTGGTTGTGTTGTGCAGGCCTCCACGTTGCTACTAGCACCGGTAGTGCGCCCTGCCAAAGCTCAGCTAGTAACACCTTTGGGGTGTTTCCTTGCTCCTACTGGTTCGATTAAACCTTGGTTTCATAACTGAGGGAAAACTTACTGCTGTGCTCATCATACCTTCCTCTTGGGGTTCCCAACCACCAAATAACGTCTGGGTTGACGACGAGAACCAGATTCCTCACTAGGATATGCATCCCGGAAGCTAGCACCTCCTAGTGCCAGCCTTGCGGAGCCCAGTTGACGAGGGTTGAACTCATCAATGCCCATTGTTATGGACTTGGGTTTTGGAGAAGGAGGGAGCACTGTAGGAATCAATCGGCTAGCAAACAAGCACACATGGATGCAAGGTTTACCTAGGTTCAGGCCTCGTAGAGGTCCCTACTCCTGCTTGTCTGCTCTTGGAATTATCGAGGGAGTCGAAAGTTACAGGGGGTGCGTAGATGCAATCTGGTGAGGTTGTGGAAACTAGGGTTGTGATCGTCCTCCTCGCTGCCCCCTCCTAGCCTTTATATAGATAGGCTAGGTTTTAGGTAGCAGGTCGAGTCGGTTACAAGTTAGGGTTTGCCCCTTTAAACTTTCTATCTTAAGTTTTGCCTTGTGCCGCAAGTAGTCGAAGTCTCCGTAGGACACTCGAATCCTGGATTGGGCCCTGGTAGCGCCATGGGCTTCTGCTAGATCAGGTCGTATATACCAAACTCGAGTACCTGTAAGGTATGCCCACGTCAGTAGCCCCCGAGTGTCCGGTGGAATCGCAGATTCGAGCGAGGACTTTATGAAGTCTTTCGAGTGCACAACTGAACATATTTTCGAGTGCTCTGTTTTGTATCATAGGGATTGTTGATATATGTTCCTGATTTATCTGATGTATCATGATCAGTTAACTACCTTAGGGAAAAACAATACAATCGACTCAAACTCGAGGCCCCGAACTCGAATTCAGAAAAGTGTTGGCGTAATTCGACTCAGGCCACAAAGGTCTTGTAGAGCACAGCAGATGCGTTGCCAGGCCTTGTCCAGGTCTTATCTTCACGTTGTAAGCGCGACATCCGAATTTTGTCATTGCGGAGATGATTCGGGTGACCCAGGAGGCGCAGTCTCTTTGCAGGGAAAATATGAAGCGGAGTCAACATAGCATTCGAGTGTGGATGCTATCAACACACAATGTAATGTATAAGAAACTCATAGGGTGCACGGCCAGCGCTCCCTATGGGAGTAGCCCCCGAGTGCCTATTCGAGTCATAGACTCGAGTGGAGACTATAAGTATTTTGCGACTGCTGTCGTCTTTTGCTTGTTTCAGTCAAATATGTTTTCAGCGCTCCCTATGGGAGTAACCGAAGTCCACAATCAAATCATAGATTCGAGTGAAGGGTTTTTCATGATGCTTGGATATCTTCACAAATTTCTTCGGGTGCGGGGCCAGCACTCCTATTAGGAGTAGCCCCCAAGTGCTTGGTTGAGTCGAAGACTCGAGTAAGGACTAAAGTAGTCAAAATGTGCTCCTAATGGAGTTGATGACGTCAGGGATGACGATGAGATTATCTCAGTTGCCCGTGTGAGCGGCTTTTAGGGGATGGGACGAGTAGTGGGTCCCATTTTTTGACTTGGACTTGACCAGGCGTGCGTAATCTTCTAGTTTAACTGTGTCTCCTTGATTCTCGCGCGTAATGGGCGGAGTGGCGCGACGGTTCGTGGGTTACCCTTGCCACGCTTCGACCTCGATGTGTGCCACGTGTCAGGTTGGTTTTCTCCTGGCCGTTGGATTACATCTGTTGTGAGGTTAAGTAGGGGTTCACCGTGCAGTACTTTCCCCACATATTCGTCTCGCTCGCGCACCTACGCCATTGCTTCTCTTGCTATTCCATTGCTCGCATATCCTCCGTGGCAGTGGACCAACTCCGTTTCTTTGCCACCTACTTCCTGCGCTCACACCGCTAGCGCAAGATGGGCAAGAAGAAAGGAGGCTCCACCGCTGGATCTGCGGCTGTTGCTGTCGCAGCCAAGAAGAAGGGCGCCACTACCATGGGCACCAGCACTGCCGGAGCTGGGAAGAAGGGCTCGGGGACTCGCGTCACCAATGGGTCATGGCGCCCATCCGTCATCCATTCCTCTAATTTGTTCACTGAGCGCCATGACGGGGCGCTCTCTACCGTGGAGGACGATTCTCGCGTGCCCGGCAATGAGGTAATCCCCAGTCCTCCCACAGGTTTTCGAGTGATGTTCCTTGCATTCATCATTCGTGGTCCTTCTCTCCCTGCATCCGTTTGTTACGGGTATCCTTTGTTTCTATGGGCTCCAGCTTCACCAGCTGAGCCCAAATTCTATCCTCCACATTGCCTTCTTCATCACTCTTTGCAAGTGTTGGCTAGGAATCGAGCCACACTTCGGCCTCTTCAAAAAACTCTTTAATCTCAAACGTCAATTGGCGTCGGGTTCAGTAGTCTACGACATAGGAGGCTGCGGGATCCATGTCGATTCCAATGTTACCTATTTCGCCATCAAGCTCACTATGTTTGTCCAAGGATGGAGGGAGAAATGGTTCTACATCTGTGCCCAGAAAGATGATGGAGAGCACTACGGACTCGCACCCTTCGATCCACTGGCACCCTGCAAACGGAGGAGGTCGTGGAAGAACATTGTGATGCCCGTCAAAGTCGAGGAAACAGAGACCCTATAGCAGCATGTCTACGACCTCGAAAACCGCATAGGAAAAGAAGTAGGCGGCGCAGAGCTCATTCGCACTTGGATGCATCGCCGTGTGCAGCCTCTGCAGGCCAGGCTACACTCAATGTTCTGCTGGATTGGTACTGGTGAGGTAGATAGGAGCTTTTGACTGCTGACTAAGTACACCAGCAAGGAGGATCTCTCGGGTGACTCAGTCGTGCCTCCATTCTGTGACAGCAATCCTCCTCTTGAGGTGGATTTCTCTTTGTAGTTTCTTGATTTTTGATTGCCTGTAGGTGCTTTGTTTAGATACTGATGTTTCTTCTGCTGTTCAGACTGGACCGTGGCTGACAACTTGCCTCCTTAGCCTGAAGGAATTATTCCTTGCGAGGTGGAAGAAGAGGACGCGTCAGGCTCCACCGTCCCTGTTGAGGAGGAGCAGGAAGACCCCAAGTCCAGCAATCACGGGACTCGCAAGCGCTCCCATAGCAAGGATTCGGATGCCTCCTCACCGTCGACACTAGAGGGTCCTCCCGCTGCTGCAGAGGAGCCAATCCCCATCGTGCCTGTGCGCGCCATGGCTCCTCCCTCAAGGAAAAAGCTGAGGTTACCAAAGGAGTCATCGGGATATTCCTTTGACCTCGAGAATTTTGACAGGTAAGTCTTTATATTTGCGAGTTCGTCTTGTTTTCTTTGAAGTATTCCTTTGACCTCGTAAAGTGGTGCAGGGTATTTTGCAGTCAAACGGCTTCGTCGTCCTCCGAAGAAGTATCTTGTGTACCCAACACACCCAATACACTTGTCAGGTGTATAGGTGCACTAGTTCGGCGAAGAGATAGTGAAAATCAAGTGGTATGTATAATTATAAGTGGTAACGGTGCCAGAAAATAGCTTTGATGGCACGTGGTTAACATGAGAAGAGACTAAAGGCAATCTGAAATAAAGATGGAAGCAAGCAAAACATGTAACAGATCTAGTTGCAAACGGTGTTTCAATGCTTAGAAACAAGGCCTAGGGATCATACTTTCACTTGTGAACACTCTCATATAAATATCTTCTCTTTATGATACTACTCTAAACTACTCTCCGGTTGGACACTCTAATCTATGGTAGGGCTATAACAACACTCCTCAAAGTTCGCTTTTCCCATCTAGATAACCCCACACTATCACCTTGAGCACTAGATGGTTCCACCAAACACCAAAATTTCATAGAAACATCCAACTCCAAATATAACTCATAACAAGTATTTGTAATCTCTAGGCTAAGTGCCACCATGGTGTGCACACTGTTACTTTCACACACATGGGGAGAGCAGAGATCTATTAAAGCACTTGAGTAGCAAGGTAGATGAACTTGATTACAAAGCTCATGATCACAATATGATCATCCATAGAGAGAGAGATGAACACATAGCTACCGGTAGAACCCTTAGCCTCGAGAAAGAACTACTCCCTCCTTATCATGGGAATCAGCAGTGACGATGGAGATGGTGATGGAGATCGATGGAGATGGCTCCAGGGGCACTTCCCCGTCCCGGCAGGGTGCCTGAATAGAGACTTTCTGTCCCCTGAATCTCCCCTTCGGTGGAACTTTTCGTGGCTGGAGGCTGGTCCCAGGGGCTTCTGATAGGCGAAGGGGCAAGGTCGGTGGCCGGCCAGGGGGCCCACACCATGCCCTGGCACGGCCTAGGGCTGCCCGCGCCAAGGAGTGGTGTGGCCGCCCTGTGGCCCCCTTTTGTCTCTCTTTCGGACTCCATGTGTCTTCTGGTAAAATATTAACTTTGGCTTTTGTCCCGTCCAATTCCGAGAATATTGATTTTCTGACTTTCCTGGAACCAAAAACAATAGAAAACATGCAACTGGCACTATGGCATCTTGTTAATAGGTTAGTACAAGAAAGTGTATAAAAAGTACTCCAAAGTGTGGACAAAACATAAGAAAGTAGATATAAAACAAGCATGGAACAATAAAAATTATAGATACGTTTACAACATATCAACATCCCCAAGCTTAACTCCTGCTCCTCCTCGAGTAGGTAAGTGATAAAATGAAAGAATAATTTTTGAGGTGACATGCACCATCATAAACTTGATCAAAGTATTTGTAAACATTGATAGATGGGATCATAGTACTTCAACATAGCATGAAATATAAAGTTATAACAATAAGACATAGCAACTATCTTGTAACATGAAAAGGCACAGACAAAAGATTCATGAATAACAATGCTTTGCAAGACGTTTGTTTGTTTCACATAAAGAAAGCATAATGAGAATGGTATTCAGCTTGTCCCTCATAGAGTAGCAAAACATAAATGCATAGGAAACCTTCAAAGTTCATGAGGGTGACTAGATGCAAAATAGTTTAAGGACAAGCAATATCAACATTATGCATCAATCAACAACTCTTGGGACAATGCACATTAAACTAAGAATGGCTGCTATGCTCTCTTAATAGGTGCATAAAGATAGAAGATGGAGACTCAACATAAAAGTAAAAGAAAGGCCTTCATAGAAGGAAGCAGGGATTCAAGTTTCATAAAGAGCTTCCAAAAATTATGGTACTTATTAGCTTTCAGCTCTCATTGCCCCTATCATAAGAATCTTGAAGTGATTAAGGTTAAAGTGAACAAACTATGGAGTATATGCTTGACAAGTTTAAGTTGAAATCTCATGCCCCTTACTTACGAGTACCGAACCTCATGCTACTCAACTTCAGTTACAAGTAAGCTCTTCTCATTGTAAGTACATATGTATCATAGAGAACCGCCAACGGGGTACCCCTTGCACATGATACAGGAGCTATCCCATAATCAAAATGACAAGGCAAGCAGACAATAAGCATCTTAGCAATCTTTTTGTTTGCCATTTGCATAGGTTTTTATTCAGGATGCTTCATAGAGTGCTCTTTATGGTTATGCTACAAGTTTCCACCATGATTAGGCATGGCTTAGGCTAGCGGCCCAGGCGTTTCTCTAACACACATACAAACTCCATGATCTTACAAGTTCCCCTTTTATTTCACACCGCCGGGATCCATAAGCAAAAGAATCATGATATCAACGGAATAATAAGTGCAATATTGAAAGCGTTCCCCATGATACATGGTTCTGCTAACTTCAACTTATAAAGCGCAAGCATATACGCAACAAAGATGGACACAATGGTTCAAGTTTATTAAGTGCAAGAAAGTAAAGTGTGCCATCAAGTTCCTGAGAGCTTTAATTACTAGTTTTCACATAACAAGTTTAATTCGGAAGGTAGATAAAAACATGAATGTACTTTGAATAGCAAATGATAATAGGTAGGTATGGTGGACTCTTTGGAACAACTTGGGTTTATTTGGGGTTGGATGCATGAGTGGAACTCATACTTGGTTATGGAGGCTAGCAAAAGACTGGGAGCGACCAACTAAGAGAGCAATAATGTGGTTAGTTTGGTCAACGATCATGTCCGACTACTAGAAAGAGCCACTTGTTTACCATTTTTCATCTACCTTTCGTAAAATGGACTCAAATTTGGCACAAGGGTGTATCACCATGTGGCTAATGATGCTAGCATTGTATCTAGCCATTTTGGTTTGAAAAATTCAAAACATTAACCCTCAAACTCAAAATCATGGAACCATTTGTGAAGCAAGTACCAAAACTACAATTTGAGACCTTCATTTTGCATGCTTGAGTGGTTGTACACACATCGGGACCACATAACAGCAGTTGTACTTTTCAAATGCTTTCACAATCTCTCGATAGTCTCTGGTCAACCCCGGTTTGACCAAACCTTGTGAATTTCATAAAAAATGAGAAATTCTCAAAATATTTTGAAACCTTCAAATTTGTTCACTGTGAGGCAAATACTTTGCATGAAAAATTAGAAAATTTTAAACAAAATGTCTCCCTAGCAGTCCGCTCTCTAATGTGGTGTAGTTTGGTCAACGATCATGACCAACTACTATAAAGAGTCACTTGTGTACCATGTTTTCATCTACCTTTCTTCAAATGGAATCAAATTTGGCACAAGGGTGTATCACCATGTGGCTAATGATGCTAGCATTGTATGTAGCCGTTTTGGTTTGAAAAAATCAAAAATTTAACCCTCAAACTCAAAAACATGGAACCATTTGTGAAGCAAGTACCAAAACTACAATTTGAGACCTTCAATTTACATGCTTGAGTGGCTGTACATCATATTGGGACCACATAATAGCAATTGTACTTTTCAAATGCTTTCACAATCTCTCGATAGTCTCTGGTCAACCCTGGTTTGACCAAACCTTGTGAATTTCATAAAAAATGAGAAATTCTCAAAATCTCTTGAAACTTTCGAATTTGATCACTGTGAGGCAAATACTTTGCATGAAAAATGATAAAATTTGAAATTTTCCCCCCTAGCAGTCCACTCTCAGATGTGGTGTAGTTTGTTCAACGATCATGTCCGACTACTAGAAAGAGCCACTTGTATACCATGTTTTCATCTACCTTTATTCAAATGGAATCAAATTTGGCACAAGGGTGTATCACCATGTGGATAATGATGCTAGCATTGTATCTAGCCATATTGGTTTGAAAAATTCAAAAATTTAACCCTCAAACTCAAAAACATGGAACCGTTTGTGAAGAAAGTACCAAAACTACAATTTGAGACCTTCAATTTGCATGCTTGAGTGGTTGTACATCACGTTGGGACCACATAACAACAGTTGTATGTTTCATATGATTTCGCAATCTCTCGAAAGTCTCTGGTCAACCCCGGTTTGACCAAACCTTGTAAATTTCACAAAAAATGAGAAATTCTCAAAATATTTTTGAAACCTTCAAATTTGTTCACTGTAAAAAACGACAATATTTTAGATTTTATTGATTTCTTTACCTCAGTGTTTTAGTCAAAAAATATTTAGATGCACCACGATAAAAAATTGTAAATAAAAAACTATAAGAAAAAGGAAAGAAGAGCAACAAATCAGAGGACCTTCTCTCCGTTTGTCTCCTTCCGGAATCAAATCCATGCATCACTTCCTGTCTATGTCTCTGCCTGGCTCACCTCATTCATTCCTTTATTGCCAAATCTGGTAGGAAATCTATACCATCTTCTATACTCTATCTATGTTTGTCTCCTTCTAGAAAACAAATCCATGCACCACTTTCTGTCTCTATCTCTGCCTAGCTCACCTCATTCATTCCTTTTTGCCCAATCTGGTAGGATATCTACACAAGCTTCTATACTCCCTCTATTTGTATCCTAGAAACAAATCAATGCACCACTTTTTGTCTCTATCTCTGCCTGGCTCACCTCATTCATTCACTTTTGCCCAATCTCATAGGAAATCTACACCATCTTCTATATCTCAATTGCTTAACTATTTCCCATCACCATACCCTTACCCAAATATGAAATCCCACCACACACCAACATGTACAAAAAAAGTGCAGACATAAATAAACATCTACAATCTAGAAACATGACAGGCAAATAATATAGCAAGGTTCAACATAAACTAGGTATGATAAGGTTCAACACAAAACATTGCTCAGCAGCCAATAGAAACATAGTTCAACAAAACATGCTGCTTAAAGCAGCAGCAGCACACAAACAACCAGCACATCACTAATTCACTACCTCCTCCCTGCCACCTGCCACCTCGCTATCGCTCCTCCCGGTCCTGCTTCCTCTATTTCTTGTTGCCCATACCCGGAACCTTCTATGGCCTAGGCCGGGGAGCAGGCACAAGACCGAGCTCGATAGCTCGGTTTAGTTTGTCCCTGGGGAAAGGCCATAGGCCTTGTGATTGGCCCGGAAGCCATGGACGTTGACATTTTCACCGACCTTCACATGTCCATATCCACAACCTTCGGCATGCTGGAGGAAGCTTTGGAAGTCCATATTGATGCTCCTTTTGCAGAAGGGGCAGCGGTTCATGCCATGAGTCCAGGGTTCACTCCAGAAGTCTTTGAATGTCCCCTCCCTCAACTTATCCAGAGTGGCCCTGGTCTTCTTGTGATAGGATTCGACATCGTTGTCAACATCTGATCAGTAGCCTCCTGAATCATGCAAAATACACATGTGAAGGAAATATGTAGAAACTGCAACTAAAATTTAATGCCTAACACAAGAAGCAACAGATATAACACTCAGACAGCTAGCAACAACAGAAAGTAATCAGGGGATCAAGTAGATAATCCAATTTCATCGGCCATTAAGATAGCATTAATCCACATATATGAAAACAACTAGAGATGCAAGTTTGGAACCTTTAGGGTACCCTCTATTTCAGTCTAGATCAAACATATGAACTAGTTTTCTAAAAAAGTGATGATTTGTGAAAATGTAGTTCATTTTTTTGTACTAAAGAGGGTAGAGGGTACCATAGAGAATACCCATTTGCATCCTTAAAAATAACAATCGGTAGAGCAGAATTGCGATATAATTCTCAATGATATTGTTTCGGTTATAGCGAGTACATGTACCATGAGTCGTTTGTGGGCAGACTAAGATGGTTACAAAAATAACCTACAACATAAACATGCAAAATACACATGTGAAGAAAATATGTAGAAACTGCAACTAAAATTTAATGCCTAATGCTGACTCGTGTATTAACGAGCTCGTTGGGGAACCCTAAGAGGAAGGTATGATGAGCACAGCACTAAGTTTTCCCTCAGTTATGAAACCAAGGTTATCAATCCAACAGGAGCAAGGAAACACCTCTAAGGTGTTGCTAGCTGGACTTTGGCAGGGCGCACTACCAGCGCCAGCAACAACGTGGAAACCTACACAACACAACCACAGAACTTTGCCCCCAACTTAAAGTGAGGTTGTCAATCTCACCGGTTTTGCTGAAAACAAAGGATTAAACGTATTGTGTGGAAGAGAGTAATAGTTTGCAGAAAGTAAACAGAAAGCAGTAAACAGATGTAGATTGATGATAAAAGAAAGGACCGAGGGTCCATAGTTCACTAGTGGTGGCTCTCCATAAGATAGATGACAAGTTGGGTGAACAAATTACAACGAAGCAATTGACAAACATCGAGAAAGCAATACATGCATATACTAATCATCTTGACTCCTTTGAGATTCGATTGGGCATTACAACATTATACATAGACCGTAATCCAACTGCATCTATGACTAATAATCCACCTTCAGGTTATCATACGAACCCCCTCCAGTATTAAGTTGCAAGCAACAGATAATTGCATTATGCATTGCGTGTAAAGTAAACAATACGATTGTTCTATGAACAAAGGGTTGCTGTTTTCTCCCTAGTAGCAACAACACATCTAGTACCTTAGAGATTTCTGTCACTTCCCCAGATTACTAGAGGCATGAACCCACTATGGAGCATAAATACTAACTCTAGGAGTTGCTAGCATCTACTTGGCCAAGATAGCTGCTAACAACGGAAAGCATGCAAGATCACAAATAACAAAGACATGATAAAATCAATAATCAATCTGAAATAGCATCTCAATATCCATCAGATCCCCGCTAACACAACATGTAGAATTACAAATAGATTATCTTGATCATAAACGAAGCTCACAAGATCTAAACATCCTAGCACAAAGGAGAAGAACCAGCCATCTAGCTACTACATGGACTCGTAATTGTAACACCCTCGAATCGGCCCTATGCAAGTTTTAGCGCCTCCCGCCAAACCCGCATAGAAACGATTCAAGGACGCCCACCAGGCACTTTCGTGCGGGTGGAAAAACGAAGTAATATCATTACACAATAGTCCACGATGGAACCCGCAGAACAGATATATATACAACAATGACTCCATGAGTCAAGAATACTGATTTATAGTATAAAGATCCAAATCACCTTGAAAACGATACAGCATCTGAGTACAGTTAAGAAGCAAATTGAGCTAAGAGCCCTGAAGAATAACCAATGGCGTCCATAAACCCTGCCCAGGCCAAGCTGGACGGGTAACCCTGATAACAACGTCGATCTCAAACCTACTAAAACAAAAGTGGTGCCGACAAAGGGTAGAGGAAAAAGAGGAGCGTCAGTACTGAGGCCAGTACACGGCGAGGCTAGAATTCGGCGGCTCTCGCCTACATAGGTATGGTGGACTGAAGCAGCATCACAGCATGCACTAAACAACCTATAGAGACTCGATGCAACTGTCGGCTATTAGAGAGGGATAAGAGAGACCTATTCGGGACCAACCTGATACCAACACCAATCATACCCATCCTGGTATTCCCCCTCGAGACCAAACGAGGAAGTCAAACCGAGGAACTCACACAGTTGGCAGTTTTATTCATTCCATTATAGTTGCAGCACTTACTAGTCAGACATAGATAGCACGAGTCATCCTGATAGCATAAGTAGTGGGCAGTTTTAGTTAACCAAGAAGTTGTAGTTGCAATACTTACTAGTCAGATACAATTACCATGTGACATCCCAAACCCAGCAGTTGTTGGCACCTTTATTTCATTCCATTGGAGTTGCAATACTGACTAGGCAGGTATAACATGACATGATACACCCCAGTTCCACCAGTTGTTGGCACTTTTATTATCCATTCCATTGTAGTGAAGCTGATTACTAGCCACATATTAAGTCAAATTTATAGCACTACTTTAGTTATGCTTGTCTATGATCGAGATACTGTGCTCCAAGTCGTCCATAACCGCGGACACGGCTTTCAGAAAGATTTACCCTGCAGGGGTGCACAAATAGCAACACACACACGATCAACCTCGGAAAAACCAACTCAAAACCCAACGAGGCTTTCACGACAAAGCAATCACAGGATTCATAAAATATTTCAGGGGGGCACCCCATTAAGCTACCCGCAACGAAGTTGGCCGGCTCCGAGACAGACCAAAGGTTTGTGTCAATGGCTGTAAACGACTGGGAACCCAAAAGTGTGACTGGGCTTGTCGATACCGCGAAAACATTCCACGTTCCAAAACAGTACAGGTGCTCCACGCACAATCGTAAATAAAGCAGTAAAGCATGGCATAAGTACAGGATAGTAATAAAGCCCCAAACTAGTTTGTGGCCCCAAGAAATAAGAAATGAATCAAGCTCTGGCTAAGGGGATTCATGGTCCCATATGCGGATAGTGCGATAGTCAAGGAACAGGTATCAAGTACTCTGAGTCCTACGGGACACAAGTGAGCGTGGAAAAACCAAATAACATCTATTGCCCACCGATGCCTCTGCATTAGTTATATCTATTCCCAGCAATTTAATAGTTGTATTTAAAGTCATGATCATCTCCACCATTTATCATGTGCCAACTTGTCGTCAACGATGGAATGACAACGACGTGAAACAACACATAAGCAAGCAACTACGACTCGCAAGGCCGACTATCTATCAAACAATAGGCAATAGGATGTGTCCATGACAATTTAGGGCCGCAAGGAGTATAAATGGTGCACGGAAACTAAAGCATCACAACACGGATAGCAATAGATCAACAGGAGGAAATAAAGACTATAAAAGCAAAATAGGTAGAAAGGGGGAGATGCTCGCCTAGGAAAACATAGCCGAAGGTTCATTATCTCAAGAACTTGTCGATACTCGCATCCACTCAACAGCCTAATCCGTGAAGAAGCAAAGCACTAAAAGAAACACCGGATGCACTATTTAATACTACGGCAGAAGATCCGGCATGATTATGATATGATGCATGGCATGTTGCATTCAACATCCAAAACATAGAAATCAACGGGGACAAAGGCATTGTTAACCATAATAAGAACATCATTAATACTCCCCATGAGTTTCTTTTTATCATTATTATCAAGTGGGACATTTAAATAACAATCTTCCAATGGTGGCAAATCAAGCATATCATAAATCCTTCTAGGCATAATAGAAACACTACTATCAAGATCACATAAAGCTTTGAAATAAAAATCATTTACTTTCATATTAATGATGGGTTCCCAACCATCTTATAGTTTCATAGGAATAGAAGCTTTATGTTTCATCTTTTCTTCTTTAATTTTTATGAGAGCATCAGTAATGTGTTTTGTAAAGGCCATACTCATAGCACTAGCATTAGGAATTTTAGAAAGCTTTTGTAGGAAGTTAATTACTTCAGAGATGTTACAACCATCAAGATCAAAATCATATTTACCATCTAAAGTAGTAGAGCTATTGTTTCCCATGTTTTGAAGAGTTTCAGCATTTTTATTAGAAAAGGTTCCATTGGGCTTACTAGCTTCAACATTAGTGGTAGTGATAGTGGAAACACTAATATTTCTAGCAATTTCATCTTCTCTTTCCCACTTAGCATGCAATTCAGCTAATAGTCTAACATTTTCATCAATTCTAACTTGTATGGCATTAGTAGCAGCAAAGGGATTCTCAATAGTTTCAGGTTTAGCAGCCATTTTATTAATCAAAGAGGATTGTGCTTCAGATAATGATGATATATTTCTTTCAGCATTAGAAAGTTTTAATTGCAAATTAGGAATTTCCCCATTTAAACTCTCAAGTTGATGACTAATAATTTTCAAAATAGTAGATTGTTCCTCCATGGTTTTAGTAAATAATTTATTCTGCTCATATTGCATGTGCATGAAGTTTTTAGTGGATCTTTCGACTTCTACAATTCTATCTTCACTAGGTATTCCAGGTTTACCATGATAACCATAAGTATTATTAGGAGGGTAAGGCCTATAATTGTTATTACCATAAGCATTGTTGCCAAAATTATTATTTCTTATAAAAATCACATCAACTTGCTCTTCTTGAGTAACCAAAGAGGCTAAGGGAACATGATTTGGATCAATATGAGATTTCCCATTAACAAGCATAGACATAATAACATCAATTTTATCACTCAAGGAGGAGGTTTCTTCAACAGAGTTTACCTTCTTACCTTGTGGAGCTCTCTCGGTATGCCTTTCAGAATAATTAACCATCATATTATCCAGAAGCTTTGTTGCAGCACCCAAAGTGATGGTCATAAAGGTACCTCCAGCAGCAGAATCCAATAGATTTCTTGAAGAATAATTCAATCCTGCATAAAATGTTTGGATAATCATCCAAGCAGTCAGTCCATGAATGGGACAATTCTTCACCAAAGATTTCATTCTTTCCCAAGCTTGAGCAACATGTTCATTATCAAATTCTTTAAACTTCATTATTTCACTTCTCATAGATATAATCTTAGCAGGAGGTTAGTATTTTCCAATGAAAGCATCTTTGCATTTAGTCCAAGAATCAATACTATTTCTAGTTAGGGATTACAACCATTCTTTAGCTTTTCTCCTCAAAGAGAAAGGAACCAATTTAAGCTTAATAATATCCCCATCTATATCCCTATGATTATGCATCTCACAAAGTTCAACAAAGTTATTAATATGAGCAGCAGCATCTTCAGTACCAATACCAGAAAATTGTTCCCTCATAACAAGATTGAGTAAAGCAGGTTTCATTTCAAAGAAATTAGCTTCAGGAACAGGTGGAGCAATAGGTGTGCACATGAAATCATTGTTGTTGGTGCTAGTGAAGTCACACAACTTAGTGTTTTCAAGACTAGTCATTTTTGTGTTTTTAATAAAGAAAGCAAACTAGTACAACTAATTTTTTTTGTGTTTTTGATAAAGAAACAAGCAAACAAAGCAGAAAATAAACTAAGAAAAAAATAACAAAGTAAAGAAATTGGTTATGAGGGACTCCCCTTGTGAAGATGTCCTTGACTCCCCGACAACGGCACAAGAAAAATACTTGCTGACTCGTGATTGATAACGAGCTCATTGGGGAACCCCAAGAGGAAGGTATGATGAGCACAGCAGTAAGTTTCCCTCAGTTATGAAACCAAGGTTATAAAACCAGTAGGAGCAAGGAAACACCTCCAAGGTGTTGTTTCCAACTTGGAATCCTACACAACACAACCACAGAACTTTGCCCCAACTTATAATGAGGTTGTCAATCTTACCGGTTTTGCTGAAAACAAAGGATTAAACGTATTGTGTGGAAGAAAGTAAAATCTTGCAGAAAGTAAACAGAAAGCAGTAAACAGTTGTAGATTTATGGTAAAAGAAAGGACCGGGGTCCATGTTGGAAATATGCCCTAGAGACAAATAGTAGTAAGGACTATTATCATATTTCATATAGTTTATGATTAAGTTTTATATCATGCTATAACTATATTGATAGGAAACATCAATACACGTGTGATATACAAACAACCAGGGGTTCCAAGTGAAACTCTAGTCACTGGTTCATTGGTCAATGGATGATCATGTTTCCTGATCATGTGGCATTTATGCCAGTTGGAAATGAGGTCATCTCATTCGGAGAATGAGATGATGAACCAATACCCAACCTAAACATCATGACCCGATCATGTCAGGAAGTTCAAGTTACGATGATTAGAAATGGATCCTCGTAGACTATTCCTTAGACCGTGAGGCTATATCAATCACTGTCTCCTGAGAGTGCTTAGATAGCATCAAACGCCATCTGGTAAAACGGTGGTTATAAAGGTGTGTTCAGGTATTCGGAGGAAACCATAGAGGCAATATATGTCAAGAGCGGGATTTGTCCGTCCATGTGACGGGAAGATAATCAAGGGCCCACTCGGAGAAGTTATATCCAATAGCTGTGCAGCATGTGATTAGATCACGGGGATATCACTTGTTAGAACGAGTTAAGTAGCATTGTTTAGTAACGAGATTGAACATGACATGGTGATGTCATTGATCAGATCTCGAGCAATGTAAGTATCGAGTGACAAAGGGAATAAGACATGACTGTCCCAGTTCAAACGACGAAAGATCTTCGTGGAACACACAGGGGTCACATGGACATCCAGGTCCCTCTGTCGATCATTGGTGCGGGAATGTCCCGACCATGTCTGGAGTGTTCCCGAACCGTGGGGTATCACGCTTAAGGGCTTGATGATGCTTAGATAGTGTTTATAGGATCGGTGGGATCACCGAAGAAAAGAAGGGAGAAAACCGGAAGGGTTTTGGTAAGTCCGGAGGATGTCCGGAGTGGAGGTGGAAGGTGTTCTATGGCCACAGAGGTTGAATAATATGTGAATGAATGTTAAATATTGATTTAATCATTTATTCATAATTATTTAATAAAGAGAAAATCAATTAAAGGTCAAAAAGGCTTAATGGGCCAATTCCAGAGGGAGAGGGCCCATTAGGGGAAAGGAGAGAGGGAGAGGGGCCAAGGGGGAGGCCGGCTGGGCCTATCCCCCCCCTGCGGGGCCCACTAGGTGCTGGCCGGTGGCCACCCCACCCCCTCCTCTCCTTTAGTCCCACCCCGAGACTTTGAGGGAGGGTGTACCCCCTCCTCCCCCTATATATAGTGGGGTATTTGGCCTAGAAAAATACACCAATAATCAATAAAGGTCACCCCACTATTGGGAGGACCTCCAGTTGATATTTTCTCTCTCCCCCCACACTCTCGTGACCGTGGTCCCAAGTCTGGACTGCGTGAGCGAGAGACATCTTCACCGCGGAGTGCCGTCACGCTGCGAGATTCGGATCCGGGAGCTCTACTTCCGCAACGGAGATCTTTATCATGAACGGAGCTCACAAGATCTAAACATGATAGCACAAAGGAGAAGAACCAACCATCTAGCTACTACATGGACCCGTAGTCCAAGTATGAACTACTCACGCATCACAGCGGAGGCTTGCATGGTGATGAAGAAGGCCTCCAGGGTGAATTCTCCCCTCCGGTAGGGTGCCGGGAAGAGCTTCAGATCCCTCCGTATCTAGGGATGGAGATGACGGCGGCTAAAGACTCTTTCATGGAATTTTGATCGGGTACTAATACATTGCAAATGTATCCATAATTTTTGATATTCCATGCTTGGTTTTATCTACTTTCTTGTGTTTTGTTCACACTTTGGAGTACTTTTCATATGATTTCATGGACTAACCTATTAACAAGAGCCACAGTGCCAGCTGCCTGTTTTCTGCTATTTTTTGTTCCAGGAAGTCAGAAAATGAATATTTTCAGAATTGGACGGGACAAAAGCCAAAGTCACTACTTTACCGGGGGACACTTGGAGCCAGAATATGAGACGGAGAGGGGCTGGGGCCCGGCCACACCACCTGGCCACACGGCAGGGGGTGGTCTGGCCGCCCCAGGCACCCCCTCGACCTCTCCTTCCACCTATATATTTCCTCTGATACGGAAACCCTAAGTACCCGATCAAAATTCCATGAAAGAGTCTGTAGCCTCTGTCATCTCCATCCCTAGATCGGGAGGGATCTGAAGCTCTTCCTGGCACCCTGCCGGAGAGGGGAATTCACCCTGGAGGCCTTCTTCATCATCATGCAAGCCTCCGGTGTGATGCATGAGTAGTTCATCTCTGGACTACCGGTCCATGTAGTAGCTAGATGGCTGGTTCTCCTCCTTTGTGCTACCATGTTTAGATCTTGTGAGCTCTGTTCATGATCAAGATCATCTATTTGTAATTATGCATGTTGTGTTTGCGGGGATTCGATGGATAATGAGATGCTATTTCAGATTGATTATTGATTCTATCATGTCTTTGTTATTTGTGATCTTGCATGTTTTCCGTTGTTAGTAGCTATCTTGGCCAAGTAGATGCTAGCAACTCCAAGAGTTAGTATTTATGCTCGATAGTGGGTTCATGCCTCTGGTAATCTGGGGAAGTGACAGAAATCTCTAAGGTACTATATGTGTTGTTTCTACTAGGGAGAAAACAACAATCCTTTGTTCATAGAACAATCGTATTGTTTACTTTACACGCAATTCGTAAAGCAATAATCTGTTGCTTGCAACTTAATACTGGAAGGGGTTCGGATGATAACCTGAAGGTAGATTATTAGTCATAGATGCAGTTGGATGGAGGTCTATGTATAATGTTGTAATGCCCAATCGAATCTCAAAGGAGTCAAGATGATTAGTATATGCTTGTATGCTTTCTTGATGTTTGTCAATTGCCCCGTTGTAATTTGTTCACCCAGCATGTTATCTATTTTAAGGAGAGCCACCTCTAGTGAAACTATGGACCCCGGTCCTTTCTTTTACATACAATCTACAAACTGTTTACTTCTTTGTGTTTACTTTCTGCAAACTATTACCTCCTTCCATTCGATACGTTTAATACTTTGTTTTCAGCAAAACCGGTGAGATTGACAACCTCATCGCAAGTTGGGGACAGAGTTCTTTGGTTGTGTTGTGCATGTCTCCATGTTGCTGCTGGCACCGATAGTGCGCCCTGCCAACGTTCAGCTAGCTATACCTTTGGGGTGTTTCCTTGCTCCTACTAGATTGATAACCTTGGTTTCATAACTGAAAGAAACTTACTGTTGTGCTCATCATACCTTCCTCTTGGGGTTCCCCAACGAGCTCGTTAGTACACGAGTCAGCAGGTACTTAGGGTTTCTGTATCGGAGGCATCTTATAATCGGAAAGGGAGGCTAAGGGGGTGCCGTAGGCGGCCACACCACCCCCTGGCACGGCTAGGTGGTGTGGCAGCCCTCTGGCCCCTCTCTGTCTCGTATTCAGGCTCTATGTCCCCCTCGGTAAAATATTGACTTTGGCTTTTGTCCCGTCCAATTCCAAGAATATTCATTTTCTGACTTTCCTGGAACCAAAAACAGCAGAAAACAGGCAGCTGGCACTAGGGCATCTTGTTAATAGGTTAGTCCAAGAAAGTGTATAAAAAGTACTCCAAAGTTGGAAAAAAACATAAGAAAGTAGATAAAAACCAAGCATGTAACATCAAAAATTATAGATACGTTAGCAACGTATCACCAATCAGTGCCCCCTTTGCGACCCCACATGTCCCCTTGGTGTACGCCATGCCCACCTTTTGAATTATAGCAATGTTTAGTACATACCGTCAGATGCCAGAACTATCATATGACGTTGAGGGCTCCCGCCCATATGCTGCATATCCTCTACGAATTACCAATTAATGCACGCTACGAGGATAACAACCACGACCTGGCCATCCGGATGCATGCGAGAGGAAGAAGATACAGCTGACTTCTTCGTCCCATTCCAAATCTCATGGTTGACACGTAATATACGGCGTTAGAATCACTGGTGACATTGGTTGTTAATTCCTAGATGTTACATTAATATAGTACGGTGTTTCCATTGCCAGTTATGATAGATTAGTTGATCACCCTAGATCAGTAACCGATATTTCCAGTTAATTATGAAAATAGTATTTTCAACCTTTTTGAAATGCAGGTTATGACAACATTTGAGTTACAAGCATTTGATTGAAAATAATCAAAGGACATGAGCAAGTTTTGAAGTTGCCTTTTGTGATTGCAAGATTATGCACTCACGGTCTTTAGACACTAGAAGATCCAAATTCTGTAAACAGCATCATTGGTCCGGTAAGGACTAATGTTCAAAGAAGCAAGATGCAACGATGCATAAGTAATATAATGCAATTTGATAAATGCGAATCCCCGGAATAGTCGAATCTGATCTAGGGTTTGGAAACTAGGAATGGTTCTTTAGAATGTGTTGCACTTTTATATCAATTTCACACTTGTGCTTCTTATTAAGGCTTGTGAGAGTGTGTGAAACAATATGTAATAACAACAAGTAGTATGCAATACTAAAGCACTCAAATGGATCATGGTATCTAAAATATTCTTTAAGTAAGTCTTTCCAAATATGCTTAAGAATTACTTTTAGTGTTTCCTAAAAGAATAACTTTTGATGAAAAGATTTCTTTACAAAGTAAAAGTACTTGAACTTAAAGCTAACACTGTAAGATTTTCTTATTAATTTACAAGTATTAAAGTAGAAAACAATTAGTATTTTTGAATAGCTATTCCATTGGCAAGTGGAGACTTTTATCACTTCGTGAAAGTGAAACAAAAGTATTATGTCTTTATGGAAGTGGTGTTCTCTTGATTTTATAAGTGAATAGAATCATTTACATATTATAGAATTAATATTTATTTCTATAAACATGGGAATGGCACTATGTTAAATACTTAAAGATTTTTGTTAGCTTTTAAAGTGGATTCCCAAACTTGTAAAAGAATCATTACTCAAATCTTGATGATTTTATAATTGATAAAATGTTTTTTGGAGAGTAAGATTTACTTAATCCTAAATGGTAGTTTAGTAAGTACAACTTAAAATTATTAGACTTATCTTAGCTTCACTTAAACATCAATTGAACTTGTTATTATACTTTCAAACTTTAAACAAATAATGGTAAGGCAATAGTTAAGATTTATATATTTCTAATGAATTAAAATAAAAGAAAAGAGTCAAAATAAGATTTATTAGACCTTTACATTTTAGTTGACTTCAATTAAGAAAGAGGATATTTTTAATGTGTAAAATTTATTTTTGTGATCATTTTGGTATATTATATGTATTTTTGTGATTTTTAAATATTAAACTATGATTTTTATAAGTTTTATCACTTTATAAACACTTAATAAATAAGAAATACATAGTTAAGTGATATAATATTTTCATTTTATAGTTTTTACATTTTAGTTCTTATTTTTCCAAGAATTTTAGTATATTATTTATACTTTCCTTATTTACCAGTATTAAAATAGGAATTTTGAAAAAAAAATATTACTTATAAAATCTTTGATAATAAAGCGAAATTATAGAATTTATTTTTCTGAACATTTTGATATATAATACATATTTTTCCGAGTTATAAAACAAAAGATATTTAATTTCTAAGATTTAATCATTTTATTAAATTCCTGAAATTATATTTATATTTAAACTTGTATTGTTTTATCTACTTACTAAATAGGAATATACTTTTCTTACTCAGACCTAACTTAGCCTGGACCACTGACCAGTGGGCCAATGACCACGTCGGCAGGCCACGCGTGCAGAAGACCGGGACAAACTTGCTGATGTGGCCAAGGTGATGTCAGCGTGACCTCACGATGACGTCACCCTATGATGATCCTCACAGATCGAGAATCAGTCGATCGATCGAGTCCACGCGCGTGACTGTTGTTGGGCTTGCTGGAAAGAGGACGACATGGCTAACTAAATGGTGGCGGCGCCGCCCGCTATTGGTCACCGGAAGTGCACCGGCGACGAAATCCTACGGCGGCCGACGGTGGTACGTGGTGCTACGGCAATCCAGACCACCCTAGGAAGTGAAAGAGACATGGGAAGAAGCGTATGCTCACCCAGATGACGATGGTGAAGTCGATGAGGCACGGGGAGATCTGATGATGGTGAATTAACGGCAATGGTCACGGTGGCTAACGAGGTGTCGGGCTCGATTCCGGTCGACACGGTGCGCACCTGCTTGCGAGCCTTGCTGGAGACAAACGAGGAGATGATGGCAAGCATGACTATTCCCCTGGTTAGCTCAGGAGCGGTCCATGGTGGCGGAGACAGCAAACTCCGGTGGCTAGGGTTTCGGTGTCCCCTCTGGAACAGAGGATAGGAACAAAAAGAAGGGAAACATGGGGATGAGGATGGCCTGGAGCATCTCAGTGGAGATCTTATCCCTCCCTAGAGACCACGGCACAGATCTTGGCATGGCGACGGTCCTACGCGAGGTGGACGACGACAATAGCCAGGACGAAACGGTATTCAGGTCGGGCTGCTAATGGGCCGTGGCTGAGTGAGCGAAAAGTTCCTGGGGCTGCGCGTGAGCGACAGATAACGCGAATGTTGCTGGGCTGCGTCCCGATTCTGCTGACAATCCTTTTTTTTATCTAGTTTCTATTTTCTGTTTTCTTATCTATTCCTAAATTCATTTCAAATTTGATTTCTACAAGGTTTAACCTCTCAGAGTTCTGGTGGAATATTACAAATGGTTTAGAGATTCATTCTACTAAATATTCTCTTTATTTTTCTGTATCTTTTTGAAATTCACTACAAGAGAAAAGAGTTTTTGTGACAAATCACTTTCCTCACCGAAAATGCCATTTCCATCACTAAGTACTCCCTCGTGACGAAAACGTGGCGTCACCAGGGTCATCACGGAAGCTCCATCACAGATTCTTTTATAGTGACGGAATACAAATTTTCATCACGCAAGATTGAGCTTCGGTGACGGTCCTTACGGCGTCACCTAAGATAGGTTATCCGTGACGGACCTTCTACGTCACCTAAAATAGGAAAATCTGTCACCGTTTAGCATATTCGTTGACGAAATATGTCGTCACTGAAGATTTATGGCGTCACGAGGATTCTGGCAGGTGGGACCTGCAATGCTGACGTGGCAGCTAGCAGGTGGGTCCCACCACGATGACGTGGCATCTGACAGGTGGGTCCGACGATGCTGACGTGGCAGCTGGCAGGTGGGTCCGACGATGATGACGTGGCAGCTGGCAGGTGGTCCGACGATGCTGACATGGCAGCTGGCAAGTGGGTCCGACGATGTTGACGTGGCAGCTGGCAGGTGGGTCCAACAATGATGACGTGGCAGCTGGTAGGTGGGTCCCACCACGATGACGTGGCATCTGATAGGTGGGGCCAATGCGATGACGTGTCACCTTCGTGTGGGGCCCGCGGAGATGACGCGGTAGCTGGCAGGTGGGTCCAGCGACGCTGACGTGGCAGCATGTAGGTGGGGTCGTCAACGATGACGTGGCATCTGCATGTGGGGCCCGCGATGATGACATGTCATTTTTTGGGTCGGCCCATTCGGAACTGCCCTTGTGGGCCGGGAGGAATGTGACGCCGTCACCAATTTTTTTGCACGGACAAATTTGATTAAAAATTGAAATTCCACGCAAATTACGAAACAAAATTAAATGGAAGCAAATATTTGAAATGGCAGAAAATTTATAAATATGAATTGTATCAGACGCAAACTTTAAAATTCTGGTAGACTGAAACTGCTGTATCAAACTCGAATGACTAAAGGAATAAAAAACAATGTTTCGGCCCACCCGACCCATTAACGCGCAGAGATTTTTGGCCCAAGTCACGGGGACTAGGACTAGGAGTTCTGCGACATCCTCAACAGGTAACTAAGCATGCCATCCATTTCCTTTTGCCTCTTCTCAAATGCCAGACGATTCGCTTCGCTGTACTTTTTCACTGCTTCAAGTTCATCATCCTGCTTCTTTCTCATCTCTTCAAATCTCCTTTCCTGCTCTTGCATCCGTTCCTCCATCTCGCGTTGAACCCTTTCAGCTGCATTCGACAAATCTTGCTCCTGACTTGATAACTTTTCTTCTAAATCACGGATGCGCCCAGCTGAGACGCTAGACCTCTTGGAAGCAGATGAAACTCTGATGCTAGAAAGGAAAGTAATTGATCTTGAATTGTTCTGGTCTCTCAGGACTTCTTCAACAATCTCCAGATCAGTTTTGGGAATCCAATCTTCTGGGTGTGGTCCCATTTTCTGAAGCACCATCTCAGTCTACAATAGGATAAAAAAATAGCAAGTCGAGAGTTAGAAGAAATCAAATAATTAGACAAACTAATGAGAAATGCGTAGCACATAAAATAATTTACTTATATAAGCTTCTGCTGATTTCTGGGACATCATACCATCCTTGTTAGTGTGGCTTTCTTTAAAGAAAGCAATCGGGGAGGTATCGACGTCCTCGGTCTTCTGAGATTTCTACAAGAATTATGACACGATGAATTATAAGTGTGTATGGCATGTTCACAAAAAGAAGTAGGTGTTGCATCTGAAGAGTTCGAATACTCAGAAGTGCATGGTAATGTGCAACAAAGCTTCTTGAGCCAGTGGTGTGTTTCTTCGTCACAGCATCTCTGTTCTTCTTGTTACTCTCGCAGATTGCCTATGTACAGATGCATGAATTTAGTATTCCACAGTACAGTAGTATGTCTACGATAGATGTAGCTGAAACAACAGGAATCGTGTACCTTGTAGTGCTCATCATGCCATATATCAAGAAGCTCTGCCCAGCTTTCCTCGTCTACCTCTTTTGGTTTCAACAATAAAGCTTGCTCGCGGGTTAGATCTTTAACATCTTTCCAATAGACCTTTTTCAGCCTCCAACGTTGTTGGCGAATACCTTTCGGTAAAATGTCGGGGCAAATGTCTTTGCCAAGGTCACCACTGTTGTCCATTGCAAATTTTCCCTACAGATAACATGGAACACAAATTCATATCAGCATCGAATGACTGAATTGTTAAAAAATCATCCACCAATGAGACATTTTATATGGAAAATGAATAAGAGGTTAACGGACTTACAGTTATAGACTTAATGGTTTCCAGAATATTATCTTTCAGACGACCTTCCTTGTCACCATACTGCTTCTAGTGGGTTGCCAGTGGCATCTTGCTGCGTATGTGAATGACACACTCCGAACTCCGTTTTGCTACTTGCACAGGATCAGTGGGTCTCCTCATGCCAGGAGTGAAGTTGATCTGCATCTTAGCCCCTCCATTCCTTCTAGACCACTCGTGTACCCCATGCCCCATAGTAGGTTTGCGTACATTACGCTTTTCCTTTAGAGCACCCGTGTCTACAATTGCAACTAAAACTAGAGAAAAAACGAGAGTCAAGACTTCAATTGAAAATTTTGCAACTAAACCAGTGAATAAATTGTAAGACGTGCTGTCAATACCTTCCCGTTCGCTGCGGACAAGTACATTCTCCTCAGGTGAGTTGTTGCCTCTAGAGGTTTGAATTAGCATGGGCGAGGATTCATTTCCATTAGTACCCCCTTCCCCTGCTTTGTGGGTATTGGTCTATGTTTCACCATCATCTTGAGTCTCTGCATTTGCTCCTGACCTTGTTACAACATTTGGAGGCACAAAGGTTTTTGAGCGCTTCTGCTTCTTTTCTTTTGTAGAACCTTCCGTTACCTGCATTTTAATAGATCAAGCCATAAATATTAAAGCAATCTATACATATCATACATGTGAAGGCAGGAGAATGCTGCATTTCTTCACCTTAGAGGAAGATTTAACAACATCATGGTCCTCTTCATCCGGAACAAACACATCATCATCAGTGGGCTCGTCGGCATGATCAGGTTCATAATTAGGGTCCTCGGTGATATCCTTCTCCTGCGGCTGTGCCTCTTTCTGTGTTGTCACTGCCACCGGTTTCTTAGAAGTACCAAACACAAATTCACGCGCCATCGCCGTGAAATCCTCCATTGGCTTGCCATGTTCAATAGCATTCTGCTTCAGTGCTTCAGACACATGAGACACGTTCTCCTCCATCACTTGTTTCCTAACATTTTGATATGCGTCTGCTGTTTTGACTTGAGTAACTGAAAACAATCAAGCAAAGGCAAGTCATGATCATACTCATTAGTACAAACAGAGTAGACAAGATCATTAAAGCAAAATATATGTGATCCATACTGTAAAATTAAAATGCTCACAAAACATTATTCTATTGCCTCCAAATCTCGTATCGTCATTCAGTTAACTATTTAAACCCTACTGTCAACAAGTTCAGTTAAGTGTCAGGTTCAGTGTATTAGGTATCAAGTTGTTCAGTTGCGTCAGTTAAGACGCCAAGCAGCAGGGTTTATCCAACAAGTTGTGCCCTATTACTTGAACCATTATGTAGGAACAGAAACCTAAATCTAACACATAGTTATAAGATCGGATCATAGGGTGTCATGCTCAACACATTCATGGCATCTGGAACCATGATCTATGAAATTAAAACCCAAGACAAGCACATTGTCGAAGGATTCAGATCATAGGGTGTCACGTTCAACACGTGCTAGGCATCTCGAACCATGTCTATGATCTAAAACCTAGATCTTGCACATAAGCTGCAGCATCTTGAACAACGATCTACACATGTTTATCTACTAGAACTCATGCTTGACTGATCTAGAAAGAGGCATAGACCTAGGGCGGCAGAAAAATGACCTGGGCGTTTACGCTTTTGCTTCGGTGTCGGTGGTAGCACATTCCGGCGTGGTGTGCCGCTTCGAAGACTGTCGGACATGTCAGCCGCCGTAGAGGGGAAATCCGCCGGCAACCAACGCCTTGCTTGACGGATTTGGGGTCGAGGAAAGTGGCGATGGGGTTCTAGGTGGGCGGTGAACAAGGAACGGAATTAGGGGATGGGTATGCAGGAGGTGGGGGCACGCCGTTTTTAAAGTGTCGTGGGGGCGGCAAATTGTTAGCGCCAAAATGGGCGGGCGGGTGGAAAACAAAAGAGGTGGGAACGAAATTTTTCAGTACACAAGTGGAGGGAACGAAAACCATTCATTGTAAATTTGATTGGAAAAAATAGAGGGAACGGAACGGGAGGTTTACAAGCGGGGATTATCTCTAATTACATATTGTAATTAAATAAATCCTAACACATGCAACGGTTTAGGTTTTGCCACTACTTAGACCTCCCGTGCGGAATTTGTAATATGGTTTACAAGCCGGGATTATCTCTAATTCATTGTACTATAAATTTATTTGGCCATGAACCATATTAAATTATTTGAATAAGTCATTTGTTTATATATGAAAAGGAAAACAAAATATGTTCATTCACGTACAACAGTTGGATTACTGAGCAAACAATACCATTAGTTTCTTTCATTCCACAACTCCAACTTGAAAGTTGAAGCACAATATCACTTAAACAAGTAAACCTCATTGATTCGAAAAACAAACAGAAGAGCAGAATTATTTCACATATTAGATATGTAGCCAGCAAAGATTTCTAACATCCACCAAAAGGTAGGTGATCTCATTAGACTTTACACCTAGAAACTCAGCAAATAGTTTTGCAACTAGGAACAGGGGCGGATCTGCTTGGTCACACCCTGATGCACATGCAACAGGGTAGAAAAAGCATTTTTAGTCTTACATATTAGACTTAAGCATAGTGTATCAGGAAAACTTAAACAGAGTGCATCAGGGTAAGTTTAATCCTAGATCCTCTTCCTAGTCTAGGAAGAGGCAGACATGGAAATCTGATAGGGTCAGGACATAGTCTGGACGTCCGTACTAGCCCTCTAACATCTCCTCCTCCTTGACGGGCATGGTCTGTGTGTCCCTGTCACTGCCACTGCCATCATCATCGCTGTCATCGTCGTTGCTGGTGGCGTACTCCCGGCGGGAGAGCCTACCGCTGTAGATTGTGACGACCAGCTCCCTGTTGCCAGCATAGTAGTCGAACACCAGGATGTTGGGTAGCGAAATAGTGTAGCACTTGACGAACTTGGGCCAGCCCCTGCGGAGGTACAAGCGGCCATCTCGATGATCGAAATACATCTCCACATCGAAGGTCAGCCTGTTGTTACGCTCCCGGACACGCACAGTGTTGGGCTGGTCGCAGCTGATGTAATCTTTGAAAGCATGGCAGAGGGAGAGCTTGTCCCACTTGTCCTCGTGAAGGATGCAGATGAACATAAAGTCGGGGTTCGGATACAGCGGCAGATGGGGTGGTGGAGACGATGACGGCGACAGTGACGGCGATGGCGATGGCGACAGAGAAGTGGCCCTGCCCGTACGACGGCGCCTCTTCTTGACAACGCGCGTTGCCGGTGTACGCGTATGTCCTTCACGTCCTCTGCCCGCCGTCGCCTTGGCACCCCTGAGCATGGACACCGGCATAGGCGACAAATCATTTATTCTTCTAAATATGAAGACGAAACCCTCTCGGTTACGCCACCCTTCTGAATGCGCTTTCTTCGAGTATATGAGAACAGTTTGTCCCTCTTCTAGATCCGTGCTCTGTACGAAACACTTCCACCCATCTGGATCGAAGAAGAGGTGATCATCCTTTTCTATCTTGAAGTCGATGGGGGTGATCTCCTCTTTAGGAAGACACACTCCAGTTGAGCCTCCCTCACAGATTTTTAGAGCATTAACAACCTTCTTAGGCAATTTCTGATCAATACAAATAAGATATATAAGTTAGTAAGTCGATGTCATAAACCACATAGACAAATTGCATACACGCATGGCAATAAAAAAGAATTAAAAGAAAGTTATATGAATGTACCATGTGGTACAGCTTAAGATTCGTTTTGGTCAAGCGGGTTACGAATGGTAACCCGACAATTTTGCCCATGTTCGATTGAAGTTCCAGCAGATGCTCTTGCTCACTCTCAGTAAGCCGGCATCTTTGGGCGATGAGTGGTCCGAGATCACGCTTCTACGAAGATGCTCCTGCCATGTTAAAGAATGGGTTGCGCATAGAAAATTAGCACACATTAACAAATGGTAAAAGTGTAGGAAACACATTATAGGTATTACAGCGTCACATCAATGTATTTCATCACAACAATACAAATATTGTTTCTGCAAATACTTGCAAGTTGTTTCAATGCTACAAGCACTAGTCATAGCATAGGAAAGCTCCAGACTCCTATTCTGTCAGATATAAGTTCTCTAAGAACTACCTTTGTTGTGTTGGATTTTAGAAACATCGTAAGTACTACATTAGTTCTTGCCATATATAGTAGCTAGATGGCCGATCTTTTTTTGGAGACTAGGAAGTTTAGGCCTATTTCTTATAGAAACAGATCATAGCTAGTAATTATGTTCTGTTTTAGTCACCAGAATATAATGCTTCAGCGATTTAGCACATCAGAGATGGCAAGTTAGTGTACGTTCTTCCATTTCCGATGTTGTGGTTGCATGTGGTATAGCCGACCCCAAAATTGTCCCTCTATGCATCATGTGGTACAGCCAGGTGGTATTTTCTACACATGAACATCCATCCATAATTCCGGCATCGACAATTTCTTAAGACATGTCATGCCTAACTAATTTATCATCTATATATGTGTTGTCCAAACAAGTTCCATTTTTCATATCAAGATGTAGCTAGCTAAACTTGTTATGTTTGATGGAGAGAATGAATGTGATCTGGTCATCTTGGTCATGGCAGAATGATGCATTATTGTGCACCAAGGAAATGGACCACCACCAAACTTCACTTTGAATCTCTGGCTTGTCAGTATTGTACATTAGATTTACTTTTTCATGCCTGATGTGCTAAGTTATAGCTATAGTGTATTCCTACCTATTAGGAAAACATTTATTCACAGGTGTTATCTGTTGCTCACCCTTGGCTAAGATTTTCAAGAAGTGGCACATGTTCTAACATGTTCTAGTTTCTCTTATTTGCAGGCACACAACGATGCAACTTCCTATAAGTACAAGGTTATCAAGTATTGGGATATAATTAGCACACTTTACTCAAGGGATCGAGCTACTGAGCGGGAGCTAGGACTGCAGCTGAAAGCCGTGCGGAAATGGCGGACGAGAACGCTAACAATGACAACATCATTGATCAAGCTGTGTTGATATAATGAGCAGACAAGTGTATTTGTGGATACATTGATCTTTATTCATGTTGTGGTTGATTTTTATTTTGAAAATATCATTTTTTTTTTACATTCTGTAATTGAATTTTGAAGCCAAATGTGTTGTTGATTTCACAATTGGCTTAAAATGGCAGCCAAAAAGAAGCTGTAAATCATTTCATTTCAGAATTCCAGGTGGCAGCCAAACATAAAAATTTATTAAGGAATTTAAATTCCATCCAAATGAAGTGACATGGGGATTTCATTTCATTTCATTTCAACCAAATGAAATGAATGCATAGGAGCCAAACAAGCCCTAATATATTTTCCTACACATGCATTGTAGAGTTCAGACCTTATGCAATGTTTCCTTCCAGTAGTGTTTGATTCATGGGATTGTAATGTGCAGGAATTATTCTAGTAGGTACACTAGTGTATTTTCATGGGAAATCTAGCTTCAGCACATAGCTCGTGGAAAACCCTACTGGACAAACAATTCAGACATGATTTCAGTGGGCAGCACAAGTAAATCCAACATGATTGGGCTCACCTTCAGCGCGGAGCAAGGTTGCGGAGATGCGGTCAACTCCGATGGGCCGGCGTCGCGGTGGTGTGGCCGGAGTCGATGCAGACGTGCACGTCGTTACGGGCGGTGGATGCGTTGCAGAGATGCGCGGCGGCGTGGTTGTGGGTCCAGTTTGATTGAGATTGGACAAAAGTTGACCTGATGACACACGTGGGTCCACTTACACTAGAATTGGTGCAAGTGGGCCCAATGGCGTATGTGGGTTCTATGTTGACTGAGAATGGCCAAAAGTTGACCCTGATGACACATGTGGATCCAGTTACACTGATGACCCATTGGCATCTGTGTGTTCCAGTTTGACCGAGATTGGTTCCAATTTAATTTAGGATTTCAACTAATTTGAACAAATTCAATATTTCTCTATAAAATATTTTAGAAAACTTATTGTTTTATACACAATATACTTTTTTTACTTATATAATATAGATTTTTTTTAACAATTTATATAATATAGAATTTATAGAGATTTCTGCTACAACGCGCCACTCTCCCAAATGTCATGCGTGGGTCCAATGTGAAAGCAATGGGAAAGTGGACTGCATGCAGGACTATATGATTCCACACCCACGTGTGCACAGAGGAAACCAAACCGCCAGCATCTATATAACACATCGATCTCATCGTCTCTCCCACCATCGTCCACTTCTTCCCCAATCTGCCGAAAACCCCAATCCGCTCCCACCACCGCACCACCAATCTCATCCCTTAGTGAATCTGGAAAATGAAGCGCGCTCGCGAAGACGAGCCGGAGTCGAAGGCGGTCGGCGGCTCTGGCGATGCACCCGCGGTCATCGCCGCAGTGGCGGGCGAGGAGTCTTCTTCGGGAGCACCAGCCGCTCGTCGGCGCGCCGTTACCGTTGTGGACTCCACCGTACCGGTCGTGGTCGCCGTCGATTATGAGAAGAAGGAGGACATCATGGCTCCCGCGGCAGATCTACAGAACCCGCATGCAGGATGCCAGGTCATCGTCGTGCCGGACAATGAGTACTACGACTGCGAAGACCCTGACTCCATCGATTACCTCTATGAACAAGCCCGCAAAGAAGATGTACCGTTCAAGGAGGAGGCCTCCGATGACGACACCGAGGTTCTGAGCTGTTCTGTTAGATCTCCTCTATTCATCTTACTGTTCACATAGGGTTTGTTCGTAGAGTAGATTGATTTGTGCTGTCTAGGTGGTCTTCTAGATATTCTTGATTCTAGGGTTCGTACGGTTTCTTTGTAGTTGACTTTAATTTGATCTGCCATATAGTATTCTTACTCATATGATATATATGGGTTCATGGTTATCAGATTAATTTCTGAATGTTGTGCCTTAAATTCATCCGAGTCTGATTTGATTGTAGAGATTATGATAACAAAGATTTTTGTTTGGGAAGAAAAGATGATCTGATGCATAGAATTTATAATTACCATTTTCTTGATTTGCTGCTTATTAATGTGTTGATTCCATAGTGTGTGTCAATTAGTATCCTGTTAAGTGTAATGATCAATGAGTTTGAAACTTAAATTCATCCGAGTCTTGTTTCATTCTAGTGATTATGATTGCTCATATGATATCTATCAGTTAATAGTTATCAGATTACATTCTGAATGTGTTAATGTAGTTACCTTGCACATGATTGATCAACACAAGCGACTTAAATTTATTTGAGTCTAATTTCATGGTAGAGATTATGATAGCAAGAATTTTGTTTGGGAATAAAGGATTGATCTGATGCATGGAATTCATAATTACCATTATCTAAATTTGCTGCTTATTAATGTGATGATTCCATAGTGTGTTTGAATCAGTATCCTGTTTAGTGTAACGATCAATGCGTTTAAAACTTAAATTAATCCAAGCCTTCTTTAATTCTACTTATTATGATTGCTCATATGATATCTATCAGTTCATAGTTATCAGATAACTTTCTGAATGTGTTAAGGTAGTTAACTTGTAAATGATTCATCATTAAGTGCCTTAAATTCATCTGAGTCTAATTTGATTGTAGAGATTATGATAACAAGAATTTTATTTGGGAAGAAATGATTGATCTGATGAATGGAATTTAATGTGTAATGATGAATGCGTTAGAAACTTAAATTCATCCGAGTATTCTTTCATTCTAGTGATTATGATTGCAAGAATTTTATTTAGGCAAAATTGGTTATTTGCCCCTAAAGTTCACATGCCTTGAATTATGTCCCCAAAGAATATTGTTCTTTAATAAATTATCCATTGTGGACTTTGAAGCAGATAGAAATGAATGCCCAGGCGTTCCAGCGCTCACTAGACATGATAAGACAAAACTGTCCTCGATTCATCAAATATTGGTCACACAACATTATCCTCGATTCATCATATGTTAGTACTATCACCGCAACACAAAACTGTCCTCGCTCTCACTTCTTACGTATTTCAAAATTCACAGGAAGACTCTGACGACGTGGGCCACGACAAGGACGACAGGGACCACAAGAGCCGCTTTGTTCTTAAGCGGCTGGTGAGTGGCCAGATACCTTTCCGCAGCCGCGGGGAGCTATCTTGCCCATTCTGCAGCAGGGTCATCACCAAGAACTTAGAGAGCATGATCCAGCACGCGGATGGCGTTGGCATAGGCAGCAGGCAGAAGCACAAGGGCCACACCATGGCGAAGCATGCCACCTTTGGCAGATTCCTCGACAAGTACGTCAAGGGTGGCCTCATCCCGGTTATCGGTCCTGCTGTTGGCCCTCATGTTCTGTTTCCACAAGTTTAGTTTATGTTTGTGTTGTCCCCCTGGAGATGAAGAGAAACTGTGTGCTGTTTGAAGACTAAGTTTTTATTATGTATGGTGGAAGCTGGGCAATCATACCCAGTTGTTTAAGACTATGTTAATGTGTATGGAGTTTGATGTTGTGTTACTGGTGCACTTGTTATCTGAATTCTCATGTTGATGCACACTGCATTTGTTTACTAAATTAGATGGTTTGATGCTTTATTTTGTAGCTAAGAAAGTTTGAAGTAATTTTGGACTACAAAATTTTTTTGAAACCAATCTCAAAACAGAAACTTATGTACTTTACATATTGATGATTCTTCAGAATGTCTAAAAACAACCACAATACTTATTTCCAATACTTTTCATAAAATTTGCAAAATATTCTAAGTAAAGGATTTAATTAATATAGCTAATTCTTTCCTTGTTAGTGTCAAGATTCTATTTTAGAGGATCTTACAGGACCTAACTATGACGACTAAGTCAGAGCAATAAAAACCAAATCAATTTTCTTGCTCTGCGCACTAAATGTAATCAATATATTTCCTTATTTTGCCTAACGGCTAAAGCTAATCACGTCGAGCCCACAAATTAAGCTTACAACTGGGTCCAGGCCCGGCATGCAAGCATAGTCGGACCATATATATATATATATGCTCTCCCTCCAACAAACCCTAAAGTCATAGTTGGAGTCAGCGCCACCATCTAAACCACCTTTGCCTAGGCCGCAGATCTGTCGAGAGAGAGGGATGGCGAAGGGCAAGATCGTTGCGGTAAAAATCTAACCTATCTAGTTTGCATGTACTGGATCTATTTGGACAAAAATGTATGGCCAATGATCTTTAAATTTTGTTTTTTTTGATTCGTAGTGTCCTTGGTGTTTTGACACCAAGGGTCTGTGCGGCCTGGGTGACAAGATCAAGTCCTTTTTCGTTCTCACCCTTGTAGAGAATTTTGAAGAAATGACGGTACTGGTTTTATTTTTTGTATTATCATCAGTCTTTCCTGTTGCACCCATTTTTCATGAATTATAGCATCTGTTAGTTTGTCATGTAGTAAACATGTTCCATTTTTCTTGAGTTAATACCCTGCTATGCTAGAGCGAATTTCCTTAAGAATTTGCCATCGACTCTGTCGACCACGAGAATGATTTTTTGGTCGAGGTGGTTACGGAAGAAGGGTTCGAATTCAACGTTGATTGTATCAACAAGGATGGCAGAACATATCTTGAAGGCTAATATTGGAGAGAATTTTCTAGAGTCTACAATCTGGATGTTGGCATGGAGCTTGTCTTCTCTATCGGCACACAAAGTCCATCTATCCCTGTGACGTCGATCAACCTACCGATCACCCACCCATGTAAGTAACTGCTTATTGAAGTACTCCCTCCATTTACAAATATACGATGTTTACGAGTTTGTATAAAATGGATGTATATATGTAGATCCACTAAAATATTTAGGTTCACCCATTTTGCTCGGTTTCTAGTCTACTTTGTAATGTGTAGAATATCACCGATGGAATTGTCTCTAGTTTTTTCCTTATGAAAAAAGAAGTAGTTGCTTTGTGTTTAGCACGATATTTTTTCCTTGTTCCTAAACAATCTTAATGATGACGTACCTACCATGCATTAATCTTAATTTTGATTTAGTAATATTCATTTAATTAAGTATTTGAACTTGTACAGCATATTACAATCTGACCCAGGATAAGAAAGGCATATCACTATGATGGTCATGGGTCATTTATCGACCTAATAATATGAGATGTTAAGACAATATTTTACGGTCCTTTCATAATGTGGCATTAGTATGTCTGAAGACATGGTTAAGTGTAATGGTACTATTAAATTTTTTATGAGCTGAAATATATTATGCCTGTCGTCGCTACCAATTATAGTGAAATCGTGTTAATTAAGTCTATTTCATCGGTATCTATGAATATTTTATGAGCTACAAATTCTATGCGTGCACAACTTACAAGACGGACATGTCTGTCACGTAGGTTATGTCCCGTAAAGAAGTATCTATCTCCAGTAAATCTATTTTGCTGCTCGAAGTAAGTATAACAAAAACAAGCAAAAACATCTGGGTACGACCATATATATCATTGTAATTAATAATTTTTTGTATAACATGGTTATTGGGAATTGAATGCAAAAGTCTGCATAACTAGTATCAAACAGTACAACTGCGTGTTAGTATTTTAGTAACGCATTTTCACAAGGTACTAGTCAATATCACTATCAACATCTGAAATGCTCCTCCCAAATTCATCGACAACCGGTTCCAAGTCTTCTTGTTCTTCGTTGCTCAGGTCCATATCATTGTTTACACCATTTTTCCCTGCTAGTTGTCTAACAGTCTGAGAGTCAGCAAATATCACATCATCAGAGCGATCAGCCATGTCGTCTTCATGATCATCAACATATTCATCTTCCTCGTCCTCAATTTGGTGAACAATGGGATCTTCCGAGCCTAGGTCTTCCTAGTATGCACCTGTATTGCCTTCATCATCTTTTTCTGGAACATCGTATACATTCCTGTGCTTGAAAGTTTGCACCACCTTCCAAGGATCACCAAATTTTGTGTCTTCCAAGTAAAAACAAGTTTCTGCTTGGTGAGCTAATATGAAAGGGGCGTTCTTGTACCACAATATAGACGTATTGATGCTTTTAAATTATCCATCATCCTTCATCTCTGTGGTTTTCCTACTTCCAAGGTCAAACCAATCACAGCGGAACAAGAACACGGATCTGTCACCGTGCTTGTTTCTCGGGTACTGTAACTCAAGAACCTCCTTCATCACACCGTAGTATTCTTGATCTTGTTCGTCAGAAACGGATCCCCTTGTCATTATGCCTGAGTTTTGAGTCCTCATGTTCTTCTCACGCTCGACGGAACAGAACCTAGCGCCATTTACATTGCACATAGGGTGTACAACTACACGAGCATCTGGACCAAGTGCTAGTGATTTTAAATCTTCTGGAGCATTTTCCAAATTACTGACATGTTGTTCACACCCCTGTTCTGTAGTTGTTGGAAATTCCTAAAAATCAAAAACAAATTAGTAACGGTACTACTATAACACAAAATATTACTGAAAATTTTGAATGATTAATAAAAAGGTAAATAGACCTACCGGATATAATTTTGTGCCTCATCACAGTACATACCAAACCATATTGTCAAATTCTTTGGGAAAATACTTCAACTTGGATAGTCCTAAACCTCTGGCTCCATCTGAAAAAATATCAAACTCTAGCGGATCAACTCTTTGTTTCTTATCTTGGTTCCTCTCAGGCTTGTTATGTCTGGTTTCTATGACATCGCCCAAAAATTTAGAGCAATGATGCAAGCACTCATCCACGATATATCACTCAGCAATTGAACCTTCAGGCCTTGATTTGCTACGCACAGTTGATTTCAGGTACCCGAGCCTTCTTTCAACTAGATACATCCAACCATATTGAACAGGCCCCCTCTGAAGTGCCTCATCAGGTAGATGAATAGCCAGGTGCACCATTACATCAAAGAATGATGGGGGAAATAGCAGCTCAAGCTTGCAAAGAATTATGACAATTTCAACCTTCATTCGACGCAGCACAGATGCTCTTAGAGTTTTGGCACACAACTCCCTGAAAACGTTTCCCAGTTCAGCAATGGTCTCATACATCGCCTTTGATGCAATCCCTCTCAGACCAGTTGGCAACACACGCTGCATAAGTATGTGGCAGTCATGCGTCTTCAGACCGTGCACTTTACCCCCTGGGAACACATCTTGCTAAGTTTCTAGCAAAACCATCTGTGAACCTAGTGTTGGCCAAATACTTGCACAATTTTTTTTGCCTTCCTTTTGAAGCGTCCATGGTGCTTTCTCCTTTGAAAAACCCTTGGCCTCAGGATTCATCCAGAACTTCTTCCTGACATTAAATTTCTCCAAATCCATTCTACCACCAACAGTGTCCTTGTTCTTTCCATCAAACTCAAGAAGGGTACCAAGGATATTGTCCAATATGTTCTTCTCAATGTGCATCACATCTAGGTTGTGAACAAACTTCAATCTTGACCAGTATGGCAGATCATATAAGCTGATCTTGAGGTGCCAGGTTGGCTCACCAGTCATGCCACGCTTTCTCTTCCTAGTTGATGGATTTTTCCCTGGACTGTAATCCAGAACTCTCTGTACCCTCTCCTCTCTTTCTGCAAGTGTGAAACTTGTTGGTGCATCCTTAGGTTCAGGTTTTCCATTGAAGGCTCTGCTACTCCTCCACTTGTGATCGTGAGGCAGAAATCGACGATGACCAATATAACCAATTTTATTATGCAAAGACTCATAGCAAGGATCCTTATCGCAGTGCGCACATGCGAAAAACCCTCTTGTGTTACGGCCAGACATCGTGGCATATCCAGGATAGTCATGAATCGACCAAAGAAACGCAGCATGCAACAGAAACTCTCTACCTGTGCACGCATCATATGTGCCCACGCCACTCCATAGCTTCATCATATCTTTTATCAATGGCTGCATAAATACATGAAAATCCTTTCCTGGTGAATTTTTTCCAGGGATTACCAATGACATCATGAAGTTGGATTGATCCACGCACATCCACGGTGGGAAGTTGTATGGAATGACAAAAACTGGACACATACTGTATGAACTACTCATGTTTCCTTATGGGTTGAATCCATCTGTCGCAATACCAAGCCTTATGTTACGGGCATCTAAAGCAAACCATCCAAACTCCTTGTCAAAGTGCTTCCATGCTTCACCATCAGCTGGGTGCCTCAAAATACATGGTTGTGAAACCCTCTTCTCCTTGTGCCACTTGGTGTTCATCAACGCTTCCTTGGAAACAAAAAATCTCTGTAACCTTGAGATTATAGGAAAGTATCGAAGCACCTTGTGGGGAATCTTTCTCTTTGCTTCCGGGTCTTTCCACCTTGAAAATCCACACTCGGGACAATGAGTTTTTTTGGCATGGTCTCACCAAAACAGAGCACAGTCATACTTGCAAACATGAATTGTGTCATAACCAAGCCCAACCTCAGAAAGAACACTCTTAGCTTCAGCATAGGACTTGGGAAAATTCACTTTTGGCAAACCAGCACATAAGACAGCCATAAATTGATCAAAAGCTCTATTTTGACCTGGTTGTATGATTTCACGTAAAGCATCTTCATAATGAATGACAACCTCGTCTCAGTGGTGCATCCCTCGTGAAGCTCTTTCTTAGCTTCTTCGATGAGGTTCGCATAGAAATTAGTGTCACTTGGGCCTCTGTCACCAGAATCATGCAGCTCATCTAAAATCTTGTCAACATGATCATTATGATTCTCATTTCCATCATCATAATCATCATCGTCATCGCTTTGATACAAACTATGATCATAGTTTTCATCAGGACCATCATCTTCTCCATGACAACTCCACTTTGTGTACGAAACGGCCATACCATTGACGTGTAAGTGATACTCAACAGTGTCCTGAGTCTGCTGCGTAATATTAAGGCATTTTTGGCATGGGCACAATATTGATGCACCTTCGTTGCAGTTTGCGCGCGCAAACTCCATAAACTCGCGGACACCTTGTATGTAAAAAGGGGTGAACTTGCGCCCATGAGTAATCCACTGTCGATCCATCGCCTACAAAAATATATATAATGTGTTCCACTCGAGTCATGATGCCATTCAATTTGTACTAATCGATGTGAAAATTGTTTACCAAAGTCGAAATAAATCAGAATGTGTAACATAAACACCAATCCAAATCAATTTCATATAAGATCTCAAAGGAACTCACGTGTGCTTCCTATCGCCGTGCGCCGGCCTGCCGTGAAGCCTCGCTAGCTGGGATCGTGATCGATCATCGTGATCGCGTAGGCGCAAGTCGCCGGGACTTCTAGATGAAGGGCCAGCGAATGTCGTGATCACCTGGAGAAGGGATACCCTTGACGGCACTCGTTCGCAAGAACAGAGAAGAAAACTGTTTGGAAGATCGCACAAGTCCTAACTATAACGATCTGTGTTTGTACATGCCACGTACTGCACATAGATATTACAAAATGGTAGGCCAATCAAATAATTCAAAAACCGAACGGTAGCCCAGCGGTAACAAAACGTTTTACTTTGTACTAGGTCCTCGGTTCGAAACCCATCTTTGCCCTTTTATAGTTTTTAACACAATTGCTAACTCGTTGGTCCCACGAACAATCGGTGACGGCTTAATCTACGACGCTCTAAAATCCCTCATGCGGATAATCGGCGACGGTTTGCCGTGACGCGAAACGCGACCGTCACGCATTATCAAGCATACGTGACGCCCAAAACTAATCCGTCACCTATGGTTACTTTCGGTGACGGTTCTGAATTTTGTCACCAGGCAATTCGTCACCGATTCTAGGATCTGTTGTAGTGATTTATGAGTGTATGAAAAGTTATTTTATTTAGTAAAGTAAACAAAAACTAGGGTTTTGTGAATTTGTTTCCTCTAAAGAAACTCTTATGGAAATGTGCTTAGTTCCACCATGATAATGGTTATGGCAAGAATTTAAAATGTTGAATGATATGTAGAGAATTCCATTCATACTTAGCCTCATAAAAGAATGATATATATATATATGATAAGGTATTAAATCCTGGGTTTTGTAACCTGGTGATTTGAATTCCATGGATCTCCCTATTTGGTGATTTCACCAAATCCAATTCTACTTGTTTTGTAGTGTTAGGATTACCACAGAACACTTTTGGTTACGTAATGATGAATCAATAATAATCATTGGTGGAGAAATGCCAATGTTTATTCAACTATAGGTATATGAGTTTTGAGAGGATTTAATACTCATATCCAATTAAAGATATGGATGAATATTAAGGCTAAGACATATTGCCATTATGATTTGTGACCATGGATAATAACTTATCTTAGATTGAGATATTGAGATTGCTTTTCCTAAAGTGTTCTTGATGGTTCTATGAGAGTAGGTCCCTATTAGGGTTTAAGACAATCGAGTGGACAAGGCTTCCATCAATACACTCTCAACTAATATTCTATGTATCTCTTAGACATTTCATTTGACTAAGAGATACTATCCATTAGCTGCCTAAAAATAGGATTCGGTTTAACTACCCACTTAATCATGGGGTTTTGTACAAAGAGGTAGACATGGTTCTATCCTGGCTTGATAGGATCTTGGTTAAGGCTTCTAAAGAATCCTTACCTTAATACCTCACCAAGGTTTTCTTGAGATAAGGAATTCCTTTCCTAAATATACTCCATATATCTTTCTTATCTTATTCACAAAGATCTCATCTTCCTAAATAAGTCAATCATCATACTTCACCATATCAATCATTATATGATGACATGGTCATGCCTCTTCAATAATTCTCACTCTTTATTCTTCTATATATAACTTCCATCTCTAAACTACCATTGATGAATCCATCATTGTAGCTACTTATAACTCCTTCCATTAACTCCTTTAAATTCACCTTGTATCTATATCCAAGGCTTGCAAGATTACAATTCTCTCTATACATCACATGTGATAATAATCCTCTAGAATAGGTATGGTACTACTCCCATAATACAAGTTTGTTCTTGCATTAGCTTGGGTTAAACTACTATGCCTTCAACTACTCCATACAACTCATGTTATATACTTCATCACACTCTATCTTGACTTTTCATGATCAAACTAGATGATTCATCTTACTAGGGATTTACCTAATTTGGTATACTCACCTCATTTTTTATTACATAATCATCTATTCTCAAGTGATTTGAGAAAGATGGCTTCCATACTTTGATCATAATAAGCTTAGGCTTATAATTGTCTAATCAAGATCTATATTCAACTAAGTAGTAGGCTTGTACTAGTCTTTCTATAAGACTTATATTGCCAAGGAAACTTACTTGAACTTTATACCTCTTGGCTTAACAATATTATTATTTCATACACAAATACTACTAGTTTTCTCATGGCTTCATAACTATTATCCAAAATCTTGGTTTAAATACTTCTTCTAGTTAACAATGGTTTAATCACCACTAGGAATCTCATTACATTGATGATGGCATACTTCACCATAACTAGTTCCTTCTTATTATTAATTTACTTAAGGTCTTTGGAAGGTTAATATAACAGATCAATAAGTTCTAGGTCAGGAATTGGTTACTCAACACTGATGATCACCTGACACTAGGACTTGGTTAAATAGGAATGTCACCTCTTAATATCATATTGAGAGTATATGTTGGATGGTCTTGGCTTAACTTCCTTTCCTACTCTATTTGTGGTAAGAGTTAATGTTTAAGAACTACCATTATACCCATGGTAGGAGTAACTATGGAAAACAAGTGTTTCAAGATTTATTTATTGAGGTTTCTTTACATAAGTTATATACTTAATTTAGTATTCAGGGTTCGTGGTAGATAATACCTTGATATCATCTTTAGAATATTAAGTATTCATCCTTGAGTTGTGGTATGTAATACCATGTAATGATCTCTAGAAGATCAAGTACTCCTTATTAAGAAGTGTGTTCGGACTTAGTTTTATTACATTTGATCTACCCATAGATCAAATTATATTACCCAAAGATAAGGTTTTAACAAAGGTCATGTTGAAACTTATCACAGTCAACTTGATGATCTACTTCAGTTCCACCAAGTTAAGAGAAGCTTCAATCTCTTTGACAAGTTTTATTTAAAAGCGCGAAAATTATCCAGATTTTCTATGCATGAATACAATGCACACACCTGTGTTCAGCTTATTTCTAAGCTCTAATGTTGGGGTGTTACAGCCAGGTGGCAGCGCGTCATTGGCCAGTAGCGGTTTGCCAGGGTTTCTAATAAGCGTCGTTGATGATGAATCGGTCTGCTGGGAAGCGGGGCTTCTGACCTCACCTTCGCTGGCAGCGGCGGAAGGTGGTGGCGGCTAAGGAGGTGGTGGAGGGAGGTGCTCTGGGGGTCTGTGTTGACGGGGAAATGGACGACAAGGCGTGGTGCGACACACGGAGCTCGCGGGTATCCTCGGAGTCGACTATCTCTTCTTGTAACGGAGGCGCGGTGCTGACGGAGTTGCTCGACTTCCGCGGGCTCCGGCGAACAATTGGGTGCCCTCTGGTGCACCTGCGAGGGGGAAGAATGGGTGAATCGATGTGCATGAGCAAACCGAAAAGATTGAGTGAGACTAGGAAGCGCGGGGAGGCGCAGAACATCGGGGTCGTGCTCCACAGAAGCGGTGGCTCCGGTGAGATCGGGAGCTCTTTCATGCGGCGGCTAGGGTTTCGCGATTTGGAAAAATCTCGGTCAGGAAGGACGCGGGGGAGTTTTTATAGGCGGGTTGGCATGCAGAGGAGGGCACAGCCGAACCAAATCGGTCGGATTTCGCGGCGGTTCGTCAAGATCGTGCAGGAGGCAGTCTCTGATTGGAGGAAGGAGAAGGCCGGGTGGGCTAGGCACGTCAGTGATAGAGAGGAAGAAAAACAATAGAGCGGAGGAGGGATTTTCTATGGTGGGATGGGTACGCTGGGAAGGAATGGGCTGGCCCGCTAGCTTACTGGCGCCGCGCTGCTGCTGTCCGCTCGGCGCGCGGGCGCTAGTTAGGAGAGTTGGCCGGCTGGGTTGGGCCTGGCCGGGGTTAGATAGGGTAGTTTTTTTCATTTTTTTCTTTTCTATTTTCCTTTATTCTTTTGCTTATTGTTTTGTATCTTTTGTTTTAAGCCTCAGATTTAAATAAAACCAGTTTCAGCTGGTTTATAAAATTGATAAAAAGGTTTAGGACTTTATGGAAATATATTCCAGTCTAATAGAAACAAAAGAACCCTAATATGTAGGGTTTGGGAAATTTAAATAGGATTTTGACATAGAAGGGTTTTGAAAATGAAAATTTTGTAAGATGCTCATCATGCCGTATGAATGCATAGATGCATGCCATATGTCAATCACTCAAACAAAAATCATTTTATGCCTTTTTGCCAGATAGGACTACTTAGGCATTATCAAAATGGTATAGGGTTTTATGCAATTGGCCTTATAGGGCTACTATGCACTATTTCAGAATAGTTTCTTAGGGTTTATTTTAATCACTCAATCAAAACACACAATGCCAAAATTTCCAAAACAACAAGTTCAATCATCCAATGAAAATGAAGATGTCATGTTATCTTCTCTCACGTAAAAAAAATGTTGTAAAATATTTAGGAAGATACCACAAATTCAAGAAAGAACTTTAAAGTCAAAAGGGAACATGTTAAATTGATAATCCACCATAATTTGGGAAAGTCCTTTTATTCCCTCTCTTAAATAAGTCAAGCATGGTTGGATGAACATTTTTAAATGCCACTATATAATTCCAATGGTTGAAATAAAATGAAATCAAGTTGGATAGTCATGTTAATCCACTCATATATGAATGTCTTTAAATCATAGTTCAGAAGGTTCAAACAAGTTCTCAAAAATTCTTTTTACTCAGAATTTTCAACAAAGTCAAACAATCAACCAAACTTATTTTATTTATTTCACATTCCAAAATTTAAAAAAAATTGGGATGTGACAACTAAGGGCATCTCAACATGTCAACCCAACCCGTCCGAGCGTGTCTGAACGAGTCCGCGCGGACGTGCGCGACGTGCGCGACCTCCTAGTGGCACGACCCAAACGGACAGACAGACGCGTCCGACTCGACCTATCCATGCACCTAATTTGGGAACGGTTGCGTCGGCCCGGACTACACGCTTGTCCTCGTGGGTGTCCGCCAGTCAGCTGCTCGGGCACATATGTAAGTAAAACATTACTAGATAAACTTGGTTTCATTTAGATTAGGCATTTCCCATTACAAAAAGGCACCTGTTTGAACATAATTAAAAAAAAGAGTGCTCCTGGTCTACCAGCTCCGTCACCGCCGCCGCCGTCGCGATCTGCAGAGGGACGGCGATCACCTCCGCCTTCGCCTCCGTTTGCTCCACCTCCTCCCCCTCCTCGTCATCGTCCTCCACCTCCGTCTTGTTCCTGTTGACGAGAGCCCACGTGGCATTGGCCACGCACAGCTCCTCTGCTGCGGCGTCGGCGACGTGATTGGCCTCCTCGACCGCCGTGCGCACGTTGGCGGCGTGGCGAAGCTCAAGGACGGCAACCTTGGCGGCCTCCTTAGCCACTGTCTCCAGCATGCTCACGGCCGCCTCGTGGCAGATCTCGCGGAGGGCCGCTAATGCCACCTCCTTGGCCACCGCCTCCTTGGCGGCGACAAGGTGAATCTCGCGCACCGCCCATTGGGCGGCCACCAATGAGTCCGCCTTCACCACCTGCTCCAGCGCCACCTGGGCCACACGACCCTCCTCCTCGAAGGCCACCACCTCCGCCTTGGCCATGCGCTGGGACAGTACCATGGCCTAGAGGTCGATAGTGTCGGCGTCGGCCCAAAAGCGACCGCGACCCGACCCAAACGGACAGAAATGGACCGTTTCAGTCACGCGTTTGGGTTGTCCCGGTGGAGATGCCACCAGCGTGACGAAATGGGAAGGATGACATAAGAAAATGAAAGGATGACGTCACCAAACGGCGCTAGCGGAATCAGGCCGTGACAGAAAAAAGTCAGGAAGTCGATGACGTCGTAGACGGCGAACATGATGTCAGCAAACGTCGCTAAAGGCCACCTGTGGTGCCGTCCGCCACGTGGCATTGTTCATGATGAAATAAAAACGTCATGAAGGACCGGGCCCGAGCCTAGGCCGGGCTGGTCCAGTTTGCCACGGCGAAATTGGAGGAACGTCGCGGACGGGCCGTGACGTTTTCGACATAAAAAACATCACGAATTGAATTATGACATGAGGTCCGTGACCTATTTTTTTGTCGCAGAATTCGTCGCGGATGGCCATCTACGACGTTTTGGCCCTCATCCACGACGATATCAGATCGTCATGAACCGCCCAGATTCCCCATGTAATGGCTGGGGGAGCTACTCCTTCCACAACTTTTAGATCCAGAGCCTCATATGCCATCTTACAGCGCCAAGCTGCTCAGATCGGACTCACAACTGTTGTTGATGTCCGTGTCGTAGGAGGACGCCGAGGGATCACTTAGGGTGGCGATAAGCGGTAGGAACCACGAAGCCGGGGCAATCGAAGGAGCTTGCGGGTGGTCAGGGAAGCGTAGCGTCCCAACCTGGCCGACCTGGAAGCGTAGGCTCCCGATCGTCATGCCGATTCCGTCGCCCACGAACTCGAAGTCATGGCGAGTGGACGGTGAAGTCGGAGGCACCAAAGAGGAGGTGATTCTCCGTCATGGCGGAGTTGTAGATCGCGATTGATGGGGCCGAGAAAGCTGCAACATCAGCACTCCCATTTCCCACAAACGGCGCCAATTGACGAGGGTGTTAACTCATCAATGTCCATCGTTGATGGACTTACGTTCGAGAGATTAGGGAGCGCTGGAGGCGTCAATCGGCTAGCAAACAAGCACATAGCAGGACACGAGGGTTTACCTAGGTTCAGGCCTCGTAGAGGACCCTACTCCTGCTTGTCTGCTCTAGAATTATCGAGGAATCGAAAGTTACAGGGGTGCGCAGATGTAATCTAGCGAGATGTATGCTAGGGTTGTGGATATCCTCCTCGCCGCTCCCTCCTAGCCTTTATACAAGGAGGCTAGGTCTCGGGATAGCAGGCCGAGTCGGTTATAGATTAGGGTTTTCCCTTTAAGTTTCTATCTACTCTTTGCCGTGTTCTTCAAGGAGTCGACTCCCTTTGGGCCATCCGAATCTTGACTGGGCCTCAGTAGCACCGTGGACTCCTGGGCTGGACCATATATGCTGATCGCGATTACCTGTAGGGTATGCCCATGTCGGTACCACCGGTGGAACTACGTAGATGCTAGGTCTAGTCTGGATGCAGGACGCGCCATCAATTTTATTTGTACATATATATCGATCTCAATGATCAAAACCTCCCATATGTATGAATCTGACGCCAATATTTTTAAATAGGCATTTTAGATCTAGTGTATCTGCTATGTCCGAGTTATTTTCGTACTGCATTCGCGTTTTGCGGTACGGCGGGATGCAGTATCAGCTAGAGATGGTCTAACGGACGGATCAAGAACGGATAAAGGTAACCCAAAACATGACCAGTGTTTATATATTTTCTAGCTAGAATGCTAGCGTATATTCTTGGATGATTCAAAGTTTTACGGAGTCTAAAAAATATTTGAACAAATAGAATTTAATAGTCTGTGCATTCATAGAGCCACACAACTAGGTGTGATTCCAACAGAATTTTGGTGTGTCCTACTCGTCCATGATGGAATGTACGTGCCCTTTAGTACGTTTCCTCCAAAACCGGAGCTACACATTTGGTGAAGTCGAAATCAGGATAATTAAAAGGAAACAAAAAGTTTGGTATTTCCTGAAAAATCAAATTGAAACAAAGAGTCCTTGGCACCTCATAATAACCCACGGATCCAGAAATCCAACCGTTATGGGACAACAAAAGCGACCCAAACATGACCGGTGTGAACAGTAGTAGCACGGGATACAGCGAAAGCGGCAGCTGACGAAAATAAAGAAAATCAAGAGCCCAGACAGGAAGGACAGCCCTACTAGAGTACTCTGCTTGAAGCGAAGCCCTAGGAGCAAGTACTAGCTGGCAGCCCACACGCTGGTGGACCGTTCGCATCGCATCCCACGACGGGCATCTCACCTGTAGTATTTCGAATCTGTTCCGCGCAAAACGAGAAAAGGCCATTTTGTTGTCTCTCCGTTTGGGTCGGGTGTTCGAGCGGCACAGAACCATTCTGGTCAGACATGGTCTGGACTCGCTAGTTTTTGACAGATTTCAACTAATCGACACGATAACAATTATATGAATTTAATTAGTTCACAACCATATATAGATAACATAGTTCCGAAGCAAATCTAGTTCAAGATCAAACATAGCAAACAACAAGAAATATGAGGCCATGCCTAGCAGTTGTCTGATGTGTTCCCACATGTACTCGATCAAATCCATTTGTAGTCTGTTGTGCGTAGGACGATCACGTATCTCATGGTGCACATGGAAGAACTTGTCGAAGGATGCTGGCCATGGCGTCGCCTCGCGGACGGCAACCTTGGCGGCCTCCTTAGCCACCGTCTCCAGCGTGGTCATGGCCGCGGCGACGTGGTGAATCTCGCGCACCGCCCATTGGGCGGCCACCAATGAGGCCGCCTCCACCACCTGCTCCAGTGCCACCTGGGCCACACGACCCTCCTCCTCGAAGGCCACCACCTCCGCCTCGGCCATGCGCTGGGACAGTACCGTTGCCTGGAGGTCGATAGTGTCGGCGCCGGCCCAAAAGCGACTGCGACCCGATCCAAACGGACAGAAACGGACCGTTTCAGTCACGCATTTGGGTTGTCCCGTGGAGATGCCCTAAGAGGAAAGTGTTGCATGAAAATATGACAATGTAGAAGGAGAATTGTGAGGACACCGAGACTTGGGCAAGATGGAGAGGGATAGAGACCAACAACTATAGGAGAAGAAAAAATGGGATGAGGAAAAGATAGCAATGAGAGGGGAGAAAAAAGATTGGAACACCTGTTGTTTGATCTTCTCAAAGGAGGCGATGCAAACAAAAAGACGATGAAGAGGGATCAAGAAAAAAATTGAGGAAAATAAGTTGTTGTAATAATTAGTTTGAATTATTGTATGAGACTACTTGCATGTGTTTGAATTGTTCTATGAGACATGATTTAGCTAAATATTTTAATTCGAATATGCTTGCATGTACTAGAATTTGCATTTGAAAAAGTTGTCAAAAACGCAAATGGCCGCCGGATCTTGATGCCATCTTCTCGACATCCCACGAGGGTGCTCTTCCATGGACATGGTCTCTCTTTTCTGGAACGAGCCCGACGAGTTCGCATAGTACGGCATCCTCGCGCCACTACATGCAATGCTGGTGGTGGGCTTGGACATCATCTTTGGTGGGTGCCCGCCAAGACGGACCCTTGTGTCTATACTCTGCAGTTTATCTCACATAACTGCCATAGATCTGGTGCTCCAGGAAAGCCATCGAGAGAAAATGCTATACTACTATATTTCTCTCCATGGAAGGGATCCAAACGAAGCCACCAGCTGCGTCGTCGTTATCCTCAGTCTCCTTCACCTGCATGGCTGCATCGGGTGGTGCACGGTCAGGAACGACAGGCGCATCCCATACTATGGGGCCATGTCCATGGCGTGGAGCTAGAGCGTCGCCATGGAGGAATCACTGGGGAGTACATCATCGGGTCTCATTGTTGGACTTATCTTGCTCGAGATCTAGCCGGTAGTGACTTTCTTTGAGATTCGATCTTGCTTACAGAGAGGGAGAGGGAGAGATAGATGCATACCATCGGCCTTAGGCGTCGAGGATGAGCTCGCCATCGGGCTCGTCGGAGTGGTGGCGGCGGAGAGGGGGTGATTCCCGCCGCTACAGCGCAAGCCGATCGGTGGCTAGGGTTTTGGGATTTTCGGTGGGGTGAGTGGGCACGACGAACCTTGGCGTTCGTTCCCCCGGCCCCCACCTCTATTTATTGCGCTGCGCGACGGAGGCCCACCAACGATTGCGACGTTGGGCGCCCCCGATCAGGGCGCGAGTCCAAGGTTTGTTCGGGCCGTTGGGCCCGAACGGGAGATCAACCTAACATTCTCCCCCTTGATCTCACCTTTCACTTAACTTATACTTTAAACTTATACTTTGGTACCTATTTCATCACAGATCAACATATAGAGCATGTCTCGTCATAATGGTCAGTTACGCACCATCGATTCAACAGCCACTATACACCTCTCTATTTTGAAACAAATTCTTATACTAGGCCCTTAATATCCAGGTATCATAGGCTTTCCCTTAAACCCATGCCGGCTAAGTGTTCTCTGAACACACTGGGTGGTAAGCCTTTTGTGAGCGGATCCGCGAGCATTTCTTTTGTACTTATATGCTCTAAACTTATGGTATGATCCTGGATTCTTTCTTTCACAACATAAAACTTAATGTTAATGTGTTTGGCAGCAACACTTGACTTATTGTTGTGAGCATAGAATACTGCTGGCTCATTGTCGCAGTACATCTTGAGTGGTCTTTGAATGCTGTCTACCACTCTCAACCCGGGTATAAACTTCATTAACCAGTTTGCCTGCCCCGTGGCCTCATAACATGCTACATACTCAGCTACCATCGTGGACGATGCCGTGATGGTTTGCTTAGAGCTTTTCCACGATATAGCTCCACTTGCGAGAGTAAACACATATCCTGACGTGGATTTTCTTTCATCTACATCTCCCGCATAATCTGCATCTGAATACCCTTCTATCTCAAGAGAATCAGTTCTTCTATATGTTAGCATGAGGCCTTTTATGCCTTTTGTATAACGCAATGCCTTCTTCACCATTCTCCAGTGGTCTATTCCTGGATTACTTTGGAATCTGCCAAGTACCCCGGTAACAAAAGCTAAGTCAGGGCGTGTACACACTTGAGCATACATCAAGCTTCCGACAGCAGAAGCATATGGAACCGCTTTCATTTGATCGATCTCATATTGGTTCCTGGGACACTGAAAGTTCCCAAATCTATCGCCCTTGACTATAGGAGCAGGCGTAGGATTACTCGCATGCATACTATATTTCTTCAGAATCTTCTCCAAGTATGCCTTCTGCGATAACCCTAAAATCCCCTTTTGTCTATCTCGGTGAATTTCAATTCCTAGAACGAATGAAGCTTCACCAAGATCTTTCATATCAAAGTTTGAGGACAAGAACTTCTTCGTCTCCAGTAGTAGACTAACATCACTACTAGCGAGTAGAATGTCATCCACATACAGGATAAGGAAAATGAATTTCCCATTCTTGAACTTTGCATATACGCAGTTGTCCTCCTCATTCTCATCAAACCCAAAATTCCTTACTGTTTCATGGAACTTCAAGTACCATTGCCTGGAGGCCTGTTTTAGTCCATAAATGGACTTTCTCAGACGACATCCCGTACGCTCTTTTCCTTCCACAACAAAACCCTTGGGTTGTGCCATGTAGACATTTTCTTCCAAGTCTCCATTTAGGAATGTCTCAATCTGATGCAATTCTAAATTGTAGTGTGCCACTAGAGCCATTATGATTCTAAAAGAATCCTTACTTGAGACTGGAGAAAATGTCTCATTGTAATCTATTCCTTCTCTTTGGGTGAAGCCCTTAGCAACAAGTCGTGCCTTATATCTCTCAATATTCCCTCTAGAGTCACATTTGGTTTTGTAGACCCATTTACAGCCTACCGTTTTGGCTCCTTTAGAAACTTCTTCTAAATCCCAGACTTTGTTGCTACTCATGGATCTCATCTCATCTTCCATGGCTTCAAGCCACTTCGATGAGTGAGGACTTTTAATGGCTTCTTCAAATGTGGTGGGATCACCCTCCATTTGAACTTCTTCACTGACATAGATCTCAAAATCATTAGGAATAGCTGGCTTTCTAGTTCTTTGAGACCTTCTAAGGGCCTCACCTTCTGGCACATTCTCGGTGTGGGGCTGTTGCGGCTCCCCCTCATCTGTGGTAACGGGGTCTTCATTTTCATTCATTGTTACCACAGGAGAACCAACAACAGGTGTAACATCGACATTGTCATGTGTCGGTGCAGCAGCAGGTATCGAGAAAAATGGTTCCTGAATCATCGGAGTGGGTGCATGCACCCGCTTCTCCTCAAGGTTGCTTTCTCGGGATACCGTGCTCCCCCTGATCATCTGATCCTCCAGAAACACAGCGTGTCTCGTTTCTACAAACTTAGTGTATCTGTCGGGACAGTAGAAACGATAGCCTTTGGACTTATCTGGATAGCCAATAAAATGGCAAGTCACTGTCTTGGGATCCAACTTCCCAAGGCTTGGGTTGAAGAGCTTTGCCTCAGCTGGGCAACCCCACACTCGCAAATAATTGAGTGAAGGTTCGCGACTAGTCCATAACTCATATGGTGTTTTAGACACCGATTTACTTGGGACTCGATTAAGTATGTGAATGGCGGTTTTTAACGCCTCCATCCACAAACCAATCGGTAAGGTGGAGTAACTTAACATACTTCTCACCATATCCATCAAGGTACGGTTTCTTCTTTCAGCTACTCCATTCTGCTGAGGCTCGCCCGGTGTTGAATACTGGGCGACTATACCATGTTCCTGTAGAAACCTCGCAAAAGGTCCCGGAACTTGGCCATATGGGGTATGCCGGCCGTAGTATTCGCCTCCACGGTCGGACATTACTACTTTAATCTTTAAACTGTGCTGATTTTCCACTTCAGCCTTAAATATCTTGAATTTATCCAGTGCTTCTGAACGTTCTTTAATAGGATAAATGTAACCATAACGCGAATAGTCATCCGTGAATGTTATGAAAGAGTCATAGCCATCCACAGATGTCACAGGAAATGGACCGCATATATCCGTATGAATTATTTCTAGTACTCCTGTGCTTCTTTTGGCGCCTTTCTTAATGTTCTTTACAAACTTTCCTTTAATGCAATCGATGCATTGCTCTGAATTTGAAAATTCTAGAGGTGGAAGAATTGATTCTTTTATTAAGCGTTCTATTCTCCCCCTCGAAATATGGCATAAACGACAGTGCCATAATTTCGATGAGACTTCATCAATTCTTTTCCTCTTACTCTTTCCATTCAGGGATGAGGAGGCATTCTCATTCTCAACGCTTATTTCATTCACATTCTCACAGAGTGATAATAAATAAAGCTTGTCTTGTCTGAAGGCAAGACCAACAATCTGATTATTCAATTTGATTTTACATTGACCATCGCCAAAATGGCAAGCAAAACCACAGTCGTCTAAGCGCGACACACTTATCAAGTTTCGATGCAAAGAGGGTACATAAAGAACATCTACTAATAAAAGTACAAAGCCATTCGACAACTCTAAAGGAAGATCTCCAATGGCTTCGACTTCAGCTTGAACGCCGTTTGCTACTTTAATATTTCTTTCTCCTCTTTGCAGGGTCCTTCTCATACGGAATCCCTGTAATGAATTAGCAACATGAACAGTCGCACCTGAGTCAATCCACCAAGTAGATTTTGCATAACTTAAAAATAGTGATTCATCAAAAAAAGTAATTAAATCCTCACCTTTCTTGCACAGATGCTTTAGGAAGCTCACACAGTCACTCATGTAGTGGCCCTTCTCCTTGCACCACCTGCAAGTGTCCTTGTCCACTTCCTGTGCCTGATGTTCAGGATCCTTTCCATGTGGCCTGGAAGAAGAGGGATGCCCCTGAGGTTTCCCTTGGGGCTTGGAACCCTGAAAGTTCCTCTTCTTGGTTGGGCTCAGGTAGTTCACGGAATCACCGGACTGCCCCTTCAGCCTCTCTTCCTCCTGGACGCACATGGCCATCATCTTCTCGATGCCCCACGTTTCTGGCTGTGCATTGTAGTTTACAGCAAAAGCATCAAACTGGTTTGGCAGCGAGGCAAAAATAAGATGAATGATGAACTCATCTGGGAGCTCCATTCCCATAGGCTTGAGCTTGGAAGACATGTTGCTCATTCGCAAGATGTGGTCCCTAACACCACCACCAGTGTATCTTGTGGTGACAAGCTTCTTGATGAGTGAGCTTGCTTAGGCCTTGGAGGACCCAGTAAACTGACTCTCTACCCTTTTCAGGTATTCACTGGCTGTGGTGCACTCTGGGATTGCTCCCCTTATAGCTTCCATGATGGAGCTCTTAATGACCATTAGGCACTTCCTATTGGAAGAGTCCCACTTTGCACGCTCAAGGTCGTACTTCATTCTTATCGGAGCATGGTCACTGACCCTTTTCTTAAAGTCCTCTTCACTTTCTTTTTCGCCCCTGACGGGGTCGACGGGTTCTTTAGGACAGGCTTCAATCAGTGCCAAGTCTAGGTCAAGCAGAGCAAGCCCCATCTCTACCTTCTCTCGCCATGAGCCGTAGTTCCCTCCGTTGAGGGGCTCAATGGCCGAGATAAAGCTCATAGGATTGCTCGAAAGCAAAACATCATTAAAACGAGTTAATTCAACGTTGGTCAAATTAAAACATGAAACTTCTCCATATTAATACTACATCACCGTTGGGCAGAAATATAACTAATACGGATAAAACTTACTATTTATAATCAAAATTTTACTGACAACGTTGGTCATCCAATAAAATAGTCACTATTAAAAAATAAATCTCTCTTCATTGCATTTAAGCAATTAATTCTTGCAGCGGAATAACATGAATAAAAATTAATGAACTTTACTTCTTTACAGAAAACTTACTGTTATTTTACTATTTTCTATACAAAATTTTCGTTGGAAAAATTGCTATAGAAAAAACTCTTGAAAAAAATAATTAAAAACAGTAGAAAAGTTTCTGTAAAAAGAAAAAAACAGAAAAAGGACTGTTTCTGGGCTCGCCCACGCGGCCGGCCCACAGCGGCCCATGGCCTGCCGCACCGCTCCCTTATCTTCCGCGCATGCGCAAGCAGTAGCAAGGCAGCACTCTCCCTGCGGCCTGGCAGCGGCCCAGGGCCCGCTAGGCTGACGCCCGCGGCCTGCCTTGCCCCACGCCCGCCAGCGCCGCTTCATCTCGACCGTTCATCTCCACAACCCCAGATCGGGTGGTCCAGCGCGCTTCTCGCCTGAACAAAACCAGTGCCCCCGCGCCCCCTTGCAAACCCTAAGTCACTCTCTGTCTCCCTTCCTCCGCGCGAGCAGCCAGCTCCCTGGCGGCGCTCCCTCATGCGAGCGGACATCGAGAGGCGAGGCGGCGCCGCCTGGCATAGCCGGCGACGGGGCCCCTCCCTCTCCCTTTGCGAGACCCCTCTCCCCTATCTCCTCCACCATCCCCTTCCACCACTAGCTTACTTGGAGCAGTGAGAGAGAGATGGCAGAGGGCAAGAGATCGACGGCGCCCCCCTAGCCCCTTTCCGGTGTGCGCGAGCACCTGTGGGTGAACGCGCCCCCGTCAAGTGGCCAGAGGCGGTGCCCTTTTCCCGGTGAACTTTTCTGTGGGGGTTTGGGATCTAGGGTTCCCCTTTCTTCGTTTGATTTCTTTCTGCTTTGATTTGGGAGGAGCTAGGGAAAAAAGTTCTAGGGGGACACGGGATCTGGAGGCTTATTGATTCTTTCTTCCCGAAAAAATTTCGGTTGGTTCTTAGGGGTTAGGGTTTCAATCTGATGGGGTGTTCTTCTTCCCGACCTCGGCTTGCCGATGCGTCGGGATCGAGAGGAACGGCGCGGCCTCGCGGCGGCGCTTCTAGAAACCCTAGCCTCTAATTTTTCTTTGAGATGCTACACGAGTAGATCTACAGAGCAGTGGCTCTGATACCATTGTTGGACTTATCTTGCTCGAGATCTAGCCGGTAGTGACTTTCTTTGAGATTCGATCTTGCTTACAGAGAGGGAGAGGGAGAGATAGATGCATACCATCGGCCTTAGGCGTCGAGGATGAGCTCGCCATCGGGCTCGTCGGAGTGGTGGCGGCGGAGAGGGGGTGATTCCCGCCGCTACAGCGCAAGCCGATCGGTGGCTAGGGTTTTGGGATTTTCGGTGGGGTGAGTGGGCACGACGAACCTTGGCGTTCGTGCCCCCGGCCCCCACCTCTATTTATTGCGCTGCGCGACGGGGGCCCACCAACGATTGCGACGTTGGCGCCCCCGATCAGGGCGCGAGTCCAAGGTTTGTTCGGGCCGTTGGGCCCGAACGGGAGATCAACCTAACACTCATGTCTCAGCTTAACATGTGTGATCTTCTGTCTTGCGTATAGATTCAAGATTGATTAGTTTAGCACACGAATTTGTTTAGCTGAGCAAACAAAGAAGAACTATAGATCGAAAATTCCATACTTCATGCAATGGACGAATTCTTTTACAGACAGATGAAAAAGACAGCCCTGTTGTACAAATTGTTACAATCGCGATGAACAAGTAAGGAAAAATGAAAACGAGATCACATCAAGGGGACGTAGATTTAACGTGGAAAAACCAGTTCAACAAAGAGAGTAAAAATCATGGACGCCAGACAGCGAAACTTTACTATAACAGAAAGTGTTTACACAACGCCGATGATTTTTACAGATGTAACTTATCACAGATGGCGGCTTAGAAGAGGTATATATGTATAGTTGTGAAAACCTAGGACTTGAAAACGGGTCTCGCTCCGGTTTCGTTCCAAGCCTCTGGCGATAGGTCTCGCACCGCTTCGTTAGAAGTTAGCCTCCTTAATTAAATTTGGATCATGCTTCAACACAAATTATCAATGCTACGGTCTATAGGTGATTTGGAGATTTACTACAGATGGTAGCCGTGTACACCACTCCACATGCCCTAATAACCATTCGGATCCCCCTGGGATCTAGAAATCCAACCGTTCAGGGACAAAAGCGATCCATAACTGTACCTTTCGGGAAAGTAGTGGTACTTGTACGTGAGGTGATTTATGACGTCCAGGTCCATCGCTGGCGACGAGACCTAGCACTAGCCCTGCAAAGGCTACCGATGGAGGTGGAAGGACGTGTGGCACGTGTCGACCAGCCTGTGGGCTACCAAATAGTAGTACTACGTACTAAGCTCTGTAGGGCTTCGCTTCAACCACACTAGTAGGGCTGCCCTTTCCTGTCCGCTCTGGATTTTCTTTATTTTTCTCAGCTGCCTTTGGCTGTATGCCCGTGCTGGACGCACTACTGTTCACACGCAACACAAAAGGCTGGCTAGTGAACGATTGTTCGACGAGAGAGAGAATAACTGGGTTTCACATCTGTAAACAGAGAAATATTTTATGAGGAGGCCAAAATGGTCAGGAAACCTTTTAACATTATCAAACCGAGAAGTGCTATGTGTCACACACCTGGCCTAATGTTGATAGTTTTCAAGAAAAAAAAGTTAACGTCCGTAGCTACCTGACAAGGCCACCTCAAATATGGTAGTTTCGCGGCTAAATTTCTTTAAATAATACACTTTATTTATTCAATTTTAAAAATAATACATAAAAATAGGAATTTGCAGAACTAACACGGCGTCGGCTCAGCGTGGGCCGACTAGGGTTTGTCTGCTCTGCGTGGGCTGATAGGGGCTTGTCGGCCCACGCGGGACAGGCAGGCTGACCGCACGGGGCCGACGCAGTGACCGATAAGGTCCTATCCGAACTGCTAGGCTGGCAAGCACCTATCAGCCAACGCTGAGCAGACAAGCCCCTATCGGCCCATGTTCAGCCGACGCCGTGCTAATTTTGTAAATTACTATTTTACGTATTATTTTCGATATCGAACGAGACAAGTTCTTGAGAGAAAGACATAAAGAGGAACTTAAGAACACCTAGAAAGCATATGATCAGATATGCCTCTGCTAAGTAAGGGCATCTCCACCGGCCGACCCAACCCGTTCGAGTGTGTCCGAACGCGTCCTCGCGGACGTGCGGGACGTGCGCAGCGGCGCAGCGGCACGACCCCTCCGGTTCGACCCATCCGTTCACCTAATTTGGGCAACGGTTAGATCGGTCTGGACAGCGCGCGTGACCTCCCGTGTCCTCCTGTGGGGGGACGAGGGCCCGCTTGCCAGCGACCCCAACGGATGTCTTCCACTAGCCATCAATGGAAGGCTGCTCCAAAGGCTGGCTGCGCCGCTGCTGGCGTCGCCTGACGCCTGTCCTCCTGCCGCGACACTTCAATGATGTCGCATCGGTCTCCACGCCGGCATCCTATGTCGGACAATTTTAACTGTCTGCCCACGGCCATCTTCTTCTACACCGTGATACATTGCAAATGTATCTATAATTTTTGATGCTCCATGCTTGGTTTTATCCACTTTCTTGTGTTTTGTCCACACTTTGGAGTACTTTTCATATGATTTCTTGGACTAACCTATTAACAAGAGCCACAGTGCCAGCTGCCTGTTTTCTGCTGTTTTTGGTTTCAGGAAAGTCAGAAAATGAATATTCTCAGAATTGGACGGGACAAAAGCCAAAGTGCCTATTTTTCCAGAAGACTCTAGGAGCCAGAATACGAGACGGAGGAGGGCCAGGGGCTAGCCACACCCCCCCAGGCGCGAGCATGGTGTGGTTGCCCCAGGCACCCCCTCGGTCTCCCTCTTCGCCTATAAGAAGCCTTCTGACCTAAAAACTTCGGCGGGTTTGACGTTTTTCCACGAAAAGTTCTGCTGCGCCGCCGCCACCGAAGGGGAGATTCGGGGGACAGAAAGTCTCTGTTCCAGCACCCTGCCAGGACGGGGAAGTGCCCCCGGAGCCATCTCCATCGATCTCCACCATCATCTTCATCGACCATCCATGTTTCCTCCATCTATGAGTGAGTAATCCCCCGCTGTAGGCTATGGGGATGGTAGGGATTGGATGAGATCATTCATGTAATGGCATCAGATTGTTAGGGCATAGTGCCTAGTATCTCTATTAGTGCTTTATGACTTTGTTGCAACTTTGTTGTGCTTAATGCTTGTCACTAGGGCCCGAGTGCCATGATCTCAAATCTTAACTTATTATTGATTCATTATGATAGTATTGTTTTGGGTCTTATCTGTTGGAGATATGCCCAAGAGGCAATAATAAAGTGGTTATTATTATATCTTTATGTTTATGATAAATGTTTACATCCCATGCTATAATTATATTAACCGGAAACATTAATACTTGTGTGTTTTGTAAACATAAAAGAGTCCCTAGTAAGCCTCTTGTTAAGCTAGCTTGTTGATTAATGGATGATCATGGTTTCCTGATCATGGACATTGGATGTCGTTAATAACAAGATCATATCATTAGGAGAATGATGTGATGGACACACACCCATAGTAAGCATAGCATAAGATCAAGTCATTAAGTTCGTTTTGCTACAAGCTTTCAAATGCATAGTAACCTAATCCTTCGACCATGAGGTTATGTTAATCACCATCACCGGATGGATACTTTGATGACATCAAACACCGCTTCGTAACTGGGTGGTTATAAAGGTGTCATTGGGTATTCTGAAAGTATGTCTTGAAGCGCATGGACCAAGATTGGGATTTGTCCATCCATATGACGGATAGATATGCTCTGGGCCCTCTCGGTGGAATGTCATCTAGTTAGCTTGCAAGCATGTGACTAGGTCACAAGAGATGACATATCACGGAACGAGTAGAGAGTACTTATTAGTAACGAGGTAGAACTAGGTATAGAGATACCGACGATCAAACCTCGGATAAGTAGAATATCGCGCGACAAAGGGAATTGGTTTCGTATGTTAATGGTTCTATCGATCACGAAGTCATCGTTGAGTATGTGGGAGCCGTTATGGATCTCCAGATCCCGCTGATGGTTATTGATCGAAGAAGTGTCTCCATCATGTCTGCATATTCACGAACCGTAGGGTGACACACTTAAGGTTCGAAGTTGTTTTAAGTAGATATGGAATGTGCGTTGGAGACCGAATGTTGTTCGGAATCTTGGATTGGATCCGGGACATCACGAGGAGATCCGGAATTGTCCGGAGAATAAGATTCATATATTGGGGATCATTTTCTAAGTTAGGAAATGTTCCAGAGTATTTGTATGGGGATTCTAGAAGGTTTCGGAATGTTCCGGAAGGTTCTAGGAGATTTCTTGGAGTTTGCTTGAAAACCAAGAAAGGATCAAGGAAGTCCTGGTGGGGCAAGACACGGATTCGTGGGGGAGGAGGATTCCTCCCTCCCTCCCAATCCGCCGGCCAAGGAGGGAGGGAAGTCCTACTAGGACTCCCCCTCCCATGGCGCCTCCCTCCTTTAAATAGAGGGGAGGGGGCGCCACCCCCTTACACTCTCCCATAACAAACCCTAGCCACCGCCTCTCTCCTCCTCCTTCCCTCTGCTCCGGCTTAGGCGAAGCCCTGCAGAATTCTCTACTCCACCACCACCACCACACCGTCGTGCTGCTGGGATTCCGTGGAGAAGATCTACTACCTCTGCTGCTCGCTGGAACGGGGAGAGGAAGGTCTGCTTCGACTCCGCACGTGTGACCGTCTGCGGAAGCGCTGCCGGAACGCGGCGTCGGAAGGATCGTCCACTCGATCTTGAGATCGGCAAGTGATCGACTACATCAACCACGAGATCCGATCTCGAACAAGGCTTTGGAAACTACGAGGGTTAGTACAGATCTATCTCGTTGCACATGTCTAATAGATTAGATCTTGGCTTTTATCTAGATTAGATCTGGGTTTTGTTCGTTCTTGCGGTAGAAAATTTTTGTTTTACATGCTACGAACCCATCAGTGGTATCAAAGCCGTGTCTATGCGTAGATCTGTTGCACGAGTAGAACACAATGATGTTGTGGGCGTTGGTGCTCGTGCCGTCTTTTGCTTTGTGTACTTTGCATCTTGTGGTATGGTGGGATGAAGCGGCTCGGGCTAACCTTACATGTCATCGCACATGAGACTTGCTCCACGCTTGACGTGTAACTTGCTTTGCACAAGTGGCTTTGCGGGTGTCTCTCTCTCACCATAGTATAGATCCAATCTACACTTTGCACTTGATAGCACTTGTATCAACGTTGTGGTTTAGTTTCGTAGGTAAGATCCGTTCTTATTCGAAAGCCCCAAACCACGTAAAACATGCAAAGAAAATTAGAGGCGTCTAACTTGTTTTTGCAGTGTTTTGTGATGTGATATGGCCATCATGTGATTGTGATTATATTTGATGTATGCAATGATCCTTGTTGTAATATGGCAACCGGCAGGAGCCTAATGGTTGTCTTTAATTCTGTTAAGACCTGCCTGTCTATTCATCTTGTAATAGCTTTGTACCAAGTAGTTGTAATAGTTGCTAGTGATGATGGACAACCATGAAGCGGCGCCACTGACCTTGACGCAATGCTGGTGATGATGGAGATCATGTCCGTGCTTTGGAGATGGAGATCAAAGGCATAAGAAAGAAGGGCCATATCATATCACACTAATTATGAATTGCCTGTGATGTAAATCCTTTATGCATCTTGTATTGCTTAGATCGCGACGGTAGCATTATAAGATGATCCCTCTCACTAAATATCAAGTAATAAAGTGTTCATCCTTAGTTGGCACCGTTGCTAAGACTCGTCGTTTTGAAGCATCTTGTGATGATCAGGTGTGATAGATTCTACGTGTGCATACAACGGGTGCAAGCCAGATTTGCACATGCGGAAACTAAGGTTAATCTTTACAAGCCTAGCATGTACAGACATGGTCTCGGAACACGGAATACCGAAAGGTAGAGCATGAGTCATATATATGATATGCTGAACATGATGATTATTCGCCATTGAAACTACATCATCTCACGTGATGATCGGACTTGGTGTAGTGGATTTGGTTCGTGTAATCACTAAAACAAATCGAGGGATGTTGTTTTGAGTGGGAGTTCATATAGTAATATGATTAAGTTGAACACAATTTATCATAAACAAAATCAAAGTGAATTTGCATAGTTTGTTGTAGTCATTGGCATCCGTTCACCACCTTACGCTTAGTTATAGTTGAGATAGTGGAACTATAGAAATTCTGGATATTTCCTTTCCGAACTGGTATCGTATTGTTTTGAGTGTCAATCTAAAGTTTAAAAGTCCTGTTGCAAACTTTCAGCAAACTCCGTTTACTCTGTGAAGTTTAATAAATAGTATTAAATCAAGAGTGACAATTCTAGTGTTAGTATCTAATGTATCATGTTTGCCTCAATGATTCTTGATACTCATAAGATTATTTTTATCAAGTTTATCTAAGAGCTGAAAGCAATGTTTCAGAAACCATCATATGTGAAAGGTATTGCGATATCTAAAACAATGTGTTGGTTACAACATGATAGAGTATATGTCCTCATATTTGATGAGAATTTGTGAAGGTTGGAGATGCTAGTCGTCCAAATCCTCCAAAAGGTTTTGGAAAAGAAACATTATACTCGCAATTCACCTTTATAAGCTATAACAGCTTGATCATGAAAGTTGTCATGATAAGGATGAATAGAAGATGTAAGTAAAATGTTTACTACACTAAAACATTACTAAAGAATGGATTTTTGAAAGAATGCCAAACATTTGATGAAGGTGATCTACTTCAAAGTGCAAGTCCAAAGGTATTGGTATTTGACTATACACACTTTGTACTATGTGTCATGTGAATGACACCACTATTGATGTTGATAGATTCTTTTAAAAGAAAAGGAACTGTTGAAAGAGAATCTATAAAATATTTGGCAGAAAAGAAAAGATTGGAGATATCCAACTTAGGTATATAGAAGATACATGTTATGGCTGTATTCCTTGGTTGTTAAACAATGTGGTTCTACGGTATTGGATACCGAATTGGTTGGTATGAAGTGTCATACAGGACAACACAATTCATGAACTGCAATGGCCTAAGTAACTAGCAAGAGAATATGTGATGATGCTCATCGAAAACAAACAAAGGGTTGTTGTGTTGCTCGTTAACATCAAAGCTTGCCTTCAAGATTTGTTTCAATAATTGTTATTTTGATCAGGTATTATGACGACAAAAGGTTGTTCAGATAATTACCGTATTCCATAATAGATGGATGATATACAAGTCTGGTTGGAGAAATAACAACCATAAAACTAATGCTAAAATGTCGCAAGACAAATGATTGAAAGATCACTTGCGAAGTGACATCACCGTTTAAATTATATTGAAAGGGATACATGAAGAAACTCCATGTTGATGGATTTTTGGAGTCTTTGATTTTGATCAAATGACGCTTGTGATACTTTCCTGGAGATAATTAAAACTCCGTTCGTAGGCCAAAAGAGGAACGAACGACTAACTGATTGGAATTTGTACATATTGATGTATATAGTTCATTATGTGTAGTCGTGGGCGATGGATTTCAACTTCATATGCTTTCTCCGAAGATTTGAGTGAGTATAGGTATATACTTACTCAATAAGGAAGAAGTATGAAACATTTGAAAATGTTCAAAGACTTTCAAGATGAAGTGGAAAATTATTGTAACAAGAAAATAAAAAGTTTATGATTGGATCATAAAGATGTTTGAGTTACAAGTTTAGCAAAACACCTAAGATTTGAGGAATCGTTCCATGGATTTACATTTCCCAAAACACCATAGGAGTATGGAGTGTTCGAGATATGTAATGAAACCTTGTTTGACATGGTAAGATCAAAGGTGTCATTTATAAAACTGCCATTATATTTTAAAAATTAAAGCTTTAGTGACTACCGCTTTTACACTGAAAAGAGCTCCATCGTGATCCGTTGAAATGACACCATATAAGTCATGGTTTGGGATAAAACCCAGGTTGTCCTTTCTTAAATTTTTGGTATGCTAGGCATAAGTAAAGTGTTTACAACCAAAGTCGGATGAGCATGTCTTTGTAGGTTATTTTGAATAACCATTGGGTATTCCTCCATAACACCGAAGACAAAAGTGTTTTTCACTTAGAATGTCGAGTTTCTTGAGAAGGAATTTTTGGTGAAAAGTCAAGTGGGAGGACAATAGAACTTTGACAAGGTTGTTGAACCTTGGCTAATATGTGCTGAGTTGCGCAGCATCGGTAAGTGTCCCGAAGGCAGCAACATTGCTCATGGCTCATGTGCCTCAAAGTTTGTGGTCACGGAGATCTAAGTTCCTATTGAACCAAGTAGGTCGGGTAAGTAATCAAATGCCAAGATTTGAGAGTTAAATCATTGTTGTTTGACAATGATGAACCGACTACATGCAAAGAAGCAATGATGGGCCCTGACTTCGTTAAGTGGCTTGAAGCCATAAAATCCGTGATAAATCCATACATGAGAAATCAAGCTTTGAATTTGAAAGACCCTCTGGAAAGGTGTAAGACCTTACAGTCGTATATGGATCTATAAAGAAATAGACATGGATGTTTCACATCTATGAAACAGTCGACATGTCGGAAAGAGTTTACGACAATGTTCAAGGAATTGACTATGATAAGATTTGATCTTTCATAGCGATATTTAGTCTGGACGGATTAATGTAGCAACCACTACATATATTTTGGTATATGGTAGTTGAACAAACAAAACAAGTTCTTCTAATAGAATGGTTACCTAGGACGTGTACATGACACGATCCAAAGGGTTTTGTTAATTCAAAGGATGCTAAAAGAGTATGCAAAACTTCAATGGTTGAAGTGAGCATCGCGGAGTTGGAATCTTCACCGTCATGAAACCATTAAAAAGGTTTAAATTTCATCAGAGACGATGAAGATGTTTGCATTTTGCAAGAAATTAAGTGGGAGCGCTAAGACATATTTCTAATACATTATGTGAAAGACATATTGTTGATTAGAAATGATGTATTTTTATTGACACAGGTTAAGAATTTCATTTCGATGAAAGACTTGGGCATAACTCAAGAATTAGGCATCAATGTCTATATGGATAGATTGAGGCGCTAATATGGTTTTGCCAAATGTACATAGATAAGATGTTGAATGAGTTCAATATGGAAACAACAAGAAAGTTTCTTGACGCACGGAAAGGACTGAATCAAGATTCAAGTGTATTGACACGAGATTCAAGTGTTTTGACACTTGATGAAATCACAAGAATATTTTGATCAATCATTCTTTGAGATGTACACATCCAGATATGTCCTATGCTCTAAATGTTATGAGCATATACCAGAATGACTCATAAGATGATCATTGGACAATAGTAGGGATATTCCTATGATCTTTGGAAGAACTGAAAATATATTTATATAGTGGTGACAAATAGTTCATTATAAATTGTTGCATTGATACTAGTTTTGTCACAAATTAAGTTTATCTCAATTTAAACTATGGGTGGCATAATGTAATGGAAAGGAAGTTCCATAATGGATTTGGTTGAGTACCAAAGTTAAAACATTGTGACAGATACTACAACAAAAGGCTAAGTATATGACTACTATTGTAGCAGCAAATGAGGGCATTTGCGTCAAGTAGTTTTTTATCAAACTAGGTGTGGTTCATAGCGGGATAATACTATGAAGATACATTGTATGACAATCGTATCAACATGATTTAATCCCAAGGAACTAAAGGTCTCACCAAAGGACCAAATTTATACAATGCCATCTCATTGGAGAATGAGTAATGCGTAGAGACGCAAGGAAATGCAAATACACACGGACCTGGAAGTGTCAGATCCGAAGATTATGTTTACCACTAGCAATAGTGTCTATACAACACCAGAAAGCCATAGGTATTGAAAGCACAAGTTTTTAACTAGAATATTGACTCTAGTGCAAGTGGGAGACTGTTGGAGATATGCCCAAGAGGCAATAATATAGTGGTTATTATTATATCTTTATGTTTATGATAAATGTTTACATCCCATGCTATAATTGTATTAACCGGAAACATTAATACTTGTGTGTTTTGTAAACATAAAAGAGTCCCTAGTAAGCCTCTTGTTAAGCTAGCTTGTTCATTAATGGATGATCATGGTTTCCTGATCATGGACATTGGATGTCGTTAATAACAAGATCATATCATTAGGAGAATGATGTGATGGACACACACCCATAGTAAGCATAGCATAAGATCAAGTCATTAAGTTCGTATTGCTATAAGCTTTCAAATGCATCTATAATTTTTGATGCTCCATGCTTGGTTTTATCCACTTTCTTGTGTTTTGTCCACACTTTGGAGTACTTTTCATATGATTTCTTGGACTAACCTATTAACAAGAGCCACAGTGCCAGCTGCCTGTTTTCTGCTGTTTTTGGTTCCAGGAAAGTCAGAAAATGAATATTCTCGGAATTGGACAGGACAAAAGCCAAAGTGCCTATTTTTCCAGAAGACTCCAGGAGCCAGAATACGAGACGGAGAAGGGCCACGGGCTGGCCACACCCCTAGGCGCGGGTTGGGCCTGGCCGCGCCAGGGCATGGTGTGGTGGCCCCAGGCACCCCCTCGGTCTCCCTCTTCACCTATAAGAAGCCTTCTGACCTAAAAACTTCGGCGGGTTCGATGTTTTTCCACGAAAAGTTCCGCTGCACCGCCGCCACCGAAGGGGACATTCGGGGGATAGAAAGTCTCTGTTCCGGCACCCTGCCGGGACGGGGAAGTGCCCCCAGAGCCGTCTCCATCGATCTCCACCATCATCTTCATCGACCATCCATGTTTCCTCCATCTATGAGTGAGTAATCCCCCGCTATAGGGTATGGGGATGGTATGGATTGGATGAGATCGTTCATGTAATGGCATCAGATTGTTAGGGCATAGTGCCTAGTATCTCTATTAGTGCTTTATGAATTTGTTGCAACTTTGTTGTGCTTAATGCTTGTCACTAGGGCCTGAGTGCCATGATCTCAGATCTGAACTTATTATTGATTCATTATGATAGTATTGTTTTGGGTCTTATCTACAAGTTGTATACACACGTAGTTATCCGGAACCTATGGTCCCAAAGTGACAGAAATCGGGGTAGCCGGAAGGGAAAGGCTTTGATGTGAGGACCACATGTGTTCACGGAGTGTTAATGTTTTGCTCCGGTGCTCTATTAAAAGGAGCACCTTAATTGCCAGTAGTTCCCTAGAGGCCCCGCTGCAAACGGGCTGGCAGGACAAAAGATGTTGTGCAAGTTCTCATAGCGAGCACGTATGACTATATATGGAACACATTCCTATGATTGTCTAGTACTTGGATGCTTTATCTTATTTATCTGCAATTGCCCTATGTTTTATTGCTATGTGAATTGTCTTATCCATGCAACGCCCGTCCATCCATCCCTATGCCTACCGCACTCGAATCCCACTGTTTACTGCTTTTGTTACTACTGTCTTTGCTTTGCTACTACTGTTACTTTACTATTCCTACTACAAAACTATTGCTACTGATAAACTGCTGTGAGCAAGATTGTTTCCAGGTGCAGCTGAATTGACAACTCAGTTGTTAAGACTGATAAGTATTCTTTGGCTCCCCTTATGTCAAATCAATAAATTGGGTTTCACTTCCCTCGAAAATACTGCGATACACCCCTTATACTTGTGGGTCATCACACCGCACCACACTCTCCTCCTCCCTAGTTGACATGGGTATACCCTACAGGTGCTCGAGCTTGGTATATACGGTCCACATACATACAGGCCCACGGTGTCGCCAAGGCCCGGATGGAGGGTCTCGAGTAACCTACAGACTCTCGATTGCTTGAAGGACAAGAAGAAGCTAAAGATAGAAAGTTTGAAGGGGAAAACCCTAACTTGTAATCGACTCGACCTGCTACCCGAGACCTAGCTTATCTATATAAAGGATAGGAGGGGCGACGAGGAGCACACATGCAACCCTAGTTTCCACAAACCCTCGCCAGATTGCATCTGCGCACCGTTGTAACTTTCGACTCCCTCAATAATTCCACGAGCAGACAAGCAGGTGTAGGGACCTCTACGAGGCCTGAACCTGGGTAAATCCTTTGTCCCCTGTGTGCTTGTTTGCTAGCCGATAGATGTCTCCAGCGCTCCCTCCTTCTCCAAAACCCAAGTCCATAACAATGGGCATTGACGAGTTAAACCCTCGTCAATTGGCGCCGTCTGTGGGAATTGGGAGTGTTGATGTTGCGGCTTCTTCGGCCCCGACAAACGCGATCTACAATTCTGCAACAACGGAGATTTTCCAGCTTTTCGGCGCCTTCGACCTCACCATCCACACGCCGGCTACTCGACCCGGCCTTCGAGTCCGTGGGCGATGGAATCAGCCTGGCGATTGGGAGCTTCCGCTTCCAAGTTGGTTAGATAGGCACGCTTCGCATTCCCGATCAGCCGACGTCACCGGCGATTGCCTAGCATTATGGTTCCCTCCATCGATCGGCACCCTCAGTGAGCTCAATGCTCCGGCGGTAGTTGGGAACATGGTTAGTGACAACAGTCGTGACTCCGATCTAAGCGATCTGGCCACTGAAGATGGAACCCACGGTTCCGGATCTGAAAGTTGTGGAAGCAACAGCTTCCCAAATCACTTCATGTGCGCCGTCATCAACGCGGGCGACACCTCTTCCAACCGCGGTAACGGTGGCAACACCGGTAACGGCACCAATCCACCCAATCGCGGCAATGGTGGTAACACCGGCAACGACACCGACCCGCCCAACACCGCCAACGGCGGCAACGGCAGCAATGGAGGAGCAGTCGAACCTCCCAGCATAATCAACGAGCAAACAGGCGAACGCGTTGTGATCAGGCTCAACGAGCAAGAGTGGGAACGCTGCCGCGAAGCCCTACGAGGTGCACCTCTACCCTTCGGGTCCCCGCAGGAACTGCTGATGGGCTACCACTGGCTCCTAAAAGAGGAATTCAAGCGCCAAAAACAAGCAATCGCGCAACTTGAGGCGCGTAAAAAGGCGGCGGATGAGTCAAGCCTTCGTCGCACTGGGCTCTCCTCCTACGGAGGATCCTCCTCAAGAGGCAACGAGCATCTCGCTAGGAAGAGGCAATCGCGGATGGCTCACCTCACCGAACAAGAACGCATAGACGCCGCGAAAGTCCTCGACTTCGGCCCTATGACAGTCGACACGAGAGGCAACGTGGTTCCCAGGACACCATAGGCCGCGGTGACAGCGGCCACCATGTACCTTCTCAATAACCAGCCACCAGCTGGAGATCCCCGAACGGCCATGCACCGATCTACGATCGCGGGCCTGGAGCTAATCGAGGCCGCCCTCGACAAAGAACCAGTACCAGACCCAAAAAAGGGCAAAGCGTTAGCAAAGCGCTACTCCTCGCCCTCGTCCAGCGATGACAGTCACGACCTGTCTCGGCGCCGCCGCTCACGACGACAGGATCGCGACTATGATGCACGCGATGAACTCACGCAGTGCAAGATCGACAAGTCAAGGGCACGACATGCTCGGTCGACTGATTCGGAAGAATAAGATGGGGAGCTCTGCGGCGCCAGATGCTTCAACAGATCCATCAGGAAAAAGCAAATGCCTAAAGGGTTCAAACTCCCATCGGAGAACCCAAAATTTGACGGTCTGCAGGACCCCAAGATCTGGCTGGAGGATCATGTAGGGGTTCGTAGCATGGAAAACAAAAAATTTCTACCGCATGAACACACAATCAAGATCTAATTTATGATCAAGCCAAGATCTATCTACTAGATTGTAGCAACGAGTCGATAGAGGAACTCACCCTCAAAGATTCCAAAGCGGTTAACGAGAGCAGATTCTCGTGGGTGATGTAGTCGTACACTTGCCGATCTCAAGATCGCGTAGACGATCCTTCCGGCGCTGCGTTCCGGCAGCGCTCCCGCAGTCGCTCACACGTTCGGTACTCGATGAAGACCTTCCTCTCCCTTGTTCCAGCAGGCAGCGGAGGTTGTAGCACTCTCCTCGCGATTCCGGCAGCACAACGGCGTGGTACCAGAAGTAGAGGGGAGATCTCGCAGGGCTTCGCCTTAAGCCGGAGCGAGTATGGTGGACTATGAGAGAGCTTTGGTGATCTAGGGTTTAGACACACCAATCAGAAGGCTCTAAACTAGAGGCTAGGGCAATTAGAAGCTCTAACTTGACGGCTTGGGAGAAATCCCTAGGCTGTGGCTAGGGTTTAGGTTTAGAGGAGAGGGACTTGTGTGTTAGGAGGGGCAGCCCTGCCCCTCCCTTTATAGGTGGAGGGGCCGGCAGCCAAGGGGAGGGAGTGGAGTCCCTCCCCAACTCGGCTTGGGTGGTGCGCCGGCTTGGGGAGGAGGACTCCTTCCCCAACTCGGTTTCCACCTCTTCTCCTCTTTCTAAAACTTGCCGTTTGACTTTCAAACTAGCCGTTTAACTTTTCAAATTAGGATTTGAATAAACCCTTTATTTTGGACAGCAAAGACACCTAGTACATGATGCAATCATTCCAACTTACAATGACACATTCATGTACCCTTCCCCCCCCCCCCCGGAGTGCCGGACATTCCGGAACCTTCTAGAATGTTCCCGATGAAAACACCGGAATCATTCCCCAACTCCGAAACGGGACTTTCCTTATATGAATCTTATTCTCCGGACCATTCCGGATCTCCTCGTGATATCCTGGATCCCATCCGAGACTCCGAACAACATTCAGTCTCTTACTCATCATTCCATAACTACTCAACAACATCGAATCCTTAAGTGTGTCTCCCTACGGTTCGTGAATTATGCGGACATGATCGAGACACTTCTCCGATCAATAACCAATAGAGGAATATGGAAATTCATATGGCTCCCACATATTTCTACGATTACTTTGCGATCGAATGAACCACTTACATACGATACCAATTTCCCTTTGTCTCACGATATTTTACTTATCCGAGGTTATGATCGTCGGTATCTCTGCATACCTAGTTCAACCTCATTACTGATAAGTACTTTTTTCTCGTTCCCGTGGTATGTGATCCCTTGTGAGCCAGTCACATGCTTGCAAGCTAATTGGATGACATTCCACCGAGAGGGCCCAGAGTATATCTATCCGTCATATGGATGGACAAATCCCACTCTTGATCCATGTGTCTCAACCAATACTTTCCAAACACTCAATGCCACCTTTATAGCCACCCTGTTACGGTGTGGTGTTTGATGTCATCAAAGCATCCTTCTGGTAAAGGTGATATGCATGATCTCATGGTCGAAGGAATTAGGTTACTATGTATCAGAAAGCTTATAGCAAATGAACTATATTAAATGACTTGATCTTTATGCTACGCTTAACTATAGGAGTATGTCCATCACATCATTCTCCTAATGATATGACCCTGTTGTTAATAACATCTCTATGTTCATGATCAGGAAACCATGATCATATATTAACCAACAAGCTAGTTTAACAAGAGGCTTTACTAGGGACTCTTTTATGTTTACAAATCACACAAGTATTAATGTTTCCGGTTAATACAATTATAGCATGGTATGTAAACATTTATCATAAGTATGAAGATATGATAATAACCACTTTATTATTGCCTCTTGGGCATATCTCCAACAGTCTCCCACTTGCACTAGAGTCAATAATCTAGTTTTATACCTTTGTGTATTCAACACCTATGGCTTTCCAGTGTTGTATGTACACGATTGCTAGTGGTCAACTGATCTCCGGATCTGACATTTCCAGGTCCGTGTGTAATTGCATGTCTTTGCGTCTCTACGCATCACTCATTCTTTAATGAGATGGCTTTGTATAAATTTGGTCCTTCGGTGAGACCTTTAGTTCTTCGGGGTTAAACATGTTGATAATATTGTCGTACAATATATCTTCATAGTATTATCCCGCTGTGAACTACACCTAGTTTGACAACAAACTACTTGACACAAATGCCCTCTTTAGCTGCTATTATAGCAGTCATATACTTAGCCTTTTGTTGTAGTATCTGTCACAATGTCTTAACTTTGGAACTCATCCAAATCCATTATGGAACTTACTTTCCATTATATTGTGCCACCCTTAGTTTAGATTGAGATAAACTTAATTTGTACTCTGTGACAAAACTAGTATCAATGTAGTACTTTTACAATGAACTAACCATCTATTTGCCACTTCTGCAAATCATATACTCTTAGTTCTTCCAAAAGATCATAAGAATATCCTTACTATCGTCCAATGATCATCTTATGAATCATTCTGGTATATGCTCATAACATTTAGAGCATAGGACATATCTGGATTTGTACATATCATAGTATGATTGATATAAATACCTTTTGTGATTTCATACATCAAGTATCAATCTATACTTGAATCTTTGTTTTACTTACCAAGTGTTAATACACTTGAATATATCATCAATATTGAACTCATTCAATCCTTTCTGTGTGACAAGAACCTTTCTTGTAGTTTCTATATTGAACTCATTCAATACATCATTTATGTACTTTCGGCACAACCATATTAGCGTCTATTGATGCCAAATATTTGGGTTTTGCCTAAGTCTTTCATCAGGATGAAATTCTTAATATGTGTTAATAAAAGATACATCATTTCTAATCAACAATATGTCCTCCACATAATGTATTTAGAAATATGTCTTAGCGCTCCCACTTAATTTCTTGCAAATGCAAGCATCTTCATTGTCTCCGATGAAATTAAACTCTTTTAACAGTTTCATCATAGTGAAGAATCCAACTCCGCGATGCTTACTTCAACAATTGAAGTTTGCATATGCTTTTAGCATCCTTTGAATTAACAAAACCCTTTGGACCGTGTCATGCACACGTCCTAGGTAACCATTCTATTAGAAGAACTTGTTTTGTTTATTCTACTACCACATAACAAAATTATATGTAGTGGTTGCTACATTAATCCGTCTAGACTAAATATCGCTATGAAAGATCAAATCTTGTCATAGTCAATCTTTGAACATTTTTGTGAACTCTTTCCCAACATGTCGACTATTTCATAGATGTGAAACATCCATGTCTACTTCTTTATAGATCCAAACACAACTGTAAGGTCTTACACCTTTCTCGAGGGTCCTTCAAGTTCAAAACTTGATTTCTCGTGTATGGAACTATCACGGATTTTATGGCTTCAAGCCATTTGACGGAGTCAAGGCCCATCGTCGCTTCTTTGCATGTAGTCAGTTCATTATTCTCAAATAATGATTCAACCCTCAAATCTTGGTATTTGATTGTTTACTCGACCTACTTGTTTTAATAGGAACTTAGATCTCCGTGACCACAACCTTTGAGGCACGGGAGCCATGAGCATTATTGCTGCCTCCGGAACACTTTTCGGCGCTGCGCAACTCTGCACATATAGCTAAGGTTCCTTTAACCTTATCAAAGTTCTATTGTCCTCCCACTTATCTTTTCACGAAAAATTCCTTCTCAAAGAAACTTGACGTTCTAAGCGATAAACACTTTTGTCTCCGGTGTTTATGGAGGAATACTTAACAGTAATACAAAGACAGGTTTATCCGACTTTGGTTGCAAACATCTTTCTTATGCATAGCATACCAATGTTTAAGAAAGGACTACTTGGGTTTTATCCCAAACCAAAACTTTATATGGTGTCATTTCAGCGGATTATGATGGAGCTCTTTTCAGTGGAAAACGGTAGTCTCTAAAGCTTTTATTCTTTAAAATATAATGGCAGTTTTATGAATTACACCTTTGATCTTACCATGTCAAACAAGGTTTTAATTACATATCTCGAACGCTCCATACTCTTATGGTGTTTCGGGAAATGCAAATCCACAGAACGATTCCTTAAATCTTAGGTATTATGCTAAACTTGTAACTCAAATATCTTTCTTTATGATCTTTATCATAAACTATTTATATTCTTATTACAATGATTTTGCACTTCATTTTGAACTTTTTCAAATGTTTCATACTTCATCCTTATTAAGTAAATATTCATATATTCACTCAAATTTTCGGAGAAAGCATATGAAGTTGAAATCCATCGCTCTTGACTACATATAATGGATTTCATACAACAATATGTACAAGTTCCAATAAGCTAGCCATTCGTTCCATTTTGTCCTATGAACAAAGTTTTAATTATCTCTAGGAAAGTTTCACAAGCGTCATGTGATCAAAAATCAAAAGACTCCAAAATTCCATCCACATGGAGTTTCTTCATGTTTTCTTTCCAATATAATTTAAACGGCGATGTCACTTCCTAAGTGATCTTTCAATTAATTTGTCTTTTGACATTTTTAGCACTAGTTTTATGGATGTGATTTATCCAACGAGATTTGTAAATCATCCATCTTTTATGGATTACGGCAATTATTTGAACAACCCTTTTGTTCTCATAATACCTGATAAAACAAATCTTGAAGGCAAGCTTTGATGTTTAACGAGCAACACAATAACCCTTTATTTGTTCTCGATGAACATCATCACATATTCTTTTGCTAGTTACTTAGGCCATTGTAGTTCATGAATTGTGTTGTTTCGTATGACGATTCACACCAACAAATTCAGTATCAAATACTTAAGAACCACATTGTTTAATAAGCAAAGAATATAGCCATAACATGTATATCATCTATATACTTAAACTGAACAATTCTAGTCTTTTCTTTTCTGCCATATATTTATGAGATTCTCTTTCAGTATTTATTTTCTGTTTGAAAGAATCTATCAACATCAACAGTGGAGTCATACATATGACACATAGTCCAAAGCGTGTATAATTAAATACCAATGTCTTTGGACTTGCACTTTGAAGTAGATCACCATCATCAAATGTTTGGTGTTCTTTTCAAACTCCTTTCTTTAGTAATCCATTGGTGTAGTAAACACTTTACCTACATCAAATATTCACCCTTATCATGGATTTATCCATGATCAAGCTACTTTTAGCTTATAACGGTGAACTGTGAGTATAATGTCGCTCTCCAAAACATTTTGGAGGATTAGGACAACTAGTGTCTTCAACCTTTTGCAAATTCTCATTAAATACGAGAACATGACTTTTGCCATATTATACTCTATCATGTTGCAACCAAAACTTCGTTCCAGATATCACAATATCTACCACACATCATGGTTTCTGAAACAACTCTTTCAGATCCTAGATAACCTTGATATTAAGACAATCCTTTGAATATCAAGAATCATGGAGACAAACATGATACTCATACACTAACTTTTGGAATTGTCACTCTTGTTTTAATACCAATTATTAAACTTCATGGAGTAACCGGAACTTACTGAAAGTTTGCAATAGGACTTTCAAACTTTAGATTAACACTTCAAAACAATACGATACCAGTTCGTAAAGTAACTACCCAGAATTCTATAGTTCTATCATCTCAATTAAAACTAAGCGCAAGGTGGTAAACGGATGCCAATGACTACAACAACTATGCAAATTTACTTTGATTTAATTTATGATAAATAGTGTTCAACTTTTAATCATATTGTCGTTGAACTCCCACTGAAAACAATATCCCTCACATTGTTTTAGTGATCACACGAACCAAATCCACCACATCAAAACCGATCATCACGAGAGTTGATGTAGCTTCAATGGCGAACAATCAACATGTTCATCATATCTACTATATGACTCATGCTTTACCTTTCGGTGATCCGTGTTCCTGAGACCATGTCTGTACATGCTAGGCTCGTCAAGATGAAACCTTAGCTTCCGCATAAGTAAATCTGGCTTGCTTACGTTGTATACACTTGCGGAATCTAACACACCCGATCATCACGTGGTGCTTCGAAACAACAAGCTTTAGCAACGGTGCATACTAAGGGTGAACACTTTAGAACTTGAAATTTATGTGCATGAGGGATCATCTTATAATGCTACCGTCGTCTACTAAGCAATACAAGGTGCATAAAGGATTAACATCACATGCAATTCATAATATGTGATATGATATGGCCTTTCTTCTTTGTGCTTCCGATCTCCATCTTCAAGCACGAACATGATCTCCATCATCACCGGCATAGCATCAAGGTCAATGACGCTTCTTCATGGTTGTCGTCCACCAGCTTCAACTATTACAACTACTTTGAATAGACACGCGGGTCTTAACAGAAATTAAAGACAAACATATGGCTCCTGCCGGTTGCCGACTTACAATAAGGAACATTGCATACATCATATATAATCACAATTATGGCCATATCACATCACTGCACACCCCTGCAAAACAAAGTTAGACGCCTCTACTTTCTTTGCATATTTTACGTGGTTTGGGGCTTTCAATAAGTGTCGTTCTAACTTACGAACAAGTACCACAACATTGATACTAGTATTGTTAATCACCCGTTGTAAATTGGATCTTAACAATGCTAGGAGAAGCAGGCACCCGCAAAGCCACTTATGCAATACAAGTTGCATGTCAAGCGCGGAGCAAGTCTCATGAACGATGTCATGTAAGGTTAGCCCGGGCCGCTTCATCCCAACATGCCGCAAGATGCAAAGTACACAAGAAGCAATCGGCAATAAAAGCATCAATGCCCACAATGACCATTGTGTTCTACTCGTGCAACAGATCTACATATAGACACGGCTCTGATACCACTGTAGGGGTTCGTAGCATGGAAAACAAAAAATTTCTACCACATGAACACACAATCAAGATCTAATTCATGATCAAGCCAAGATCTATCTACTAGATTTTAGCAACGAGTCGATAGAAGAACTCACCCTCAAAGATTCCAAAGTGGTTAACGAGAGCAGATTCTCGTGGATGATGTAGTCGTACACTTGCCGATCTCAAGATCGCGTAGACGATCCTTCCGGCGCTGCGTTCCGGCAGCGCTCCCGCAGTCGGTCACACGTTCAGTACTCGATGAAGACCTTCCTCTCCCTTGTTCCAGCAGGCAGCGGAGGTTGTAGCACTCTCCTCGCGATTCCGGCAGCACAACGGCGTGGTACCGGAAGTAGAGGGGAGATCTCGCAGGGCTTCGCCTTAAGCCGGAGAGAGTATGGTGGACTATGAGAGAGCTTTGGTGATCTAGGGTTTAGACACACCAATTAGAAGGCTCTAAACCGAAGGCTAGGGCAATTAGAAGCTCTAACTTGACAGCTTGGGAGAAATCCCTAGGCTGTGGCTAGGGTTTAGGTTTAGAGGAGAGGGACTTGTGTGTCAGGAGGGGCAGCCCTACCCCTCCCTTTATAGGTGGAGGGGCCGGCGGCCAAGGGGAGGGAGTGGAGTCCCTCCCCAACTCGGCTTGGGTGGTGCGCCGGCTTGGGGAGGAGGACTCCTTCCGCAACTCGGTTTCCACCTCTTCTCCTCTTTCCAAAACTTGCCGTTTGACTTTCAAACTAGCCGTTTAACTTTTCAAATTAGGATTTGAATAAACCCTTTATTTTGGACAGCAAAGACACCTAGTACATGATGCAATCATTCCAACTTACAATGACACATTCATGTACCCTTCCCCTCCCCCCCCCCGGAGTGCCGGACATTCCGGAACCTTCTAGAATGTTCCCGATGAAAACACCGGAATCATTCCCCAACTCCGAAACGGGACTTTCCTTATATGAATCTTATTCTCCGGACCATTCCGGATCTCCTCGTGATATCCCGGATCCCATCAGAGACTCCGAACAACATTCGTTCTCTTACTCATCATTCCATAACTACTCAACAACATCGAATCCTTAAGTGTGTCTCCCTACGGTTCGTGAATTATGCGGACATGATCGAGACACTTCTCCGATCAATAACCAATAGAGGAATCTGGAAATTCATATGGCTCCCACATATTTCTACAATTACTGTGTGATCTAATGAACCACTTACATACGATACCAATTTCCCTTTGTCTCACGATATTTTACTTATCCGAGGTTATGATCGTTGGTATCTCTGCATACCTAGTTCAACCTCGTTACTGATAAGTACTCTTTTCTCGTTCCCGTGGTATGTGATCCCTTGTGAGCCAGTCACATGCTTGCAAGCTAATTGGATGACATTCCACCGAGAGGGCCCAGAGTATATCTATCCGTCATATGGATGGACAAATCCCACTCTTGATCCATGTGTCTCAACCAATACTTTCCGAACACTCAATGCCACCTTTATAGCCACCCTGTTACGGTGTGGTGTTTGATGTCATCAAAGCATCCTTCCGGTAAAGGTGATATGCATGATCTCATGGTCGAAGGAATTAGGTTACTATGTATCAGAAAGCTTATAGCAAATGAACTATATTAAATGACTTGATCTTTATGCTACGCTTAACTATAGGAGTATGTCCATCACATAATTCTCCTAATGATATGACCCTGTTTTTAATAACATCTCTATGTTCATGATCAGGAAACCATGATCATATATTAACCAACAAGCTAGTTTAACAAGAGGCTTTACTAGGGACTCTTTTATGTTTACAAATCACACAAGTATTAATGTTTCCGGTTAATACAATTATAGCATGGTATGTAAACATTTATCATAAGTATGAAGATATGATAATAACCACTTTATTATTGCCTCTTGGGCATATCTCTAATAGATCACATCTCCTCCGTCAGGCTACACGGAGGCAGTCGAAGTACTGCCATGCAATGCTTGCAGCTACAGCTGCAGGGCGCCGCCCGGGCATGGCTCAATAACCTCCCACGCGGATCCATGCGCAACTTTAAGGGCACGTACAAACGCCCCGCTTCAATCGAAGAACTGAGATGCTGCCAGCAAAGATCTGGCGAATCGCTGCGCTCTTACATCCAAAGGTGATCCATCATCAAGAACTCCACGGAGAACATCTCGGAAGACCGCGCGATTGATGCATTCAACGGTGGTGTCCGCCGCATGGAACTCAGGGAGGAGCTAGGCCGCTCAAAGCCCAAGACCATCGACCACCTGATGGAGATCGCGAATCGGTGGGCTGATGGAGAAGATTCGGTGAAGAACCGCGTTCACTCTGACGAGGAGGCAGAACTCGAACAAAGACGCGACCACCGGAGTAAGCGTCGCATGCGCGTATACGCCGACCGCGATGGCGTCAACATGGTCGCAGCCGGCTACGCCGATAGACGCGACGATAACCGCAACAGCGGATACCGCGACTCCGGGAAAACCACGCAAGTATGGCAACGCCGCACTCGCGATGAAGCACCCACGACCTCCATCGAGGACAAACTGTCCGGGCCATGCACGGTACACTTCTACATCGACAAGCATGATGGCAAGAGAAAGTCCAGCCACCTCCTCAAGGACTGTCGCGAGTTCCTCAAGCTACAGGAGGGGTTGGTTCGGATGAACCGCAATGCCGTCGAAAGAGGCTACGGAGCCGCTCCAGGCGCCGTGGAACATGGCGCACCACCACCACCACCTGGGCCACCCCCGAACGGAGCTGCACCGGACCAGCACCACGGAGGCGAACCATACCCACGGGCCATGGGTACCATGATGATACAAAAGGGGCGCCCCTCCAATAGGGTGCAGATGGCCATCACTCGCCAAGTTAACTTGGCCACGCGCTCGCCACCATCCACCACTGAGTACCTCAGTGGTAGTGAGTCGTGCATTACCTTCGATAAACGCAACCACCCGCCTCAAGTTCCTCGCCCAGGTCATTGCCCCCTCGTACTCGAGGCACAAATTGGAGGGTTCGACATGAGTCGCGTCTTCATGGATGGCGGAAGCGGCATCAACCTCATATTCGCGATTACCTTGCGAGCAATAAGGATCCCTCTAACCTGCTTGGAGGTATCGGACACAACGTTCCATGGCATCGTCCCAGGGAAAGGCGTATACCCCCTGGGCAAAATCAACCTCGACATCATATTCGGCACGCCAAGGAACTTCCGGCGTGAGCGCATCGACTTTGAGGTCGTCGACTGGCCCTCACAATACCACTGCATCCTCGGATGCGTCGCGTTCGCTAGGTTCATGGCAGTACCCCACTACGCCTACCTGTAGATGAAAATGCCAGGTCCCAACGGCGTCATCATGATCAACGGGAGCTTCGAGCGATCTGACAGTTGCGACAGGGAATTCAACAAAATCTCCCAGTCCTTCGTCATGCAGGAGGAGCTCGCGCGACTGAAGGAAACGACATACAACAGTCTTCCCCCCTTGAGTAGGCCAAGCTTACCTAACCTCTCCTTCGACTCATCTGTGCACACAAAGAAGGTGCAGGTCCATCCATCAGATCCTGCTAATGGCCCTCATCGCCAGCAACTTGAGTCCCGCATAGGAACTCGCGCTCGTCGAATTCCTCCGTGAGCACTGGGAAATTTTCGCCTGGTGTCTCGCAGACATTCCAGGAGTTCCCAGGGAATTCGCCGAGCACGCACTCAACGTCAACCCCGACGCAAGGCCAGTCAAGCAAACAATCAGGCGACTGTCTGAGCCACGGGCATAGGCAGTCGGAATGGAGATCAACAGACTCCTCGAGGCCAAATTCATACGCGAGATCAAGGAAAGCACTTGGCTCGCCAATACGGTGCTGGTGCCAAAAAAGGACACGGATATCCTGCGGATGTGCGTGGACTTCACTTCTTTAAACAAGCACTGCCCAAAAGATCACTTCCTGCTACCACGGATCGACCAAATCATCGACTCCACCGCTGGATGCGAGCGCCTCTGCTTCCTCGACGCCTACTCAGGCTATAACCAAATTCGAATGAAGGAGGAAGACCAGGAGAAGACCGCGTTTACAACGCCCTTCGATGTGTTCTACTATAACACAATGCCCTTCGGGCTAAAAAACGCAGGAGCCACGTACCAGCGGTGCATGCAGGCTTGCCTCAAGGAGCAACTAGGTCGCAACATCCAAGTCTATGTCGACGACATAGTAATCAAAACCAAGGAAGAAGCCTCTCTAATCGACGACTTGCGCGAAACCTTCGCCAATCTCGATCGTTACCGGATAAAGCTCAATCCGGACAAATGCGCCTTCGGCGTACCTCTGGGCAGCTGCTCGGATATCTCATCTCCGCGAGAGGGATTGAGGCAAACCCGAAAAAGATAAAGGCCATACTGGCCATGGAGAAGAACATAAGAGGCGTTCAGCAACTAGCCGGGCGAATCGTGGCCCTCAGTCGATTTATCAGTCGAATGGGAGAAAAGGCGCTGCGCTTCTATCAGCTCCTCCGCAAAGCTGACAAATTCGAGTGGACCAATGAAGTGCAAGAAGCATTCGAAGACCTCAAGCGCCTGCTATCCACCTCACCAGTATTGGTAACTCCACGAAAAAGGGAACCACTGCTGCTGTACGTCTCCGCCACCAACCAAGTGGTTAACATAGTGCTCGTCGTCGAACGGGCCGAGGAAAACAAGGTCCACGACGTACAACGCCCGGTGTACTACCTCAGCGAGGTCCTCACGCCAACAAAACAGCGGTACCCGCACTACCAGAAGCTGGTGTACGGTGTCTTTATGACCGCCCGACGACTGCGCCATTACTTCCAGGCACACACAATCGTGGACATATCCTCAATAACCCCGACGCCATAGGGCGAGTCGCGCTTTGGGGAATCGAACTGTCTCCATGAGACATCACATACGAAAAGCGCGACGCAATCAAGTCGCAAGTTCTCCCTAACTTTCTCGTACATTGGATGGGAAACCAACTCCCGGACAAACCAGACATGTCCTACCTCTAGACAATGCACTTCGATGGGTCCAAGAGGAAAGATGGAGCAGGAGCAGGTGTCATACTGACATCGCCTCAAGGGGACAAGCTGAAATACGTCCTGCGAATGCAGTTCACAGCCTCAAACAACGAGGCTGAATACGAGGCCCTGTTACACGGGATGAGGATGGCAAAAGCCTGCGGCGCAGAGGCTAATCATATATGGCGACTCCAAGCTGGTCGTCAATCAAACAATGCACGAGTGCGACGCACTGAACGACAACATGATCGCATACCGCGACCTCTATGACACACTTGAAGGAGACTTCGATGGTTGCGAGTTGCGACACATAGGTCGCGAAAGAAATGAGGGGGCAGACGCACTCGCCAACATAGGCTCCACCTGCGCACCCATACCACCTGGGGTATTTCTCGAGCACATATGCGAATGCTCCATCAAGCCAAAGGCCTCAGAGAAGAAAACAAGCGCAGCAACGGACTCGGGGGCTACGCCACCCAATGAGCCAATAACACTCGATGACTTGGAGCTCGACACAGGACTCGAGGGACCAATGAGTGTCATGATGGTCGAACAATCCTAGACGCAGCCGTACATTACGTACCTCCTCAGCAAGCGCCTACCGGACGACCCGATAGACGCACGACACATCGCGCGATGCTCTAAGGCATTCGTCGTTATCAACGGCGAACTGTATAAACGTAGCATCACAGGCGTGTTACAACGATGCGTGTCCCTAGCCGAAGGAAGAGCAGTCCTCCTCGACATCCATGAAGGGACCTGCGGGCACCACGCCGACAGTCGCGCCCTCGTTGCCAAAGCTCTACGAGCTGGATTTTACTGGCCCACGGCCATGCGCGACGCCAAGGATATAGTCCAGATGTGCAACGCTTGCCAGCAATTCGTAGACAAGCCACACGCACCAGGCGCAGAACTCTGGCCTATTCCATTGGCCTGGCCCTTCGCCCAGTGGGGACTCGACATGGTTGGCAAACTTCCAAGGTCCTCGCAAGGAGGCTACGTCTACCTCTTGGTCGCAGTCAACAAATTCACCAAGTGGATTGAGGCCATGCCAGTGACCAAGCAATCAGGGCACAGCGCAATCAAGTTCTTCGAGTCCATCGTCTACTGCTTTGGCGTGCCGCACAACATCATCACCGACAGTGGGACGAAATTCACATCCAAGGAGTTCCAAAAATTCTGCGAGAACCTAGGGATCCACATCAGCTACACCTCAGTAGCACACCCACAGACCAACGGTCAGGTGGAAAAGGCAAACGGGCTCGTCTGCAGCAACATCAAGAAGCGACTCCTCCGACCACTCGAACAAGCCGCGGGCTGCTGGCCAGACGAACTACAATCCGTACACTGGAGCCTACGTACAACTCCAAACAGTGCCACCAGCTACACGCCATTCTTTATGGTACACGGAGCAGAGGCAGTACTACCCGCCGAGGTACGGTACAAAGCGCCACGTGTAGTCGCCTACAGCGAGCAGGAGTCATCCCTCGCACTCGAAGACTCCGTCGACCTCCTTGACGAAGCAAGAGAAATCGCCGCAGAAAGATCCACGATCTACTAGCAGAACCTGCGCAACTATCATAGCAGAAGGCTTCACCCCAGATCCTTCGTCGAAGGTGACATAGTCCTACGACTGAAGCAGCAGGGGCACCTCAAGCTCGAGTCCCCCTGGGAAGGACCGTACGTGATTACAGAAGTAATCCCAGGTGGCGCCTATCGGCTTCAAGATTTAGAGACAGGAGTCGCACAACTGCGACGCTTCTACCCTTAGTCGTTTTTCTTTTTTTGCATCGCAAATAAGGCTATTCAGCCAAGGCTACTTAGCCGCACATTGTACTTCGTATTGTTCTTCGAATAAATAAAAGCTAAGTGCCCCAAAACTCCGTGTTCTCCTTTACTTTATCAACTTTCATACTCGGGGGGTACGCCACCCTATAGACATGTGTTCTTCGAACAATAACGCGACATCCTGAGTAGCTGGCACATCAATCGAACCCCTTAACACAAACTCAACCCAGCTGCAATGCACCTGACAGGTTGACAAGGGAACGATACAAAGATGGCCAGGCTAACGAAAAGGACTCGCATAAGTGCAACGCACCCCACGCTTAAAGCTATTTGTACACATTCAATAGTAAATTATCTACAAATGTATACGAGCTTTACAACACTAGTACACTTATGCGCAGGATACATATTTGGCTACCCTTGCAACAGAAGAACATTAGTCTTTTCCTCGAAGAAGTCGACGACCTCCTCGGCTGGACGATCCACCGCCTGATAGTGCGGCACCATGTTCCAGGAAGATCCTACTGGTGGCGCCGGTGGCCCAGAAGCAATGGCGGCGACATCCACGTCAGGCCTGTGCAAATGCACCATGGAAAGGGCAGTCTTGGCACCAGCCACCAACTGCTGCCTCACGCACTCGCGAACCGCGGAAATATCTTGAAATTTGGTCAGGAGAGCCAGCAGGCTTGATGGAGTATCGTCCAGCGGGAACATCGCCCGATAGATGTTCTTCAAACACGACTGCGACTTGTTCAGAAAGAGCAGCACCCGCGAGGCGCGATCCTGCAGGGTCGCTAACGCAGTCGCACGATCATGATCTACCCAGAAGTATCCACTCTCCTGAAGGTGCTCCTGGGTGAGATCATGAAGACGGATGGCAATCCTATCCCTCTCCTCCTGCGGATGGCGTGCGCTAACAACTACACGAAGCAGCATCAACAGCATGAGTACAACGTACCATTGCGATTAACTAAAAAGGAAAAGACAAGAATGAGCAAACTAACACTTAAACTGGCCGCCCAGTTGCGTCACCTCGCCAAGAAGATATTGCTCGCGGGCGGCGGCTTTTTCAGCCTTTGACTTCCACACGTCCGCGCTACCGCGGATCACGGGCAATTCACGCTCCAGTTGCTTAATGCGATCACAAAGTCGTGAAAGCAAGGACAACTCCTCTACCCTGGAGCATGGTGGTGCCATTGTATCCTCAAGAGATGGCGAGTCCGGGGTTCCCCCCACAGGACCACTTGATGTACCCTACCAAAAATCAAGCCAGAGGCAAATAACCGACCAACTCAAAAGCCAAAAGTAACAGATGCATTCAGGATCAACACAAAAGTATCTACAAACACATCCGCCAACAGGCATGTTCTCCAATCAAAAGAGCAATTCATCAACTATTACAAGAAACTAACTACGAAGTAGCTGGCTTCTTTGACTTCGATGACCTCGGGGGCTTCCTCAAGTCCGTGGTAGTATCAGATGCCACTGACTTTCCGCCGGCCCCTGAGGCCAAAGTTTTCGCCGCCTTCTTTGCACGATTGAGCTCCTCCGAATACTTGGCAACAATGTTTATTAAAGAATGGCCATATTTGGCACAGGCAGTCGCAAAGGGAGCGAATACTACCTGCTGACCATCCGCGCCAACAGGCATCATCTTCGACACCGCAGAAGGATCTACTTCGACTCCATGGGCTTGCACCATGGCAAGCGACATGGTCGCGCCAGCTGCGCGGAGGGAGTTCTTGTACGTGGCGGGCACACCCCCAGCGAGCGACTCCACCAGCTCTTCCACATTGTCGACCAGCTCCGCCTTCGGCATCAGCTCCTCCCGGAGGCAACTCAGGGTGGCCTTGGCCTTGGACAACGTATTTTGGACAGCGGCGCTACGATCCTCGACCGCAGATACCGCGCTCGCCAGAGCGTCATCACGATAAAGGACTTGTGGATCAAAACTCAAGCCGCCAGCATCTACACCAAAATAAACACATGGATCAAACTTCTAGTGCCACCGGCACTACAGAGGAAGAGAAGAACATCAATAAAATATCTACCAGTAAAGGTACCTAAGAGGGCCTTGGTGACTGAGAACAGTTGCTCTTCGAACAACTTCTCCCTGGACGCAAAGGAGGCGCGCAGATCCTCTTCGTGCTTCTGGGCATCATCGCGAGCCGCGATTGCCTCGTCGCGCCCCTTCACAGCTGCGGCTAGTGTCTTCTCCAACGTGGCGACATCGCGCAATAAAGTGTTATGCTCAGCTACATGGCAGTCAATAATTGGCTGTCAGTCGATTATACCAAAACAGAGAGAAGACGAAAAGAATAAGTACAGAACACTTACTCTCGACCACGCGGTGGCGCGTCTCCAGCATCGCATGCTGGCGACCCATCGCCATCACCTGCTCCCCCACCTGCGTGGCTTCCTTTACAAGGAGCTGTCGCACAAAACAAGGAGTCAGCAGAGGGCAGCAGAAGGCGTTGACTACCACATTAAAAACAAGAAGGAAAACTATACTTACATGGTCCTCTAGCGACTCCGAAGAAGTTCGTTGAAACGTCGTCCGAGCAACTACCCGATGCTCCCCTACGTGAGGAGAGCTCGAAGAATTGTGTCCGGAGTGGGCTGCCGCCGGCGATGGAGCGCGCTCGACCTCTACTTTGTCCCTTGAAGTCGCGACTCCCGATTCCTTCAAAAATTCGACGTCGCCAGAAGATGACGACGCCTCTTGACTGCAAGACAAAATCCGCACTCAAAAAGGGAAAACTCCAGAACAAAGCCAACAAGAAGAAAACAGAGAAGAACGAATGCACTAACAAAATTACCAGTCAAATTTGTCAAGATCAAACCTGGCCTCCGCCGACTCCGACGAAGACTCCTTGGGCAATCGCATCTTCTTGCGAGAAGACGGTGCCACAGCCCTCACAGGAACGGCGGGAATTGGTGACTCCGCGCCAACAGCCGCGCCTCCTAGAGTTGAAGGAGTCGACGCGTCGGAATCCCCGCTACGCGAACGCTTGCGAGTATCCGTGCTCTCGGACTCAGGGGCTTCCTCTTCCACATCGGAAGGGACAGTCGACTCAGACTCGTCCTCTTCCAAAGCTTCACGAGGAATAATCCCCTCAGGGAGGGGAGGCATACAAGGCGACACCGCCCACTCCTGCATACAAACAGTGAAGATCAGCAAACATAACAGATAAGCAATAGAAAACGCAATCGAGAAAATAAGCTACTACGTAGCACAACTGTACCTCAGGAGGAGGATTCGAAGCATCGAAAGGAGGAACGACTGGCTCGTTCAGAAGCACATCCTTGAGAGTGTACTTCGTGACAAGTCGCACCCTCTTATCTACCTCACTCGCGGACATGCCATCAGCAGACACGCGAGTGGCATCATCAGGGCCACCCCATTGAAACATGGGGTGGACCCTAGCCTGGAGAGGCTGGACGTGATGATGCAGCCAAGTCCTAACAAGGGCGCAGCCTCCCTCTTCTGCGCCTATGCGACTCTCGAGGTCGCAGACGCGCTGATATAGCACGTCTGTCTCCGCGAGTTCGGAAGGCATGATCACGTTCTTCCAAGAACGCATCTTCTTGCAGAGAGTTGCGGGATCGAAAGGCGCGAGTCCAAAGTGCTCGTCCTTGGCCTTCTGGTCGCGAATATAGAACCATTTGTCCCTCCATCCCTGGACGGACTTGGTAAGATTGATATCGAAGTAGGTGGAGGATGGGTCGACGTGGATTCCGCAACCACCTACGTCGTAAACTAAAGAGCCAGATGTAGACTGACGCTTCAATTTAAAGATGCGCTTGAAAAGACCAAAGTGTGGCTCGATTCTGATCCAGCACTCGCAGAGAGTGATGACACAATTGATGTGGAGGAGCGAATTTGGGGACAGCTGATGGAGCTGGAGCCCATAGAAACAAAGAAGACCCCGAAGAAAAGGGTGAAGAGGCAAGGAAAGACCGCGAATGATGAATGCAAGAAACATCACTCGAAAACCAGCGGGAGGAGCAGGAATAGTCTCAGCGCTGGGGACGCGCACATCGGCGACTGCCGCCGAGATAACTCCATCTTGACGAAGAAGACGGAGATCCGACGCCTTGATGATAGAGGGGTGCCATGCTCCATTGGTCACGCGGGTGCCCGCGACCTTCTTCTTCCCGACGGCGGCGGTGCTGGTGCCCGCAGCAGCGGAGCCACCCTTCTTCTTCGCTGTAGTGAGGGTGGCCGTGGAATCAGCGGCAGCACCTCCCCTCTTCTTCCCCATTGCGCGGCAGCGATGTGAGCGAAGGAAGTAGATCGGGAACGAACGGAGCTGGTCCAGCATCGTGGAGAAGATGGGCGCAGGGGAAAGCAGAAAAGCAACAACAATGGCGACGACAGCAAGGAAGAAAGAGCACAGATGGGAAATTACCGCTGCAACATCGCTACTTAACCCTTGGGAGATGCCATCCAACGGCTGACAAAAACCCTATTGGACGCGTGGCACGCATCGCGTTGGACATGTGGAGAAGAGGAAGCGCGAACCGTCCCCCCACTTCTACCATTACACGCGGAAATCGAGGAGGCACAGTTAAAAATAAGATTACACACGCCCAGTCAAATCAAAGTCAGAAAGTGGGACCCACCGCTTGTCACATCCCGTCAAAATCGCTCACGTGGGCAACTAAGGTCATACAAGCGTCAGCACTGACATCACCAAGGCTATGTAGTGGAAAACTTCGACTATTTTTAGTCCTTGCTGGAGTTTTCGACTCCACCAAGCACTCGGGGGCTACTCCCATGGGGAGCGCTGGCCGCGCACTCTACGACTTTTCTTTTTCTTATTGCAGGAACGTGGACAATCACAAAAGCAAATCCAACCACTCGAAACACAGTTCGATTATGGACATGTGTTACTCCCATAGGGAGCGCCGGAAACAAGCAGGCAAAAGACAATAGCAGTCGCAAAAGTGTTTTAGTATCTGCCCGAGTCACCGACTGAAACGAGCAGGCAAAAGACGACAGCAGTCGCAAAAGTGTTTTAGTACCTGCCTGAGTCATCGACTCAAACAAGCAAGCAAAAGACGACAGCAGTCGGAAAAATTGTTTAGTCCCTGCCTGAGTCTTCGACTCAACCAGGCACTCAGGGGCTACTCCCATAGGGAGCGCTGGTCGCGCACCCTATGATTATTTGTACAAAAAACTGTGTGTTGATAACATCCACACTCGAAACTCATGGCGACACCGCCTCATAATTTTACCCTACAAAGAGACTGCGTCTCCTAGGTTACCCGAATCGTCTCCGCGATGATAAAATCCGGATGCCGCGCCTACGGCGTGAAGGTAAGACCTGAATAAGGCCTGGCAACGAATTTAACTGCGCACTACCAGAAACATACCCGTGCCTACAGGCACGATGAGCATGCCTTGATGGACGCGTCAAGTGCTCACACCCATATAACTGGAATTCGACTCCTGTAAGACCTCCGCGGCCTGAGTCGAATTACACCAGCACTTTTCCGGATTCGAGTCCGGGGACTCGAATTTGAGTAGATTGCGTTGTTTCACCCTAAGGTGGTTAACTGATACCGATACTTCAGCTATATCAGGCACATATATCAACAATCCCTATGACACAAATAAAAGCAATCGAAATGTACTCATTTAGACACTCGAAGGCTTCAAAAAGTCCCCAGTCGAATCTGCGATTCCACTGGACACTCGGGGGCTACTGACATGGGTATACCCTACAGGTGCTCGAGCTTGGTATATACGGTCCAAATACATACAGGCCCACGGTGTCGCCAAGGCCCGGATGGAGGGACTCGAGTAACCTACGGACTCTCGATTGCTTGAAGGACATGACGAAGCTAAAGATAGAAAATTTGAAAGGAAAACCCTAACTTGTAACCGACTCGACCTGCTACCCGAGACCTAGCTTATCTATATAAAGGCTAGGAGGGGGCGACGAGGAGCACACACGCAACCCTAGTTTCCACAAACCCTCGCCAGATTGCATCTGCGCACCGTTGTAACTTTCGACTCCCTCAATAATTCCACGAGTAGACAAGCAGGAGTAGGGACCTCTACGAGGCCTGAACCTGGGTAAATCCTTTGTCCCCTGTGTGCTTGTTTGCTAGCCGATAGATGTCTCCAGCGCTCCCTCCTTCTCCAAAACCCAAGTCCATAACAATGGGCATTGACGAGTTAAACCCTCGTCACTAGTCCTCACTACTAGTAGCTAGCCATGGCCGACGGCATTGGATCGAGGGGAGGGCGTCTAGGACGACCACCGTGTCCCGGCCGTGGACGTCGAGGGATGCGTGGAGGGCACGGAGGACGTGGCCAAAGCAGCGCGCCGCCATGCTCTCCCTCACTACCGTCGTCGCCCGATTTTGTCGACACCGGCATCGAATTCTCCATGGCCATCCACTCCGGCTTGGCGCGGGACAGGTTGCTCCTCCCCCCACAAATTCGCGTCGTTGGTCGATGACACACCGCCCCAGCAGGTCATTCTGCGGGCGTCCGGTGTCAATACCACCATGTACCCTTTGGAGGTGTCGTTCGACTGCCTCGACCAGATGTTCCTCGCCAACGGATGGTAGGAGTTCGCCCGTGCGCACCAAATCAAAGTGGGAAACATCGTTGTCTTCAATTACGACGGCGAAGGAAGGCTCGTCGTCAGCGTCTTTGATGACACAATGTGTCGTCGCTGCTACCACCCCGACTCCGACTCCTCCGAGGACTAGGCTAGGTTGTGCATCTCGCCATGTACGATGTAGAAATGTGGGCATCAGCCATTTGTAACAAAAAGTTTTATTTGAGTCTTTAAATATGTTACAAGCAAACCACAAATACAACACAACTCAACACCACACGGACTATGCGCCGCCTATGGCGCTGGTAGCGGCGGCGTCGGCGGGTCGGTGAGACCCCATTCTTTGTTGAGAGAGCGAAAGATCTCCTCCTGCATCCGCGACTCCTCTTGAGCCTGGGCGAGGCGGGCACCTAGGTACGCGTCCTAGGGATTGGCCTGCACCGCTTCTCGGAGCTCGTCGCGCACGTCTGCGAGCGCAACACGCCGCGGGTGCTATGGCAGAAAGACGCAATTCATCACCTCAAACGAGAAAGGCTCACCGGTGGTCTTGTTGTAGTTGTAGTGGGTGCGCCACCGGTGGTTGAATGTCAACCTGTATATATGCGGACGCCCCGAATCGGAGGCGGCAACACGTCCGGTGCGTGCGGCGGGTCTGGCCACCACGACGGCAACAGACGTTCAGGACTTCGAAGATCGTGGATCGGAACGGATCGCGAGGACTGCACTGCATCAAGCGACGTGCTACGTCGATTCCGCAACCGCGCGTCTAGTGGTAATTCTCGTGGCCTACTACCCCAGCTAGATCTTGGGATCACTGCGTAGGGAAAAAGTTTTGTTTATCTCTACGTGGCCCAACAGGCCCCTCGTGGCCCATCGTGGCCCCACTCTGTCTCGTGTTCTGGATTCATGAGTCTTCTGGTAAAATAGGAGTTTTGCGATATTTTGCGGGATTTTTCCTGAAAATTGATTTCCTGCACAAAAACGAGACACCAAAGCAATTCTGCAGAAAACAGCATTAGTCCGGATTAGTTGTATCCAAATCACACAAATTAGAGGAGAAATAATAGCAAAAGTGTTCGGGAAAGTAGATACATTTTGGACGTATCATAGCTCCGTTGCCCTTGGAGGAAGATGCGCCAATCAAAGAGAGCGCTGCCCGTCGGGCACTCGATTCATTCGCGGCCCTTCTGCGAGCCTCAAGTTGCATGTTTACCTCCTGCTGGCGGATGAACTCCTGGATGAGTAGCGAGTTGTAGCCCATCAGCATCTGCTGTGATGAATTCATCAGTAGGGGATTACCCTACAATGCCTCCCTGCATCGAGCCCACTCTATGGCATTGAGATGGATTTGTGGGCGTCCCGTTCCCCCATTGGCGCGCTCGCCGTTGTTGTCAGGGTTTGGGGGATCGGTGCGCTGCCATTGCCAGAAGCGTCGTTGACAGGGGCACCATTGTCAACTGGAGGATCGTTGTTGACGGAGCACCGTTACCGCCATTGTTGACGGCGCACATGTAATGGATGTGGAAGCTGCTACTTCCACAACTTTCAGATCCAGAGCCGCAGATGCCATCTCGCGGCGCCAAGCTGCTCAGATCAGACTCACAACTGTTATTGCTATCCGTGTCCTAGGTGTACGCCGAGGGATCACTCAGGGTGCCGATCGGCGGTGGGAACCATGAAGCTCTGGCAATCGAAGGAGCTTGCGGGTGGTTAGGGAAGCGTAGCGTCCCAACCTGGCCGACCTGGAAGCGTAGGCTCCCGATTGTCATGCCGATTCCATCGCCCACGGACTCGAAGTCCTAGCGAGTGGACGGTGAAGTCGAAGGCACCGAAGAGGAGGTGATTCTCCGCCGTGGCGGAGTTGTAGATCGCGATTGATGGGGCCGAGAAAGCTGCAACATCAGCACTCCCATTTCCCACAAACGGCGCCAATTGACGAGGGGGTTAACTCATCAATGTTCATCGTTGATGGACTTAGGTTCGAGAGATTAGGGAGCGCTGGAGGCGTCAATCGGCTAGCAAACAAGCACATAGCAGGACACGAGGGTTTACCTAGGTTCAGGCCTCGTAGAGGACCCTACTCCTGCTTGTCTGCTCTAGAATTATCGAGGAATCGAAAGTTACAGGGGTGCGCAAATGTAATGTAGTGAGATGTATGCTAGGGTTGCGGATATCCTCCTCGCCGCTCCCTCCTAGCCTTTATACAAGGAGGCTAGGTCTCGGGATAGCAGGCCGAATCGGTTATACATTAGGGTTTTCCCTTTAAGTTTCTATCTAATCTTTGCCGTGTTCTTCAAGGAGTCGACTCCCTTTGGGCCATCCGAATCATGACTAGGCCTCAGTAGCACCGTGGACTCCTGGGTTGGACCGTATATGCTGATCGCGAGTACCTGTAGGGTATGCCCATGTCGGTACCACCGGTGGAACTACGTAGATGCTAGGTCTAGTCTGGATGCAGGACGTGCCATCAATTTTATTTGTACATATATATCGATCTCGATGATCGAAACCTTCCATATGTATGAATCTGACGCCAATATTTTTAAATAGGCATTTTAGATCTAGTGTATCGGTTATGTCCGAGTTATTTTCGTACTGCATCCGCATTTTGCGGTGCGGCAGGATGCAGTATCAGCTAGAGATGCTCTAACGGACGGATCAAGAAACCAAACCGTTCACGGAATAAAGGCAACCCAAAACATGAGCAGTGTTTATATATTTTCTAGCTAGAATGCTAGCGTATATTCTTGGATGATTCAAAGTTTTACGGAGTCTAAAAAATATTTGAACAAATAGAATTTAATAGTCTGTGCATTCATAGAGCCACACAACTAGGTGTGATTCCAACAGAATTTTGGTGTGTCCTACTCGTCCATGATGGAATGTACGTGCCCTTTAGTACGTTTCCTCCAAAACCGGAGCTACACATTTGGTGAAGTCGAAATCAGGATAATTAAAAGGAAACAAAAAGTTTGGTATTTCCTGAAAAATCAAATTGAAACAAAGAGTCCTTGGCACCTCATAATAACCCACGGATCCAGAAATCCAACCGTTATGGGACAACAAAAGCGACCCAAACATGACCGGTGTGAACAGTAGTAGCACGGGATACAGCGAAAGCGGCAGCTGACGAAAATAAAGAAAATCAAGAGCCCAGACAGGAAGGACAGCCCTACTAGAGTACTCTGCTTGAAGCGAAGCCCTAGGAGCAAGTACTAGCTGGCAGCCCACACGCTGGTGGACCGTTCGCATCGCATCCCACGACGGGCATCTCACCTGTAGTATTTCGAATCTGTTCCGCGCAAAACGAGAAAAGGCCATTTTGTTGTCTCTCCGTTTGGGTCGGGTGTTCGAGCGGCAGGAACCATTCTGGTCAGACATGGTCTGGACTCGCTAGTTTTTGACAGATTTCAACTAATCGACACGATAACAATTACACAACCATTGTTGGGGAATACCGGGTAGGATCACGCTGGGTATAAAGGCTGAGTTAGCCAAGATACGGCACGATCAAAGCAAGTGCTGGCCAGGTCTCTTCAAGGTAGGCCAACTTACGGGGTAACCCGTCCTGGAGGGTATTCACCTAACACTAACCCGGCCGACAGAAAATGTATGTCGGCTATGCGTGGTTTACCATGTGTGCAGGTACCCTCGTAGCCGGGTTGGCCAGGCGCTAATCGGGCTACCATTTGGCTTCCAAAAGAAGGAAGTAATCTCCTGCTGGTCAAAATGTGGTCTCTATCCACTGTAGCGTGAGCGAAGCAAGCAAAAGGAAGGACTAGCGGAAAGTGGCCGACAAAGGTGACGCGGGCAGTGTCGGCTGACGTGATCCGTGTCTGGTGACGCCTAAAGACGAGGAGCTCATAGAGGGTTACGTCCATAGTCCGAACTAACCGTTTAAAGTGAATAAAGAGGCATATAGCTTTAACCAAAGGGCATATTTGAAAATATGCCTTCACGTATGCCCTAACTTTATAACCTGGGCTCTCCTATATAAAGAGCACCAGGACCGCCATAGAAGAGGATCAATCATTTACTCTATCGAAGATAGAACTCTAGAGCACTAAGAGTAAGAGAACTAGTCTCCTTCTCATGAAAGAAAAGCTCAAGAAACCCTTGTAATTAGCGTGTCTGTCCGAGTACATTCCGTGTACATTTGTAGGGGTACTTCCAAATGACACCACTCGAACCATTATCATCTCACATGCCATCGACTACGAGAGTCAAACGGTTTTCTACTGTAATCAAGGATGTACACGACACATCACACCAACTAATTTCATTTACTTCATGAAAGATCATGGATAGTTGAGTTCATCCTCGCGTGCACTGTTTTTTCTCTACATGCTAGACGTTGCTTTTTTCCATTCGTCAAATATACTCCCAAATTATATTAGTAATAGACGTACTATAATACTACCAAATTAAGGTACCAGCTAGCTTAATACATATCGCGGGTAGAACTCAAAAGTTAAAACTAACGATATGCTTCTTTGTTGCTCGAATAAGATTACAGGTGATGGCTAATTTCATTCTTTATATTATTGATTTTCATTCAGAGTTATTTTTATGAAGCTAATACAGTAGGGGTATCTTCCATTGTGAAGCTAATACAGTAGGGGTATCTTCCCGGTGCAACGAACGACATTTTTCCTATCCTATCGTAGTCCTAGTCCCAGTCCTAATGATAATAATAATAATAATCTATACCTAATAATAGTAAATGACTGATTGTTTCTTCCTTCTCTTGGACCTTTTTACCCCTCCCACTCACCGGTTGGAGAAAACACGCACGCCAGCCTCCCGTTGTTCGCTTGCTCGCATACATACATACATACAAGCCCATGATCTCTTTACATACATACAAGCCTAACCCGACAATGAAACGTTTTTGCTGTACTGCCCAACCCGATATGCGCTTCCTCCCGAACTCCCGATTTTAGATAGAATCCCCTGTCACGTCTATGGAATAGTCCCACATTGCTTTCTTAAATCGAGATCGACCACTTTATACTTCGCAGATTGTCCGAAATCAACGAGCCAGTCTGAAATCGACGACACCATGGCAAGCACGATACAAAGAGAGATATAGACGGGCCAGATGCAGGGCATATCGAGGAAATCACGGATCGAGGCAAGCGCTCTAAGGCGGGGGGACGTGTGCGTGTGCTTTCCCCGCACAGACCGAGGGAAGAGAGATGGGTCTGCCCATCCCCGACAGAGGAGAGAAAAGGATGATGAGGGGCGACAGGATTGTGGCCATGTGTGTTGTGTTCCCACGGATCGAGGCAAGCGCTGAGGCGGGGGAGATGGGCCTGCCCATCCCCGGTTCCCGGCTGTCCATCATCGCGGATCAATAGTTCGCAGCCGGTTCCCGGCTGTCCATCATCGATCCGGTGGCCTGCGTCTGGTGCGTACTATTCATCATCTAATTTTAGCTAGTCACTCGCTATCACGTCGTACAGTTTCGTGGATAGTCATAGTACTACCACTAGTGGAAACGAGGCCTTTGGTTGAGCCTGGAAATGGGCTTTAACACCGGTTCTTCTATAAACCGGTGTTAAAGGGGGGGCCTGTACCAGCGTGGCCCGTGCAGCAAAAAGGAGCCCCCTTTAACACCGGTTCATGGCACGAACCGGTGTTAAAGGGGGGGGCTATATAAGACACCGCAGCCCACACCCTACTCTTCTATTTTTTCACTATCTCATTTTGGAGCCTAGCAAGAGGGTGTGAAGTGTGCTAGTTTGTGTTTTTTTCGTATGCACAAGAGGTGTTCGGTGAAATGCCCGAGAGCTCAAAATAAGTTTTCTCGTTGCTCTTTCCTTCTTGGTCGAGGTCGGCAACTATCCTTTCATGTGTCATTGATGTACTATATATATAAATGGTCATCTCTCTATTATTTTTTGATATATACTATATATTAATGCAGATGAACCGGCAATAGATGTACGGTGACCGCCGCACTTCCGAGTACATTACGGGCCTCCAAAATTTAATCGTTGTGGCTAATGCAAAACGTGGTCCCAATGGTTTTATGTGCTATCCGTGTGTTCACTGTCAGAACAAGAAAGACTACTCAAATACCAGAACCATTCACGCCCACCTGCTTTGATCCGGTTTCATGCCCAACTATAATTGTTGGACCAAGCACGGAGAAAAAGGGGTTGTGATGGAAGACAACGAAGAAGAAGAGGATGATGACAACTATCATAATATGTATCCTGAATATGATGATACTGCAACGGGGGTAGATAATGAAGATCAAGAGGCAGCAGATGGGCCCGCCGATGACGATCTTGGTCGGGCCATTACTGATGCAAAGGAAGAATGTGAAACTGAAAAGGAGAAGGAGAAGCTGGAGCAGATGTTAAAGGACCACAAAACATTGTTGTACCCAACTTGCGAAGATGGCCACAAAAAGCTAGGTACCACACTACATTTGCTGCAATGGAAGGCAAAGAACGGTGTGACTGACAGCGCATTTTCAAAGTTTTTGATAAAAAATGAAGAATCTTTTTCCAAAAAATAATGAGTTGCCCGACAGTACATACCAAGCAAAGAAGGTTGTCTGCCCTCTAGGATTAGACGTGCAGAAGATACATGCCTGCATTAATGACTGCATCCTCTACCGCGGTGAGAAGTACGAGAATTTGGATGCATGCCCGGTATGCACTGCACTGCGGTATAAGATCAGACGAGACGATCCTAGCGATGTTGAGGGCGAGGCCCCTAGGAAGAAGGTTCCTGCCAAGGTTATGTGGTATGCTCCTATAATACCACGGTTAAAATGTCTCTTCAGAAATAAAGAGCATGCCAAGTTGTTGCGATGGCACATGGAAGACCGTAAGAAAGACGCGATGTTGAGACACCCCGCTGATGGGTCACAGTGGAGAAAAGTCGAGCGAGAGTACCCGGACTTCGCACGTGACGCAAGGAACTTAAGGTTTGGTCTAAGTACAGATGACATGAATCCTTTTGGTGAGCAGAGCTGCAGTCACAGCACCTGGCCTGTGACTCTATGTATCTATAACCTTCCTCCTTGGTTGTGTATGAAGAGGAAGTTCATTATGATGCCAGTGCTCATCCAAGGGCCGAGGCAACCCGGCAACGACATTGATGTGTACCTAAGGCCATTAGTTGAAGAACTTTTACAGCTGTGGGCCAAACCAGGTGTACACATGTGGGATGAGCACAAAGGGGAGCCATTTGACCTACGAGCATTGCTTTTCGGAACCATCAATGATTGGCCTGCTCTTAGTAACATTTCAGGCCAGACAAACAAGGGATACAATGCATGCACACACTGTTTAGATGAGACTGAAAGTGTATATTTGGATAAATGTAAGAAGGTTGTGTACCTAGGGTATCGTCGATTTCTTCCGAACCGGCGTCCAGTAAGAAAGAAAGGCAAGCATTTCAAACGTCTAGCAGAACCCCGGAGGAAGCCTGTCCTCCGTACCGGTGAGGAGGTATTTGGTTTGGTCAAGGACCTAGAAGTAATCTTTGGAAAAGGTCCTGGCAGTCTATCTGTTCCGAATGACGATGCCAGACACGCGCCCATGTGGAAGAAGCAATCTATATTTTGGGACCTACCCTATTGGAAAGTCTTAGAGGTCCGCTCTTCAATCGATGTGATGCACGTGACAAAGAATGTTTGCGTGAACCTGCTAGGCTTCCTAGGAGTGTATGGGAAGACAAAACATACACCAGAAGCATGGCAGGACCAGCAACGTCTGAAAGACCCTGAAGAGCCTATGCATCCTGAGAACGAGAAGGGTAAATGATGTCACTTAACTCCTGCCAGCTACGCTCTTACTAAAGCAGAGAAGGAAATCTTTTTTGAATGCCTGAGCAGTATCAAGGTCCCATGTGGCTTCTCGTCGAATATAAAGGGAATAATAAATATGGCAGAGAAAAAATTCCAAAACCTGAAGTCTCATGACTGCCACATGATTATGACACAATTGCTTCCGATTGCATTGAGGGGGCTTCTACCTGAAAATGTTCGAGTACCCATTGTGAAGCTATGTGCATTCCTCAATGCAATATCTCAGAAGGTAATCGATCCAGAAAGCCTACCAGGGTTACAAACAGATGTGGCCCAATGTCTTGTCAGCTTTGAGTTGGTGTTCCCACCATCCTTCTTCAATATTATGACGCATCTCCTGGTTCACCTAGTAGAAGAGATTGCCATTCTCGGTCCTGTATTTCTACACAATATGTTCCCCTTTGAGAGGTACATGGGAGTCTTAAAGAAATATGTTCATAATCATGCTAGGCCAGAAGGAAGCATCTCCAAGGGCTATGTAACAGAGGAGGTAATTGAGTTCTGTGTTGATTTTATTCCTGACCTTAAGGCGATTGGTGTTCCAGAATCACGACATGAGGGGAGACTGCGTGGAAAAAGGCACCCTAGGATGTAAAGCAATGATATGTAGGGACGGCATTCTCTCAATCAAGCACACTACACGGTTTTACAAAGATCTATCTTGGTTGCCCCGTATATCAATGAACACAAGAATTTAATACGCCTCAAACACCCGGGGCAGTCTGATGAATGGATTATAAGTGAACACATGGCGAGTTTTGGCGGCTGGCTGCAAAGACTTCTCACGAATAACACCACTGTTGGGGATCAACTGTACTTGTTGGCCAGGACACCATCTTCGACTGTATGTACTTTCCAAGGGTACGAGATAAATGAGAATACATTTTACACGATAGGCCAAGATAAAAAGAGCACCAACCAAAATAGTGGTGTCCGCTTTGATGCAGCAGAAGACAATGGGCAAAAGACCACATATTATGGGTTCATAGAGGAGATATGGGAACTTGACTATGGACCTAATTTTATGGTCCCCTTGTTTCGATACAAATGGGTCAAGCTAATAGGAGGGGGGTTGAGGTAGACAAGAAGTACGAAATGACAACGGTGGATCTCAACAATCTTATGAAGGTAGACAAGAACTTAGACGAACCATTCGTCTTAGCCAATGATGTGGCTCAGGTTTTCTATGTGAAGGACATGTCTACCAAACCGAAAAAAAGAAAAAATAAGCAAACAGATACATCACACGATGAGCCAAAGCGTCACATAGTTCTTTCAGGGAAAAGAAACATCGTGGGAGTGGAGGACAAGACAGACATGTCAGAAGATTATAATAAGTTTGATGAAATTCCGCCCTTTAGAGTGAAGACTGACCCAACCATCCTGTTAAACGGTGTTGATACTCCATGGTTACGGCCGACGCGATCATAAGATTGACTATATGTATTAATTGAGCCATTTTGGCACACATATGTATCTCAACATGGAAATCAATGTCATATTTCTTCTGTTAACAGTATATGTATTAAATGAGCCATTTTTCTTCGTTCTATTTCTTCCCTCCATTTTTCTTTCCGCCATTTTTTCCCGCCATTTTTCCCGCCATTTTTCTTCCCGCCATTTTTCTTCCCACCATTTTTTCCCGCCAGTTCTTCCCGCCAGTTCTTCCCTCCAGTTCTTCCCGCCAGTTCTTCACTATATATATATATGTAGGGTTTGCCTCCATTGTCATTGCACATCTCTAGACTCATATCTACAACCTCATCACTCTTTCCCATGGCTTCCACCGTAGCACTAACCCCCAGGGAGGCGGAGGCGCTTTGCGCCTCAAACTACCCCTGCCCGCCGGGCTACTGTGTCCCCGTCGGCTGGATGTTGAGCGCCGGAGGCGTGCCGGTTCCTCCTGTCCCTCTAGGTGTGGCGTGCCGGATGGCCATCACGAACCACTACTACTTCGAGCTCACGCCGGAGCAGCGGAGGAATCCCAGATGGCATCCCGACTATTTCCCTAATTGGGAAGCCTTCTTCGTGGATCGGCGTGAGAGGGCGCTCATCAGGCACGAGGAGGACGACCCACCTCCTCCGAACTTCAACGAGGCCGGCCGTCGGCTATGGTGGCGCGGTCGGACTCTCCAGAGCGTCATGGCCTATGACACTGCCGCCGACTCTAACCCCCGTCTGCGCTACCCTCAAGTCCAGCCCACGCGTACTCAGCCTTCAAGGTTCAATTACGGCGACCCTGACGACGACAGCGATGACGGCGGCGGCGAGTATGACGACTACAGTGGCGAGTATTACAGGTGTAGGCAGGAGCATGACTGAATCACTCCAACATTCCGAAACAAGTTCGGCCGATTGTTACTTAATCTGGCCATGTATCTTAATTTTCAGTCGTGCTTTATGTAACTTACTATTACTTGTATTTTAATTCCAATTCTATCTCCTTCACAAAATGACCTATCTCGTTCGAGGTTTCTTGGCTTTCGGGTCAAATGACCAATGTTATGGCTAGAATCAAGGCATAGTTTGTGATAATATGGCCATATTGTGCATACATGTGCATCATGGCATGGCAAACAATGTTGCAAGAGGAAGTTTTCCTTTTTATCGCACCAAAAAGGCATTTTCTATTTTCCGAGCATAAAAAATGGACAGTTTTGTGAAGCAACCACCAAATGGCTAATGCAAAAAACCACCACCACATTTTACAAAAACACTAGACCACCTTATATTGACAATGTACCAACAGGGGAATCTGAAACCTTTCCGTCCACCTCTGGTGAAAAAGACAAATTCCTGCCGAATCGGCAGGAAGTGGGTCAGATATGAACTACAGGTACATATACGATGCACATGATTTTTTACAAAAATCATTTTTAGGTTCACGATATGCTATTTTATCAAAAATCCAATGCAAGTTGAGCGAGGCTTTGTCAGATTCAAGTGTATACAAAAGATGCGGCATTTAAATATCCAATCAATTCAAAAATGTTAATACAAAATAAAATATGATTTGCTCTAATAAAATAGGGTTAGATTCCTTTTTAGATGTTTAATATTTCTTATGTTCAAAGTTTTAGGATTTGACAATTTATTTTTGTTTGAATTGAATAATCAAAATTTATATGTAAGTGTTTTAGTCATTTTGAAAATTTTCATCTAAAGTAAATATAAAATGTTTTTACATGAATGGATAGATATTATTTTTCTAAAAATTATGATATATTATTCATATTTTTCTGAGTTGAAATGATTAAGATATGAATTTTCTAAATTCATATCCTATTTTTTGAATTATAAATGCCCCCACCCCTTTAATGCATGAAATAAATGCCCCCCCTTTAACACCGGTTCCAGCCACGAACCGGTGTTAAAGGGGGGGGGGTGTGGCTGGAACCGGTGTTAAAGGGGGGGGGTGTGGGCGCGAAACGAATTCCGCCCCTTTAACACCGGTTCCAGCCACGAACCGGTGTTAAAGGGGGGGGGGGTTATAACGCGCGCCTTCCCCTTCCTTCTTCCCCCAGCCAGATCGAAAGCGCGCGCGCAGAGAAAAGCAGAGGAGCGCCGTCCAGCCCTCGCCGTCGCCACCCTCACCATCGCCATCCCGCGGGAGCGCCGTCGCCCCCCTCCCCGCGCGCGAGCCGTCGCCGTCGCAGTCGATGCCCCCCGTCGCGCCAGCACCGTCCGCCACCGCGCGCGCCCGCGTCGACCGCCACCCCCGTCGCCGCCGCTCGTCTCCGCCAACTCGGAGCCGCCGCCAGCCGCCGCTTTCTGTTAGTATTAGTAGTTTAGCGTTAGTATTAGTAGTTTAGTGTTAGTAGTTTAGTGTCAGTATTAGTAGTTTAGTGTTAGTAGTTTAGTGTTAGTAGTATTAGTAGTTTAGTGTGTATTATTAGTAGTTTAGTGTTAGTATTTGTTTAGGGTTTATTTAGTTTAGGGTTTATTTAGTTTAGGGTTATTAGTTTAGGGTTATTTATTTAGTGTAGTTTAGTGTATTTAGTTTAGGGTTATTTAGTGTATTTTATAGTTAGTATTAGTTTAGGGTCGTCACCTCGCTGCTCTGCAAGCGCCGCCGCTGGCCGTCGTCGTTAACGTCGCTCCAGTGACCCCTAGGTAGTGGCGCCGCCCGTTTTAGGTAGGCCGCATCACGCTGAGGCGAACCCGCTACCTCGCGCGCCCTAGGTCGCTCTCCAGCACCGCCAGCCGCCGCTTTCTGGAGCATCCTCCGTTCAACCACTATAGCTAGCCCCTCTCATATGCATCCGGGATTTCTCCGAATTAGGGTTTGGACCCCTCGGAACTCGTTAAAAATGATCAAGCATCCTTAGGGTTTTAACTTCATTTGTGTATTTATTTATGTATTTTTGTATGAATAATATGTATATTTGTGTATAAATCCAAGTCCACTTGAATGTTTACTCTCTTACTCTAGATAATATTATTGTTTTAGAAACTATGGATCCACTTAGTAGAAACCTTGAAGAAGAAGAAATAATGGAGAACATTATCGATGAGCACACCTTACAATATCTGAACTTGGAGGGACATGATGACAGCTCAAGTAGTCATGGAGAAGATGAAGACTCCGGTGAACGCAATTTAGTGATTACAAAGTCCGGCGAGGTATATGCATTGATTAAGCCTCTGCTGACTTCCACCAACAATCTTCTTCTACATGTATTAATTAACGCTTCTTTCTTCTTTTAGCCTCTGGATCGACCAGCCAGTAACCATCTTCTTCTACGAAAAAGAGCAAGCGAGGCGCGAGGCATCGGTTGAAAGATCGTGCAAAGTTCACGATCGAAGCAGTCCGTGTTGATGGCAGGCCGATGGAGCCCAAGAAGGCCGCAGACAAATTTGTACGTCAGGCTGGAGTTCTTGTTAGGGACCAAATCCCAATCATAATTGAATATTGCAATAAGCCAAAGAAGGGCGACGGTACCTTTATCGATGAAAGATCCAAAGAAACGCTTTGGAATTCGCTGTTGGTAAATTTCACCCTTTCGCCAGAGGAGGATGAAAACAAACCGGTTATAAAGGAAAAGGTCAAAGAGTGGACTCTAAAGAAGATGGCTGACGCTTTCCGCAACTGGAAGACAAAATTGAACAAATTTGTCAAAGCTCGCGAGACTCCAGATTTCGAAGACGCATATTATGCGAAGATAAGACCTCACTGGCGCGAATTTGTGGCATACAAGGAAGGTGTTATAGCTACAAAGAGGTCAGAAACCAATACGCTAAATGCCCAGAAGAAGGAATATCACCAGAGGACAGGGTCAGGTGGCTACATATCTCAGAGGCCTAAGTGGGAGGAAGCTGAGAAGGCCCTGCGCGACAGAGGGATCACACCCCAGACACATGGGTGGGACCTACGTGCAAAGACTTGGTTCTACGGAATCGGGGCAAGGTTGGACCCAGAAACAGGATTGTGTATCTTCCCAACCCTCCTTGCCAAACCCGTCACTGAACTCATCACGACATACGAGGAAACAGCCGCCAGGACCTTCCATCCCGACAGAGAGAATGACCAGCTCACACGCGCCATCGGTAAAAAAGAACACCCTGGACATGCACGAGGCACAGGGGGTATGCCGTGGAAGGATGGGTTTGCCGAGTGGAGCGACTCTTACAGATGGCGCGGCAGAAAAGAAAAACAGCATACAGAGCGGATGACACAGATAGAACATGCACTTGTGGCGCTGCAGGCGCAAGTGAATGCACAACAGAGCCATCAAGCTACCGGCCCATCTCAGCGGCACGAAGAGCCTGCATTAGAAGCTACCGGCGGCCAAGACTCTGCGCGGAAAAGCAACATGGCTTCCACGGAGAACGTGCAACCCACGCTTGAAATGGCGGGTCCTCGATACCCCGTGGATGAGATCACGGAGAGTGAACACGCTGAGCTGCATGTGAGATTAATGGGCTTATCCATTAAGGTGGCTGTCGGCTATGCCTTACCTCCTGTAGCTGGTGGAACTTACCACTGCCGACCGATTCCAGATGGCTATGCTATTGTCAGGGTGGATGAGGTTGTGAAGGAATATGAGGAAGCACAGCTTGACCATGCTACAGGTGAAGGGGAAACTCAACTCAAATTTGCAGTGAAAACAACCATTCTTTGGAAGAAGGAACACATCGTGCTTCCAAATTGGAGGCCACTGGCACCCCTGCCGTCTCCGCAGCGTCAGCAGTCTGAGTCGCTTCAGCCATCTCCTGCGCGGCAGCTATCTCCGGCGCGCCAGCCATCTCCGGCGCGCCAGCCATCTCCTGCCCGTCAGCCATCTCCGGCGCTTCAGCCATCTTCTGAGCATAAGCGAAAGAGCACTGCCACGAAGAGCATCACTAGCACTGCCACAAAGAGTTCAAAAAACTACGTCCCGTAGCCTTCCGCCAAGCCATTGCCGGTTTTACCGTGGAATCACAGCGACGAGGAGACCAATAGGATCTCGGAAGAAGAGGTCAAGAAATTCTTTGCACCTAGACGGGCCGAGCCAAAGGAGAAAATAGATCCGGCGGTGGTGGAGAAGTTTTACAAAAATCTTTTGAAACCTGAAACCCCACTTGTGCTGGACTACGAGCGCCAGATTTTGAAGGCGGATGCAAGGCGCCGTAGGGAGACTGAAAGTAGCAGTCGTGCGGCACCCCCGAAAACAGTTCCCATGCTCGGAGAGCAGGAAAACCAATCATGCGCCCCGCTCCAAGTGTTCGACACACGGGACGCTCCTCCCATAAATGATTACGAGGCAGAGCTACAAAGAAAGGCCAATGGGATGGGGATGACTTACATTGCATACTTGAACATCATGGGAGACAACTTGCCCAAAGGCGATGTCAATCCCATACAGCCATGGAAGTATGGGAAGAATCTCGTCAAGAAAGAGGAGCTCAAGAATCTACCAACAAAGATGCGAAGATTGCACAAGTGGTACCTTGATTTCTGCAAGACGAGAAAGGAAGAATGGATAACGGCGCATATAAGAGATGAGATTTTCTTGTGCGGAGACGACGAGATCAACTTCAACATTCAAGACTTGCATTTTCTATTCAATCAGAAGGAACTCGACAAAGCTGCCATCAGCCTTTATTGTGTGTAAGTACTATTTCTGTATTTTCTATCTCATCTCATTCACTTCATTAATTGCATGTATATATATATGCTCACCATATATGTATATACTATTATGCAGGAAAAAGGTTATGGAATGCATGAAAGGAGGACCTTTTGACAATGGGTTTGTTGACCCAAATAGAGTTCATGAAAAAGTGGTAAGAACCAAACCCGGGCAAACAGAAGATTTATTGCTAAGGTCTTTACTGAGACAACAAACCAAAAGGGAAATACTATTGCCTTACAACTTCTCGTGAGTATTGTTACCCTCTCTTGTACACATTCTGTTTCGGCTTACTCGATGTTAAGTGTAACTGATGATGAGTTATGCGTACGTAGGTTCCACTTTATTCTGCTAGTCATTCAACCTGACTCAGGAAAAGTCCTTGTCATGGACTCGTTACGAAAAGAAAAAGAGCTATGGGCAGACTTTAGAGAGATGCTCCAGAGGTAATTTCAATCATATTATCGCACTAGATCGGCAACTTTCATGACAATAAGTAATTAATTACTCCTTTATCCATTTTCTTTGTCGGACAGGGTTTGGAAAAGGTTCACGGGCAGGGCCGTGGGTGAATGGTCAGAAGAACTAAAATTTGTAGACCAAAATGTAAGTAATACTAGCTAGCTAGGTCTGCGTATCTCTTTGATTCTTCTTCCAATTCCATTATATCATGCTTTATTGATTATTATTTGGATTGAACTCTCTATTCTCGTAAAGTGCGCGCATCAGGGACACGGCAATAACTTATGTGGGTACTATATTTGCGAGTTCATTCGCAACACGATATGTGCGACAGGCCAAGCCGCACTAGAACAACTTAGAGTAAGTAAACAAAGTACACAACATTATTTTATTACGATCAATTGTGTTGAGTTTTATTCTTATATATATATTGACCCCATTCTTCATATATATTCAGATCGAACGGATGCGGGACCAACTCCTACCATTTGACCGCATACGAGCCATTCAAGAGGAATTGGCGGGGTTCATACTTGATGAGGTCGTCACGCCTGGCGGAGAACTCTTTAGATATCCACCAAAATGAATGTTGTATATATGCTTGAACGTGTTTGTCTTGTACTTGATGCTTCAACGTTTATGGAGAATACCACACAATGACGATGTTGTGTATAATAATAGTTGCTTAATTATTCATGTGCTCGTATGTAGCGATGACGATGTATGTGTATACCGCTCCCGATCGATTCCCCCTCCCCGTCCCCGCCGTGCCGCAGAAATACGCCCAGAACGGGGCAGGGGCAGAACTCTGCCGCGGCAGAGATTTATCTCCTTTTCCTGCCGCGGCACAGAACCTTTAACACCGGTTCGTGTTACGAACCGGTGTTAAGGGGGGGGGGGGGCCTTAGCCCTGCGACAGCCCCACGTGCGCCACCCTTTAACACCGGTTCGTATAAGAACCGGTGTTAAAGGGGGGGCCCCTCTAACACCGAACCCTCAACAGCGGTTCTACAACCGCTGTTAGAGGGCCCTCCAAACCGGTGTTAGAGGAGGGGGGTGCACTAGTGTACGACCGATACTGAAATAGTGTCGAAAAGAATTGTGGTACTATGTTTTTTCTCTTTCTAGCATCTTCGACATATTTGTTAACACAACTTCTTGGCTAAAATTTTCTTACCCTAACCGATATTTTGTAGTTTCATCTTTTATAACTATTCGGTGATAATTTTCGGGCATACCCTTTCGGCCGTAATTTTCTCCATGTTAGTTGGCCAATGGTCTACGGTAGTATTTTTATTTATTTTCTCAACTACTCGACGCTTAATTTTCGGACACAACTTCGTGGCTTCATATTTGCAACGGTAGTTATTCTATGTCTATACCAATATTTTTTGGCTCCATTTTTTTTATTATTCGAATTTCCCATCGGCAGTTGGCAATATGTATTTTAGGGTTATTTCATATTCTTTAGCAGCAGTATTTCTTCTTGGGTTATTTTATATTCTTTAACAGTAATTTTTTCTCGCATGTTTCCATCTGCAATTTCCATCGGTAGTTACCCTTGGGTACTTCTCCAAGGGTGAGTAATTTCCTGATTGTAATTAACAAGAAGTAGTTCAATTTTATTATACTTTTCACCGGAAGGTCTTTTTTATCTGCAAATAGTACTATTGTTGTCTCTCGCCGTAATTTCGAACAACAGTAATACACTACATATGATGAAATCTCGAGCATAATTTTAACCGATTATTTCACCATACTGTGTCCCTCACAGACGCGGCGTCAAGCCGCGCCACCCTATTCGTTTGGTTATGACTAGAAGGTTTCGATATTGTTTAGATATATTTTCCAATTTATTGGCGTGTCAGTGCTCTACCAAATCTAGTTTACATTTTCACCCAACTTTTGTTTTTTTGCGGACCAACTAGTAACCATGGAAATGCTTTTTTGTAGCAAAAAACTTTTGTAGGGTTTTCTGGGGCGGAAACCGGACACACCTGTAAGTTCGTGTTGGTGCCGGAAATCCAGTGGTTGCAGTAATGTCTTAACCGCTGCATGTACTCCGATACAAGCATGGTGATCGACATGCACATGCATGCGTACCTACTGCATAAGAACGCCATGTTGCGAGGCATCACCATGGCGAACCAGGGCGTGCAGGCGAGCCGAGTTTATGGAGAACTCATGCCCGGCCCCTTCTCCGTGAACGCCTCGGGTGCTCTTGATTGACAACTTCCCGTAGAAGGCCACCCGTAAGACGTTTCATGGTGGGCGTCGTGTTCTCCGCTGGGTGGATGTAGAAATCATCTTCCTTGTCGATGGGCGCGTCGTGCGCATGCAAGCTCCACACTTCACATGGTGACGAGAATACCATCGAGCAGGATGGGCTTCACCAGGAAGCCATTCATCCCTACTCACGACCCGCAGGAACGCATATGGAGTGGATGAACAGCTTCCCGGTGAAGGCCACCTGAAGACGTCTCATGTTGTGTGTGGTTTTCTCTGCATGTGGAGCGAACTTCATGGATCTTCTCGAGTTCCACGCTCCTCACGAAAGACAATCATAACATTGCTCAGGATAGGCTTCTCCGGGAAGCCGTTCATCCACTACTCACGGCACATGATGCAGATGTAGTGGATGAAAGGGTTCCCGGCGAAGGCCACCTGGAAGACGTTTTCTGAAGATGGAAGGCTCGCTAGTAATACAAGTGCTGAATTGGTCCCCGATTTTATAGGATGGCAGGAGAGTAGAGGAACCCAAGTAAATTATCCTTAGGGCACTAGTAGAAAACAGACCTTTAGTCCAGGAACTACAAACCGGGACTAATGCCCTGGTCGCAACGGTTAGATCTGGCCCCAGGGGGTGGCATGCACTAGTCCCGATTCGAACGGAACCTTTAGTCCCGGTTCAAACCAGGACTAAAGTGTTTCAGGCAGGCCGGGTTGGGCGCCAAACCCTTTAGTCCCGGTCTGTTATACGAACCGAACCAGGACTAAACGTCTGGCTATATCTTCTTCCCCCACCTGCTCGAGCCATCATTTCAAGCTGGTGGCTCCTCTCTCTTCCTTGCTTCAAGCTCGAGTTCATGCCTAAATTTTTCTCAAGATTTGTCAACATTTTGTGGTGCCCCATCTATCCAAAGGTTCTAAAAGATGAGCAACTTCATCCTTTGAACTCTTATTGCTATATTAGCTCATTTCATAATCTATCTTGTAGATGGATTTGTGGATTTAGTTTGGTAGTAATTTTTGCCATGATAACATGAGATCGATGTTTAGATTCTATCTATCTTGTATTAATGTAAGGAACTCCAAGGTAAATATCACAATATGTGGATTCTATATATATATCTTGTTTTGGCATATAGTCTCGAAATTTGATTTTAGAAGCACACACACATGCGTGAGTTCATCATTCTAACTATTGGGCAAAATACCCTTCTTCGTCTTCTACCTGCCTTCAACAAACTGAAAAAATTATAACAAAGATAGGGTTAATTCATAAAATCTTGATAAAAATACATTACAATACATCTTCGAGAAGCTCCTCTATGGCGAGCTTCTCAAAGATGTCTAAGGATAGGATCCTAAGACATCTTCGAGAAGATCCGCCGTAGTGGTGTCCCTCTCGCACCATCTTGGAGTTAATAACTTCTCTAGCTATAGATTAATATGCCGGATAACTAAAACAATTCACATATTAGGGAGTGCCTCTATGGCGAGCTCCTCGAAGATGTCTGAGGACGGGATCCTAAGACATCTTTGAGAAGCTCTGCCATAGTTGTCGTCGGATTGATGACAAGTACGCCATGAGGGGGTCCTCGAGGCGTGCGGAAGAGAGGGGTGTGAGACGTACGGTGTTCCGGGACGGTGAGCACACAAGTTTACCCAGGTTCGAATCCGCCGGCTTTGGACGGATCCTACTCCTGCTAGAAATCCAGTAATACGGCAGAGCCGGAATATGGGTTACAAGGGTTTCGCCTGTGCGAGTTGAGGGTCTAAAGTATTGGGTGTGTCCTAAAGGCTCTCCCTAGGACGACTTATATAGATATCCGGCATAGGGTTTACATGAGAGATCTATCCGGCTACGTCTAAGAGTCGGTTATAGAGTACATCTTGAACTACAAGTAACATTATAGGCCTAAGTCGGTAAGTCTTCTGGGCCTTCCCGTAGCCGGATTGGACTCCGTCTTTCTCCCTGACTGGGCCGCCCGTGAAGCAAAGCTCTAACCCGAAGTGGGCCACCCTGGTCAGTGAGGAATAGTGAGGATACCCGGAAAGTATATCCCCAACAACAGCCCCCGGAGGCCTCCAAGATCCAAAGTCGGATTTATCATCGTCTAGCTTAATCTTCGGCTTGCAGAATCTTGAAGGGTTCCTGAAACTTCACAACAAAAAATACGATCCGGGTCTTAAAAATAAGTCGGACCTTTCAATTGGTTACTCGGATTTTCCAGTTTGTTTTTAAACTAAGCCGGAACTTGGTCTCTAACGCCACCTGACACAAGCAAGGTCAAGTCACGTCATCTGACAGGCGTTCCGTCAGCACGGCCGTTGGTGGGTCTGCGGTCCGTGGAACCGAGGCGCCGTTTCAATGCATGCGTGGAGATCGAGGGGACACAATCATCCCGCGGGTTCTCCCCAGTTCTTTCCACGACGCGTGGCGGTTACACTGTAGCGTTTGCACGAATCTTTGCGCAGGTAGGTGGATATAAGGGGTTCGGATTTCTTCTTCTCCTTTCCACCAGTCCTTTGTCGTTTCCTTTCCTCCCAATCTTCCTACGCGCACAGAGCCTCCTCGTCCTCCCCCCACAGAGCTCCCAGCGCCGCCCCTTTAAGGTGACCCTCTCACCGGAGAAAATGGCTTCATCATCTTCTTCCTCCGGTTTGGCGGCAGCAGCGGCGGCGGCGAAGGCGGAAGCAACAACAGAAAAGGAGAGCTACCGGGGAATCTGGATCCCCTGCGCCCTTGACGAAGCAGGCCTCAAGAACGTGGAGAAGGAGGGGCTTCTCGCCGCCGGCGACTGGCGGAGCGGCTCCGGTGAAACCGTCCCCAACCCACGTGACGACGAGCGGGTCTACTTCGGCACTCATCTTGACCGAGGTCTGTCTTTTCCTCCCTCGGAGTTCTTCTCCGAGGTGATAGATCATTACGGAGTTCAACTCCACAATCTTCCTCCCAACTCACTTCTAGAAATGAGTGCGTATGCTGCGCTTTGCGAGGGCTTTCTCGGCATTAGGCCGAGTTTTCTTCTCTTCCGGTTTTATTTCCATGTCTGGAGGAATTCCATCACTGCCGGTGTTCCTTACATCACTGGCACTATTAGCTTTTCTCTTAGACGTGACCGGGCATATCCCAAAATTTCTGCCAGTGACTCGGTCAAACTATGGGCAGCCACTTTTTTCTACCATAGGGATATTCCGGCTCCCGGCAAAGCTGCTGCTTTGCCGGCTTTTGTCGACGGAGCCGCCACGGCCCAGCCTTCCTGGGACGAGGCTGCTCCGGCTCTCACTGATGATCTGATCCTTGCTAAGAGGCGGATCGAATATCTGATTAAGCACAATGGTCTGAAGGGATCCTACTTGGTCCAGTGCTGGGTCTCACGTCGGATCCAGCCACTTCAGTACCACGGGGATAGACTAATGCACTCCATCACGTCTTCTCCAACCGACTCCATCCGCATCAGCCCCAAAGCCTACACCACTCAAGGCTACATAAGCCAAATCAAATGGCTGATCAAGGAGCGGATCGAAAGGCAGATTCCGGAGGTTTCTCTGGACATGCACACGACGGAAAACCCCGTGGTGCCGGTAGGCTTCCGTCATCACATCTTTTATGTGTTTCAATCTTCGAGTTATACTGCAATATTGATATGTTTTCTTGTTTTCCGCTTGCTGACATCCCCAAGTCGGAACTTGCTCCGCTCGAAGGATACCCTCCGGAGTTCTCTCAAGAGGTAGAAGTAGTTCCACTGCCGGATCTTGCGCTCAAGAAGCGCAAAGCTCCGACAGTAGCGGTTGGCACAAAGGAGGTGCCTGTCGTGAAGAGGTAACTTTCAGCCACAACTTTTCCCCTTTGTACTTTACTCAAATTTCTTTCCGAGATGTAACATTTCCGACTTTGCTACCTTCTCAGAGCAAAATAAATCATCAAGGGCAAGGGGAAAGGGATTTCTTCGAAGCCCTTGCGTCAGAAGAAGCTTACCATAGCATCCCCTGCTGTGGCTCCTTCGACTCCGACCCCTCAACCTTCTACAACTCCGGTTATCTCGTCAGATGTTGCAGAAGATCCGGCTCCTCAAACGGAGCCTGCGATCCTTGGGTCGCAAACTAACGTCACCGTGGGTGCGTCAGCACTAGATAAGGGTGAACCCTCTTTGGGTAATGATCCCTCGGCTAAAGTCTTCGCCGAAAACCTCCTCAGCAATCTGGGTCTTGCCAAGTTTGGCCTGACCCGGAAATCTGCAGAGGAGATCCAGCGGCTAGCCAGGCAAGTCCTGGATAAAAGCCATTTATCCCCCGAGGAGGAAGCCCAAGAAGCAGAGGACGTCAAGTTCTCTGACCTTCACACTCAAGTCTTCCTTCGCGATAAGAGGATTAGGAATGGTGAGCTTCCAACAGCCCCAATGATCCCTCTTAATCTTGCCGAGAAGGTGGCCGCTGAAGTGAACGCGGGTTTAGATAAACTCACCCGCGAGCAATATGTAAGTCGGAATTCCAACTCTTGTTTTTTCCATTATGTTATATCATATCCTCTATCCCCCAAGCATGAAGTAGGATATAGAATCCGACTTTATGCTTCATTAGGATGCCAAAGAACGAACTAGTGTAGCCCCCAAGGCTCGTGCTGATATTTAGCAAAAATATTAGCCCGAGTCTTAAGTAGCTTTCTGACTTTGGGTATTCTGACTTACAGAAAGTATGTTCCTATAACCAGGAATTACTGACCAATGTCTGTGATAAGCAGAGAGAGATCAAAGCTCTCCGGCTTAAAAATGCTGAGCTCAAAGTAGCCAAGGATGAAGCCGAAGGTAAACATTTCGAGATTCAAACCTTGTCTTTGCTTGTTTTTAATGTCGAATTTTTCTGAACTGTTGTTCTTTTTTGACTTACAGCGCTGGTGAAACAATCCATTTCTATGATTGAAGAGGCCGAGAACCTCAAGACCCTGGTGGTGAAGAACAAGGGACTTCGCCAAGAGCTGGATAAGCTCAAGGCAGATCATGAAAAGAGCATATCTCAAGTCCTTGAATCCTCATCCATGGCCACTGATGAGCGTGATCGCAAGATTGCTGCTCAGGATAAAATAATCTCGGACCTCAAGAATGAGCTTGGCAGAGAGAAGGACATATCCCAGGCGCTCCGGGATGAACTCCAGAGTCTCCGGGAGGAGAAGACCAAGATTGACGATGTCATTTTTGGTACGTTCCACCTCTCTGACTTATCTTTTTCTTCGACTTCTATCAATGTCGGTTTTTTCTTAACTTGTTTTGTGTATAGGTCCTCTGAAGTTGACGGACTCTTCCTCGTCCGGGCCTCGTACTCACCGGCTTACCCAAGTCGGTGATCTTCTTCATGACTACCGCCAGTCCCTTGAGGACATTGGCGAGTCTCTCAGGATTCTGGACATGCCAAGCATGTCGGATTTTGAGGTGCGGGACAGGGCCAAGGAGATGCAGCAGCTTGTTCGGGACTGGAACATGTGCTACGCGCGGACTGCTGCACAGAACGCTCTCACTATGGTCATGAGCCACCATGGAAACATGGAGATATGGCAAGTGACCAGAGGGTACTGCAAGGTGGACGAAGACAGCCAGGAGCAAGACCTTCAAGCTATCATGCACTCCTGCGCCGGATACGGGTGCCACGTAGCTGATCTGACCATCTATGAGATCCCCTTCTTCACCCGCGTGGATACTCCGCCTCCTCCTGCAGAAGAAAACGAAGAAGTTTCTGATGATGAACGCACCAACTCGGATGCGGACATCTCGGAACGATATCAAGGCGGAGTGACCAGCGAGCCAGCAGATCCTTCATCTTCTCCTGCATCATAGGCCAGGAATTTATGTATTATTCCATAAAAAACCTAATGCGATTGTAAATATTAAGTACTATTTATCTTGCAAGTGCTAAGCTTTTGATCTATTCAACACTTTTCGGCTTTGAGATTTTTGCGTGCCTGAAATGTTTACACAAGCACTTGTATTTTTTCGTCTCTACTTATCGTTTATCTGGATTTCCGCCTCGTCCCTTTCGTGAGCCGGCTAAACCTTCCGCCGAAAACTTTGCCGAGCAACGGAGCTCAATTGCTAAACCAGTTTAAACTCAGAAACAAAGCTGGCTTACAGTACCAATAACTCACTAATCAGAAAATGCCCGCATCCGGCAATCAGACAAATAACCAAAGTAAAGACTAGAAACTTTAGAGTTATACCCGAAGGTAGCAGTTTTAGAATCGGAAATCTAGACCAGAACGAACATGAGCATAAAGTACTTTCAAGCATTCTGGGATTTTCGACTATGACATGATCATTCGGAAATAAGATGGTTTAAGAACTTCTCAGAAAAAACTTGAGGTAATCCACACTTTTATTTCTTACAGAACATATACATATGTATAATTACAAAGAAGTATAAACTAAGAATAAAAGGGACGTAGCTGAGCAATATTCCACGGTCTGTCTAACTCATCCGGATTTGTACTGCCTCCAGCTCTCTTTCTCTTCTTAGTAGCAGGGCTTTCTTTGACTGGCCTCATGTCAGTTAAGTAGTACGATCCATTGTGCAATACTCGACTAACTAAAAAGGGCCCTTCCCATACTGGGGAAAGTTTGTGCTTTCTTTGTTGCACAAGCCGGAGAACCAAATCACCTATATTGAAAGATCTATTTCGGACTCTCTGGCTATGATACTTGCGTAACTTCTGCTGATAGGCTGTAGATCTCATTTCAGCAACGACGTGAACTTCTTCGACTAAGTCAAGATCATTTTGTCGAGAAATCTCAGCATCCTCTTCGATATACGCGGCCACTCTAGGAGAAGTATGAATTAAATCACTAGGAAGAACTGCTTCTGCACCATAGACCAAGAAGAAAGGTGTGTATCCTGTTGACCTGTTCAGAGTTGTTCGTAAACTCCAAATTACAGAGGGTAGTTCCTCTGCCCAAGCCCCCGCAGCACGTCGTAGTGGTGCTTTGAGTCTTGGTTTCAGGCCTTGTAGAATTAAACCATTTGCTCTTTCGACTTGTCCGTTAGCCTGTGGATGTGCGACTGACACAATGTCAAGCCGGATATTTTGCTCATCGCAGAATTCGGCCAGTTCTCCCATAGAAAAGTTACTCACATTGTCCGTGATAATGCTATGCGGATAACCATACCGGATTATAACATCCTCGAAAAATCTTTTGGCTGTTGCTCCATCACAACTAGTGACAAGTTTAGCCTCGATCCACTTGGTGAATTTATCCACCATCACTAAGAGGTGAGTAAATCCACTTGAAGCTCGTTTAAAAGGTCCTACCATATCAAGCCCCCAGACCGCAAAATGCCATGTTATAGGTATTGTTCGTAGCTGATCAGCCGGAACATGAGCTTGCTTGGCGTACTTTTGGCAGCCTTTGCATGTCCTGACTAATCGTTCGGCATCTGCCTGAGCTGTAAGCCAGAAAAATCCATGTCGAAAAGCTTTTGCCACTAAAGATTTGGCTGCAGCGTGGTGACCACACTCGCCTTCGTGGATTTCCCTTAAGATTTCCACTCCTTCTTCTGGAGATACACAATGCTGAAAAACCCTAGAAACACTCCGTTTATGGAGCTCACCCTTAACAATAGTATAGGCTTTTGCTCGTCGGATAATCTGCCGGCTCAGCACCTTGTCTTCGGGTAATTTGCCATATACCAAATAATCGAGGTAGGGTTGAGTCCAGCTGGTAATTACAGCCAGAACTTCTATCAAAGGTGAGTCGGATTTGGTCGGATATTCCTCATCTACTCCCTTTATCGAGGGAACTTTGAGGTGCTCTAAAAATGCGCCATCCGGGACCTCTTTCCGCGTAGAGCCTATTCGAGACAGTGCATCTGCTTCCTCATTTTCTGCCCGAGGGATGTGTTGAACTTCAAACCCTTCGAACGATTTAGATAGATCATCCACGACATCTTTATATGCTGCCATGTGCTTATTTGCATTAGAAATATCCGAGACATGCTGAGCAATCAGATCCGAATCTCCGTAACACATCAAACATCGGATGCCAATATCCTTGGCAATCCGGATTCCATGCAACAGTGCTTCATACTCGGCAATATTGTTTGTCGCTGTGAAATGGATCTGCAACACGTATACAAGTTTATCTCCTTGGGGTGATTTGAGCACCACGCCAGCCCCCGAGCCCCCGTGAGCCTTAGACCCGTCAAAAAAGAGGGTCCAATATTCTGACTCAGGGAGGATCATATTCTCCTTCATCTCTGTCCAATCAGCGACAAAGTCAGCACGGATCTGGGATTTGATTGCTGTCCGAGGTTTGTACTCAATATCGAAAGCTGAAAGCTCTATGCCCCATTTGGCGACGCGTCCTGTGGCGTCGCTGTTGTTGATTATGTCTCTCATGGGAGCTTTGCTCACCACGGTAATTGGATGCTCCTGAAAATAGTGTCGTAACTTACGAGATGCTAGCAAAACACCGTAAGCCAACTTTTGATAGTGCTGATATCGCTGTTTTGATTATGTCAAGACGTCGCTGACAAAGTAAGTCGGATGCTGCACCAGGTGTTCCTGATTTTCCTATGGTCTCTCCACCACCATGACGATACTAATGACCTTATTTGTCACGGCAATATAAAGCAACATCGGTTCCTAAGGTTCAGGTGCTGCGAGGATAGGAGCAGATGAGAGTACTTTCTTCAGGTCTTGTAGTGCAGCTTCAGCTTCGTCAGTCCAGACAAAATCTTTGGTCTTCTTCAGGAGTTTGTATAATGGTGCGGCTCTTTCGCCAAGCCGGCTTACAAATTGACTGACCGCAACAATGCAACCAGTTAATCTTTGTACGTCCTTCAGGCGAATTGGCCTGGAAATATTGAGTATAGCCTTGATTTTATCGCGGTTCACGTCTATGCCTCTTTGAGACACGATGAAACCTAACAATTTTCTGGCTAGTATTCCAAAGAAGCATTTCTTCGGGTTAAGCATGATGTTGTACTTTCGTAGATTGGCGAAAGTTTCCTCCAAGTCGGAAATGAGTGTTTCCTTCTTTTCGGACATCACCGCGATATCATCCACGTATGCATGTACATTGCGTCCGAGTTGGTCGTGGAGGCAACGCTGCATTGTGCGCTAGTACGTAGCTCCTGCGTTCTTCAACCCAAAGGGCATCGTAACAAAACAGAAGGTTCCGAAGGGGGTTATGAATGAAGTTTTGACTTTGTCAGATTCCTTCATCCGGATTTGGTGATAACCGGAATATGCGTCGAGAAAACAGAGGAGTTGCGAGCCTGCCGTAGAATCGATAACTTGATCAATTCTAGGCAGAGCGAACGGATCTTTTGGACAAGCCTTGTTCAAGGCAGTATAATCAACACACATCCTTAAATCAGTGGTGTCCTTTTTAGGAACCATTACAGGATTGGCCGACCACTCAGTGTGGATGACCTCTTCTATGAATCTGGCTAACTCGAGCCATGCTAATTCCTTAGCTATTGCCTTACGCTTTTCGTCGCCAAACCGCCGTAAGGACTGTTTGACAGGTTTAGCGTTCGGGTTTACATTTAGAGAGTGCTCGGCAAGTTCCCTAGGTACTCTGGTCATGTCAGATGGCTACCATGCGAAGATATCTTGATTTGCTTGGAGGAACTTGACGAGCGCGCTTTCCTATGCTCTATCTAGGCCTACGCCTATCTGGGTCACCTTGGAGGGGTCATCATCCTTCAATGACGCTTTCTTCGTCTCTTCTAATGCCTTGAACTCCGGATTTGGCTTGGTAACCTCCTTCTTCGTTGCAGGCATTTCGGACGAATCTATGCTCTTCTTGATCTCCTGGTACTTCTGGGCGTGCATCACGGCTTCGACAAAGGCGGCATTTCCATCCTCGCACTCTCGCGCTTTCTTCGGGTCTCCCCTGATGGTGATCACACCGTTGGGACCTGGAATTTTCATCACATTGTAAATGTAACACGGACGAGCCATAAAAGCCCAGTAAGCCGGACGCCCGAATATAGCGTGGTATGCGCTCTTGAACGTGACCACTTCGAAGGAAAGTGCCTCCATCCGATAATTCTTTGGAGTTCCAAAGGTAACATCCAAAGTGATCTCTCCTAGGGAATTAGCTTGTCTTCCTGGGACAACTCCGTGAAAAATCACAGAGCTATGGTTCAGCTGGGTCTCCGAGATTTTCATCCGGCGTAGCGTTTTGACGTAGAGAATATTGATGCTGCTACCATCGTCCATGAGGGTCTTGGAGAAACCATAACCGTCAATAAGTGGGTTGACGATTAAGGCGTATTTTCCTCGCCCGTGTAACTTAGGCGGATGATCATCGCGGTCAAACGTGATTGCCACTTCCGACCAGTCCAGATACTGGGGAACAGCCGGAACGGTTGCATTGAGTTCGTGTAGAACTGCTTTCTTGACCTTTGCTGGTTGAGATCCGAGGAAGGTGGCATAAGTGTCCTTCTTGGTGGGAAAAGTCTTCTTCCCTTCCGACTTGGGATTTGAAGCATCAGCTTCCTCCATGTCAGAATCTTCCTTGGTCTCTTTGTCTTTTTCGGGATTTTTCTTTCCCTTCTTCCGCTTAGCTTTGTAGCCCGCGGTGTCATCTCTTTTGATGTCGCCATTGAAACGACATTCAGCTTTGGTGTGGGACGAGCCCCCATTGGCGTCTAGGTGATGCACACATGGGTTATTGGCAATGTCGGCCCAAGAGTAGGTTTTGCCTGGTTGTTGTTCTCCTCTACCTTGGACCCTTGATGTCCCACGGCCACGCCCGCGGCCTCCGCCACGTCCTCCTCGTGGGGGTGGAGGATAAGACAGACATGTCAGAAGAAAAAGAAAAAGAATACAGCATACGATGAGCCAAAGCGCCACATAGTTCTTTCAGGAAAAAGAAACATCGTGGGGGTGGAGGATAAGACAGACATGTCAGAAGATTATGATAAGTTTCATGAAATTCCGCCCTTCGCTGTGAAGGATGACCCAAGCATCCCGTTAAGTAAGGAAGATGCTCCATGGTTACGGATTAGAAGAAAACCCTAGAGATGTGTGGATGTTGGTGATGTACAATATTATTAAACATATATTTTAAATGATCTGCTTATATATATATGGATATGAACTGTCTCGCTCTCAATAAGTAGTATTGCAACTTGCTGTGGCCAACAACAAAGACATTTATTAATATTAAAACATAAAAATTAGTCATAATCATATGTAGCCCTGTAGTACATAGCTTCAGGGTCATCTTCGGAATCTTTATCATCGTCGCTCGTAGCACGCAGTTGGATCCTCAGCCCTTCCCCGACTTGTGCGCGGGGGAACGGGGGACGGGCACCTACCACTCCGGCCTCGGATTCACGACGCGCGGGGGAGGGGGCTCTCGGATGACGACCCCGGTACGCCCTCGGCCTTCACCACCACAACCATTCTTGTGGCTATGCGACTGGTGAAAGTGCGGGTATCTCAGGCGAGGATGGTCTCCCATGGCGATGTAGCGCATCACGCCGGTGATAGTCCGGTTCGCCCACCAGAGGCGGCGACCGGCCTCATTGTGGTTCACTTGGGGCTGATGGGTTCGTAGCATGGAAAACAAAAAATTTCTATCGCAAGAACGAACAAAACCCAGATCTAATCTAGATAAAAGCCAAGATCTAATCTATTAGACATGTGCAACGAGATAGATCTGTACTAACCCTTGTAGATCCGAAAGCCTTGTGCGAGAACGGATCTCGTGGTTGATGTAGTCGATCACTTGCTGATCTCAATATCGAGTGGACGATCCTTCCGGCGCCGCGTTCCGGCAGCGCTTCCATAGTCGGTCACACGTGCGGAGTCGAAGCAGACCTTCCTCTCCCCGTTCCAGGGAGCAGTGGAGGTAGTAGATCTTCTCCACGGAATCCCAGCAGCACGACGGTGTGGTGGTGGTGGTGGAGTAGAGAATTCTGCAGGGCTTCGCCTAAGCCAGAGCAGAGGGAAGGAGGAGGAGAGAGGCGGCGGCTAGGGTTTGAAGTGGAGGGGTACCAGGGGGTGGCGCCTCCACCCCTCTATTTAAAGGAGAGAGGCGCCATGGGAGGGGGAGTCCTAGTAGGACTCCCCTCCCTTCCTTGGCCGGCGGATTGGGAAGGGGGAAGGAATCCTCCTCCCCCACGAATCCTTGTCTTGCCCCACAAGGACTCCTTGATCCTTTCTTGGTTTTCAAGAAAACTCCAAGAAATCTTCTAGAACCTTCCGAAACATTCCTAAACCTTCTAGAATCCCCATACAAATACTCCGGAACATTTCCTAACTTAGAAAATGATCCCCAATATATGAATCTTATTCTCCAGACAATTCCGGATCTCCTCGTGATGTCCTGGATCCAATCCGAGACTCCGAACAACATTCGATCTCCAACGCACATTCCATATCTACTTAAAACAACTTCGAACCTTAAGTGTGTCACCCTATGGTTCGTGAATATGCACACATGATGGAGACACCTCTCCGATCAATAACCATCAGCGGGATCTGGAGAGCCATAACGGCTCCCACATACTCAACGATGACTTCGTGATCGATAGAACCATTAACATACGAAACCAATTCCCTTTGTCACGCGATACTCTACTTATCCGAGGTTTGATCGTCGGTATCTCCATACCTAGTTCTACCTCGTTACTGATAAGTACTCTTTACTCGTTCCATGTTATGTCATCCCTTGTGACCTAGTCACATGCTTGCAAGCTAACTAGATGACATTCCACTGAGAGGGCCCAGAGCATATCTATCCGTCATATGGATGGACAAATCCCAATCTTGGTCCATGCACTTCAACACATACTTTCAGAATACCCAATGACCCCTTTATAACCACCCAGTTACGAAGTGGTGTTTGATGTCATCAAAGTACCCATCCGGTGATGGTGATTAACATAACCTCATGGTCGAAGGATTAGGTTACTATGCATTTGAAAGCTTATAGCAAAACAAACTTAATGACTTGATCTTATGCTATGCTTACTATGGGTGTGTGTCCATCACATCATTCTCCTAATGATATGATCTTGTTATTAACGACATCCAATGTCCATGATCAGAAAACCATGATCATCCATTAATCAACAAGCTAGTTTAACAAGAGGCTTACTAGGGACTCTTTTATGTTTACAAAACACACAAGTATTATTGTTTCCGGTTAATACAATTATAGCATGAGATGTAAACATTTATCATAAACATAAAGATATAATAATAACCACTTTATTATTGCCTCTTGGGCATATCTTCAACAGGGGCGGGCCGTCACCCTCGTACCTGGCGAGCTCCCTTTCCTGCCGATTTGCGAAGAAGGCATTCCAGGTGTCGAGGTTGTTGGGATCCCAATGGGGATCCATCCGCTGCTCCGGCGTGAGCTCGATGTAGAAGTAGTTCGTGATGGCCTGCTGGCGGGCCGAACCTTGAGGCACAGGAGGAACAGGAACCCCTCCAGCGCTCAGCATCCAGCCGGCGGGCAGCCGGTACCCGACGGGCATGGGTAGCTGGAGGCGCACAGCGCCTCGTCTCCTCGACCGTAAGAAAGGCCCAGTAAGCGGTGTCCATTGTTGTGAGAGAGAAGGTGTGGATGTGTGGATGGACATGGCGGTCGACCTAGATATAGAGGGAAATAGCGGGAAAACATGGCGGTAAGCGGGGGAAAATGGCGGGAAAACATGGCGGGAAGCGGGGGAAATGGCGGGAAATATCTAGTCCCGGTTAGTGACTCCAACCGGGACTAAAGGCTCCCGAAATATCTTTTAGTCCCAGTTACTAGTTTTAGTATTAAATATTATATTTCTAATGAGTATATTATTTTTTGTGAATATTTTGGTATATTATATGTATTTTTCTGTTTTTTAAATAATAAACTATATTTTTCCAACATTTATACTAAATATAATACTTGTTAAATAATAGATAATTTCATTTAAGTTGTATAATAGAGTATGATAATAGATTTAAATTATAGATCTTCTTTTTCTGAAAATTTTGATATATAATACATAATTTTCTAAAAACTACAAACCATTTTTCTTTTTGGCGCCAAAAAACACTTTTAGCCCCGGTTTGTAATACAAATAGGGGCTAAAGGTCACCCTTTTGTCCCAGTTTGTATTACAAACCGGGGCTAAAGGGGTATGGCAAGCGGGAATAGCGGCGGCCGAAAACACTTTTAGCCTTGGTTTGTACTACAAACCGGGGCTAAAGGTTGGGGGTATAAATACCCCCACCTCCGCCCCGGGTCGAGCCACGACCCGGAGCAGCGTTTTCTTACCTGACGCTGAATATCCGCCACACCCGCGCCTATGGAGGAGCCGCGCCGCCGTGCCCGTGGAGGAGCCGCGCTGCCGCGCCAGTGGTGGAGCCTGCGCCCGTGGATGAGCCCACCACGCTGTCCGTCTGCCCTGCCACCGCACCGTCCGTCCGCTGCACCACCGCGCTTTCCGCCGCACCGTCCGTTCGCCGCGCCGTGTCGTTCACCGTCCCTTCGAGGTGAGCTCTCTCGAAGATACATGTACCTAGCCTCATTGTTTAGGTTAATTAGGGATTTAGTTTAGGTTAATTAGGGACTTAGCCTCATTGTTTAGGTTAATTAGGGACTTAGCCTAATTGTTTAGGTTAATTAGGGATTTAGTTTAGGTTAATTAGGGACTTAGCCTAATTGTGTAGGTTAATTAGGGATTAAGTTTAGGTGATCTCTCTCGAAGATACACTTAGCCTCATTGTTTAGGTTAATTAGTGTTAGGTTAATTAGGAATTTAGTTTAATTTAGGGGTTAGTTAGGGTTTAGTTTAGGGTTAGGGGTTAGTTAGGATTTAGTTTAGGATTAGGGGTTTATTAGTTTAGTTTAGGTGTAGGTAACTGAAATGACTTGTTCAGGGCCCGCTGGTGGCGGCAGAGCAGGGACCTGTGTTAGGTTTAGGGTTAGTGTTAGGGCAATTACTTAGTGGTTTAGGTTATAGGTTTAATTTAGAGTTTAGGGTCGGGGATTAGGTTATGATTTAGTTTAGGGGTTTAATTTAGTGTTTATGTTTTATGATAGTATATGTTATGATTTAGTTATGCCGCGTCCTCCTCGTCCGAGCGTACTAGACTCCGTCGAATCTAGGGATGTCCGAGCCTGGGCTCCGCCGGGATGGCACTGGGAGGTGCTACCTGCCGGGACTCGTACCTTGGTGAGGAATCCGGGTATCATCGTCGACCCGGAGCTTCTTTGGTGGTGTCCAGGAGGTCCAGGAGCAGTGTAGAGGGTGTTGTGGGGATACCCCCGGGTAGGGTAACACCAGGGTATAATGGCCGAGTTAGCCGGGGTACATCACGGTCAAAAGCAAGTGCTGACCAGGTCACCTCAAGGCAGGTCGAATCACGGTGTGACCCGAGCCATGGAGCATATCCTTGACAATGGTCCGGCCGGCATAGGATTTATGCCGGCCCTGTCTATTTGTTTTGCAGGTAACTTGGTAAGCCAGATTAGCTATATGCTAGCCGGGTTATCTTAGCTTCCAAGAGAAGGAATCCCCCGCTGGTCAAAAGGTGGCTTTATTAGCTATAGCATGAGCTAAGTAAAGTAAAGAAGAGGACTAGCGGGTCAGGAGCGACCAAGGTGATGCATGCAAAGCCGGATGACGTAGCCCGTGTCTGGTGACGCCAAAAGACAAGGATTACGCCATGGGTTACGTCCAGAGCCCGGATGAGCCGTTAAAGGAAATAAAGAAGCATCTGCCTTAGGAAAGGAGCATATTCGTAGAATATGCTGCCACATGTGCCCTAGAATTGTTTCCTGGGCTTCCCTATATAAGGAGCGTCGGGGCCTCGATAGAGAGGGTCGGTCGATCGATCAATCATTCTCTGTCTAAGGTAGAACTCTAGGGCTAGTTGACAGGGAGTAAGAGACATCATCTCCTTCTTGCTGAGAGCCTCAGGAGCACTTGTAAACACCATTGATAGAGAATTTACAAGAACTTCCATGCGCGGAATCACCACGCTCTCCCTCCCTAGATTCCACTAGCACTCATTGGCCCCATGTTTATCCTATCCATGGCATGTGCCGTGCCACCACCACGACAGTTGGCGCCCACCGTGGGGCTAGCGGTGCTAGCAGGGGTGAAAATTCAGACGGGAAACTTCTCAAGCGCCGGTGAGCGTATCGTCTCAGGCTTGGTTCAGTGCTTTGGAGCACTGGACTACATCAGCGACAACGCAGGAAGCTTCGGCAGACACCCTCTACCGCACAACGGCGTCTTCCGCAAGCTTGGCGCGCACAAGATCTACGTCAGCGTGGCCGAGTCCTGCGTTCACTCGTGGCACATCATCGAGGGAGGCGAGCCACCTGTCAGCATAGCTCGTGGAGTGCGTATCACTCGCCCCACTAGCAGCATTGAGGTCCTGATGACTGTGCCAGACGCAGGACCAAGCAAAGATCCAGCGCTAGAGCCAGAGGTAACACCAAAATAGACCAGGTCTAGGTTTACCCCGCTAGATAGGCTAGAGAATGTGCTCCAACAAGCGATAGATAGCTTAGCAACACCAATAGCACCTGTGGTAGATCCGGCTCAGGCAAAGTTTAGTTAGAGGAAACTAGGCAGAAAATGTTAGCTAGAGCAAAGAAAGTAGCAGAGCTGCATCAGTCGTTGAACATCACCTTGAGAGAGTATGCTAAGGCAAACCGTATTGATGGAGTGAAAATCCGGGGCAGGAACCTGATCACTGAGATTGACAAGGAGTACGAGCCTAGGCCGGGTCAGACAGGCACAATAGTAACAGGAGGGTTGGATCGGTATAGTACCTCGGCAAAGAACCTCAGGGCAGCAAATGCGGCCGCATCCGAGTTAGAAGGTTTAACTGGAGAGGCCCGACAAAGGCAGCAAGAGAGGGTAAATCACTTGTTGAGAGTTGCATTCCAACAAAATGAAGAAATAAACAAGGCTAACCCGGCACCACCAGGGGCATCACAGGTGGTACATTCGGCCAGAAATAACCCTTCAAGATCCAGAGGAGCCGCGTCGTCTTCGCGTAATAATCCCAGGAGAGAAGAGGTAGTGGACTCCGGAAGAAGAGACAAGCAAATGGTTACTTATGACCCGGTAAGGGCTGGAAAAGGCAAAGCAGTGCAAGTTGATGAGGACCGACACAGTACCAGCCAGGTGTGGCTGCCCGAGGTAACCGTGACCAAGGCAATGGCGGTCAAAGAAATGCTGCCAACAGCAATGCCGGATAGCACGATCCTGTGGGAGCGGGGCAAAATTTACCTCGGACACAACAACATCACGTACCTCAGTAAGAGGGGAGTGTGGGACAAGCAGCACAACAGCATCATGCACATCCGGATTAGGAAAGATACAATGATGGTTATTTGGCTATGGTCAACGATGGATACCCTAGACCGGATCACCACGTAATTGGATCACGGCTGGGAAGCAGGAACTTGCAGCCAGATAATGCAAGGTTGAAGTTGGATAGGATTTATAGGTCGGAGCAAATCGAGATACAAGGTCCACCGGGTCCAGCATGTTTCGGGCCACGGGTCATGAACGAGCCACTAGTGCCGAACTTTCAGCTGGCTAGAGGAACCCGAACTTATGATGGTAGTACCAGGCCAGAGGATTGGCTGATTGACTATGCCACAGCAGTCAAGATCGCAACAGGAAATTTGAGATGGGCGGTGAGGTATGTACCACAGATGCTGGAAGGACCAGCACGAGTTTCATTGAACAATTTGCCACCAGGAAGCGTTAACTTTTGGTTGGATTTCTAGGAGCTGTTCGTTAGCAATTTCTCAAGCACTTACAAGAGACCCAACAGACCACAAACCCTTGTGTTATGCCGGCAGAGACCGAATGAGCCAGATATAGATTTCCTGACTCGGTGGTGCAATGTGCGAAACTCATGCGAAGGAGTAATTGAATCACAAGCTATTGCGTGGTTCACTCAGGGATGCAGATATGGAAGTATGTTGTGGCAAAGATTACAGCGAGATATGCCAACTACCTTGGCTGAGACAATCCGGATCGCAGATTCGTATGCCTTGGGAGATCCAATGCAACCCCGGTTAATGTCTAGCGAAGCAAACGAAGAGTATTATAGCCGAGATGGCCCCGGATCGTCAAGGAGGAATGATTTTTGAGGAAAAAGAAGGGATGAGCGTCCGGATTATCGGTATAACTCGCAGCAGGTCGCAGCAGTGGACCGGGATCAATCCAATGCCAGAGCCAGTCAACGCCAAAAAACTAGAGGGCAAAACTGGCAGCAGAAAAATGAGGGGAAAAAACCTTGGACCCCGGAGCAGAAGAAGCAGTGGCAAGAACGAAAGGATAGACCGAGGTATACATTTGAGTCCATTCTAGATCAACCTTGCAAGTTCCATATGCCAAGCCCGAATAGCCCGGCGAATCATACAACCAGGCATTGTGAATGGATGAGGAAATTAGAATAGGGAAGTTCGGGGAATGCTCAGGCACCTCGTAATGAAGCACCTAGAAATGAAGCACCCCGGCCACCATTACTGACAGGGGGAATGGACAACAACTGATGCTGGCACCACCTCCTCCGAGGTACGAGAATCCAGAAAGAAGGGATGATGTACATCAAGTGGGCAATAACCAGCAACATGGTCAAGGTTACAACGAGAATGAGGGACGAAATGAGTATAGGGAACATCTTCAAAGCTACTGTGTGTTCACCACGGAAGAGAATGACCGGAAAAGCTTGCAGCGCCGGCATATGGAGGTAAAGGCAGTAATGCCAGCGGTGGTGAGGTATATGCCCTGGGCGGATCAGGAGATTACATGGAGTGTCAAGGATCACCCAAAGATCATGCCAAGCCCAGGAACGTACGCTCTGGTCCTGGATCCGACGTTCATCGGGCCGAATCTCAATGTAAGATTTTCCAAGGTATTGATTGACAATGGCAGCAGTATCAACATTATGTACAAGGATACCATGCACAAGTTGGGGATAATAGAGAACATGTTGCAAGCAACAAGGACCACCTTTCATGGCATTGTGCCGGGTATTTGTTGTGAACCAATTGGTAAAGTCCGGGTTGACGTGTTAGTCGGCACAAGAGACAACTGCCGCACTGAGAACTTGGAATTCCAGGTGGTGAATCTGGAGAGCGCTTATCACGCGTTACTCGGCAGGCCAGCGCTAAACAAATTCATGGCAACTACCCACATCAGTTACCTTAAGGTGAAGTTGCCGGACCAAGGGGCGTGATAACTTTATCAGGTGACTTCCGGCGTTTGATCGAGTGTGCCTCAGCCGGATCCAATTTAGCCGAGTCACTCGTGATAGCTCAAGAAGAAGGAAAATACTGGAAGTGGCGGCATTGGCTCAATCCGTGCAACAACATATGCTGACCCTGACCAACCCGCACGGGAGCGTATCGTTCCAAGCAACTAAGGACACGAAGAAAGTGCCAATCGATGATCAGTTCCTAGAGCGCACCATGACCATTGGTGCCAGGTTAAGCAGCAAATAGGAAAGCGAGCTCGTCAACTTCCTCCATGAGAATCGGGATATCTTTGCTTGGTCTACACAAGATCTGCAAGGTGTGCCGAGGGAGTTGGCTGAGCACTCATTAAATGTAAGACCCGAGGCTAAGCTGGTTAAGCAACCACTCAAGCGTTTTGCCGAGGACAGGAGGAAAGTCATTGGAGATGAAATAGCCAGACTCCTAGCGGTTAGATTTATCATGGAAGTACTCTATCCAGATTGGCTCTCTAATCCGGTGCTGGTGGAGAAGAAGAAAGATGATCCGAACGTGGCTGTGGTATGCCGCATGTGTATTGACTACACGAACCTGAATAAGGTGTGCCCTAAAGATCCATTTCCGCTCCCTAGAATAGATCAAGTCATAGACTCAACGGCTGGATGTGAGCTACTGTCATTCATTGACGCGTATTCTAGTTTCCACCAGATACCCCTGAATCTGGATGATCAAATAAAGACTGCATTTATTACCCCGTACGGGGCTTATTGCTATCGCACTATGCCGTTTGGATTACGTAATGCAGGAGAAACATACCAGAGATGCATGCAAAAATGCTTACATCATCAGATAGGTGGGAATGTGCAAGTCTATGTGGATGATGTGGTAATAAAGACCAAGGAAAGCAATATGCTCCTTGAGGATATCCGGTAGACATTCGCGAACTTAAGAAGGTTTCGAATGAAACTGAACCCGGAGAAATGCACCTTTGGCGTACCCGCCGGAAATTTACTCGGTTTTTTGGTGTCTAGCCGTGGCATTGAAGCTAACCCGACAAAAATCTGGGCCATAGAAAGAACGAAACTGCCAAAATGTCTTAACGATGTGCAGAAGTTCACTGGTTGCCTACCATTGTTAAGTCGGTTCGTCTGTCGGTTAGGAGAGAAGGCCTTGCCCCTCTATCAGCTAATGAAAAAGGCAGACAAGTTCACATGGACGCCACAGGCGGATCTTGCATTTGGAGAATTGAAAAAGATGTTATCTACCGCGCCAATCCTAGCTGCACCACTACCTAAGGAGCCAATGTTGCTCTACGTAGCCGCGACCAACCGAGTCGTAAGTGCAGTAATCGTAGTGGAGCGCAAAGAGGAAGAAAATCCGTGCAAAGGCCAGTGTACAATCTAAGCAAGGTATTATCAGCCTCGAAACAGAACTACCCTCACTAACAAAAGATGGCATACGACGTATATATGTCGGCCAAGAAACTCAAGCATTATTTTGAGGAACACCCCATCAAGGTGATATGTGAGGCACCCATTTCGGAGATTATGAGTAACAAAGACGCGAGCAGTTGAATATCAAAGTGGGCAATCGAGTTAGCTCCCTATGCACCACAATTCGATAGAAGGGATGCAATCAAATCACAAGTTGTGGCAGATTTCTTTGTGGATTGGACCGAGATGCAATACGGAACACCCCTGTCGGACTCTAATTATTGGAGAATGCATTTCGACAGATCAAAACTCAAAGATGGGTTGGGCGCCAGAGTAGTGCTGACCTCGCCCAAGAAGGATCAGCTGAAGTATGTCCTCTAGATCCACTTCAATGCCTCGAATAATGTGGCGGAGTACAAAGCGTTAGTACATGGTCTCAAACTAGCAAAAGAAGTGGGAATACGTCGGATACAATGCTTTGGAGACTCGGATTTGGTGGTACAACAAGTGTCTGGAAATTGGGATGTGATGTCTACGCACTTCTATTCTTGTAGACAGTTGTTGGGCCTCCAAGTTTGTAGAACAGCAGCAAGTTTTCCCTTAAGTGGATCACCCAAGTTTTATCGAACTTAGGGAGGAAGTGGTCAAAGGTATTCCCTCTCAAGTAATCCTGCAATCAAGATATAAGAAGTCTCTTGTGTCCCCAACACACCCAATACACTTGTCAGGTGTATAGGTGCACTAGTTTGGCGAAGAGATAGTAAAATACATGTGGTATAGATAATTATAAGCGGCAATGGTGATAGAAGATAGCTTGATGGCGTGGAAAAGACTAAAGTAAAACTAAAATAAAGATGGAAGCAAGCAAACATGTAATAGATCTAATAGCAAATGGTGTTTCAATGCTTAGAAACAAGGCCTAGGGATCATACTTTCACTAGTGAACACTCTCATATAAATATCTTCTCTTTATGATACTACTCTTAACTACTCTCCGGTTGGACACTCTAATCCATGGTACGGCTATAACAGCACACCTCAAAGTAAGCCTTTCCCATCTAGATAACCCCACACTGTCACCTTGAGCACTAGATGGTTCCAACAAACACCACAATTTCATAAAAACATCCAACTCCAAATATAACTCATAACAAGTATTTGTAATATCTAGCCTAAGTGCCACCATGGTGTGCACACTGTCAACTTTACACACATGGGGAGAGTGGAGATCTATTAAACCACTTGAGTAGCAAGGTAGATCTATAGACTACAAGCTCATGATCTCAATAAGATCATGCATAGAGAGAGAGATGAACACATAGCTACCCGTAGAACCCTTAGCCTCGAGAGAGAAATACTCCCTCCTCATCATGGGAATCAGCAACGGCGATGGAGATGGTGGTGGAGATCGATGGAGATGGCTCCAGGGGCACTTCCCCGTCCCGGCAGGGTGCCGGAACAGAGACTTTCTACCCCCGAATCTCCCCTTCAGTGGCGGCGGTGCTATGGAACTTTTCGTGGCTAGAGGCTTGATGATTTAGGGTTTTGCCTCGGGGGGAATATGTAGGCGAAGAGGCAAGGTCGGTGGGCAGCCAGGGGGCCCACACCATGCCCTGGCGTGGCCTGGGATGGTGTAAAGACCCAAACCTGGCTTGGTTTGAATCCCTGTGATTACAGTGCTAGTCCCTGGATCGAATAGCTAGCATCCACAGTTTAAGATGTAATATCAAGATAAAAAGGTCATATTACATCGCATGATCCAGAATATAAATACTTTATTACATACTCATAGCCATAGGCAATCTTATTACAAAGCAGCATAATACAAGTAAAGCATGGAGTCCTTCATCTTCATGTGCCACAGGCAAACATGTTGGGTGTAGACTCATAACCCCTATCATCAATCCTCACTCATCAATAGAATAACCTGCAACATGATAGGTTGCAGCCACAAAGGGTCAATACTTTGAATGTATTGGCAAGTGTCACAAGTTGGTGAATATAAGTTGGACTATCACTATATGCATATTTGGCTAAGTAGAGCTTAGGTTTATTTGCAGAAAGCAACATGGTTTTATCCTATGTTTGCAAAATAGTTTTGAACTTTCAACAACTTTTTGAACTCCTTGGCAAACTCCAAGTTCTTCTAATCTCTTGTTGTCACCATCAAGTTTTACTTTGAGAAATTAGAATGTCGAGATCTTCCATAGCTTAAGACCTTAGTTGCTCAGAGTTGTCCATAACCGGGGACACGGCTAAGTACTTAGAATTTAACCTTCTGCAGAAGTTGTACACTTTACCCACAAGACACAATCTCGTCTTGACGCCACCAGTGGCCGCTGGATTAGTACTCACCAAGATGGAGTACTGGCAGATCGAGAATGTGACAAAGTCTTTCCATAGAAGTCCTCCCAATACATAATGCCAGCACATCTACCAGGCACCAATGCAAGGATAAACCTCCAATGCATAATTCCAGTTAACCTAAAGAGGTACCAATGCATGGGTCTCCCACTATGTAATTGACTAGGCCAGAGCCCATTTGGCATGTAGTTGTACACGAAAGCTACTGTACGAGAAACATGTTCAATCTCTAAGTTCCTGGGTGGTATTCTCCTAGTGCACACACGAAAGAGATAGCCATAGACATGGTTCCCTTCGTTGCCACCTTATTCTCAACTGAGTATCCACATTCCACCCAAGTGATTCATTGAGTCCTTGTTTTATTGTATAAAACATATATTTTTCCAACACTTCATATAATCACAACATGGTATATTCCACCCTGAATCTATAGCAGGGCTAAGCATCTACAACTACAGTATTTCCATTAAGGAAGATATAAAGGATATCCTAAATAGGACATAGCATAGCATAGTATCATAGTAGTCCTATCATGCATACTACACAAATCCACTAAGTGTAATGAAAATAGTAGGACATGGATGATAGTGTCACTTGCCTTAATAGTTGGTGGTGTTGGTACACTCTTTGTAGTAACACTTGACAATCCACACAATCTATCAAACAAAACAACCAAAACAAAACATGCACAAGATCAACACTAATGGCAATACAAAAATCATGCAAAATATGCAAGCATGCAAGATGGCAATTTTTATTGTATAAATTGTTATAACAAGGTTTTGAACATTACTAAGTGCTTTATGAACAATTTATAAATGCAAGGTTACAAATGCAACCATTTGTGCAATTATAACAATTAGCAATAATTTCTAGTATTTGGAAAGGCCAAATTCACTAAATAATTTCCATACTAATAGGTATAGTCAACCAAATTTATATTTTGGTCTTACTGGATAGAGGGTTCAATTTGCAATCCATAGCAAAAAGATTCACCCAAAAATAATTTACAAAACAATTTTTATGGTTAAAATACTCCTAAAAAGGTTCTGCCTAAAACTTCTATTTTACAGAAGCTAAATGGTCAAATAAGGCCTCAGCAGTGAAGCGCTCATTTTTCTGAATCCATAGACACCAAATTTGCATTTTTCTGATCTGTGGATCAAAAGTTATTGAATTTCTAAGTTAAATACAAATTCTGCCTATTTTCTAATTTAAACAGACGCTCAGGCCTACGTGGCGTGTTCTGATTGGCTCGTACCGGTTCGGGCGGATCGGCAATGTGGGCTGTTGGATTTTAAGTCGCAACGGGCGATCTAGATTAGCCCGTACCGTTTCGGCTAAGGATCTAATCCTGGCCGCTGGGGACAGATCGGACGGCGCTCAGCGTGTCGACCACAGACTAGCGGCGCTAGCGACGGTGCGCGGCGGCGGCTCGTCAGGTGGGTGTCGTTCTGGTGGTCCTAGCGGGGTAGGGTGCGTGGACTATTACCAGTGATCGCCGCGGTCGAGGTGGTCTCGGGGATGGTTGCGGTCGATGAAGGGGCGCTCATATTCGCCGGGGATTCCTCGCCGGAGTTCTGCCGACGGCAGACCTCATGTCTCCGAGATGGTGGAGTTGACCTGGGGCTCGAGCAGACAAAACAGGAGGTCAGAGGAGTACGCCTGGTCGTGTAGAAGCTGGCTGTGGCCAAAAGAAGGCGGCGGGAACCTGCGTCTCGCCGGAAATCGCCGGTGAACTACGACGGCAGAGGGTGACGCCGATGGCGACCGTGGCGATGACCTAGGCATAGAAAAAGCACGGGAAAGCGTCAGTAGGTGCGCCAGAGCATGGCGAAGCTTATAGGACAGAGAGGGGGGCATGGGGTTGTCGGTTCTCGCCGGAATCCTCGCCGGAGCTCGTCGGTGGCCGCGGTGGTTCGAGTTTGATTCCGAGCAGCCTAGTGGCTCCGGGGTTGTGGGGCTTGAGGGAAAACGGAGAGGAGGGGGTGGCGGTTAAGAGGGCAGGGGTCGGAGTGGAGATTAATTGCGCAAACGCACGAATTCGAGCCGATTTGGAAACGGCAGAGGAGGGAGTGGGCTGTTCGTCGTTCGGTTGAAGACTGTGAGGTGGAGGGTGACGTGGAGGTGGGGTCGAGCCGTCAGCGAGGGGGTGTGCGGAGGGGTCGGTGAGAAAGAAAAAAGAGGGGGAGAAGGGGAGTGCCGGGTGGGCTTAGTAGGCTAGGATTATGGGCCGACTGCTGCTAATTTTTTAGTTTTTATTTTTCTTTTTCTGTTTTCTTAAGTAACTTTTGATTTAATGATCCAATTTGAATCAAACAAATTCATAAAAATTTGTAGAACTGAAATTAGGTTTTTAGGGTATTATAGAACTCATTTACTTTCCAACTCAAATTTTTCTAATCAAATTTATTCACTTTGGCTTTAATAGCTAATATTGCATTTTCTTAATTCTATTCCCTAAATAATTCATATCTTTTTATCCATGCCTCCAAATTGGATGAAACCAATTTCTATTGTTTTATTGTCTTGCCCTTTATCTTTTTATCTCTCAAAGGAGTTCTTTTGTTTAATAAAAATATGGAGTATATCCATAATATTGTGTTGTTCTTAGGGTTAACAAATAATTAGAGTTTTAGTGTTTGAGATATTTTTCAGTCTTCTTAGGTTTTTAAAATGCAACCAAGTCAAGATTCTCATGCATGTTTCATGATTTTGGATTTTAAAACATGCACACCACTTCACTAACAAAAATCATTTTGTTTGGCTTGGGTTTTGGACGCATTATATTTAAATGTTCCAAAAGTTTTTGTTCCTTCTGAATTTCAAAGAATTTGGTTCTTCATTTTGTTTAAAATTTTCACATTTCAAAATTTGGAAAATTTTGGGATGTGAAAGCTGGCCCACGCTAAGGGGTGGTGTGGCCACTCTGTGGCCCCCCTCTCTCTCGTCTTCTGGCTCCGTGAGTCTTCCGGAAAAATATGAACTTTGGCTTTTGTCCCGTCCAATTCCGAGAATATTCATTTTTTGACTTTCCTGGAACCAAAAACAGCAGAAAACAGGCAACTGACACTGTGGCATCTTGTTAATAGGTTATTCCAAGAAATCATATGAAAAGTACTCCAAAGTGTGGACAAAACATAAGAAAGTAGATAAAACCAATCATGAAACATCAAAAATTATAGATACATTTGCAATGTATCAACATCCCTAAGCTTAACTCCTGCTCATCCTCGAGTAGGTAAGTGATAAAAAGAAAGAATAATTTTTTAGGTGACATGCACCATCATAAACTTGATCAAAGTATTTGTAAAACATTGATAGCTGGGATCATAGTACTTCAACATAGCATGAAAGACAAAGTTCTAGCAATAAGACAAAGCAACTATGTTGCAACATGAAAAGGCACAAACAAAAGATTCATGAATAACAATGCTTTGCAAGACGTTTGTTTGTTTCACATAAAGAAAACATAGCACAATAGCATTCAGCTTGTCCCTCATAGAGTAGCAAGTATAAATGCATAGGACACCTTCAAAGTTCGTAAGAGTGACTAGATACAAATAGTTTAAAACAAGCAATATCACGTTATGCATCAATCAACTAGTCTTGGGACAATGCACATAGAACTAAGAATGGCCACTATGCTCTCAAAGTAGGAGCATAAAGGTAGAAGGTGGAGACTAAATATAATGGTGGAAGAAAGGCCTACATAGAAGAAAGTAGGGATTCAAGTCTCATAAAGAGCTTCCAAAAATTATGGTACATATAGCTTTCAGCTCTCATTGCCCCTATCATAAGCATATTGAAGTGATTAAGGTTAAAGTGAACAAACTATGGAGTATATGCTTGACAAAGTATAAGTTGGACATCTCATGTCCCTTGAATACGAGGGCCGCTCCTCATGCTACTCAAGTTTAGTCACCGGTAAGTTCTTGTCATCGTAAGTACATGTGTATCATAGAGAACTGCCAACGGGGTACCCCTTGCCCGATGATACGGAAGAATCCCCATATCAAAATGACAAGGCAAGCAGACAACGAGCATCTCAACAATCTTCTTATTTACCATGGGAATATGGTGCTTTTTTCTCTCTTTCCTCTTTTCATATATCTCTTTTTTTCTCTTTTCTTTTTCTCTTTTTTTCAATATATGACTCTTTTTTTATAAGAAGAATGCTTCATAGACAACTCATTATGGTTACGTTGCAGGTTTCCACCATGATGACATGGATTAGACCAGCAGCCCAGGCGTTTCTCTAACACATATACATAACTCCATGGACTTACAAGCTCCCCTTTCATTTCACACCGACGACATCCATAGACAAAAGAGCATGATATCAACTAGGTACAAAGTACAAGTGCAATGTTGAAAGCGTTCCCCATGACAGCATGGTTCTGCTAATCCCCAACAAATAAGTGCAAGCATATACAACATAGACGACACGATGGTTCAAGTTTATTAAGGGCAAGAAAAGTAAAGTGTGCCATCAAGTTCGTGAGAGCTTTAATCGCTAGTTTTCTCATAACAAGTTTAATTCGGAAGGTAGATAAAAACATGAATATACTTGGAATAGCATAAGCTAATAGGTAGGTATGGTGGACTCTTTGGAATAACTTGGTTTTAGGAGTTGGATGCATGAGTGGAACTCATACTTGGTTGCAGAGGCTAGCAAAAGACTGGGAGCGACAAACTAAGAGAGCAATAATGGCCATAATCATGCAGAGTGACAAAACATCATTGATCAAAGCATAAAGTGATACTACAAGTTGAAAACTAAAGGATCATAAAGGCTATGGTGACTTGGGATAGTCATAACATGGTGTGAGCATGTGCCAAGTCAACCCAAATAAAGCATCCAAGGAGAATACCACAATACTATGCTTTAATATGCTAAAACAACGCATGATTCATCTAAGGCACATTAAGCAATCTCAATTGTTTATAACAAGTCATGCTACAGCAAAGATTACTAAGCATAAAGCCAAAACAATATTAAGCATGGCATGACAAAGCATAGGCCACAGTCAAAAACAAGCTCTCTTTACCACTTAAGCATGAACTTTCCTACTCTTTTCCAATCCAAACCAAACTATTTGATAACCAATGCATGAAAGAGGGGGTCCAACCAATTTATTCAGCAAACTAAGCAAACCAAGCAAACAAAAAACCAAAACGAAAATGAAAAAGAAGACGCTCCAAGAACAACACAACTGTGTATGAAATAATAAAAATGAAGTGTTTGGAAGAAACCTGAAATTTTTATTGATGAAGAAGGGGATGCCTTGGGCATCCCCAAGCTTTGAAGCTTGTACTTCTTGGATATTTCTTGGGGTGACACGCGTGGCATCCCCAAGCTTGAGATTTAGTCCATCCTTTATCTCATTATTCATTCCTTCCATACACCTGAAATTTTCCTTCATACAAAACTTCACACAATCTTTATTAGCAACATTAGTGTACTCAAGATAATAGGTCTTTAGGTTCAGTTCCAACACAAATAAAACTTACATTAAAACACAAGATACTGTAGCACTTCCCTCAAAAAGCTCAATTCCCCAAAAGAACTCAAAAAGGAACCAACAAGAAGCAAATGCAGAAAATGGCAGAAATTGGCCAAAACAGACCAATAGGTAAAGACAAATTTTTTCGAAGACCTTCTGTTTCTCAAATCAAAAAGTGTTGACCTAACGAAAGTTATATAACAACCTGGGGCAGAAGCACAAAACTTCACACCTCAAAAAGACGTACAGAGATTTTACACGAATTTTTACGGTGAAGCACAGAAATCTGTTTCGGGACAGCAACTTTCCCAAGCATTACTTCTCTCTCATTAGAGGTTACTCTTGGCACAAAAAGCAAACAAAAAGGATAACGAGCGGTTATTACTGAGGTAATAACTTCCAAGACTCAACTAAAACTTTTGGGTTATCTCCCAATAAGTACTTTTCTTAGGGCCTTTAAGTTAGGCATGATAGTTTGAAAAGATGCTCACATAAGAAATATGAATTGAAGTAAAAGAGAGCATCAAGAAGCAAATTCAAAGCACATTTAAGTCTAACCCACTTCCTATGCATAGGAATCTTGTAAAGAAATAAGTCATGAAAGCACAAAGCAACAAACATAGGAAAGCAAAACAAGTGCAACTTCAAAATTTTCAACATAAAGAGGGGGAACTTAATATTGTTGAGATACATAAAACCATGTTTACCTCTCTCATAATAACTTTTAGTGGCATCATGAATAAAATTAACAATATAACTATCACATAAAACATTCTTATCATGAGCCATATGCATAAAATAATTATTACTCTCCACATAAGCATAGTCATTCTTATTAATTGTAGTGGGAGCAAATTCAACAAAATAGCTATCATTATTATTCTCATCACCATAATCATCAAATATAGGAGGCATATTGTAATCATTAATTTTCTCCTCAATAGTAGGTGGACTGAAAACATCATATTCATCGTTGTAATCATCATATATTGGAGGTTTGGTATCATCAGAAGCAATAGAATAGCTATCTTCCAAAGCTGGGGAACTAAAAAGATCATTTTCATAAAAACTAGCTTCCCCAAGCTTAGACTTTTCCATAGCATTAGCAATAATGGTGTCCAAAGAATTCATACTAACAACATTGCTATTAGCATGCAAATAAAGTTCCATAGGTTTTTTAATTTTCTCTTCAAACACTTCATGTCCTAACTCAAGCTAAATACTATAAATCTCTCTAATTTTGTTGTTTTCCATTAAGCCTAACTAGTGAAAATAAAAACAAGAAACAAAAAGACAAAATTGCAGAATCTAAAGGAAATAACTTCGAGCACTCAAATCGGAGGATGTGAGTACCTTTTACCTTACCTCCCCGGCAACGGCGCCAGAAAATAGGCGTTTGCCGTGGGAGGTTCTTCTTCTTTAATCCTCCGGTGTGAATACCTTTTACCTTAACTCCCCGGCAACGGCGCCAGAAAAGAGCTTGATGTCTACGCACTTCTATTCTTGTAGACAGTTGTTGGGCCTCCAAGTGAAGAGGTTTGTAGAACAGCAGCAAGTTTTCCCTTGAGTGGATCACCCAAGGTTTATCGAACTCAGGGAGGAAGTGGTCAAAGGTGCCCCCCCATTAGTCCCGGTTCGTATTACGAACTGGGACAAATGGTTCTCTGCCGCGGCAGAATTTTAGGCACTTTCTCTGCCGCGGCAGAGAATTCAATTTGTATCCTTTTTTTTATTTCAAAATAGTTTTCTACGCTACCACATACCGTACATGTTCGTGCATACATAAGGTAACTTCTCTTAAGATCGAGCATACAAATATATACATGGTAGTTACACATGGAGATCACAATTATCGGGACTAGAGCCCGTCTATTCAATTACACGGTCGGGGATCATCGGCGCCTATTCACACTAAATTCTCCGTCGTCATCTATCATCTCGTTCATCAAGAATCCAGCAGTTCTGCAGCAATTGCTACTACGCGTTGCTCTGGTAGGAGCTGATCCCGCATTTTCTCGAACTATATAAGAAAAGGAGATCAATATGAGTATCGATCATGATAACAAAAAGTGACGGTAATAAAATAATGTTATGAATGTATTGATTACATGGACTCTATAATCATTCAGCTCACTGGTAAACGTGCGAATGAACTCGCAAACGTAGAATCCACATAGATTCATCTTCGGTGGTTGCCTCGCGCATTTTACGAGAATAGAATTCAGTCAAAATAATAATCCAGCATCATAATTGTATTGAAACTATAAGTAAAGAGATGCGCGTACTACTTACCGAGACCGGCTTAAACGTCAGCTTCTCACTAAAGTCACCCGTAACCGCACTCTTGAACTGGTTCCAAACCCTACCCGGTAAAGAAAATGAATGAGTTATTTATTACGTGATATCTCAGGAAATCAACGAAAGAGACCGATGTAGAGCGAAAATTACCTCTGGAGCATGTCCTGCATGTCCCTAAACATTTCCAGGGGTCTCTTTAATGGGTCCATGACTTCAACTCTTCCCTTATCAAGTTGAATGTCTAGCAGAATCCAGTGGAAACTGTACACGTTTATATATACATCAGTAACTCATCAATTACACTTAACATCGAGTAAGCAAAAGAGAATGTGTACAATAGAGTAAGACCCTCACGCAAAATTGTAAGGAAACAGTATGTGGTCACAGAAATTTTGCTCCATTAGAAACCTTAGAAGGTTTTCCTGCGTCTCCTCGGGTTTTGTCGTTAGCGTCTTTACATGTATTTTATCTGGGTCAATGAACCCAACACTAAAGATTGACCTTCTTTTACATTCCATGATCTTCATTCTGCATTATAATAGAGTACAAAAGGATATAATTAGGATAATTACATGCAATGAACTGAACAACTGAATAAATGAACAACTTATATATAGACAATGAATTCAACAACTTACAGACAATAGCAACTCATGAGACTTTTGTCGAGGGCGTCGAAAATGTATAACTGGAAGAGTTCTGGAAACTCAACATGGACCTCTTCTTCTCGGAAGTAGTAGTCATGTGGGACTTTCGCCACGATCATTATTCTCTCCTACTTTACGACTTTCAAGTACCAGTTATGTAAACTCCGCATTTGTGTTGGCAGTTGTTGGAACTGCTCAAAGCTGACCAGAGGCTTCCCTGGGACATATGTAGGGACTACCTGAGCCTTGGGTAACTTTTCGTCCTGGGAACCTAACAATTCCTCAACGGTCACATTCATAGAGGCCGCAAGGTTCGCAGCATCTTCCATATTCTGCTGGGGAATGTCATGGGATACCACCTTGAGGGGTGGGGTCGATTTTTTGTCCTGTTCCCCGAGCTGGGGGACGTCCTTTCTTTTCCCGGTTGCACTTTGACTTGATGATTTGCTCCCGCTTGCACTTCTACTTGATTTGCTCTTCTTCACTTCCTTCTGAAGTGTGTGTCGATAGTCATCTGGCTTATGGTGCAAGTCATATTGCGATTTTGTGTTCAGAAAAGAAAGTGCATACGCTTTTTGCTTCTCGGTGTATACCGGGGCGGGCTCGGGTTTCTTCTTTTGAATCTGCGCAACACATTTGGCCTTTACGATCATGTCAGTTTCCTCGTCAGTACGATCGTAAGGTCTGATAGGAAGATTCTTATGAGGTACTCTTGGGAGGGGCGACATTTGTCGTTTTGGGCTCCTGCGTCGTTTAGTACTAATCAGAGGCTGCGGCGGAGATCGAGATGGACTCGGGCTGTGGTGGTCGTAGTCATGGGGTGGGCTTCTTGGAGGTGATGGAGGTGAAGGTGACATGCGACCACTCGGAGGCGGTGTTGGCTTTGGCATCCAGCCTGGAAGCTTGATGTTGTTCTTGTCCCATAGAATGATACCACGCAGTACTTCTCCGAGTGTCCTCTCACCTTTAGGTCCAGGGATGTCAAGCTCCATTGAGTCCCACCCCATTGCGATTTCATCCACAGCAACTTTAGCATAGCCAGCTGGAATCTCATGGCCATGCCAGCGTGCGCCAGGTGGACAAGGTAAAGCACATCCGACCGCCACCTTGATGGATAGGTTCTTCACCTTGTGATGGAGCTTACAAGATGCCTGCTCCTTGATTCCATCCACGGGGTAGCCGGGACCGCCATCTACCATACGTGCATCGTTAGAAGGGACCTCCGATTCAGCCACGCTGATTCTCCGCTGAGATGGGACGGCGGTAATATCGAGTACAGGATCTTGCAGGCGCGCTGCTCCTCGAAGTTCGTCAATATGTTGCTGATGCATTCGAAGTGTTCCTAGCAACTCGGTGAACCTGTCTCCCTCCTCCCGCCGTCGCCTCTTTGCTCTCTCTCGGCTCCTATAAGTATCTCTGTCTTTGGGAAACCCCATCTCCCACGTATAACTAGGGCCAAGGCCTCGTACACATCCTCCGCGTTCGTCATTCTCGAGGACCTTTGTCAGCAACTCTTTCTCCCTATCGGGACGGAACTTTGTTGTCCCCGCTTTAATCTCCTTCACCACTTTCTGCCATGTATCCCGGGGTATCCTAATCCCGTCACTGCAAATAAGGTCCCCTGTACTTTCGTCATACTCACTCCCATGCCCAAGGAACCAATTCCTTGCCCTCAGATCCCATTCTTCATGTATTGGTTCTGGAGTGATCCCTTTAGCAAGCAGCTCATTCTCTTTAGCATCGCACTTTGGCATGGCAACCGCGTAGCCCCCTGGCCCCAGGTGATGCTGATATTTCTTCATCGCGGCATTTTTCTTGTTTTTTCTGACATTTCCATAGCAGGTTGTGACTCCTTGTACTTCACAAATGCATCCCAGTTAGCCTGCTGCTTTGTTGGATAGCATTGAAATTTAGGAGGAGTCTTCGTCTTCTGATAGTTTTGCCATAATGCTTTCTTACAGTTCTTGAATAGTTCGGCCATCTTCGTAAGAGTCCACTGCTTGACTTTCTTCCTCAATGCAGCTGTGTCGGCATCATCCTCACATTCTGGCAGGGTGAAATGTGTCATGAGGTCATTCCAAAGACCCTCTTTGCACCTGTCGGCGACATACTCACCCTCTTTCGCCCCTTTGGTCTTATTCCACTCTCGAACGGTGATCGGGAAGCGATCCCTAACCATAACTCCACATTGTTGTTTAAATACAGTTTTAGCCTTTTCGTGTTCCAACGGTTCACCCCATGGTGATACCCGCGTAATTGTATAATGCGTAGATGCGTCCAACTTTTTGGCCGGGCCTCGTTTGGAATATTTTTTGCTCGATGTGGAGGACTAAGAGAAGAAACATTCGTCAATTTATATAAATATACAACTCAGTAAATGCATCTACTGATCACTAGACTTCATATATATACCTCGCCGTCGGCTTCTCCACCACCGGAGCCGTCGCCTTCTCCTTGATCATTTCGGTGGACCTCCTCTCCCTCACCGGAGGGGTTCAGATAAATCGACAGAGATTCGGGTGGATCAACATGGGGGGTGTCATTGATCATATCCTCGAGAATTTCTTCCTGTGCTAGGTCTCTCTGGATTGGATCCATAGTTTTCTACAAAATGCACACAATAACATTTTTCATTCAATATTTCTGCATAAAATAATACTAAACACTAATATGAACATGCAATTTGCTACAATAATACTAAACAATAGCAAAATTCTAGTGATGCCCTAACCCTAACCCTAAGTCCCGGAGCCCGCGAGCACCACCACCCTAACCCTAAGTCCGGGGGACCGCGAGCACTACCACATTAAACCTAAGTCCCGGGGCCCGCGAGCACCACCACCCTAACCCTAAGTCCGGGGGCCCGCGAGCACTACCACGTTAACCCTAAGTTTGGGGGCCCACGAGCACTACCACCCTAACCCTAAGTCCGACGGCCCGCGAGCACTACCACATTAACCCTAAGTCCGGGTGCCCGCGAGCACTACTACCCTAACCCTAAGTACGGGGGCCCGCGAGCACTACCACATTAACCCTGAGTCTGGGTGCCCGCGAGCACTACCACCCTAACCCTAAGTCCGGGGGCCCGCGAGCACTATCACATTAACCCTAAGTCCGGGGGCCCGTGAGCACTACCACCCTAACCCTAAGTCCGGTGGCCCGCGAGCACCACCACCGTAACCCTAAGTCTGGGGGCCCGTGAGCACTACCACATTAAACCTAAGTCCGGAGGCTCGCGAGCACCACCACCCTAACCCTAAGTCTGGGGGCCCGCGAGCACTACCACATTAACCCTAAGTCCGGGTGCCCGCGAGCACTACCACCCTAACCCTAAGTCTAGGGGCCCGCGAGCACCACCACCCTAACCCTAAGTCCGGGGGCCCGCAAGCACTACCGGACTTAGGGTAGTTATTTCTTTAGCCTATCTTTATTTAGCACTAATGCTTGTCTGTCTCAATCGACACTATAATACTACATACTATATAATATACTACTATATATATTATTACTAGTAATATACACAAAAATATATATACTATATTTATATACTAGTAATAAATATTACAATATAAAAAAGATACAAGAAATAAAAAAACATACACTAGAAATTAATATATACTATACTAGAAATTAATATATACTATACTAGAAATTAATAAAAAAACATACACTAGAAATATAAAAAAGATACACTAGAAATTAATATATACTATACTAGTAATACTAGTAATAATTATATCTATTACTAGTAATAATTCTTAATTAATATACAAATAATACAAGAAATGAATATATATACTATATCTATATATACTACTAATAATTATTAACATATAGTACTAATAATTATTAAAAAAGTGGCCGGCGGTGTGGGTGCCGCCCGGGCTCGCTGGGGGGATGGAGGCAGCGCGCGGTCGCGGGGCACCGCCCAGGCTCGCTGGGGCCACGGACGGAGAGGAGGCAGAGCGCGCGATGGGGGAGGGATTACCTCCTAGCAGCGGGGCGGACGTGCGCGCGTCTCGAGAGGCGGCGGCGCGGCACGACTACACGGTGGGGTGGCTACACGGACGGGTGGAGAGGCGGCGATGTAGCGAGGTAAATTTTGGCAGCCTGGCGGCATAGTGCTACTCCTCGCTCCGGTCGATGGATTCGACCGGGCAAGAAGGCGGCACAATAAATACCCCCCACCCTTTAGTCCCGGTGCGTGGCATAAACCGGGACTAAAGGGGGGGGGTCTTTAGTCCCGGTTCCATCCACGAACCGGGACTAAAGGCTTTGGGTGCCTTTTCGCCTGCAGAGCCTTTAGTCCTGGATGGTGTTCTGGGCCAAGACTAAAAGCCCAAATTTGCGCGCGCTGGGCCTAAGTTGGCGCCTGTTTTTTAAAATATTACAATTTGTAGCTATTAGATTTTTTAAACATTTGAATTATACATTTTTTGCATACTTATGAATTTGAGAAAATTTTCAACATGAAAAGTTTTTGAATTTGAATAAGTAATCCAAATCTTTTTTCTGTTTTATAAAATAATTATTCTAACTAGTGAAACTAATAACCATTTTGCCATTTCCAATTTAAAAATGCATTAACTATTATATTTTGCATATTTTTGAATCTTACTAAATTTTTAACATAAAAAGTGCTTGAATTTGAATAAGAGATTCAAATCCATTTTCTGTTTTATAAAATAATTATTCTAACTAGTCAAACTATTAACCATTTTGCCATTTTCATGTGATTCCGACGCTCCGGTGGTCTTCCTCCGGCGAAACCCTAGACCGAGGGCCCCGGATCGTCTACCCCTATAGCTTTCTCCGTACGAGGGTAGCCCCTTTAGGGTTTAGGGTTTAGGCTTCCCTCCTATGACTTCCCGCCTTTTCTCACTATATATATGTAGGCTTGGTCGTTGCCATAGCACATCTAGACTCATATCTACCGCCTCTCTCCACTCTATGCCATGGCTTCCACCATACCTCTAACCCAGGGAGGCGGAGATGGAGTCTTTCATGGGCTAGCAGAAAATATTTTCCGAGGCGGAACTTCCGAAGATGCCATAGGGCGTGTGCACCAAGGGCTTCTTCGAGAAATTCCGCCATGGGAGATTTCCCAACCCTTTCCTCCATCCATGGGGATGAAACTCTCCATCCATGTTGGCTTGTTGAGTTGCTTGCCATGGCGTATCGATGCTCCTTTTATAGGCACGGCGCCGCTTCTACTTTGTCTTCTTCCTCCAACAGGGCGTCGTGCGCTACATGCTTTATCTCATCGAGCAGTGCGCCCACCCACGCGTCCTTATCCTACCGACAGCTTTAGTCCCAGTTTGAGCCCCCACCTAGTACTAAAGGTTACCCACGTGTCCTTATCCCACCGACAGTTTTGTTAGATGACACAAAAACAACCTTTAGTCCCGGTTGCACCCACCGGCCGGTACTAAAGGTTAGCCACCCCCAGATAAGGCCCTCCCAGATAAGCCTCCCCCAGATAAGGCCCCCCATCTTTTGTCCCGGTTTGAGCCCCCACCCGGGATGAAAGTTTCCCGCGCCACTGCGTTCCCGCGCTTTCCACCGGTTCCCACCTCTGTCTTCCCGCCATTTTTTCAGTATATATATGTACGCTTGGCCTCCATTTACATATCACATCTAGACTCATCATTCTCTTCCTATGGCTTCCATCGTATCTCTAACCACCCGGGAGGCGGAGGCGGTTTGCGCCTCGAACTACCCCTGCCCACCGGGCTACCGCGTCCCCACCGGCTGGATGCTGAGCGCCGGAGGAATGCAGGTCCCTCCTGTCCCTCTAGGTGTGGAGCGCCGAATGGACATCACGAACCACTACTACCTCGAGCTCACGCCAGAGCAGCGGAGGAATCCCAACTGGCATGCCGACTATTTCCCGACTTGGGAAGCCTTCTTCATCAATCGGCGTGAGAGGGTGCTCGCTAGGCACGAGGAGGATGGCCCACCTCCTTCGAACTTCAAAGAGGCCGGCCGTTTGGCTGTGGTGGCGCGGCCGGACTCTCCAGAGTGTCATGCCCTACAACACGACCGGCAATAACCCCCGCCTGTGGTACCCTCAAATCCAGCCCACGCGTGCCCAACCTTCAAGGTTCGACTACGGTGACCTCGATGACGACAGCGACGACGACGCCGGCGACTACAACGACTACAGTGACGCGTATTACAGGGCTAGGTAGGAGCATGACTGAATCACTCCAACATTAAGCATGTTTCTTAATTTTTAGTTGTGCTATGTATCTTAATTTTCAGTTGTGCTATGTATCCTTAGTGTTTGTGGGTTCCTTCTCTTGTGATGGTTCCTTCTCTTTGGGTGATCACCTCCCGCGGCTCAGAACCCGGTCGTGAACGTCTAGTTTGATTGAGCAAGATGTATTACATGAAAGGGGACCTTTATGTCTCAAATAAAAGGTTTAATACATTACATAGACTTATGTCTCAAATAAAAGGTTTAATACATTATTACACATCACCAACATCTAGTGGTGTGGTTTTCTTCTGCACCGTAGCCATGGAGAATCTTCATCATTTAACAGGATGCTTGGGTCAGTTTTCACTTTGAAGGGCGGAATTTCATGAAACTTATTGTAGTCTTCTGACATGTTTGTCTTGTCATCCACTCCCATGATGTTTCCTTTACCTGAAAGAACTATGTGGCGCTTTGGCTCATTGTATTCTGTACTCTTTTGCTTATCTTTCCTGTTTCTCGGTTTGGTAGACATGTCCTTCACATAGAAAACCTGATCCACATCGTTGGCTAGGACGAATGGTTCATCCATGTACACAAGATTGTTGAGATCCACTGTTGTCATGCCGTACTTTTGGTCTACATGTACCCCGCCTCCTGTCAGCTTGACCCATTTGCACCGAAACAAAGGGACCTTAAAAGTAGGTCCATAGTCAAGTTCCCATATCTCCTCTATGTACCCATAATATGTGTCCTTCTGCCCATTGTCATCTATTGCATCAAAGCGGACACCACTGTTTTGGTTGGTGCTCTTTTTATCTTGGGCGATCGTGTAAAATGTATTCCCATTTATCTCGTACCCTTGGAAAGTATATATAGTCGAAGATGGTAACCTTGAGAACGAGTACAACTCATCTCCAACAGTGGTGTTATTCATGAGATATGTCTGCAACCATTTGCCAAAATTCTTCTCGTGTTCCCCTTTAATCAAGGTTTCAGGCTTCCCCGGGTTTTTAGAGCGTAGAATATTCTTGTGTTTCTCGATATACGAAGCCACCACAGTGGAATTGTGTAGAACTGTGTAGTGTGCTTGAGTGAAAGAATGCCCGTCCCTACATACCATTGATTTCCTTCCTAGTGTGCCTTTTCTAGTCATCCTCGTCTCATACCGAGATTCAGGAACACCAATCGGCTTAAGGTCAGGAAGAAAGTCAACACAAAACTCAATGACCTCCTCTGTTCCATAACCCTTGGAGATGCTTCCTTCTGGCCTAGCACGGTTATGAACATATTTTTTTAAGACTCCCATGAACCTCTCGATGGGGAACATATTGTATAGAAACACAGGACCGAGAATTCTAATCTCTTCGACTAGGTGAACTAGGAGGTGCGTCATAATATTGAAGAAGGATGGCGGGAAAAACAACTCGAAGCTAACCAGACATTGGACCACATCAATCTGTAACCCTGATAGACATTCTTGATCGATTACCTTCTGAGAAATTGCATTGAGGAATGCA